>OZ002741.1:103901287-105101287 GCA_963924295.1 Dioctria rufipes | reverse complement strand
AATTTTGTTTATTCCTTTATATAGGAGTTTAATTCTATTATTGTAGAAGTATAATTCTACTTATATCCAGCATCCAATTTTGCCGCACATTATAATTTCAGAGTCTAATCTGAATACCCGTCCTCGGAGCAAGGGTATAATTTTGCTCTATCCTTCATATAGAAGTCTAATTCTATTAAAATCCACACTCCCAAAATCTGACACTTGATCCCCAATCCTGTGACAGAAGTTTAATTCTGCTTACACGCTCCAGGACGTTGCGATTGAAGTATAATTCTGCGCATACGTTTTGACATTCGCTGTAACAGAAGTTTAACTCTGCTTACACGCCTCAGCATGTTGTAGCGGGAGTATAATTCTGCCTATTTAATTTGTGGAAGATTAATTCCAATAAATTAAAAATTATTCTCTTCTCATTTATTTCAGGAATAAGGAAAACGCTTTGGGGGAGAGAATTCAATTTGGAGTACCACTGGAATTTTTTAATATTGAATTTTTAAATTGTCGTCATTGTTTTTTTTCGTCGTTGAATTTTAATTGAATTTTAATAGTATTAGTAGTTTAATATCTATTAAGTTAGTGTTGAGTTGGATTTTGAATTAATTGAATTGTGATATTTAGGCTAGTGAATTCAATAAAATTTATATTTGAATTGAATTTAAAGCTGAGTTATCCTTTACTAAACCGGCATCCTCCCTTACGCTCGAGACTAGAACTCACAACTGAAGTGATTTGTCCAGGCTCTAAAATTCTTTTTTTTTACAATCAATTACAGTGAATGGTGGTGGCCTATGACGTGAAGTTCTAACATGATCGCTCCAATCCTTTGGAATCTCAATGCGAACATTTTGTTTGATTTACTCCATATAGCCAGGAACAAGAAAAGAAAACGCTAATAGAACCGCAACGATTCACTACATTAACCAAATAATGCAAAACACTCATGGACTTACATTGAATTAATATGTTCTCAGATTTTTCGATATTTTTAAACATCCCTTTAAGTCCTTATCACTGCGATTTCTTGTTGCATGTACTTTAAGTACTTTACCCCACCTTTTCAACAGTATCATTATCCTAATTTTGACAAAAATGTGACTTACCTTGTTCTTTCTCTGAACCCTTCGAATGTATTAAATAATAATAATTTTCTAAAATACCTTGACAAAAATTTCCGCTTGCTTATTGTTTTATCAAGTTATTGCTGGTCATTGGGAAAGGTACTTAATATTTTTATTTTTTATATTATTAAGCGAAGCTCAGGAGATACGCTATGATGCAAAGCACAGATGTATATACGATGTAGGTACACATATACAAGGCCCAAGATCTAACGGAGCCCCAAGGGATTTATTTGCTTTGCTTGTTCGAAATAAGTAAAATAGTAAAATAATTTAACTTTGAAGGAAAGACGTTTTGTTCAAGTGAAAGTGACGAATAGTCCAGATGACGCATAGTGGTTCGTTGGAGTCAAAAAGTGCACTTTATTCCCTTATACATGGATTGAAATGAAATTTTGCTCACTTGGTATTCCACAGATATTTCGTTGCTCAATTCGTACTTTTGTTTAGTTTATAAATATATTAGTTTTGTTTTTGATTAACATTTTTTGTAGGCTCCACAATTTATTGTAAGGCATTTTTCATTCTTAGAAAGCATTTTTTCTTTAAATACAGAATAATATGAGTTCCATCATCATTGTTCTCTAATTCTATAAAACTTAACTCTGGAAATAGATTCCAGACCGCTATACATGGGGTATCATCGCCATTGTCGTCGTTATCTTTTTTCCTAAAAGTGAAGCATTCTGGTTGCCTAACAATTGAAAAACTTGTTCCGGTAGAACTTAATTTTTCTTTTTTGTCATCTCACCTTCTTTCCTAAAGAAGAAATTATAGGATCTTAGCGCGATAACACACCCTGAAAATTAACAATACGATTAAATTTCTTGGCATGGTCAATTCGATCCTTTTTATAATAATTATTGCAGCTTCTGCAAACTGTTCTCTTAATACACCAAGTGGAAGTGGTGAAGCCGAGCTTATGTCAGCACCATGTGCCAATAACTTTAATGAAAAAGTAAATGTTAATAATACAAGTACATATATAAAAAATGTTGTTAATTCATCTTATCTTATGACCAGAAACTGGCAACTTAAACCAACTATAATTATTGATGATATATTCGGCAGTAACTTTGCAATACTGTGAACACTTTACGGAGATTAACAGGATACGGTTATTAATACTGTTCTTGTGCTGTAACTAGGCCAAGCCGACCTCACAATCAATCAATCAATAAAACAGTTGCGAAAAATGCAAATAATGCAAAATTAACAAAATTACAATTTAAAACAATTGACCTGAAAACCCATTCTTAAGAAATCAATAATAACAACTGAAATGCAATACAATAGTACACAATAAGCAAAACAAGCATTTACGGAAATGCAGGTCATACGGAGCTGTTCAAAAAATACTATAAAATGATGAAAATTTCTTTTAAGTTTACAATTAGTAACTTGTGCATTTCAATGGAAGTCCGCTCGTGGCGCTAGTAGTTGGTAATCAATTTGCAATGCGTTTGTGATTAGTCACTTTCCCCACGTCGCGCTGATCGTCAAGCTATCAGTTCCGCGGTTTCCTCAGCACTTACGTATTCTTTCATATTTGTATTCGTCCTTTGAATGCGAGGAGCAACGACTTGTACCAAATTAAGGTAAGACTCCTTAGACATTCTATAGAATTCTAAAAATTTTACATCTATTTGATTCAACTCATTTACTGCGACGAATACCTTACAGTTTCTATGTATTCTTTTCAATGTAGGGATGAATCCAAAATCTTCTTTGCTTACGTCTCCTGTATTGATAATAATAATAGAGGAGGACGAAATTCTCTTCGTCACTTAATTACTGGCCATTATATTAATTATAAATACTTAAAAAACAGACTTTTCTTGCTACTGCAGCAAATTGATTCGAATTCCATGATTTGTGTAGCTCCGTGTGCGAATCATCAGTTACTGACTAGTTTCCGACTTCGATCACCAGCAGTCCGCCACATTTGAGTAGCTTCATGTGCGAAGGGCCTTAAGGTAGCGCATCAACCATAAGAAGTGACTGCATTTGTTTAGATGTTTTGCAACATGTTTAATACGCGTCACGCTAGGTTGCATCACACCGAAAACAATATCAAGCGATGTGAAATATTTCCGAGTAAGTAATTTAACCATAGGTAAGCAATATATGTAAAGTATAAATAAGTTGAGAAATAAAGTGAAAGACACAGTCATGTTTAGTCATACCAAGAATAACTTTGTCGTTTTAGTAAATCAGGCATCTGCTAGTTTATAGCTGCGCCTGCAAAATGAGATCTGCTATATAGCTGCCTCCTCAGAGGCACTGCTTAATGGACCATCCCACAGGAATATTCTTGATGCAGTATGCATATCAGTTTCCTAGAGGAGAGATGAGAAGAAGCAAAGAGATATTTCTACACTTTGGAGAGATACCTCTTTGCTTCTCCTCACCTGTTCCAAAGAAAACATGTTTGCATACTGCATCAGGAATACTTGTGTGGGATGGCCCAATGGCTGACTCCGAACATCAGCACAATAAACATGACAAGTGGTAGCGTAGCATTTAGCATATCAACGACGCGTGATACTAATTTGGACTACTAATAACAACAACACTTGACGACCGTATCATATGTAATACATGGCGACCCCTGCGAATTGATTACCACATGACGACCGTGATAAAAAGAACTTAATCTTCGGAAAGTGACGATAATCAACAATCTTTGGCTCTTGTTCCTAGAGGGCCTAATTCATGCCGATAACCACTGCAGTCTACGAATTTAATTTAAAAAAAACTACTAGTAACAACAACACTGTTCTATTACCTGACGACCATTATTGATTAAGAAATAGGCGACCCTGCTTGAATATTACCTGGAAACTAACATTTTATCTACCGCATGACAACCGTGACAGGACATCCACCACATTGTGGTACTTACCAAATGTTCTTCTAAATCGAGAATTTTTGAAAAGTCAGCAGTTTGTGAAAATCCCCGTCTGCTAAACGTTTACAAAAAGCTTTCGTTTTAAGAATATATTGGTAACAAGTGAATTTATCATACATAATTGAAAGTTATCCAACATCATAGATAGTGCTTCTTCTGGAGATGTCTTTTTCACGGGACTATCTTTCAAGCTTGGTACCGTAGATGGCGTATCGTGGGAATAAGCCAAATGTTAGAGCTAAGTCGTATAAATGCTTTTTTTTTCAGAATCTTGAATGGATTCTTATTTCCCAAGGGCATAAGCCTATCACGCCTTTTTGCTTATTTTTCTGAGACTTAAAATATGAATGCACCCACTTTTCGTGATTCTGCAATACCAATACATAATGATGATTTTGGAACTAAGTACTAAATTTTGATTTAAATTTCCTAGCACTTTTTAGCACAAGGTGTTCTTGTCCCTCACTAATGAAGTTATCGAAATGTTGCTCGGCATATTAAGATAAAATAACTTCTGTACAGTGCTTTCACTATACTTTCCTTTAAAAATAAAGTTAGTTATTAGATCTAAATTTATAAATTCAGAATTAACCCACATATTAAAAAATTTTCACAACATTTAATTTTCTTTCAACATCCAGTTGGATCAATAGCTCAAAACGTTCTTGTAACATCTTATAGCAAACCGTGCTTCTGGAAATCTCATTTTAAAGCAAAGTTAGTAAACTAAAGATGGAGCTCAATATCCCCGTCAAGAAATAGGTAAATGTAAATTTAGCATATCTTGCGACATAGGCATAAACGATACTCACAGAAACATGGGGTATTGGAATAACACGGGATTGTAATAATAACGTTGGTAGCAATCTTGGTAATATCCTCTGAAATGTCATCTAGCACGGCTTTTTCTTCGGAGCATGAGAAAATAAAACATTGAAACACCGCCTTCACTTGATATTAGTTTCCCTGCTGCATTAATTGATTGCAAGCCTAACTACAGGTAGAGGGTACATGTCGCTTTCTTGAAAAATAAGGGGAAATGTGGAAAAATTGTTGCTGTTTCTGAAAGGACTAATTTTGAATCTCAATCTAAACTTCAAAAACTATAAAAATATCACATTCTTAAATACATATAATTGAAAATTCAAAATCAAAATTTGATTACTCTTAAAAATCAGGTACACAACCCAATAAAGCCATGTATTTGTCATTGTCATCTACATAACATATTGCACAAATATAGCCTCATCAAACAGATCAAATTAAAATGTTTCAACCGTTAGATTCGTTCTAAAGACCATTCCTGAAAAGGAAATATATTACAAAAAAATGCTAAAATTGAGTTCTGAAAAGAAAATCAATTCAATCTAATTACAATTTTCCCAAAAATAGGTACGACATCTAACAAAAGCATTGTCATGTAGCATACAATGCATGGCAGAAATACGATCAGAACAAGCAAATCAATTTGCAACTCTATCATTATCATCAGTACAAGTACCATCGAACGGAAATTTCTTCTCTACATGATAGAGGTAACATTTTCTGCAAATATAATTCAACTTAACACAGCAGCATGGGTTGCTCTAAAATTCATGTTACTATGCATTATGGTTCGATGCTATGCATATTGTGCCGCTAATACCGTAAGATCACAGTCCCTCCCAAATTTAATAACAAACTCTTGCGAGAAATTCATTAAATACAGCTGATGTGGCGCAGCAGCTGTAAGAAAAAGAACAAACAACAACACGAGAGGTGAACAAAAACCAAACCAAGGATCAAAAAGAAGAAATGAGAAGACATCGAATCGAACTGAGGGCCAAAGATAAGCCCCAATGACCTAAACAAGAAAACCCGAAGGATGTGAAAAATCATCTAATAAAATCCAAAGAAGGAAGACAATGAAGAAATTTGAAAGCGCAAAAGCACTTGACTTGACTTGATCTCGATCTCTTTTTACAATTGGTATCGCTTGAGGTAGGTTGGCTATGGAATAACATTTATATCGGATATCGACTGGTACACCAATTACAAATAATCATTTCGGTCTCGACGGAAAGTAGGCCCGCAACTGGTATTATCCATCTTTCGAAACGAATTTTGGATGCCACTAGGACGTAAAACCGTAAACAAGTGTTACATAAATGTATAACTTGCTTTAAGAAATCTGCAACTATCAAAAATGGGATTATGATGGGATATCTACCTTCCTCACGGGTTAATGTGACTAGAACGTTTCAACAAACACAAATAATCGTGTGTATAAAGGGTATATATGGATTTTCATTTGCATGGCCACCAAAGCCATTCATATAGAAACTGTGTCAGAATTATCTACAGCAGCCTTCATAGCAACTTTTCGCCATTTCTTCAGCCGAAGGGAATTCAGCACAGATATATTTTCAGATTGAAGCTCTAATTTCATTAGAGTTGACAAAGTCCTACAACAGGAAATCAGAATAGCCATATTGGAAGCTAACAACCAGATGGGAGAAACACTAACCCAAGGCTGGATATCTTGGGACTTTAACCCACCTTCCGCACCTCATTTTGGAGGATTGTGGATGGCCGGAGTTCAATCAATAAAATTCCATTTAAAGCGAGTTTTAGGCAACTCTTCATTGACAATTGTTTTGACACAAATTGAGGCCTGTCTAAATTCCAGGCATCTATGTCCTATCACAGAAGATCCAGAAGATCTCAATGTTTTTACTCTGGAATATTTTTTAATCGGTACTTCTTTATTACTTCCATCAGAACCTGTACTGGAAAATAATGTTTCATCACTCACCAGATGGAAACGTCTCCAACTGTAGCAACAACAATTTTGGCATAAATGGTCTAACGATTATCTAAATTCCCTACAAAATCGACCCAACTGGCAGATTTCAATCCCAAATCCTAGAATAGGAATTTTAGTTATAATTAAAGAACCGAATTTGGTACCGTGTCGTTGGATTCTAGGCCGAATAATTAAAGTATATCCAAGCGCTGATAAATACATCCGCGTAGTCAACATAAAAACCGTCAATGGAATTGTAAAAAGACCAACATCAAAAATATGCATCTTACCGATACATGAAAGTAAAAAACCCCACGCAAAAACTATACATTAAATTCTCCCACAGAAAAATTCACATTACATGTTATCATAAATATATTTATGTCCCGTTACGTGTAAATACGCAATTTTGTCTCGATCACAAAGGTTCTGACATCGAAGTAATAAAACTCTAAATTTTCAACCAATTGCCAACACATACCGTTATCTTCAATCGCTAAGTGATCGTCTCTATGACAACGATCCCCACAGCGAGGGAATCAAATTGCAATTTTAGCAAATGCAATTTTTATTAGTACATTTGAACAAAATTTTGTATTGCAGCCCAGCAATGCAAACAAGAATAAATCAAGAAACCCGTTATGTATGTATAAATATGATTACGAATTTTGAAGAATTGTCAGTTTAACCCTAGAATACCTACTACACATGTTCAAAAAAAAACAGTAATACTAAACATACGTCAATTTGACTCCTTTTAATTCGAAGCATGTTTATAGTAATATAAACAACAATATTCTTACTTTTATTAATAAAAATTAGTAATGCATAGAAATCACTAAATTATACAAAAATTTTGTGTTTCGGGGAACAAGTTTTAATAGTACGTTCTCCACATATTTTCTTAGAGTACTTGGAACAGACCGTTGCTATATTTCTTTGGATTTTCGAAATGTAGAGATTTTGTGATGGTTCCGGATCCTGTGAAGACAATTCAATAGCTTTCTCAGTCATTTATCACAATAAATACACAAGTTGAGAAAATTTACTACCCGCACAAAGTAACACTATTGCTAAACATACGTCATTTGACTCCTATACCTACCCGTTATGTAACGTACAAGCAACTAAGTCCTTCAATATTCCATCTACAGTCGTAGCAGGCTCATTAGTGAAGATACTAAAAAGTTGTGGCTACTTCGATATGTAGACAATGAAATAACGGCAATATTATTTAGCAAGGAGTCAATTTGACTGATGTTCAGTATTCTCCTTAATATCGGAGTATTATCGGAGATGAGTTGCCCATCACTCCCGTTCGAAACATTGAACAGGAATTAGAGGCAGTTTGGAGCTTGGTAAAAGAGTTGGCAGAGTGGCCCCCATCGCCCGATCAAGACCAAGATGAATGGAAGAAGACTGAGACTAAATATGGTACTTCTCTTCATTGAACTATTGATGCTAACAAGGAAGGATTGGAGCCAATATTTGCGAAAGTTAAGACTATTTTTCGAAGTTCTAGCAAAATTATTTCTTTAAATTTAACAATATTAGCAACACTTTACTTGGACAGTTTTACGCACATGTTGTTCAAAATACTGAGTTGGAAACCGAATTGAAAGTAAACAATGATTCTTGTTTTAGAATTCTTGCATTACATAAAATAAGTACTATTTTTTGTGTTGTTTAGGTTTATCATGAATTACGTACATATTTTTCGCCTGTCATGTACCGCATATGTTCTGCCCAATGTTAACACTCAAGAAAAATATAAGTAAGGATGGGGACGGTAAATAATAACACCAATGAATACTTAAAATTAGTGGTTTATTTCACAATACGTCAAAGTTAATACACTACTTCAAATTCAAAGGGATTACACATTCACGAGCATAACTTAAGATATTTATAATGTCGACTATGTCACTTAATACTGAAAAGCTCACTTATGTATCAACTTAAATAAAACAAATTATGATAACTTCCAAAGGAATTCACTTTTCCGAAATAGCACCAATATATATATACATATGAATAAATATAATTACTAAGTATGATTAGATATGTATTAAATGATCAATCAAAATGTACTCACCAATTTAAAATGTGGAATCGATTGTATGGCGTTAGTCAATAGATATTTAATGATTATCTTGTTCTAGTCGAGTCCCGGAACAAGATACTTTGTTTCAGTCAAGACCCAAAACAAAGTTTGTGTGTTAGTAATAATCTTGTTCTGGTTGTTCCCCGGATCAAGATACTTCACTTCAGTCGAGACCGGAAGCAAAGTTGTATTAGTAGTATTTATTCTAGTCGATACCCAAAATAAATATCTTTATCTCAGTCGAGACCCAAGATAAAGGTTTGAGATTAGCAAGTGTTATTCTAGTCGCTACCCAGAATAACTATCTTTATCTCAGTCGAGACCCTAGATAATGTGATTATGTTAACAGAATTTATTCCAGTCCAGACCCGGAATAAATATCTTTATCTCAGTCGATACCCAAGCTAAAGTGAGTTTGTTAGTATGGTGTGTTCCAGTCGAGACCCAGAATATGTATCTTTATCTCAGTCGTCACCCAAGATAAAGTTATTGAGTTAGTAAAATTTATTCCAGTCGAGACCCAGAATAAATATCTTTATCTCAGTCGTTACGCAAGATAAAGTAAATTTTGTTAATAATTCTATGTTGTTACTACTAGCCATGTCGATTCCAAATGATGCACAATCTATGAGAGCTGGATGCGAAAAGAGAAAGATTCAAGTTGGCCTGCGATTTATATTGCCTCTGAATACATTGACCCTAGCAGCTGTGCATAGCAAATGGAATTCTGAGTATTTTTGTTTCCGTTCCTGATTTTGCCTAGCTAGTTATTATGATTAAAATTATACAATAGGATACCTATTGCAATATTGCTAATTTGCTACTTTAAAAGATACATTTAACTGTACATATGACTTAATCTTAATCTTAATCGAAGACAAGTTACTTTCCTCTCATTGGATTGTGTCCCGGATTTTTTTATGTGGAATGTAGCCATAATGTGTCGATTGTTATCTCCACTAAAAGCTGCCTTATCGACGTGATTGTAGGTAGGTATAAATAGTTTCCTTCCCAATCTAGTTTCAATAATTAGAAATACTTGGAAATAGAAACCTTTGAACGATTTTACTCTCAGGTGGCTTTTTAATGTTGACTTCAACAGCATATATCTTAATTTAATATAATAAAGAAAATAATAATTATAAACATATTTTGTTTTATTTATTTTTATAGATAAGATAGATTTTTAAAGTTTTTAATGGACAGCCCATACTAAAATCTTTTTTTTTAAATCCAAATGTTCAATATAGTTTTCAAACAAAAATACAGCAGAAAACTTTATGTTACTATGTCTACATATTTATCGGAACGTAAAATCACCATTTTTTCTAATATATTTAAATTAGTAATTTATAAATATTTTATTTTTCAAATACACTCATTATGAGTATTTTACCAGGGTGCAAGATTATTCGGTTCAAATGTCTTTATTGGGATTTATGTGTCGTTAAATAGGCATAAGCATTTAATTAATTAACGTAAGAGAATCCCAGAACATTTGAACCGCATAAACAATCACAGATTTATTGGTGTTGAGTTAAATTACTAATGTCTTTGTAATTATATTGAATTAGAAGAGATGTTAAGTTATCTTTAGTTTATTATAATGGAAGCAAAGTTCTTCATTATCTACCAAAATTTGGTATTGTTTCTTATTTAATGTTTATAATTTGCTGCAATACCCTAATTTCTATTCAAATTTCTAATATTATTTTCAATTTTGATTTGGTCAGTCGGTAAAATTTATATGACTCAATAGTATAATAAATTAATAGTGATTTAGTATTAACTTTTTGGGTAGGAGCTTTTAATTACAAGTAAAGGTATCTGTTCCATTTATCCAATGAAAGGATTACTGTAATTCTTTTAATATTTGCTAAGTTTTTGGTATGTGTTACTATATAAAATAGGATTGCTTTCTACAAACTCATACGTGCTTTTCTATATTACGTGTTACTTCGGAAATAACACTAAAGATAAAAATTAATTTTCCAAAAATAAATGGTATGAAATACCTTTATAATTCATTCATTTATCTTTTCTTTCTTTCATATTTAATTGTGATTTCTCCTACAATTTATGACAAAGTTTACAGTTCAACTGGTAATATCCTACATTTATTTAGCTATTTTTTCTAAATTATTATTGAAATTTCTTCTATAAAACGCATTGGGTAACATATTCCAAAGCATGCTGTAAATTTTGGTATTATTTCCAAAAACCTTTTTCCGTGTGTGATGGTTGCAATTACCAAACCAATTTCTTCGCAAATAGATGACTTGGTTTTCCTGTATTGTTGTTATTTGTTAAACTTGAGTGAATTTCTTGTAAAATGTGTTCACTGTTTTGTGCATGTTCTTATAATTACTATAATTCATTGGTCTATGAATTTCTTTTCTTGTCATTTCAGGTGCACTTCATTAATCCATTTATACCTGAAGAAGTCCCAGGTACTTAGGTAAATATGGTATCATTTGATTTGGATTTGCATAATTTCTAATTCTCTCCTTTTCTTTGTTTTTTTTTTTAGATGTAGAAGTGATCATAAACTGAATAACCACAGTTTTGTATGGCAACACAAAAAAGGAGTTGAACGATTTTTGAACTATTATTTACAATATTTATTATCAAAACGCCGTGTGCAAAATTTCAGCTCTCTAAGTGAACGCGTCCTCGAGTTATCGTGAGGGTACGGACAGACAGATAGACAGACGGACATGCAAAAATAAAAACAACTTTTAATATTATGCGTGGGTTTTCAATCCATTTAGCTCTACCAGCATTATTTCTATCCGTTACAAACGGAATGAGGGACTTATACCGATTTCCATGGATCACGTTTTCTAGCAGAAGTGTTATATCGAAATCGTTCCATTGACCTGTACTGCTAGAAAAACTGTACGTCAAAGGAGTCTGGTACTATACCCGAAAAATCGGCGGTGCTCAGTGGCGGATACAAAACGTGATCCATGGAAATCGGTATAAGTGACCCCCTAGAGCTTTGATCGCCCCTGCTATTCCTATTAATGTCAAAATTTATACTCTAATCAAATAAAATCAGAATATATACATAAAAAAAAAAATTTAAAAAGACTGCTACTAAATCCACTCTAAAAAATAGAAAATAATTTCTTCCTTCACAAAAGTTCTTAGAGTTTCTCTTCATCTTATATTTTAATTAGATATTGAAATTATATTAACATTTATTTGTGTATAAAATTTAAAAATTTCAAGGTACAAAAAGAATGTAAACTGCTGATGTTTTCAAAAATCAACTTTTAAATATTAAGCCTTCCTTAACTGTATGATAGAAGTTTTTCGTTTTACTTTATTTCATTGATGTTCCCATTAAATGATAAAAAATTCAAATTTCTAAGTATTGCATAATAATTATCGGTAACTAATATCCTGAAGGAAAAACGTATATGCCAGAATAAATTTTGATAAAATTAATATTATTTTATGGTATCTGATAACTCAATGCATTCGAATAGGCTATAGAATTTCTTAGTAGAATCATATTGCTTATACCACTACTCTGCTTCAATTAATTATAACAACTTTTTCAAAAATTTATTAATTTATTTTAGTCTAAATAAAGCCTGAAAATATGTTTTATCCTGTTTAGACAAAAAAGGCGACAAATCTTTTATGTTCTTAATTTTTTCTTCGGTGACTGGAAGATAGTATTTTTAGAGTTCGCAGAAATCCTTTTTATGGTCTCATTAAGAAGTTCGCTTTAAAGATGCGATCAATCTCCCGGCTGAAGTTTTAAATTTCAGCTTAACCCAGATATGCCGGGAGAAATTTTAGATGATAAAACTTATGGAAATCTTTTGTTTTGGTTTAATTTGATCTAAGGATACAAAATAAATATGTTTAAGTAAAAATATTTTGATAGTTTGTTGGAAAAAAGGTGTCCTATATATAGGACGTTCGGCAAATGCACGGGGTTCCGATGATTTAAAGAAAAAATATATATATATAATTTATTTATATTTTTCTTTTCTTTTATTTCTTTAAATGAATTAAATTCATAACAATATTAAGAGCAAATTCGTTATAAATTAGTAACTGAAAAAATTATAGTATTAGTTTTTGGTATGGTACTCAATAAAACATTTTGTGTGTAATCCAATGTTGCATTTGTGACACCGCGTTGTAAATTTTGTATGACAGTGAGCGCAACGTGTCTGCTTCATTTGGACCTCGATCAAATGATCCACTCTATCAAAACGAACATCAATACCATAAGATGATGATCTAATGTTCGAAGTAGTTGGTTTCTTTCCACCAAATGAACCCAAAATGTTTTGCACCATACGTCTTCGAAAGGTCAACTGTTGCGGCTTATCGCCACTTTTCTTCTTCTGCTGCGGAATCAATCATCTGAGCAAAAATGCAGAAGTACCATTTTTTCCGCGGATGTTGCAGCGATATAAGCTAATATTCTGATTCGCCCGATCAATACCCCCCATGTACTTGTTGTAAGTATGGATAGTGTTCAGCTGACTAATATAAATCTTTGAGAATACCTTCGACATGAATGCTCTGGAAATACTTTCACAGAACTTGATGCCATAGCTACTACATTATTGTCATGCCATTTTAAAGCAAGTATACCATCATCTGTTGATTCGTATTCGTAATAGCTTCTATTTTTCTTCTGCATGAGCTTTTTTACAATTAAATTGGAATCGGGTTATTATCTCTTATAGTCTCCGTTCCTTTCACACGCTTTCTTTTTAGCTCATCCAACAAGTGGATTCCGGTAAAAAAGTTATCGAAAAATAGATGATATGGATGATTTGCTTTCGATAACAGAATGTCGGCATAATTGAGAACAATACTTGCCCCTAGTCCTAAACGCTTAAATTTTTCGTCTATTTTTGCAGATGATCCTTGATATGGCTCCATCCAATTCATATAACCATAGTGTGTCGTGCCTTCCCATATTTTATAGCCATATCTGACTGGTGTATTTTCTATAAATTGTTTGCAGCCATGCCTTCCAAAATATCGAATTATGGCTTCATCTACGCTATGATATTCTGCATGCGGAGCATGTTCCAAAAATCGCTTGTTCAATTCAGCAAATAGTAGCCTTACCTTAACAAATTTATCATTTCTGTTTATTGTTAAGTTATCACAAAAATGTTTATAGGATAATATAAATTCAAACCGATCCCTGTTCACAGCTTCTAAAACTAGATCGTTGTGAGAATCTCTTTCGCGTTCCCAATACATTCTATGTCTCGGAACACTAATATATCCTAAACAGCAGAATACTAATAAATACTTGGATTTCGGAAAAAGTTATCCGTTCGAAGTTTCCTACTCTTTCTGAGGCGTATTTATTTGTGTAAAAAACAATTTTGTTAACTAGTTCTTCATCGAAAAATAGTGGAAACAATTCCAGCGGACTTAAGTTATTATAAGCAATATCGACGTCTGCCCTACTCTCGAAATTTGGATCTATATCCACTGACCGCCATTGGTATTTTTTGGGTTGTTTGCTTCTTTTTACTCGATAATGATTTGCGAGAACAGACAACCACTGTTATAATCACTATTACTTGATTACATTTGAACTACTAACTCAGCTTCAGCAACCAGTTGTCTCCCAGGAAGATTAGGAAGACCGCGATATCCTTCATCTCCATCGTCCTCATCTGTCACGTCGTCTGTGGGGTTAATGGAAGGTAAAACGTTTATAACAATTTCCTCTCGTGAATTTTCAAAATCATTTCCGTCCCATTCTAGTTCTTCAATAATATCATTCAATGTCATTGGTCTATAAAATAAAAATAAAAATTTACCCCGTGCATTTTCCGTATGTCCTACATATAGGACACTTAAGTTTACACACAAACAAAAGACACAAAATAACGAAAAAGGTTACAAAACTCTTTTTATTTTTTACTTGGCACATTTGTAAACACAATGTAATTAAAATTAGGTTTCCAACACATATCTTACTAATTATTTACTTACCTCATTTTTTTTTCGTCAGTAAAATTTACCACTAAAAAAATGTTACAATTTCTATTTTCTAACGGCGCACTATAATCACAGGCATTCACTTGCAAACTAATTTTTCTTCTAAACAAAGAAGTCCTTTACATTTAGGTGTAGTCAGCTACAAAAGCACATTTGCTTAACGTCCTACATATGGGTTAAAGATATCACCTGTTCCATAAAGTAAAATAGTCAGTTTTGAATACAGAGCGCTCTGAAAATTAAGCTGAGTTGTTTTTTTTGGCAAAACATTTGAAACCAGTTGAGTTTATTTAGATTACCCGTAAAATCACATTTCAATATTTCATGTTGCTTAAAATCCTGAGCAATGATAGTGGGCTGTGATTTCTGTATGCTTTAAATATTTGTCTAACACTGCAACATTGTGAACGCTATTCACTTCCTAGATTTGCGAATGGCCCGGTTCTGAAACATTTTGAGTAACAGATTTGTTTTGTTTGTTGTCATTCAAAAGTTGCATATAGCTGTCGAAGTTATTCTGTTTTGGTTTTGAGGGATACATGAATCATTCCACAGAAATATATGTTCGCCACGTGAGCCATTCAGTATAATTTTGGGCAATAACTTTTTAAGAACTGTTACTAAATCATTCCCTGAACGGCCTCTAAGTACTTTTGTCCACACGGCGCAATATGTTATGTTTTTTTGAATTTGGTAAAATGTTAGGTATTTTTCGTATGTTATAACAAACACAAGAGGTTAACACTTTTATTTGCTAATTTTATTAATAAATTATTATGTACTTTTCAGATATTTAGCACTATAAATACATTATAATAGTTCACCTCTTCTTGTATAAGTATGTATGTATATACTTATTATTATATATAATTATTCTTCATACATCAAAACTTCTAGTGAAACCAAACTATTTTTTAAACTTCCACTATTTCATATTCTTTTTTAATAATTCTTTTATTGACCTACGTTTCATTAAACTTTTTACAACACACCAAACTTTCACACAAATTCACGACCCGTCCTTAACTGCTTTTTTAACTACCCACTTCGTCTTAATTCCAAACTATACTCCTCGATCTAACCCCATTACAATCCCTCGCATTGAGGTTCACTCAAAATCTTGCAATTATAAATTCTGCCCAATATTCGATTTGCGCGATATTGAAAAATCTCAAAGTGTAAAGCTTGCAATTAATTAATAATTTTTGTTTATCTGGGTCACAATTCGCAATTTAATTTAATTTATTGTGTTTACTTTCGCCAAGACTAGGTCGTGAATTTGCGGGATAATTACTTTCTTTACAAAAATAATGTAGCAGTTAGATTATACGTTCAATTTTCGTTTATAATAAAACATTGAAGCAAATACCTTTGGTAAATTGAAGACACTCTGCAAGTACACTACAAGTACATATTCAACAGACAAAACAATGTGAAGATGTGGTCGATTCTTTATCTTTAACCCATTGTTCAACGCTAAGGGTTATTTATAATGTGCTATGCGCACAAGAATAATTATCAATTTCTGCGAGGTTATCCTGAATATAAAAAAATGTTCACAATACATTTCAAAATTTTAAAAAATTGCTGACTAGGTAATCAGTTATATTAGCTTACTGCCATTCCCGTAATTTCTGACGTCCAACTATCAATGTATATTTTACATTGTATATGCTATGAAATATTCTTTTACATGCACTCACGTTATTTTTTATTATAGATACCTACATGCCTTTGAAATATTGGTAATATTCCTCCAAATTCTATTAATCGAATTAAATCCATTAAGTCGAACAAATCGTTTGTAACTATTTCCACTGATAGTACTTCCCCTGCTTTTATTATACCTAAATTAAAAATTACACTTTCCACACTCGTCTTTTACCTTGCACAAATAACTTCATAGTTAAGTGCGCGTATTCTTAACTATGAAGTTATTAGCAAGATCTGTGCATCGAAGATAATTTGTTAGCACTATAAGTACTTTACCAGTTTCCGTCATTACGCCCGACTTACAAATGAAGTTTTGTCGATCAAGTTATATACTTTTAAATGCACCCAATTAGTAGCAAACAGATACAGATAGTAGATATACTTCATTGTTCGGGTATGCAAGTATTTTTATTAATTTTACGTCATTTTCTTTAAGTTTACGAAAGTAATACTACACAATCTCTCTCTAAAGAATATGTACGAAATATTTTTTGACATTTTATATTATCAAAAGAAATTCACATTTCGTAAAAACTATGAAGCAAGCTTCGACAATCGTAAACGTACGTGCGTTCCTTTTTTACGCAAAGCTTTATAAATTTTTAAAATGCACTATAAATCCTAAAAAAATCTTAAAGATTTTAAGTAATTTTGTCCAATACTACGAAAATCTTTCATATCGGAAATTTACGACAGCATTTTTAAATACTTTATTATATTATTGTTTAAAATTTTGTACAGGTGTATCAAACTTTTGTATTGTTTCGAATTCACTCAGTCCTTTCACCACTTTATGATATAACAATACTAACAATGAGCTCATGTAATCTGTAGCCAAGTAATATACGAGGTGTGATAAAAAAATTCGGTGAATGAATTTTTATAGCAACATCTTCTGGCGCTATATCCATTTGAAGCATCCGTCTGATAGCCTTATTCTTTCTGAAAGTCAATGTTAAGTTTAAACAAGTTGTGACTTGTCAGTAGGCTTCCAGATTAGGAAGAGTAACGTCATTTTTACCGTGTTTGTCGCACATTATGGATTTCGAACAACGTGTAAATATTACATTTCTTTTTAGTTGGAAGAAAGTGCCAAAGAAGCTCGTAAATAGTTAAAATCAGTATATAGAGATAATGTAGTGACTCTGAAGACTGTCTATAAATGACATGAGCGACTTAAAAGTGAAAATAAGCGGGTTGAAAACGAGCAATGGTCGGGACGTCCTTGGACTTCAAAAACGGATTCGTTCAAACAAGCGATTGACTATTCAAGAGCTTGGAGTAGAATTGAACATCACGCCTGAGTCCGTGATAAGCCAGAAAAATCGTTCAATGGCTTCCCCTTTCATCACGACAACGCTCCGTGCCACACCTCGCTCTCGATACGCGAGTTCTTTGAAAAAAAATAAATAAATAAAATAAATCCTGTCTGTCCACATCACTGACTTATAACAATGGACTGAGCGTATTGTCATTTTCCTATAGAAAGCATGCCACAAGTTTTATAGTTCTCTCTTTCGCCCTATGGCAGAGTTGGAGCTACCAACACAAAATATTGCATTCTGGAACATTTGCTTATGCCATTTGATGTTTTTATGTTGGCTACAGATGCAATCACTTCAGAAGGAATAAGGTAAAGATAGTGTTTACCATGCTCCGTCTCTTTTGTCCATAAGCAGGATTCAGTTAACAATAACTTTTGAAAATTAAAGTCGGAATGAGTTTAATTTCTTATAAGCGATTAAAATATCACTTGGACACAAGAAAATACATTTTTTTAATTTAATTCGATTTTCGGGTGTAAAATTTCATCTGATTGGTTGAGTTTTACATGTTTTTTTATGTAATCGTTTTAAAGGGTACTCTAACGGTGATATACAGAAACACAATATTTTTTGTGCCACATGAAATAGCAAATCGCTCAGTCCATTGTTTATAAGTCAGTGGTCCACATCCACCGTAACTCTCCGAATTTAACACCATGCGACTTTTGCCTCTTACCAAAAATAAAAGCGGCACTAGAAGAAAACGTTTGACACCTTTTTCGACATTTAGCTACTTTGAAAGAGAATAATTCGATTTTGATGTAAACTGATTATTTTTTTTACCGTATTTTTTTTATCACACCTCGTAAGTAATTAGTTTCTTTCTTATTTCCACTTCTAATTTTAGAATTTTTTAATCGCCCCCCTAGAGCAAATGTCTGGATCCGCCCTTGGCGGTGCTACACCGAAAAACGCACACAGCTACATAAGAAATGTCACAACTGAATGGCTTCAACTATTACTCTACCAAAATCAACCGCAACCACGCCATAATCTTTTAAATTACAATTTTCATAATTTTTATATTATTCGAGATATTAATTTTTTCAGAAAATTTCAACCTGACAAATTATACGGATATGAGCTACTATTAAATTCTCCTCGCGTCGAAAGTTATTCCATTGAACTCGTTTTTTTCTGATTGACGTGCACTTTTTTTTTAAATATCAATGGAAATCGACATTAGATAGATTTCATCTAGGGTATAAAAATCACGTGAATAATTTCAAAACAAATAATTCATTTAATTAATTAAAAAGCTCATGCTGATCAAAGTAATCATTATTACAAATCCTACAAATTTATTTTACAAATATCTCAAGTCACTCAAAAGGTTTGTTCGCATTCTAGCTTGAAAGTAGAAACTTGTAAAACTTTTTGTAAGTTTTTACTCGAAGGCGTTCGCGTACACGAAACTTGAGAGAGAAATTGTTGACGTCACTTTTCCCCTCCTTTCATTTTTATTACTTGATATAACTCGAGAAAAATCGTCGAGTAAAAGCTTCGAAAGTGTCAGTTTTGACAGCTCGTCGCCGGTTTTCAGTTATTTTTAAATTTTTCAGTTATTTTTGAAGTTTTTATTTTTAAAATAATGGAAAAACCTGTTACTT
Organism: Dioctria rufipes; assembly: GCA_963924295.1. Lineage (NCBI taxonomy): Eukaryota > Metazoa > Arthropoda > Insecta > Diptera > Asilidae > Dioctria > Dioctria rufipes. Next base: position 105,081,718 of record OZ002741.1, on the reverse strand, counting down.
CTCCTCCAGTAGAAGTAGAATGTTCTCCAAGAACATTTCAACGTATACAAAATGGTAAATTAAATTTGTTTATTGTACTATGTGCTAGGAAAAACTCACGTCGTTATTACAAATCCCGAATATTTGCAAGTTTTTATAAGTTTTTATTCGAAGCCGTTCGTGTACTTTGTGAGTGTCATTCTCAATTTTTATGTGGAAAAGTTATATGAGGGACAAGGACATTATAAGTCACAATAACTTCATCACATCATATAATGAGTTCAAAGAACTTTCCTCTTCACTCTATAACGAGTATATTCAAAGCATGCGTGCGAAATTATTTAGTGACCCACGTAACTTTTTTAAGTTTATTAACATGAAGAAAAAAACGGATAACTACCCCAATACCATGAGGTACAAGGATTCTGCTAGTGAAGATTCGTCTAAGTTTTGCGATATGTTTGCTTCTTTTTTTGGCAATGCCTTTCTCGTCAAATTTTCAACTTCAAAGTAGCAACTTCAGTCATATGAACGACTCTCATAACGTTTCATTCACTATCCCTCCAATTTCATAAGAAGATATACTTGATCATATTAATGGGCTTCCACATGACTTTTCAACGGGTCCTGATGGGATACCTCCAGCCTTTTTTAAGTCATGTTGCCTCTCCCTGGCGACCCCGCTGAGAATTATTTTCCAAAAATCGATCGATAGTGGTTGTTTTCCTCAGCTATGGAAAAATTCTTTTATCATACTATACCTGTCTACAAAAAAGGCAGTAAAAAACATATCTCTAATTATAGGCATATTGCAAAATTATCTTACGTGCCCAAGTTATTCGAATCTATCGTCTACTCTCCGTTATCAATTTCCTGCAAGAATTTGCTCTCTTCAAACCACCATGGGTTTATTTCGGGCAGATCTACAACCACTAACTTATTGGAATTTGTCTCTGATACCATTCATGGGTTTGAAAAACGCTGCCAGACAGATTATATTTATACAAAAATACTTTAGTAAAGCTTTCGGCAAGCTATCTCACTCCGTGATACTGTTTAAAATGGAAAAGTATGGATTTCCCACAACGTTCATAAAATGGACGGTGTCATATCTAGATAACAGAACATACCAAATCTATTTCCGCTACTCCATCTCTAGAGTCTTGAAAGCTTCGTCTGACGTACCTCAAGGGAGCCATTTAGGCCCGTTGCTATTTATTCTATCTATTGACGACATTGTTTTCGTAGTGAAGCACTGCAAAGTCTTAATTTATGCTGATGACATTAAACTTTTCGCTCAGATTAAATCTATTAATGATTGTCAACTTATACACAAATTTTACGATTGGTGCAAAAGCAATAATTTGGTACTCAATATCGACAAATGTGAGGTGATGACTTTCCACGGGAATCTGAATCCTATCTCTTATGTCTATGGGTTCTCGGCTTCCTCGACTCGCCGCGTTAGTTCTGTCTGTGACTTGGGTGTCAAATGTGACCATAGATTGAATTTTAACTCCCACATAAACCACATGGTACCTAAGCGTAGTTCTATGTTGGGCTTTATAAAACGTTGGTCCCGAGAGTTCTCGAATACCTCCATAACATTATGTTTATATACTTGCTTTGTGAGAACACTTCTTGAATACGCTAGCCAGGAGGTTGATTCTGTGCTGTTTGTCGTTCTAATTAGTCGTGAATTTTGACATATTTTGTCGATTTTTTTCTTCAACACAGTTCATTTTGTGTCTTCACTATTATCTACCACGAAATGAACTATAGTGAATTTTCGATGAACAAACGTCAAAAAATACGACTAAATAATCGACAAATTAGTCAACTGCTCCCAGAGGTTGTGACAAAAATTTTACACTGGTAAATAAAAATTCTACGCCTAATTAGAGCATTACACGTGCTTAAATTCGAAATATTATTTTGAATTTGTAATGTGAAGTGACATTTTCAGTTCATTCTAAGTCATGCAAGGGTTGCTGACCTGAATAAAAACACGAAAAAAACAGTAGAAAAGTTCATTTTATTTAGTCGATTATTTTGACATTCAAGATCGACAAAACCCACAGGATCACCCTACAGGTCTGCTTTTTACGGTACATACATCGAATGCATCGAGTCTGTTCAGCGAAACTTCCTGCGCTTTGCTCTTAGGGACCTACCCTGGAATAACTCTTTGATTCTCCCACCCTATGAGGATCGTTTGCAGCTTTTAAATATGCACTAGCTTGAGAAACGTCACGTGGTTGCCGATGTAAATTTTGTTCACTAACTCTTAAACGCGAATGTTGATTCCCCGTTGTTACTTAACAAAATCTCTTTCCGTGATAATAGGCACAATTTGATAAGGCTACCTCTGTTGCATGTCAACTTAATCGCATGTGCATTACTGTTAATAATTTGGCTGATTGTTTTGTTGTTGAGTACTCTAATGCGGACCTTACACGGTCAGTAATAATGTCATTATCAGTAATGTCATTACTTCCGAAAGTATTCTGTCATTACTCTGTCATTATGTTGCAACCTTACACTATCATTAAAAATGACAGTATTTGTTTCAGCACTTCTCAATTCATGGAGTTCGAAGTTCATTTATCTTGTGTAAATTAATGTAATGGATCCTCACAAAAAAGCTTGCATTGTTATAATTTTAGCATTAAGCACAAAATGAAGAGTTAAACGGCGAAGGTGGATGAAGAACTGGCTACAAAACTGTGAGAAGTATTCCGATGTTGTTCTGTTAAAAGAAATTATTTTTACAGAAGCGGGAGATTATAAAAATTATTTTCGCATGAATGAAGGCACATTTAATAAATTACTGCGAATGGTGGAACCATTTTTGCTGAGGAAGAAGACTATTATGCGAGAGAGTTTACCAGTGAAAAAAAATTAGCAGTAACTCTGAGGTACCTAGCCACAAGAAGAAACTTAAGATCTCAAGTATTCAGCTATAATGTTACCAGCTTCAATAAGTGTTGCAATTGTAGAAACTTGTGGAGTGCTTATATATGTCCTCCGACAGTACATACTTTACACGAATTGGTTAACTCACAGAAATATAATAGTGGTGATAGTACATAGTTATTCAATAACAACGAATTACTTATTGTACACAAGTTTTACGTATTTAATTAGATCATTCGAGATTGTAATAGAGTAAATCGAAAAACCTGGAGAGATATCCATTTATTAAAAAACAATATGTGTTACAAAATAAAGTTAGAGTTATTGTTAAAAAATACGTTAGAAAAAAGTAATATTTTTACAAAGTATGCTCAAGAAAAAACAAAAAAAAAAAAACAATTATTACTTCAGTCAAAATATAGTGATATTCTTACAAAATATATTAAAGAATAAAACAATTATTATACCTATCAGCCTTTAAAATTTGTAAAAATTAGAGCCAAAGTACCGTCATATTCTTCGCGTAGAGAAGAAGAGGAGGTATTTACAGGTTGAAAAGTATGTGCAGAGTTTGGTGCGGGTATATAAGAATGGGATGGAGCGGTATTTTATCTCGTGTCCTTATTAATTTTTACAGAACATCGATGTAAAGTACCTTGAATAGCTTCAAAAAGGATATCATTTTGGCTCTTTCAGCGATACACTTTTGGTGAAGTTCTAAAGTGCTCAATTTTTCACCCCAAACCTTGGCAATAGTTGGTATATTATCTTGCTGTTCCCTCCGTTGTTCTAAATAGGAACAAGCTTTCAGTAAAAGCTCGTTCTGCTTGGCAATAAGGCCTTGATCTTGACGCTAAAGGGTCTGTTGATGCCGAAGATTGTTCTGATATCTCACGACTGATCTAAAATTAAATAAATAATTGCTATCTTCGTTTTTTTCCAATTGTAACTTATAAATTTTTTTTTTTTAAATTTACTTGTGTTTATTTCAGTTCCCCAAAACTCCTGAAGAATGGGTTAAAATTTCTAATGATTTTGGCTATTTACATCAATTTTGGAAAACATTGGGGTCAATCGACGGCAAGCATATTGCTTTTAAAAAGCCTGAGAATTTAGGTTCTCTATACTACAATTATAAAGAGTTTTTAGCATCGTGCTCTTGGCTGTCGCAAATGCAAGAAAAGAATTCGTAATGGTATATGCTGGTGTCAATAGAAAAATATCGCATGGAGGAGCTATGCACTATTCAAAATTTGGAGAACTTTTTCTACAAAAGGTCTTGAATTTACCAAAACCTGCTTCATTACCAAACACATCCGCAGGAGATTGAGTACAAAAATGCTCACTACCAAAAATTAGAAGCGAACTGAGAAATGACGGAATTAATGAAGCGCGCACCCTCCACTGTCATTATTAATGACAGTATCCCACTATATGTCAGTAATGACAGTAATTGAACCTTACACGATCATTATTAACGCCATTGCGATAAAGTAATGACATTATTACTGAACGTATAAGGTCCGCATAAGCATGTCTTAAAAAAACGTGTATATAATATTTAATAGATTTAATTTAGTTTTTTATCTTTTTGTTCTATGTCGCATTGCATGACATTTCATCTGGTGTTTGATCTATGTTTAGTGTAACATACTAATACTAACACCGACTAAGTTATGAAACGCATGTATTGTTCACCGTTTATTTATTAAACGTGTCCATGCAGCGAGCTTTTGTTAAGCTGGTTCTGATAGTCATCATACATTTTGACGTTTTTCACTTTTCTACTTGAAAAAGTACGCGAAGTGCGAACAGACTTAAAGTAGGAAACCACTCGATGAATCATTATTTCCAGCTCTAAAAGCAGTATAATAGTCAGGATGTGCAAATGAAAGCAATCATATTTTTCTTTGGCAATAATTAGATATCTGCAAAGTTCCTCAATTTTCCACAATGCAACTCGAGTATAATCACATTACATTACCAAATTCATTCACTCTATTCATTTCATTTTTTAAATGGAATGGAAATAACAGTTGTAATAAAACAGCATTTAATTGAAATATTTCATTCCCCTGCCCGGGTGTACCCATTTTTTCGTAAAATGAAAAGTGAAGCAGTAAAAATACCGTTCCGAGTAAAGTAGTAGCTCACCCGTGAAGACTTCCTGATATACAATTCGTTATTGCTGGAAAACACGAGCGGACCAGTGCAAAATGCATAGAAGTGAACATCAAGGAGAAATGGAAAAAATGAACCGTTCTCCCTAAGGACTAATAACGAACTGGAAGGGACCGAAGGGTTCGAAACTTCGAGTCGATATGTGATTGTGTACAAAGATCGAACATTGAAAGGTCAAAAACAATAAAAACGAAGTTGCTTGCATTCTGCTCTCCTATCCGAAATCTAATAAAGGATTTCATTACGTTGTTGTGATTTATTTTGTTGTTGTTATCTGTCTGACAATTCCTTCGCCTTTGTAAGACATTTAGAGAAGGAAGACCTTAAGAGATTTGTATAAAAAAAAAAAAAAAAAAAAACAAATAAAAAAGATAGAATTGGTCTAAGACCAATTCTCATGATATCCTAGATAAGGGCTGCCATCTGTAAAATTATTAAACTAGGACAACAAGTTCGAAGCCCCGGACTTTTTAGTTTGAAACCAGGACATTATTGCCAATATTTTTTTATTTGTCTTATTAATTAAATGCCTAGGTTCCAATTGTTATACAGTATCTCTCTTTATTTATTATATCCTAGATGAAATCTAAAGGGTATACTAAATTTGTCATTCCGTTTGTAATACCACAAATAAGTAAATACACAGATAAGGAATCAAATAGGAAAATTTAAAACCAGAAGTCAGATATATGTTGCGAGTCAATTAAAAGAATTTGCAACGTCTCGTTTTTAAAATCGACGATATCCCGGCCTTATCTAGGAAGGGCTTAGAAGTATTGTATCTGAAAATAACTCCAATCACCCGGCCACCAAAGTGAATAAAAATTCTATCGAAACATTTTCAGTAAATTTCTAAATAAAAAAAAATGTCTAAGAAAAAATTGAGTGCTTCCCTATAACAGGTTATGCATCGTTGATTTTATATTGGACCGAGGCATTGCATTGCTCTGGTAAAAGATAGAAACTTGGATGTGTACCTGAATATTAAGAACATTTTCTGTTAATAACAACATTTCTTAGATATAATTTTCGTCGTAGCTTACTAACTTGGTTACCAGCAATGTTGATAAGGTTTTAATTTTTCTGATATGCGTTCGGCATCTGTATATTTACTTATTTGTGGTAATACATTGAAATAATGATGGTAGAGCAAAATGGATTAGACACCCATGCATAAAAGTAAAAGTTATTTTGATTTTTGTATGTCCGTCGGTCCGTCTGTCTGTTCGCCCTCACGATAAATTGAGAATGCGTATACTTAGAGAGCGAAAATTTTGCATTTATAGCCTTTTGAAAAAAATTAAAATTGCGTTCGAAAATGGAAAAAATCGGGTAAGTCCTTCGTAGGGTGGCTATGCAAAGATTTCTTTTTTCACTATATGTATATTTGGACACTACATAAGAACGCGTCAACGTAGAAAACTGAAATTTCGTACATAGTTTTTTTTTTTTTATAAAAATAGTAAATATAATTTCAAAAATGGACTAAATCGAGCAACCCCTTTTTGGCGTTGCCATATAAAAATTAAATTTAGGAAGTTTACGTATACTGCGAAATCCATAAGTCCTATACGATTTTAATGTACCGAAAAGTTCTTCAGAATATGAAATCCTATAAAATTGGTTATAATCATTTTTTCTGTCCGAGGAACCGTTACAAGAATCAAACTTTCACAGATCGTTGACCATACGAAATGACATACGAGTATTCATCTAGAGTATTATATGAATTGGTCTTTAACCAATTCTAGCTTTTTTATTTGTTTATTATACAAGTAGTCAGTTTACAAAAAAACAGTAAAATAAAATGACACCAATGAACTAAATTAAACCTCTCTTACATCGGGGAACATAAACAAATCTTCTACAAATTAAAAATATGGTTTTACTTCTGTAGAAGCAAATCATAAATTTTCTAATATTAATTAAAGGAACTAAAAATACCAACTTATTACATTTTATACTTTTTAGTGGACCATATAGCCTTCAAAATAGCTTCCTGGCTCAGGAAAGGTGAAGCTATATGGTAAGAGACTTTAATCTCTAGAGGAGCGTGCCACCAATTGGACCAAAATTGGTCCTTTTTTCCTCCTTGGTCCTCGGTCCACTTTTTTTTTACTTATAAAATACATATTACATATTATAAATAAATTGAAATCGTGTATTGAAAACCATCTGCAAAGCTAGAGGCTGTTTTAGTTATTTTAATTATAAGAGAAAATATTTTATTTTATGAATATTTACAAATGTTTACATTGTTATACTTCTTTAGCTTACGAATAAAGAATTAAAATCAACTAGGCATACTAAAATTTATTCGTCTCTATTTTTACACTTTACTTTTTTGAATCCGAAATGGTCCCCTTTATATATTTTGTGTGACAAATCTCCTACCAGAGATCACATTTCGGTCAGTGGAGGCCCAGAGACTCAAGTATACACTTTGGAGATGCAAAAAATCTCACAAGAGACTAAAACACTAGGGACCTTATTGGTCTCCCATCTCCTGTCATGTATTTTGAATCAATCGGGCTTCCACGTTCACTCCCTGGTCTTCGAAGTTTGCTGATTTTTCGTCTCCAGATTTCCGGAGACTATTTGTGAATTCTCCTCCATGCGTTAACTGTGGAGTGAGCTTGGCACTAGGGACCTTATTGGTCTCCCATCTCCTGTCATGTATTTTGAATCAATCGGGCTTCCACGTTCACTCCCTGGTCTTCGAAGTTTGCTGATTTTTCGTCTCCAGATTTCCGGAGACTATTTGTGAATTCTCCTCTATGCGTTAACTGTGGAGTGAGCTTGGCAAACTTTTTTGTTGCTTTTTATTTAATTTATCATAGAGTAAATCCATAGAATATAGAACAAAGTTTGCACTTTCCCAACGTTCTTCTTTTGCTGAAAGTTAAGTTATTGAATTAAACTAAATTTAAGCTGACTTTGGAATCTTTGAAATTTTCCGTTTTTTTGTATATGTAGTTACTACACACATCTTTAGTTATATTAAAGAAATCATAACTTTGGAACCAAATACCTAGCATACAGGCATGGTCCTTAAATTATTTTAGAGAAAGTTATCTAAAGAATGCCTTTTATAATTAAAATAAGTAAAAAGCTAGAATTGTTCTAACACCAATTCTAATGATAACCTAGACGAATGCCCATATGTAATTTTGTATGGTCACCCATCTGTGCAAGTTTGATTTTTGAAATGGTTTTTCGCGTATAATTCGTCGAACAGTAAAAGTGATTATAGCCAATTTCATAAGATTTCATATTCTGAAGAACTTTTCAATACAATAAAAACATCTAAGACTGATCGTTTTTACATACAGTATACGTAAAAGATCTAAATTTTTATATGGAGACACCTAGAAGGGGTTGCTCGATTTAGCCCAATTTTGAAATTGTGTTTACTATATGAAAACGCCATGTACAAAATTTCAGTTTTTTACGTTGACGAGCTCTCAGGCAGTATCAAAATATAAAATTGCTGCATAAATTTTTTTAAAGCTCTTTCATTTTCTTTCTAGCAATCTCTTTCTTTACAATTAACGCAGATCACTGGAGATCTCTAGAAACCAAATACAAGTCTCGTGTATATGTCGTAGACACTTGATGTAAGTTAGCACTTCACGAAAAGTCTAGGCAGTTCATGAAATGTAGGCAGATAGTGTAACATTTACGCTTAATCACTTTTTACATAATGTGTCTGAAATTTTGAGGCACTTTATGAAATGCTACAAGGCTTTAGGCCGATAGTGTATAACCAACATAAGCGTATGTGTGAGCCTGGTTCGAGTCGCGTGTGTGTGTGTATGGCTGTCTCGCAGGTCTGGGCGCGAACTACCACTTATAAACTTCGAGAAGTATATCTAAAATTATATGAATAATTATTATTATTAAATTTTGTTTTGATTAGTGACAAAACCGTTTGTGTGTTTTGTGAGTTTCTTTCTTTTATCCACCGTTGAGAAATTGTTGAAACACTCTCTTTTCGTTGGCATTATGAGCTGTTATGCAAATAAAAAAAAAAAGTATTTCGGTGCCCAAATGAGCTTTCGATGTTTTAAAAAATTAGGTAAAAGTTGGTTTGGCGTTAAAGGTCGCTTAGATTTTGACTGAAATTTTTTAAAATCATCCATCTATCATTTTGTGTCATCAATATCCATATTTTTGTTTTGTAAAACAAAAAAACCTATTTTTAATCGCAGTCCATGGAGTATTCTTAGTTATATTAGGCAAAAACATTCAGTAAAACTTATAAAATTGTTGTAAAAGTTATACACTTGCACTATATCAAGGAACAAAATGCTCTTATAATAGAATGCACACGCCTACACTTCGCATTTTTGGTTGGTAAAAGTTAGGATGTTTCTCTGTTTTAAACATGAGCTCTACTTTCTTTCAAGTTATTCCCATCCTTTATGTTACTTTTTGTTTTTCTTGTTGTTTTTTTTTTTTTATGAATATAGAGTTCTGTTTTTTATTGGTAATCTTTTTCTCTCGTGCAATGTGGCCAACTTGGATTACTTCTCGTATATGTACGCTGGAATTTACAATTATTTTGCTTACTTGAATTGACTTTGACGCACGGTAGTTCCGAGATTTTACAATGGATGTGGGTGCGCGTGGTACATAAAACAATACACAAGCACACAACGCAAATCACACAAGCAATGGTCGTACTGTTATAGCCCCTCTAAGACTGGCTGAGACGAGGAGCCACATTCACTAACACGAAGAGTTATGATCTGTGGCGTAGCCCCCGGAATATATAAGCCATGAACAAAATCTGAAAAAGAGAGTAGCGGCCCGCTTAGCAGGCGAACATCACAGTATGCTTGTTTTGTCTTACTGCAGGAGTTTTTCAAATAAAAGTAGCTTGTATTTTGTTCAAATTCTATAATTTCCAGAAATTTGTTCTAGATTTTTTTTTTTATTACAACAATTAGAAAGAAAACTTATTTGGATGCAATTTGTTTTAACTTCATTTTGAAGTACTGAACTTTATATGAAGTAACACTTAAATATGATATTTCACTTATAATTAAGTAGTTCAAATTTTGCAGTACGGCAGTATTTTCACTCAGACTCAGTATACTTCATCATTCCATTTTGAAGTACGTATCGCAAAATACTCGTAATGCAATATGTACTTGATAATGCCTCTGAAGTACCTGAAGTACGTTGAAGTATTTTGAAGTAGATTGAAGTACACTGCAGTAGATTGAAGTACGTGCAGTACATTGAAGTATTTCGTATTTGATGCGAAAAAACTAAAATTTTATTTAAATATGCCTATTTATTCAATTTTTTTAAATATTTTTGCAATTCTTAGTGCATTTGAAGATATTTTCGACTTATATTAGAAAATATAGGAAATAAAAATAAGTTTACGGCGATTCTCTCTGCTCTATTGAAATGCAGTACGAAATAATTTCAACTGAAGTTCCGTTTAAGAAATATTTTCCAAAAATAATCGTATATGAAAGAAAATACACTAAGAATTGTAAAAATATTTTAGAATATTGAATAAATAGGCATATTTAAATTAAATTTTAGTTTTTTCGCATCTTTTTTGAGGTTTGTGAGATTAAACGAGATACGAAATACTTCAATGTACTTCACGTACTTCAATGTACTTCGCTGTACTTATGTACTGCAAAATACTTCAACGTGCTTCAGGTACTTCATAGACATTACCATGTATTGCATTACGGATATTTTTCAATACGTACTACAAAATGGAATGATGAAGTATACTGAGTGAAATACTGGCGTACTGCAAAATTTGAAGTATAAAAAGTTTGCTTTACTTCAGTAATTCACTTTGAAGTATCAGTACAAAATAATGTAGTACCAAAAATAATGCATTATTTTATAGCTCTGGAACCGATAGTTTTGGGCTTTAGGACCTGTTTAAGATGAAATCTTAGTTCTTCCTCTATAATGAGTATACAATACAAGTGAGAGTGAGCTCTTACTGCATGGCTGTAGCCGGCCCGTTAAGACCTTTTAATATGTCGGTGTCGACTTCATGGCTTATATCTTCCGGGGGCTACGTCTGTGGAGTTGTGGAGATGCGAGTTTTTTTTTACATTTAACTCTCCACTCGGAATTCTGTAACTCAGGGAATTTGTATTGAGAATTCCCAAACTCTCTATTCCACCCGACAAAACTTTCGACTGTTTTAGTTGTGCATAAGTAGAGAATATGTCTCAACTGACAGTATTGTATGTTTTTTTTGTGTTTTCTGAAGATACCTAGGTACCTAAGATTTTCAAATTAAATTAGAGACTCACCGCATATCCTGGCTATATTTACAAAAACAAATTATGGAAATCCTTGCAATATTTACAGAGAAATATGGATATTGGTGTATCAAGATACCCGCTAAAAATTTTAAATCACGCAAAACTGGTCAATTTTGTCGTCTTCCAGTACAGAAGAGATCCTATAAAATTTTTAGATATGCACGTTAAAGCTGCAAAAGAAGTGAATCAGTCCTTCTTAAGATGAATAAATGGTCGTTTTTTGGTACAAATATAAACATTTTTCAACTCATCATTATGAAGAGCTGGTAAGTCGTGGAAATTCATTTTCCATGAGAAAAATGTTCACAACAGAGTACTAATGGATGTGAAACAAAGAGCGGAAGAAATATATGCAAAATATAGGAACTGGGGTGTATATGACCCAAGTGCATAAATCCGCTTTTCGGCGGTAAAGAGTCCGTTACGGCGTTAAAATTATGAAAAGCAAGCTACAGTACTCGATTACCCGTATAGCAAACATGATGTATTTTGGACAAACCCTAATGAGAGGTGGTACGACCCTCCGTCCCCAAAAACCCCTCCTCCAGAAATTGTTCACCTATATTTTTGTACTCTAGATCCTAAATCCATTAGAAAAAAACTCCTTCAATATTGCGACTCTTCTCACGTTCTTCTTTACTCCTCAAATACGCAAATAGAGAGTTAGAGAGTTTTAATCGGCGAAAACGAAAATTCTTAGCTCCCAAACTCCCTAACTCTCCGTGTTACAGAATCTGGCCACAGAAGAGAGAACTTGAGAGAGAGTCGAGTCGGTCTGACTGTCAGAATTATTAACTACAGTGCACAAAAATTAAATTTTTATTGAATGTGCTAAATTTAGTGTTCATAAAATTTTAAAACCCGGACAATATAGAAAACCCCGTCCGGACGCTGCCCGGATGCCCCCCATATTAGGACAAATCCCGTATCTAATTTCGTATGCTTTTGGTATAGTCACTTCTCTGCGCAAGTTTGATTGTTGAAGTTGTTTTTCGCATATATTTCTAGAACGATTCGTCCTATAATAAAAATGACTATAACCAATTTCATTGGATTTGATATTCTGAAGATCTTTTCAGTACAATAAAAACATACGTCTAGGACTGATCGTTTTCACAGTATACGTAAAAATCCTAAATTTTTGTATGGAAACAACAAGAAGGGGTTGCTCTATTTAGCCCATTTTCGAAATTATTTTTGCTATTTCTATGAAAAGACCATGTAAAAAACTTCAGCTCTCTATATTGACGCGTTCTCATCTCAAGCGGTATATAAATATATAGTGGAAAACGAAATTTAAGTTTGGCAGTCCCACGAAAGAGTTACCTGATTTGTCCCATTTTCGAACGTACATTTTTTTTTTGAAAAGCCAATGTGAAAAAGTTGAGCTCTCCAACTTACGCGTTCTCGATGTATCGTGAGGACAGACGGACAGAAGGATGGACATTTTTTTGAAAAGCCAGTGTTTATGCGTTCTCGAGACAGAAAGACGGACAGATGGACATGCTAAAATCAAAATAACTTTTAATATTATCCGTTGGTGTCCAATCCATTTTGCTCTACCATATTTATTTCTATGCGTTCCAAATCGAATGACAAACTTGTATATCCATTTGTACTGTCCGTTAGTAGAACGTACACGCAAATTTGAATTTAGTGAAACTGAAATGGATGCACTGGTAAATTTGGATCAAGGTCAGTGGTCGAATCTCTTATCAAAACAAACACTATTCACTTCGTTTTAACTTCCAATAAACTTTCACACCTTTGCTTTTAAGATTACCCACTAATTATATTAAGATCAGATTATATAATAAGGTATTAGGTCAGAGATCAACACACACTATAAAACACTTATTACCACAGACTTAGAATATACGATTATCAAGAAAAGTTGTATTGGGATAAAACTCAATATATAAGTTTTGGGTCAGAGAATTTTGTATCACACTGAAAAACACTTATTGGCAAAAATTCCAATATAAGATCGTCAATATATATATATGTAAAATTAATAGAATAAAGTCAAATTATGATATTAAATAAATATGCACCAAAAGAGTATAAAATGTAAATATATATATGAGTAAATGTATAATAAAATAAATATATGATAAATATTATATTGTTACAAGTGACTGGTACTCACCGATCTATAACTTGACGCTTGAGGGTTGGCTTTAAGCTAATGTTAAGACCCTTTGTTCTAACCATGGGTTAAAACAATTCTTTATTCCCGTCGAGACCAGAAATAAAGTGTTAATGTTAGTAAGATACTATCTCAGTCGAGACCCGAGATAATATTCTTTAAGTCAGTCGAGACCCGGCTTAAAGTGTTATCTTATCTTCAGTCGAGACCCGAAATAAGATGCGTTTATTTCCGTCGAGACCAGAAATGATTGTTAGTAAAAGATTATCTCAGTCGAGACCCGAGATAATATTCTTTAAGTCAGTCGAGACCCGGCTTAAAGTGTTATCTTATCTTCAGTCGAGACCCGAAATAAGATGCGTTTATTTCCGTCGAGACCAGAAATGATTGTTAGTAAAAGATTATCTCAGTCGAGACCCGAGATAATATTCTTTAAGTCAGTCGAGACCCGCCTTAAAGTGTTATCTTATCTTCAGTCGAGACCCGAAATAAGATGCGTTTATTTCCGTCGAGACCAGAAATGATTGTTAGTAAAAGATTATCTCAGTCGAGACCCGAGATAATATTCTTTAAGTCAGTCGAGACCCGCCTTAAAGTGTTATCTTATCTTCAGTCGAGACCCGAAATAAGATGCGTTTATTTCCGTCGAGACCAGAAATGATTGTTAGTAAGTATCTTATCCTCAGTCGAGACCCGAAATAAGATGCGTTTATTTCCGTCGAGACCAGAAATGATTGTTAATTGTTAAAAGTGAAATATCAGTCGATACCCGATATTAATGTTAGTCCCTAACAGCCAACTTACCCCAAGCGATGCCAAGTACAAAAAGAGATCGAGATCAGTCAGCTTGTCGTTTATATAGCCCTTGCTTGCACACGACACCACTGATGGAGTAGCAGAGGCGCATGATTGCAAGAATTGGCAGTGCAGCTGTGATCTTACGGTACTAGCGATAAAATTTGCATAGCAACGAACAAAAATGCATAGCAACAAGAAATTTAGAGCAACACATGCTGCTATGTTAAATTGAATTAAATTTGCAAAAAATGTTCTGTCTATCACGCAGCGAAGAAATTCCCGTTGGATATTACTTGCAATGATGATAATGATGCAAATTGATCGGCTTGACTGATTATATACATGCTTTTGTTAGATGTTTTACCTATTGTAATTAAATTGAATTTATTGTCTTTTTAGAATTCAAATTTAGCATGGTATATTTTAATATGTTCCCTTTTCAGGAATTGTTTTTTATCACGAATCTAACAAATGGAAATAATTTTTATTTGATCTGCTCGTTGAGGTTATAATTTTATGTTGTATTTGTGCAATATCTTATGAAGATGACAAATACATGGCTATGCTGGGCGGTGTACATGTTTTTTGCTTAATAGTAATCAAATTAGAGATATATTTACTAAGAATTTTATGCTTTGTTTTCAGCATGCTTTCTTTCAGAAGTTTTTTGTTTATGAAAATATATTCGAATCAATTTAGTTCGAACACCATTACCGCACGATTTAATAATCTGGGTATAACAAGAGTAGTCAGGCAAACTAGATGTGGTAGCGATAACGCAGTATTGCGGTCACCCTCTTACCCATTCGGAATTTAATGCAAAGCGCTTCTGGAATAAATTTTCAAAGAATCCCGATGGATTATTATAAATGACAAGGTTTCATTCATGCCTTGACTGAAAAAGTTCTGAATTTGTGACGAAATTTCTGAATAAATTTGAAAAAGATTAAGGGCGTCTTCCATATATGTAAAATATTTTTCTATGCAGACCATGGTAGTATCTCGCGAATGGGTTGACTTCTCGAGTGTTGATTAAATATTTACTTATTTATGGTACATACGAGATGATTCATATTCTGCCAGGGCTTGTAAAATAGAACTGTTTTATGCGTTTTAAGTTATATACACACATCTGTATATATGTACGTAAGGCAGATTAAATTTATGTTTTGTATATTTCCCTTTTCTGTATTCGTTAATTTTTTTTATTCATAAAGTTAGCTCAAATACAATAGGATTGAATATAGCTTTAGTACTAAAACAGTTGTAAAACTAACTTAATAAGAATTAATCTAATTACATATGTTATAAATATATTTTACTAAAAAAATAGAAATTAACAAAGGAAATAAGATAAATAAACCAAGAATAAAATTAAAAAATAAACTATATCAACATGGTATTATCAAACTTAACAATTATATGCCAATTAAAGGTATAAAGATTGGCAAGGGTGCCGTAAAATAATGTTCTAGGAAATAAAAAGTCATATAATTTTTCCCCCAATTGTAAAGGGAAAACAGCTCTGTGTATGGCTCCATTTCACTTTACAATTGAGAAAAAGAGTCATACCAAAAGTTGAAATAATTTACATTTGGTAAGATTTCTATGAAAGGAGGAGACATTTTCCTTTTACGCTGAATACTTGCGAAATAAAGTCATATTCTCATACGAAATAAAGTCAGACGCCTTTATTTCGTAATTACACAAAAATATAAAGCTATACAAAAAATATGAGCTATTTTCCCTTTGCAATTGAAAATTAAAGTTGTTTGACCTTCTGTGACACTATTTCACGGCACCGATTAACAAGGTATGGCCTTACCGAATGCATCAGCGTCATTTTCTTTGTTTGGCTCATCGGTTTGTGGATATTTTTTACAAACCAAATTTTTCTAGTTATTTATATTGTGCTATAATGTCTTAAGGACATGACGAATTATGCAGTCTTAAATTGCGAAAGCAACACTTGGTTAATAACATTAGTTACTTTTGCTTTCTGATCTGAAGGCTGTTCCAAATCAAAAACATGAAGTGAAAAATGTAAACCGAAAAACTCAATTTATTCCACTTTTAAACAACATTTTTGCTCCAATGATTAATAAAATCATGCGCAATAGGATAAACTAATAATTTTATTAATAAAATAGTATATTTATCTCAGATTTTTAAGAAAAACACAAAATTTATGTTTTATCGACCGAAAGACGAAATTTCGGTTGCATCTGTCAAATACTTTTCGGTTTACACATGTGGAACGTTTCGAGACGAAACATTTTTTTCATTCTGACTTAATCTCACTTTTGCGTTTACTTTTTGGACTGGTTCACTTTTTTGTTTACCTGACTGCAAAACATTTCTAATATGGATAGGGATTTAGAACTAAAGCTAATTATAGAGGTGGACCACACACAAATGCCTTTATGACAAATTTTGACCGGAGTTAAGGATCGTTATAAGAGAAATGCAAGCTGGGAGGAAGTTGTCACAGTGCTTGGAGCGTCTAGTAAGCTTATGTTGTTTTATTTTAAGCTTATCTAATTATCTTTCTGGTATTGGTTGGCAGGAAAAAGTGGGAGAATCTCAGAGATTCGTTTAGAGCGCATTTGAAAATGAAAGAATAAGGTCACATCATACAACTTTCACGATAATTAAATGTAACTTCTATGTAACCAAAAAATGTTATCGGTTTTTGATGTGAAAGCAAAAGCGAGCTTTCGGTGTAGAATTTTCGGTTTTCGGTGTTCGATGTGAAAGAGCCTTTCCTGTGTAAGCTGAAGTTTAGGGGTTTTTAATAATTTCAGCGTATATTGGAATTTGTTACGATGGGAACAAAAAGAGAGAAAATTCTTATTTAGAATGTAAGTTCTCTTTGATTTAATCATGGCAAATAGGACTCTTGTACACAGTTAGTTTATCTTACACGACCCAACACGGCCGTCCTGATTCCAATTTTTATATCTAGGTACATTGGTAATAAAGGTTAATATTCCATTTCTATTTAGAGAACTTCCGTATTAGCAAAATTTTTACTACATAAGCACTTCTTATTTTTATACCCTAGATGAAATCCTAGGGTATACTAAGTTTGTCATTCCGTTTGTAACGCACAAAAATAATGCTAGTAAAGAAAAATGGGTTGGACATTAATATATAAAATATATTAAAAGTTATTTTGATTTTTGCATGTCCGCCTGTCCGTCCGTCCGTCTATCTGTCCGTCCATCTATCCGTTTGTCCGTCCGTCCGTCTGACCATCCACTTAGAGAACTGGCACACGGGCTTTTTTAAAAAAGTAAATTTAAGTTCGAAAATGGGTCAAACATGTAACCTTACGAACAAGTAGTCATCCAAAAATTTCGTTTTTTACTATATATTTGGACAGTGTCTGAGAACGCGTAGACGTAGAGAGCTGAAATTTTACACACAGATGTGCTAAAAGAAATGCAAATTTGAGTTCAAAAATGAAATGGATCGGGTAACTCCTTCGTGGGGTTGCCATTCGAAAATGTCATTTTTCAATATATATTTGAACACTGCCTGAGAACGCGTTGACGTAGAGATCTGAAATTTTGTACACAGTATTTTTATAGTAATATGGAAATGGACTAAATCGGGAAACCCCCTCTTGGTGTTGCTATTTAAAAATTAAGGTTTTTTGCGTATACTGTAAGAACGATCAATCCTAGGAGTTTTTATTGTTCTTCAGAATATGAAATCCTATGAAATTGCTCAAAGTCATTTTTTCGTGGCATTGGCCAGGGTCCTTCAATAAAGTATTTTTGTATTGTATTTTATTAGATATCATACTTGCACAGATGGGTGAGCATACGAAATTACATACGGGCATTCATCTAGGGTATCATAAGAATTGGTCTTAGACCATTTCTAGCTATTTTACTTGTTAGTAATTATTTTTCTCCTTTATTGATTCTTCTATGTAAAATGTCAATGTTTTATTTAGAATTTTATTGAGGATATGAAAACTAATTTATTTAAACGAAATATGTAACATGCACAGAGGGGTGTGTTGAAAGTGTAAATCAATTTGCAAAGTGATTAAGTTCTGGTGGGAAAGTCGACAAATTTCCAAATCGAATAGGCTAAACCATGTGACGTAGATAATTGATAGTTCGGATACGTCTTACCGTGTTAATGTTTGTACTGTTGTTGGAGCTTATACTTCGCCATCTGATGACGAATACAGATGTTTCACTATTCCAAGTACGAATAGTACAGCCAAAATATTAGTCCTTCTAATATAGAATATTTAATCCTAGGTATCAATAATTCAAAATGTCAACTGAAGTTAAAAAGAAAGGTGGATAAATGAACGAGGTAATTGATTATGTCGATAATCTCAAAAATTGTTTGGTAGAAGGCATATTTAACCTAAGGAACAAAAACTCTCAAAAGGTCCCTGGTGTGTTGAATAAAAGACACACCTACAATTTTCGAAAAGATAAATTAGTAAAAAAGAAAAGTAGTGATGAAATCGCTCTCATCAATCGAATTCATCCTACAGATAATTCCTCACATATGTATCTGCACTCTCACTTATTTTTTTTTTAATTTAAGTTTTTTCCAGTTTATTCGAATTTTGTCAATATATACATTAAAATTAATGTACATGACCAACTTAAGTCCTAAGTTTGGGTTAGGGTACAGGATAAAAAAAATTATTGAAAATTCCATTATAATTGTTGGCATTTTGTTGCCATCATTAATAGCGGAATACTTTATTACAAAATGTACATTATTATTGTGTAAAGCAAAATTTTATGTTATATTATGTTAAATACGACGAAGAATTTTCAACTTTTATGTAAACGAACAGTATATGTATTATTCCATAAAGTCTGGAAACACGACATTAAATTTATGTAATAGAATGTAATTTTTATTAATTGATATGTAAACGTTTTTTATGTATATTAACATATATAATGCTCTTCCATGAAATATGTAAAAGTCGTTTCATGTCTGTAATTTTAACTGATTGTTATATAAAAGTTTCTCATGTACATTCACAGGCAAATATCTTCTTCCATAAGATATCAAAATCACAAAAACTCTCAAAACGGGTAACTGCAATAAAATTATAATTTTTTATTTATATTTTTTTTTATTCTTTGTTCTTTTACTATGTGGTGGAATAAATTTGTCGAAATTTCAATTTTCTTAAACTTTCTGAAAAAACAAAATAAGAGTCATATTTTCAACCACAAACTCATAATATAAATATCGAATTCTGGCAATAGGGAAAACAGATAATTATAGATGTTAGGCCGCTAACCGTTAACGAAGCTAATTCCGTAAAGACTGCGCCCCCCAAAACTCACTGGCATAAAACTGCGTACTCTGGATCTCTATGTACATATTCTATGTAATTTTTCATTGGACTGTTGGTTTGTTAATGTGGGTATGCGTTATTGAGTTGAATACCAAATGCAGAACAGTTGAAAATTTCCACAAAAATACCTGAAAAATTCATTGTGGTTAAAAGTTTTACAGAAATTAATGTAAAATTGTATAAATAAAGTTAAATAATCCGTCATGGAAATTAAATATTACATATCTGTAGTGTAAACTTCAATAAAGATATCGATTTTACAAATAAATAAATAAAATTCAATAGACAGTACATTTAATTGGCAAAATTACAAATTTTTCATTGAAAAAATATTAATTTTATGTAATTTTACGTTATTTTACTGGAATTCTGAAATTTACTTAAATCTTGGAGAAAATTGCAAAACTTTCATGCACGTACATAGCGGTTATGTAAAATATTACGTTATTATAGTAAAATCTTTACATAAAGTTTATGTACATCTTTTACCGTGTAGGTAACCATATAAGTAATGACATAATAAAAGCTTCATGGACTTAAAAGATGTTTAGGCTGGATGCGTAACTCGCGTCTCATGTGAAATGAATTATTCAGTTATACAGTCGCACGATTGCATCGCGCGTCAGCTTATGTAACTCGTGTGAAACGGTACTTACAGTTGTTTATTAGAGTAAACACGAGCATAGTTGTCATAGATCATACCATAAAAAACGTAATATAAAATCTATATTAAATTAACTGTGCATTTTTCCATTATACTTTTGCCAAATCAACAAAATCCAATTTATGCTTTCGTTCAAGTTCATTCATGTTCAGATTTGACAGAAATAATTTCCGTTCCCGTGAGAACGAAGGTATAATATTAAATTCACCTTTTCATGCGCGATAGACAGGAAGTCAGAAATTTTATTAAAGTAAAAAGCGCACAAATAGTAATTGAAAAGTGGAAAAACATATTCACAGTCAGTCTGAAGTTTGAAATCCGAAGTAAATCGTCGCGCTCTTAAAATTCGTTTCTGGCATATAAGTCGCCAATGTAATTTCTAAATCTTTTCCTAAACTGATCTCAATAAAGAGTTAATTAATAGTTAAAGTTGGTGTTTTCATTTATATTATTTTTTTCTTAACAATAAAAATAGATTATTAAACTGGCGCAGTCGGTAGGATGTGTCAAGTGCAATCCACTTATGTTTTAACATTTAATGGCACATCTAATCAACAAATATCAGCAGAAGTGATATAAAGTGATATGGTAAATTTCCAAGAACGATTTAAAATATCAGTAGAAGTGATATAGAAATTCTATAATAAAGATCCCAAATATCAGCAGAAGTGATATAAGTTTCTAATACTGATTCAAAGTATCATCAGTAGAGATACATATATGGATAAGGAAGAATTTTTAAGAACTTTTATGTTTAACGATTCTAAATTAAATTCATTAATACAAGAAGAAAAAACAACCGCCTTGTCCGGGGTTTGAAACCGGGACCTTCCGCTTGCCGGGCGACTGCTCTTACCACTGAGCTAACGAGACAGATAATTTTCCCTCTTGCATTTATCAATTTGTTACTAGCCTACTAAGCCACGTTTGCTTTCAGCTGGCATTAACCAGTAACGATGAAAACGCACAAATAAATTGTAAATTCAATTTTTATTAATTTTTTCCCGGACGGGAATCGAACCTACACTTGTTAGTTTTTTTTCTTCTTGTATTTGTGAATTTGATTTAGAAACCATCATTGACTGATTCTAACAAGTGTAGGTTCGATTCCCGTCCGGGAAAAAATTGATACATATATGGGTTGTTTCACGGAAAGTGGTAAAAAGCTATGCAAAATTTGTGAATTTTAAAATTTGATACTTGCAACCAAATTCACTTTCTTTAAAGTTTAGTCACTACTGTTATTCTTAATTCTGAAAGGGTGCACGTTATTCTTGATATTTTAAGTAATTTTTCGAAGAGTTTTCAAATTTCATCAATCACGGTAATGACGCAAATATCAGGGGAATGACCAGGGCCACCGATTTAAGCACTTTCCGTGAAACGACCCATATGTTTAAAGTGACGTTCACACACACTTCCTAGATGTAGTGTATAATATTCCTAAAATTAACTAATCAACATAGTAAAAACAACGGAATTTACAGTAAACTAAATGTGAATATTCAAGAAATGGACAAATAAATAAGTTGGCAAATATAAAAACAAACCTACATTTACATATCGACCAATCAGTTAATTAACAAGAGGCCTAAGTAGAGAAGAAATTCAGTGCACGAATAAGAAAGGAAGACAAAATCTATAGGATATGTAAATCGAAACTTGAGGTGCTACATAATTGCATAATTGGAACAATTCCGATGTATCCTGCAAGATTTTGTTTAATGCGAAGAAGCCAACAATCAAAGTGTTATCTTAAGGTATGTTAATACGAATCACGTTCCATCTACTAATTCAGAAGATATAGAAAAACTAACAGAATTAATAAGTAGTATTAAATTAAGAAATTCAGCTATAGAAGGTTCTGATATTTCAATAAATTTTGATGTGACAGAAAATTTGAACCCAGCGGAAAATTTTAAAGTAACAGAAAATTTAGAAATAAAAGAAGGAAGAAATACAATCAATCCTTATTTTGTTATTACTTCAAACAGTAAAAGTGCAAAAGGTTTTAATGTCTCTGAAGTAATCAGGAAAACACCTTTGACTATAAATATAGATCCCCTTAAATACCTGAATAAACTATCCGAGTTCTCCGGTGATTATAAAGATCTCCAAAATTTCACGAATCTGATCGACAAAATTCACCCACTGTTACTACGCTACGATACGCTTAGCCAAACTATTCATTCCGACTTTATAAAATCTGAACTAATAGGCAGGGCAAGAGAAATTATAGAGATTAATAATCATGTAACATCCTGTTTAGAAATAAAAGAAATTTTAATAAATAGTTTCGGTAAGACCGCTCCAGTCTAGAAGAATTATTTGACAAACTGAGAAGTACCTTTTTCAAAACAAATTGTGTTGATTTTTATAGTGAAATAAAAGTTGCATTGAGAAGGCTCAATGTAAAAACAAAGCTCACCCTAGCAGGAGGGGATGACTTAAAGATCGTAGAGCAAACTATTACCAATAATAAGACTTCCGCCTTGACGATATTCAAAAATAAACTCCCCGAACCAATGCGATCAATTCTGTATTATAGAGATCCAGAGGGTTTAGAAACAGCAATGGACATATTACATGAAGCTGGCTATGCATACTATAACGTTAGTTCTCCTAGAATAAATAACCCCAACCTTAAAAGTAATAATAAGATTAATAATAGAAATAATTACCGCAATCAAAATAAGTCGAATAATTTTAACGGTAATAAACTTAGTGGAAATAACAACAGAAACAATGGTTATAATAACCCCAGCAATGGTAGAAGTTTTGCTAATGGAAACCAACAATTTTCGGAACCTTCTAATTATAGAAATAATACATACCAAAACCAACAATTTTCGCAACCTTCTAATTATAGAAATCATTCATACCAAAACCAACGTTTTCCACGTACAAATTCATCATTTACACAATCAACCCCTCCTCATAATAATACAGCTAATGATAATCCCTTTCAATATAGACCCCAACAGGTTCCAGATAACCCATTTAGAAATCCATTATTCGGAAATAGGAATAACTACGAAAACCAGCAATATCAACGGCTACCACCACCTGAACCGATGGATATAAATTCTAACGAAGTGATAAAAATGCAACTACCCCAGAATTCTCAACTCCAAAATTTTCATTTGATAGCATCACCCACCAACTACCATACATCATAGTCGATAGTAACATAAGACCTCTAAAATTTATTATAGATTCCGGCGCTACACATTCAATTATAAACCCTGGACTCTGTAGCCCGAACTCTACTTAAGGAAATATTTTTATTAAAATAATAAGCCAAGAAGTTAAAATAACGCAGAGTGCAGTAATTCCCTTCTTCAAAGAATTAGGAAATTCAAGAATAAAGTAGAATTATATGTATTTCCTTTTCATAAAAATTACGAAGGTTTAATCGAAAATAATATTTTGATCCCACTAAAATCTAAAACTGACTTCGAGAATCATACTCTCATTACTAAAGGTAAAAAGACAAAATTGTACTTCTTACTCAAACAAGAAAATTTCAACTACGAGTTGGAGAGAAACGGCAATTTCGAGTTAACTATTCCCGTACAACAAAGGTAAGGCCTAGCTTATCTTAAGGAGCAGAAGTCCTTAGATGGCGATATAATAGTACACGAAGAATATAAAATAAACGCGAAAGTACAGGTAAAGAATGAAGGTAATAAATCTATCAATTTTAGCCCATTACAGACTCAGGTAGTAAACCATCAGAATTTTAACGTTCGGGAAGAAGATATAAATAAACCCGCCTTAGAACAAATTTGTACCGATCACCTAACCTTAGAGGAAAAGCGACATCTCGTGAAGGTAATCAGAAAATTTTCTAAAATATTCTATAGAGAACATTCAAATGTGACCTTCACCAACGTTATTAAACATAGAATTCGTACGGCAAACGATGTACCAATATACGATAAGTCCTATAGGTATCCATATATTCACAAAGAGGAAGTGGAAAAACAAATGGAAGACATGCTGGAAAAAGGTATTATCCGACCCAGCAACTCGCCTCACTCTGCTCCAGTCTGGATAGTCCCGAAGAAGACGGACGCCAGCGGCAAATCCAAATGGCGAATCGTCATTGACTACCGCAATTTAAATGACATAACCATCGATGACAAATATCCTATCCACAATATCGATGAAATATTAGGAATATTAGGAACATGTCATTATTTTACAATGCTGGACCTTGCAAAGGGGTTCCATCAAATTGAAATTGATGAGAACGATATACACAAAGCAGCGTTTATCGTGGAAAATGGACATTACGAATTTCTCCGTATGCCTTTTGGTCTTAAAACGGCGCCTGCCACTTTCCAGCGCCTTATGAATAATGTTCTCAAGGATTATATAAATAAAATCTATCTGGTCTACTTAGATGACATCATTATGTACTCCTGTTCTTTCGAAGAACATCTAGACTCCTTAACAAAAATCTTCAAAAGATTTGAAGACGTAAATTTGAAGGTACAGCTACATAAATCGGAAGTTCTGAAAAGAGCAACCAAATTTTTAGGACACATCATTACACTTGAAGGTATAAAACCTAATCCGAAGAAAATCGAATGTATCAAGAACTTCCCAATCCCAAAAACTCCAAAACAGATTAAGCAATTTCTTGGACTCACTGGATATTACAGAAAGTTCATCCAGGATTATTCAAAAATTGCCAAGCCCATTACTAAGTATTTGAAAAAGAATCAGAAGATTAATTTTAATGATTCAGAATACATAAATAGTTTCGAAATTCTCAAAAGACTACTTATTTCGGAACCAATATTAAAATATCCGGATTTCAGCAAATAATTTACATTGACAACAGATGTGAGTCAGTACGCATTAGGCGTCGTACTCTCACTAGACGGGCATCAAATATGCTATGCTAATCGTACTCTAAATGATCACGAACAAAACTATAGTACGATCGAAAAGGAATTGCTAGCTGTGGTATGGGTAACAAAATACTTTCGCCCTTACATTTTCGGAAGGAAGTTTCTGATCGAAACGGACCACAAGCCTTTACAATGGCTATTTTCCATAAAAGAGCCACATTCAAAATTAGTGCGTTGCGATTGAAGTTATCGGAATATGACTACGACATTAAATACAAGAAAAGCACTCAAAACAGTAACGCAGACACCTTATCACGTATAGAGTTAAATCTTGCACAAGAAATGGATACTAATGAAATCCTGCTTAGAAAATCCCCATTAAAAGTATTCAAAACCCAGTATTCCGGTTCTCTGAGAATTAAAAATTTGAAAATTTTTAATAAACCCAGGAAGTCAATACATACTAAATCATTAGACGGTGATACTGCAATCACTATACTCAAATCGCATTATAATCCCAAATCCCTGAACGCGATTTATGTGAACGATGTCGGATTTCTCCAAACACAAGAAAAAGCCTCTCACACACACACACACACTTTTCAGACAATAATCAATTCAAGTTATTAAAATGTGATAGAGTTTTAGAAGATATTACAGATGAAGAGAATTTAGCTAAATTAATAGAAGCAGAACATCTAAAGAATAATCACCGGGGCATCATAGAAGTATGTAAAGAATTGCAGTTAAAATATTTTCACCCAAAGTTATCCACTCGAGTAGCCCAGTTCATTAATAACTGTGAAATCTGTAAAATAGAGAAATTCGAAAGAAAACCAATAAAACAGAAATTTCAAATAACTGAAACTCCAAGTAGTCCAAACCAAATTATTCACATAGATGTTTCCTACACCTTAGAGAAAAATCTATTCTTAACATTTATAGATAAATTTAGCAAATGTGCTCAAGCTATCCAAATCCAAGGAAGATCTTGGGTAGAATTTAAGAGATCAATCCTACAAGACATATCCGCACTAGAAAAGATCGGAAAAATCATAGTAGACAACGAATTAGGTTTTAAGAGGAGTCAGTACTCGGCAAAAGTTTCAATTTACATACCAGCGGTAATAAAATTTACTGCACGTAGGTTTGTGTCCTGAAAGTAAGAAAATTCATATAAAATTAGCCTAGACCTAGACCACAGAGCACATTAGAGACATCTACCGGAAAAGACAGAAACCCAACATCCGACAAAACCATACAATTTAAGACGAAAAATGAAAATTTGCAGTTCACATAAATTGAAAATTTTTAACGAGAATTAACTCTCCTAATGTTTTTTTTTTGCCCATAATTGTTAAATATGCTATTTTGCTTTGTATTTAAACAACTTTCAAATAAATATTGCAATTTCTTGTCGTTGAAATGTCGGGAGAAAAAATAAGTACTATTAGAGTCAAATAATTATAAAAACCGCCACTAAAAATGAAAAAACTCGACGTTATTTGCTAGATCTAGGCCTTATCAGTCTTAACAGTCACAATTTAAAGAAATGAGAATACCTACCCACAGGAATTTGATTTAAAAGACTTCATTTTTTACCATTTTTTACAAGCTTCCGAGCTAATATCTCCATTTCAATACACTTTTTGTAATTTTTGCCGAAGTTATTTACTAGACTTCTTCATTACCTTTAATTTAAGATATAAATCACTATTCTGCTACAAATAGTTTGCCAGAAATTCGCATTGAAAAATGTGTGAAACTTGCAAATATTGGCACTGACTCCTCTTAAGACACGACGAAAATAAAGATATTGACACCGTCGAAGAAAAAATTCTAAAAATTATATCCTTTTACAATAATACAATTCATTCCACTACGAATAAATATAATAAATTAAATCGCGATAGAGAAGAAATACAGGTAGATTCAGGTACAAATTTCATTAAAGATATAAGAGGTGGGAAAAATCTGATTTAGAAAGGTAGACATAGAGAAATAAAACGAAGATCATGTAATAAATAAAGCAACAGGGCTCAAATATGATATATCGCACGTAAAAAGAAGAAAGATACCAATATAATTGTTCCCTACAATTCAAGCAAAAATATGTAAACCAAAAATTAAATCTATAAAACCGACTTTTGTTTCAGGTCAAAATGACACGGATAAAAATCCTCAATGCTCTAATAATCCTCCCTTCAACACTTTCTTAAACAATTAATAGCAACAATGGGTACGTTACGATCAAGTTAGAAGACGAAAAAATCATCACAAGGTTCAAAAAGGTCCTGCAAATTATAAATATAACGGAATACGAAAATACCAGATATTTGATTCGCGACAATATTATAACAATAAAACACAAAGCCAACCTCATACAACCCAGGTATAGCGCGCTTACTTTAACTTATTAGACAGAAAAATTAAGAATTTGAAACCACATACTAGACAAACGAAAGGACTAATTAACATACTAGGAACAGGACTAAAAGACATAACTGGTACAATGGATTACAAAGACGAACAGGAAATTAAAAGCAAACTAGACGCTTTATCAAAAAATAACAGAAACTTGGTAGACGAAAGTAACAAACAAATTATAGTAAACAACGAAATTACAGATCAGATAAGAAACCTAACAAAAGACTCAACATAATACCATATAAAAATATCTAAACGACTTTAGTGAACAAAACGAAAACAGAATACCAAAAATAGAGGACGAAGTACAATACATGCAGCAGATATACCAAATTAATTATGATATTACTCTACTGAAAAACCACATAGACGACAACGAAACAATCATGTTGACCAGTAAATTAGGCCTACTTTCCAGAAACATTCTCACGGAAACAGAGTTGAATTTGATTCCAGACCTAGAGAACTTCAAAGATATTAAAATCGTAATTGCAATCCACAAAGAACAAATTATTGTGATTACACTAATCCCGGAGCACAGCGAAAACCCGTTGTCAAAAGTCCTTATAGAACCAATCCCTAATGATAAGAATAAATCCATATATTTGGATGAATATACAGTTTTAATAGACCGAAATAACACTGTTTATAGTATAAAAATAAAGGACAACTTAGAGAAAAATTTAATTAAAATAAAAGATAAATGTATCCATAATATCATTAATTTTAACGAAGCTTATTGTCCTATGCAAAACTTTTCAAAAGAAGAAATAAAAGAAATTACTCAAAGAATAATTTAAACGAAAAATATTGCAAGAATGAATATATACCAGAATTGTAATAATTTAGAATTAAATATTTAAGGTAATAACCTAATTAAATATGAAAATTGTAAGGTAGAAATATATAACGTATCATATGAAAATTTTTATACTAGGATAAAGGATAATATTATTGTACAATCGCGAGATTTTTCGCGATGCGACAACGAATTGGATATGTAAGGTGAATAAATGAAACAGTTCGATTTTGTATATAATTCAACTTTTATTTCAAATGCACGCACAGTACAAAATTAGGAGAGTGTCTATCCGTGATAACAAGCCGACGATAACTGATAACTCACTGTCCATGGTTAATTATATGACGACAAATTGATGATGTGCTAGGTCAAAATTTTTTACATCTGGACTTCATTCTTAGTGAACAATGGATCTGCAGATGTGTGCGATGCTGTATTTCGATATAGTAAATAGGTACTACAAATTATATGATAGAGAGTAAGCTGCTACATGTCTACACTAGTATTATATATATATATGAAATAGCAAATAAATATTGTTGTGCTGGTGCTGTGCAGTAACAAAGATTCATGATGCATTTATTTTTCGGATTAATGATTTTCCATTCCGGGCGCCTTGAAGAGACTGTTTATCTTCAATGATTAGCTAAGGGCAATGGCGCAAGCTTATGAATTGATCGACGTAAGATGCCTTGTTTTGTCCTTACATCTACCACTCTAGTATGCCCATCTGGACCTGGATATGTGTCGACTATTCTGCCCATAATCCACTTCTGCGGGGGTTGTTGATCATCTGCTACTAAAACCAGTGTGCCAACTTTAACATCAGTAGATATGGAATTCCACTTATATCGCTGCTGCAGATGCGGAATATACTCACGAGCCCATCTCTTCCAAAAATGCTGTTGGAGAGCACAGACGAGTTTCCAGCGTGTTAATGATGGTAATTTTTCCTCCGTTGCATCGGGCTCTGGAATGGCATTTAAAGGTCGTCCAATCAAAAAATGCCCAGGTGAAAGAGCTTGTTCATCATTCGGATCTGCTGACATTGCTGATATAGGCCTGGAATTCAGAATGGCTTCCACCTGTGCGACGAGTGTCGATAGCTCCTCAAAGTTGAGCGAAGTATTGTGCATTATCCGATATAAGTGATGCTTTGCAGACTTGATTGTGGACTCCCATAATCCGCCAAAGTGTGGAGACCTAGGCGGAATAAACCGGAAGGACATCATATCTTCTGTACAGGTTTGTACGATTTTCCTTTTCCCCTGCTCGTTGAAGAGTGCATAGTACAGCTCAGCTAGCTTTGTTCGAGCGCCGACGAAATTGGTCGCATTGTCACAAAATATGTTGGAACATTTTCCGCGCCGGCCGACAAATCTTTTTAGAGCCAGGATGAAGGCTTCAGCAGAAAGGTCCGACACCACTTCCAAGTGTACAGCCTTTGAGGCGAAGCAAATAAATAACGCAATGTAAGCTTTCTGTAATGGCCGTCCTCTAATGCGAGATGATATCCATATAGGACCACAGAAATCGACGCCAGTATTAGTGAATGGTGAGGAGTACTCGATTCTCTGAGGAGGAAGATTTCCCATGATTTGCTGGAATGTCTTTGGTCGATAATGGAAACAGTGTATGCAATGCTTTACGATACAATTAGCTGCCGCTTTGGCATCGATAATCCAATACTGTTGCCTAGAAGCAGCAACTAAGGCCTGACTTCCTGCATGAAGTAATTTCCGGTGGAGATGTCTCAAAACCGCCAATGGGAATGGATGATTTCTTGGTAATAGGATTGGAAACTTTGCGTCAAACGGCAGGTTCGATTCTCGAAGTCTTCCGCCTACCCGAAGCAATGGTGGTGATCCTTCATCTAAAAATGGACAAAGCGATTTTAAGCGACTATCTGAACTGATGGCCTGTTTGTGGCCCAAAGCCTTTATCTCATCACTGAAGCAATTTCTTTGGATAATAAACACAATGCGTCGTTCAGCTTCTTTTAATTCGCTCGGAGTTAATTCGGCTGAAACTTCAAATGGCGGAGATGCGTTGTAATTGATGACGATGCCTTTTTTCTTGAGTCGTACCACAATGTTCTTACAGTATCTCAGGACATAGCCATAGATTCTACATAACTTAGTGTAGTCGTTAATAAATGTATTTGATGCGATCATGTCATTTTGCACAGCTACGTGCTCCACTTTCAACGCAGATTTTCTTGATCGTTTTTCTGGAATATCGACGAGTTGTATAAATTTTGAATTATTCGGCCAATTTGCTTCCGATTTCAGTAAAAAATTAGGTCCAGTAAACCAAATTGAGGTGTTAAGAACATCTACGGTGCATCCTCGTGAAACTAGGTCAGCTGGATTCGATTTGGAGTCTACATGACGCCAAGAGGATGGTTCGGTTAATTGTTGAATTTGCGAAACACGGTTCGCGATGAAAATATTCCAGCAACTCGGTTCATTTTTGATCCAATATAGACTTATCTCCGAATCGGTCCAGAGTACTGTTCGTTCTATAGACTTAAGAAGTGGTTGTATGCGGGCTAACAATTTAGAAAGAAGTAAAGCCGCACATAGCTCTAATCTCGGTAGCGACTGTGTTTTGAGTGGAGCAATTCTTGACTTGGAAGAAATTAGATGAACGCTGACCTTTCCCATCGCAGTAATCGATCTCAAGTAGATGCAACAACCATAGGCTTTCATGGAAGCATCTGCAAATCCATGGATTTCACATCGTTTATATGCATCTGCATAAATGTGCCGAGGGATTTGAATCTTGGACACATTTTGAAGCTGATTTTGATATGCATGCCATTCGGACTGGATATCCATCGGTAGAGATTCGTCCCACGTGAGTTTAAGACACCAAAGTCTTTGTAGAAGTAATTTTGCCACGACCACTACAGGACTTATTAGGCCAAGAGGGTCAAATAACGATGAGGCTATAGCAAGAATTGTGCGCTTTGAAGTTTTAGCATGCCAAGTGAATTGAAAATTATCCGCAGACGGATCCCAAATCAAGCCAAGGGTTTTTATTATATCGGCATTATTAATTCGTAGAGTCGTTTCCCGATGATCTAATGGAATTGTTTGCAAGAATTGCTTATTGTTAGATGACCATTTCCGTAATTCAAATTTAGCTGACGATAAAATGGTTTGAACATTTTCTTTAAGTTGAAGCAATTCTTCAAGTGAATCTGCCCCGCTTATCATATCGTCGACGTAGAAGTCGGTTTTGATTACTTTTGCTCCAATTGGTAAGTCGAAATCGTATTGGTCTGCCAATGCTGCCAAGCAGCGGGTTGCTTGATATGGAGCACACGCTGTGCCGTAGGTTACAGTCGAAAGCAAATAAGTTTTTACCGGCTCATGTGGTCCATTTCGCCATAAGATGCCCAAATACCGTTGATCTTCAAGAGAAACTAAAATCTGACGATACATTTTGGATATATCGGCTGTAACTGCATACTTTCTACAACGGAAGCGAATGAGAATGGCGAACAGATCGTCCTGAATCGTTGGTCCAACCATCAGAGTGTCATTGAGCGAAATATTCGTGCTAGTAGGATATGAGGCATTAAATACAACTCTGAGTTTGGTGCTCGAACTATCTGGGCGAAGCACACATCTGTGCGGGATAAAGTATTTGACTTCATCATTCTTAATACTGGACACTTTCATATGTTGAAGTTGCTCGTATTCTTGCATAAAATTAAGGTATTGTTTATTAAGGTCTTCATTGTTTGCCAGTTTGCTTTCCAATCTTAACAGACTTCTTTTGGCAGCACTATACGAATATCCGAGTTCAGTAGAATGTCTTTTAAATGGCAGTTTTACAATAAATCTTCCATCGTCAGCTCGGGAAGTTGTTCTGATGAAATGTTGTTCACATTGCCTTTGTTCAGGGGTCCAATAAGATTCAACATTTTCCGCCTCTTCCATTTTCCAAAACTTTTCGACTTGATTTTGTAGATTGACTTCTACTGATGGCTCCTTTTCCGATTGCTCGACAAATAGATTATGGACTTCCTTATACGCTCCTGATGTTTTGAATCGTCCGGCAACAATCCAACCGAAGACTGTTTTTTGTAATGCAGGCAGCTGATTCCCTAATTTAATTTGCCCAACACTGAGCAATTGGTAAAATATTTCTGCTCCTAGGAGAATGTCAATCTTCTGTGGTATGTGGAATTTAGGATCAGCTAGTTGAATGTTTGGTGGAATGTGCCAATCATGTATATTTATCCTATTTTCGGGTTGGGCGCTCGTAATATTATTCAAAACTAATGCTTCTATTTGTGCAGTAAAATCATTTAGTCGAGACTTAACGGTAATATTAGTTGAGGATTTGACTCGTGATGTCAAATCTCCGATACCATTTACTTCTACATCAATGCGATTTCGAATAAGTTGTAAACGTTGAACTAGAGACTCTGATATGAAATTAAGCTGCGACGCAGAATCCAATAGCACGCGAGTGGGCACCAAACGACCGGATCTGTCCTTGACATATATAACTGCAGTGGCGAGGATAACCTGATCAGTGGTTGCAATCAAAGAAGAATGAAGAGCTGTGTTGCTATGCGGTCCAGAGATAGAAGATTCTGCCTGGACTGCAGTATCGCTAAAGGACTGATTTTGTGCGCACGATGTCAACGATTGAGAAGCGAATCTATGTAGGAGTGAATGGTGAGGAGATGAACATATTCTACATCGCGATGAACGACAATTCTTTACTGAATGCCCCTTATTTAAGCAATTGACGCAAAGACCCAATTTTTTAATATGATTAAATCTATCCATTACAGTCATACTCATAAAAGCCGGACATTTGTGAATTGTATGTTCCGAATTATTGCATTTGGCACAATTTTGCTTAGAAGCTACAAGTACAGACGATTTAAGCCTACTATTTCTTTGATTTGCCGACGCTGATTCTGGTTTTCGGGTTGATTCTTGACTATGTAAACATTGGCAACGAGTATTAAGAAATGATGAGAATTCTTTCCAAGTAGGAAGGCTTTCATAGGTCAAGGACTCCTCCCATTTGTTAGTAGTCGAACAGTCTATTTTTTTCTTGGCAACATGCAATATTATCGAATTTAAGATGTCGTCGGTAGATCCTAGGGACCGCAAAGCTTGCAAATGGACATTAATACCATCCACAACGCTTCTCAATTGTGTCGCAGTACCTTTGGTTGCCGCTGGTATTTCAAACAATTTGCTGATATGAGCTTGAAAAATTATATATTTATTGCCATATCGGGATTCTAAAAGTTTCAGTGCTTCCTCATAATTGGATTCGGTGACTTCTAAGGCAGCAATGGTTTTATAAGCTTCACCCGAGAGGCAAGAACGAAGATGCAAAAACTTTTCAATATTTGATAAATTTTGATTCTGACTTACCGCTATCTTGAAAGAATTAATAAAGTTGGTATATTCCATGCAGTTGCCGAAAAAATTAGGAATCTTAAACTTAGGCAAACTTGAGCTTGAAGGCATGAGAACTATCGATCTGTTGTGTGCTCCTTCGTCGATTGTACCGTCCATCGTGGAGGACTCACTCTTTTTTAAGCTGCTTATCTTCGACAGTAATTTAGCCTTGATGGAGCAATACATATCTTCTATCTCCCCAGTCGCATTTTTATCGGCTTCGGTGGCTTCCTCCGCATTGAGAATTTGATCCTGAATTGCCACTAGCTGTTTAAAATAAGCCTCTAGTAATGATAGCCTACACTCTAACTCTTCCACTAACGCTTTGTCGGTAGTTTCCACAAAAGTTTTAATTCGCGTCAGAGCACCCTTAGTTGCCGCTCGTTTCGTTTTTAATATGGCCAAAGATGGTGCCATCATTGATTTATATTAACACTTAACCTTGCCAATTAATATACGTGAAATAGATATGTATAAGCAAGTATTTGAAAAATTCACTATACTGTTAACTGTGAAATTACTGTAACCGTAAGTTATTATATTCAAGCTAGTACTGATATGCGCTGTAGTGGTTAGTTAGTATTACATCTACGCACAGCTTAAATTTCCAATCTAAACACTGATATTCCTATAAGTATGAACTCTAATAATGCCTGCATAGATATATATTTGCAGGGTGATACACTGTACACATTCGAATGTGTTGCATACATATATATGTATTGTGTTGCACTGTTATGCCACTATCGCATGGTTTCACGAAACGAAATCAACGAATCTGATATTGTCTGTTATTTTAATTGTTTTGTTTTTTTTTTTTTTTATACGATATGCGATCAATCGGATAGGCGCTAGGCGAACGACGAAAATGAAAATCCAAACTATTAGCACAACCGATATCACGTCGGGGTCACCAATGTACAATCGCGAGATTTTTCGCGATGCGACAACGAATTGGATATGTAAGGTGAATAAATGAAACAGTTCGATTTTGTATATAATTCAACTTTTATTTCAAATGCACGCACAGTACAAAATTAGGAGAGTGTCTATCCGTGATAACAAGCCGACGATAACTGATAACTCACTGTCCATGGTTAATTATATGACGACAAATTGATGATGTGCTAGGTCAAAATTTTTTACATCTGGACTTCATTTTTAGTGAACAATGGATCTGCAGATGTGTGCGATGCTGTATTTCGATATAGTAAATAGGTACTACAAATTATATGATAGAGAGTAAGCTGCTACATGTCTACACTAGTATTATATATATATATGAAATAGCAAATAAATATTGTTGTGCTGGTGCTGTGCAGTAACAAAGATTCATGATGCATTTATTTTTCGGATTAATGATTTTCCAATTATTTTACCACATTTTGTTACAAAAATAACAGAAAACAAAACTATAAGTTTAATTAGCCTTGAAGAAATCCATATAAATATTATTAACAATAATAGAAGGAAAATTAACGAAATAATAAACGAAAAATATGTAACGCGTTTATTAAACATACCTATAAATATCATTATTGTAATAATCATTTTAGTTATAGTTTTTGGCAACAAAATCATATTACCTGAAAATAAAGGAAAAATTGTAATAAATGCTTCGTCGGAGCCTCAGACTAACGGTGGGGGTGTTATAGATCATACCATAAAAAACGTAATATAAAGTCTATATTAAATTAACTGTGCATTTTTCCATTATACTTTTGCCAAATCAACAAAATCCAATTTATACTTTCGTTCAAGTTCATTCATGTTCAGATTTGATAAAAATAATTTCCGTTCCCGTGAGAAAGAAGGTATAATATTAAATTCACCTTTTCCTGAGCGGTAGACAGGAAGTCAGCAATTTTATTAAAGTAAAAAGCGCACAAATGAGTAATTGAAAAGTGGAAAAACATATTCACAGTCAGTCTGAAGTTTGAAATCCGAAGTAAATCGTCGCGCTCTTAAAATTCGTTTCTCGCATATAAGTCGCCAATGTAATTTCTAAATCTTTTCCTAAACTGATCTCAATAAAGAGTTAATTAATAGTAAAAGTTGGTGTTTTCATTTATATTATTTTTTTCTTAACAATAAAAATAGATTGTCAAACTCATAGTATTTCTTTTGTACAGTACAATATTATTGTATCAGAATTAAATGAATCAAAGTACATTCGATATTTATTCATTTAATGTGAAGAAATGTCTTGCAAAAAGGAATGTCCTAATTTCGATGCTATAATTGGCGATATATGTAGGGGAGACTGGCCTAATATGACATACTAGGGTAAAATGACACATTCCATGAATCTCCAATTCTAAATTAAATTTAGTCTTTCGTAGTCCATCAATGAAAACAAACGTGTAAACCACCTTTCCTGTGAAAATTTCAGTAAGATCCATTGGTTTTTGTAAGAGCACTGCTGGAAATAGTATTTCAGTGATAGCTGATATATGAACATAAGAGAAAGGAGTGTGTCTATATAGAACACCCAAAATTTTTTCAGAGGAACTTAATACAAAAGGCAAGAGAAAAGCTTTTGACAGTGTTTGTGTGAGCGTAGGTCTTAGTTCTCTGTTGGTTGGAAGTAATATATTTAAAAAAAAAAAAAAAAAAATTTAATGTTACGTTTGAAGGTAAAATGACATATTACATATGTGGGCAAAATGAAGCAGTATGTCATTTTACCCACAAACGTAATGAATACACACGGTTGGTTTTTCTTTTTTCAAAAGATATATTCCCAAGCAATCAAATTTTACACAAAACTTACACTCCTATGTTACGCCTCTTACCACTCAATTGAAATAAGTTTCTCCAAAATCTCATTCAGTTTAGTTCTATAATTTTTAAAATGAAAATGAAAATTATTAATTTGTGA
Source organism: Dioctria rufipes (assembly GCA_963924295.1). Lineage (NCBI taxonomy): Eukaryota > Metazoa > Arthropoda > Insecta > Diptera > Asilidae > Dioctria > Dioctria rufipes. Next base: position 105,044,951 of record OZ002741.1, on the reverse strand, counting down.
ATAGAAATGGTAGGCAACTATAAGAGGAAGAGTGATCGTCAGAGTTGGGACGAAAAGTCAATGCAGTGCCAATGATTCTGTGAACGAGAATGAAATGGGTTGGATAAAAGCGGCAAAAACTTATGGAGTACCACAGTGCACTTTAAGGAGAGACAGTATAGTCCATATCTGGCCGTGCTAAAAGCAAAAGTCATGGGAAAACGATCAGCTACTCAGAGAGCGTCCGGCTCAGCGGGCAAAGATCAACTTAAGGTTTGAGTGCACTGAGACTCTGGGAGATTTCGATGGTGATGACGATGAAACTGACGTACCTTGACTTTACTGCAATGATTTATTTAGTAGATCCAGATCTGGGGAGAACTGGATCCAATGCACATAATGTGGGAAATGGGCGAACAACGAATGTGCCGGATTAATTAAAGCTGCAAAGGAGTTTGTTTGTGATGTGTGCAAATAATATGTGAGGACGAAAAATCAATATTTAACATCATACCATAGGTATGTCATTTTACCTTCATATACTAGGCTAAAATGACACACTAAGGACTTTTTTGTCATTAAATTTTCAGCAACAGAGCAAGGTTATTTAATTTTAATTTTTATATATAAGTTTTTTTTTTTTTTGTTCAAGAAAGAATTTTTTGGGGATTCTCCGGTATATAGCAAAAGCTAAAAAATGTTCTAATTTGTTATTTCATCACACAACCCATTATTTTTCCTCCTGGGCTTGTATAGGAGTGTTTTTTTCCTCATATAATTCATACCCAGAATTTATTCTGAGTTTATATGAGAGGAGATCGGTTTGATCTATTGTCAAGCGTCTGCAGCAGGCAGAAAACCAAGCTGCACCGATGAGTGTAAGGTTTTCTGCTGACACGAAACGCTTCTTCTTCTTCCTTTTCTTCTTTATTTTTCAGCCCACTGCGTGGCGTATACAGGTTCGATTCGCTTCGAATGAATCTGTTCCTTTAAACATTTTTTAAATTTTTTTTTAATTAATAAAAAAATTGTTTTTTGTCTATTTTTCTCAAACTTTTCATTTCTTTCTTCTCTTGTGGTGCAGCCAGAGTGTATTATCTTTTTTCAACAAAAGCAACAACTACACCAACACACTCATCCCAGTAAATTAAACGGGACAGTTCAACCAGCCACTGCTACTCAAGTACAGCAAAATCGAATCAGTCTAGTTTCAGTCTCGCCGGAATCGATATCATTGTGTATATCCGAAAATAAAGTTATAATTGAGTAATAGTCAAGAGTTTTTTCAATTAAAATCCGATCCACATTCCACATCCTTTACAAACGCGCAAACATTTTTTGGTGCATCGGCCGGGAATTATCGCGTGACAACGATAGTACTTGCTTTAGGAAACGTGTACGCGAATACCCGCTTAATTTTCCGCGCAAAACGGAACTGAGCTCTACGTACTCTTATACGTAGCATAGCGCAAAGTACTCGCTTCGCTACAATTTGTGGGTTTGTGAAGTGCAAGATTGTGGAAAAGGCGCTCGCCTTACTGTGTTAAGAGGTGCTTGCTTCAGACACCGTAAATTATTGCTAATAATTAATCAGTGCTTGCTGCATAGAATAAGACCTATTGTGATCCAAGGTTAAACTAAATTGCACGTGTTCATATCAATACAATTAACACTGCAGCATTTTTTGTGAATTGTGATAAGCATCAGTGCCCAACGATTAACCTAATCATTGCTTGATGATTAGGCACAACAACAAAAATCTGAAAAAAAAGGGAATTTTTTGCAAAACGCGACTTGCGTTCAACACTTAGTGAAATTCGTATTGATTTCATCCATAGATGAAACCTTGTGCCTCATCATACGGGATACTTACAAATTGAGTTCTAAAACCCAAATTAATCAATAAATGCATGATAACTGTGTTCAGTGCGGTAACTCAAAAGGGTAATGTAATCGTTATACTACATACATATATGTACATCTAAGTATAACAATACTCTTTGAAACTCTTCACAGTGCGAAATAAACGGTATAGTGACAAATACGAATAAACAGTGGACTATCGATTGGTGTTTCTTGTTTCATGTGAAGCGGTGTTACGTATAGATCGACAGAATTGATTTGGATATTTTTCACACAGCGTTACAATAAATCTCGGTGAGTTTGTTCCATTTATTTTATTTAAAATGTCTAACGAGAAGGAAAGGGGAGATGACTCTTCTCTGGAAGAAGCACCAGATACAGAGCAGCTAGTTAACGACCTATTACGTAAAATCCAAGTAGTCAGAAAGCATATATCAAATTTTATAAAGAATTTCAATAAAACGGGAAAGCAAAATCATACATTAGGCTTCGCTCAAGGACGCAAAGATCTATTAAATAGCTATTGGTCAAAATATACCGAGTTACATAATCAAATTCTTGAAATTGCTGATGACTCTATACTCCAGCAAGATTACTTCGCGAATGATGTTTATTCGGATGTGGAAACTTCATATTGTGAGAAATTGGGATTTTTGAATGATTATATTACATCCAAATCAACTTCCTCAACCCCGCTACTCCAGTCTAGTAATGCTGATAACCTTAATAATTTTACAATTCCTCCGTCCACAACATCGGTCGTTATAAATCAATCAAATCTTCCCACTATCAATCTTCCGCGCTTTACGGGTAACTATATTGAATGGCCATCCTTCAAAGATATGTTCACTTCGCTCATCGGCACAAATAATAATCTAACGGATGTTCAACGATTACAGTATCTAAAGTCAAACTTAGGCGGGGACGCGGAAAAGCTTTTAAAAAACATATCTATAACGGAAGCGAATTATGATTGCGCATGGAAGATTCTTGAAGAGCGATTCGAAAATAAAAGAATCCTTGTTAATGTTCTACTCAAATCTCTAATGTCTCTACCTTCCGCCTGCTCAGATTCCAGTTCAGATCTTAAAAGCCTTTTAGATGGGACTATAGACACTTTAAAAGCTCTTGAAAATCTAGGCAGACCCGTTAAAGAATGGGATGACTGGGTCATCTACCTGACAGTGCAGAAGCTAGACAGCAAAACACGTCTTCAGTGGGAGAACTCCATATCGGAAAAGGAATTCAACCAAATATCATTTAACTTACTCAAAACATTTCTAGCAAGCCGAATCAGAGCGCTTGAATCGGTTGCCGTGTTATCAGATCATTTAACCAGCACAAAAGTTCGTCCAGTAAAGTTGAATTCTGGAATTTTCAAACCAGAACGCAAGGCTCATGTCACCACTTCTAAGCGCAAATGTCCCCTTTGCTCAACACCACACCTCTTACTCTTCTGTCCTAAATTTCGAAAAGAAACGGTGGATGAAAGGCGTAATTTAGTTTCTAAACACAAAATTTGCTTCAACTGCCTTTCAACCGAGCATCTAAGCACCGCTTGCTCTAACTCCAAACGATGTCAAATATGTCATAGTAAGCATCATACTATGCTTCACAAAGATTTGTCTGTAAGATCCGAGTCGTCAAGCTCAGCGGCTGCTTCCTCCAAACCCGCTATAATCAGCGGTCAACCTTCGGAATTTTCGACGGTATCATCACACACGGCGAGTCGTTCTTCTGACAAAACCTCGGTGCTACTAGCAACTGCCATCATTACCCTACGCAGCTACAATGGAAAAACTCTTCGAGCTAGAGCATTGTTGGATCAAGGATCAGAAGTTACACTAATGTCAGCTTCGCTGTTATACAAGTTTAATCTCATCGGACAAAAAATAAAGATCCCCATAGCTGGTGTCGGATCCACTTCAGCAGGCGTTGCTCGACGCATAGTTTCGCTTGAGCTTCTGTCAGATGTAGAGCCTAACTTTGTTCTTCCTTTTAAAGCTCTTGTCCTCCCCAAACTAACAAGTGACATTCCCCTGCAGACAGTAAAATCATCAGATTGGTTGCACATTAAAAACCTGCGGCTTGCAGATCCAGATTTCCAAAATCCAGGGAGCATAGATATCATCCTAGGAGCTGATGTCTACGCCCTGCTACTTAGAAATGAAGTCCGTCACGGTGCTCTTGGCACTCCTACTGCCCAACGAACGGCCATTGGATGGATTCTATCTGGTCCCATTTATGGAGAAAATAATGCAACCTCCAAGCCTGCTCAGAAAATTCCTGCCTGCCTGCACACGCTCTCAAGTCAAGACCTTAATGATCAACTAGCCAAGTTTTGGGAAATTGAAGAGGTGCCATGCTCTAAACTAATAACCCCGGAAGAGGAGGAATGCATGCGGTACTTCAATGATACTACAACTAGAGACCCCTCCGGAAGATACATTGTACGGTTGCCATTATTGTCTTCGGAATATTGTCTTGGAGATTCACGAAGGGGTGCTCTAAAATCCCTACAACGAATAGAGAGCCGTTTTCTTCAAAATCCCGCTCTGTGTAAAAGTTACACCGAATTTATGACTGAGTACCGAGAGCTCAAACATATGACAGAAGTTCTTCCTCAGAAAACCAAAACAGCTAGCCTCATTTGCTATCTTCCACATCACGCGGTTGTACGAGATGAAAGCATAACTACCAAGCTCCGCGTAGTTTTCAACGCCTCCTTTAAGACATCAAATGGTCGGGCTTTAAATGATATCCTGCACGTAGGTCCTAAATTGCAGTCAGATGTGCTTTTTATCATGCTCAGGTGGAGAAAGCACATGATCGCATTTTCGGGAGACATCGAGAAAATGTATCGCCAAATTTTAGTGCATGAAGACGACCAAGATATGCAGCGCATAGTCTGGCGAGAAAACGCAGATCAAACTCCAAAGGATTTTCGATTAACTACTGTGACATATGGTATGAGTTGTGCTCCATATCTAGCCATCAACACCCTTCATCGACTAGCAGAAGACGAAAGGGAACAGTTTCCTCTTGGCGCTGCTATCATTGAAAATGACACCTATGTCGATGACGTCCTCTCAGGTGCTGAAGATGTTCCTAAGGCTTTGGAACTCCAACGTCAACTAATTGGGCTTCTAAAGACAGCTGGGTTCAACTTGCGGAAATGGGCTGCCAACAAATCTGAAATCTTAGAGAGTCTAGAAGACAACATGAGGCTACATGATCCGTTGGAACTATCTCTAGATAAAGGAGTTAAGACTCTGGGATTAAAATGGCATCCATCAAGCGATGAATTCGCCTTTCAGCTGAATCTGAACCCTGACGAGCAGATCATGTCCAAGCGCGGCGTTCTATCTACAATCGCTCGATTATATGATCCCATTGGCTGGCTGTCTCCTGTAACGGTCGCAGCCAAAATCTTCTTACAAAAACTGTGGGTAGCCGGCCTAGAATGGGATACTTCCTTGCCAGATAACTTAGCAGCTGACTGGCAAAAGTTCTGCTTGGAATTACGTTACATCGAAAGCATTAGGATTAGCCGGTGGATAGGACTGCATTCAAATACACTTTTCCTTGAACTTCACGGTTTCTCCGATTCTTCGGAATCTGCATATGCTGCAGCAGTTTATGTTCGAGTAGGACATAATTTTGGAAACATACAAGTGTCCTTACTTACAGCAAAATCACGTGTAGCTCCTCTGAAACGAGTCACTATTCCTCGACTAGAGCTGTGCGGAGCTGTCTTACTGGCTAGACTTATTGACTATGCTCGCAAGGCGTTGACACTCAACGACATTCCCGTTTATACATGGACTGATTCTACAACTGTCCTCGCGTGGATCAGATCACATCCTCATCGCTGGAAAAGCTTTGTTGCGAATCGCGTATCTGAGATTCAGACACTATTGAAAGGAAACTCATGGCGTTATGTCCCCACTAATCAGAATCCTGCTGATCTCGCAACAAGGGGATTAACAGCGTCCAATTTGCTTGACAATTCTGATCTATGGTGGCAAGGACCTGCTTGGTTATCTGCACCTTCAACAAAGTGGCCTGCAGATTATAGTCTACATAACAAGGAGCCAATTCTGAAAGAAGAAAGGAATGTGAAAGCACATCACACATCAACAACGATGGAGCAATGGGATCTTCTTGAGCGTTACTCTACTTTGAAAAAACTTCTACGTGTCACTGCTTACATCATTCGCTTTCCCTACAACTCCTTAAAGGATCGCGCAAACCGTCTACTTGGACCTTTAACTGTCAATGAAATTGATGGCGCACTAAAATATTGGATAAAATCTCAACAGTATCTATTATATGGAAAAGAAATCATTGCATTGAAGAGCCAAAACTCAGTTCATCCAAAAAGCACAATTCTAAATCTTCAACCGAGACTCGATAATGAGGATTTATTAAGAGTTGGAGGTCGCTTACAGAACTCGGACCTGGCCTTTTCTGAGAAACACCCATTAATTCTATCGAAGACCTCTCCACTTTCAACTCTTATCGTTCGTGACGCCCACTTGGCTACCCTGCATGGCGGTGAAAAGGCAACGTGCAGTTATGTTCTACAGAAATATTGGGTAATCGGTCTTCGCCGTTTAACTCGCAATATCATCAAAAGATGCATTGTCTGCTTCAAACTAAGAGCCACAGCTTGCTCTCAAATAATGGCGGCGCTACCAAAAGAACGAGTTTCACCTTCTCGCCCATTTATGAACACAGGAGTTGATTATGCAGGACCTTTTTCCTTAAAAGTCTCCAAAGGTCGTGGTAACAAAACCTTCAAGGGCTATGCAGCATTGTTTGTATGCTTCTCTACTAAAGCCATACATCTGGAAATTGTCAGCGACGCTACAGCTGATGCTTTTATTGCAGCATACAAACGATTTTCCGCTAGGCGAGGCATTCCTAGCACAATGTTCTCTGACAATGCGACAACTTTCGTCGGTAGTAGCAGGGAGCTACAAAGGAATTCATCGAAGTTCTGGAAGCAGTTTCATGAGAATGTTGCCGAGTCGCTGTCTATCCTTGGGACTCAATGGCGCTTCATTCCTGCCGCTTCTCCGCACTTTGGAGGCTTGTGGGAAGCCAATATAAAATGCGTTAAACATCATCTCCGACGAGTAATTGGCGACACCATCCTCACTTATGAGGAAATGAGTACAGTTTTATGTCAAATCGAGTCATGCCTCAACTCGAGGCCTTTATGTCCTCTAAGCAACGATCCTACAAGCTGTGAAGCTTTGACCCCAGGACACTTCCTTATTGGAACCGCGCTAAACAATGTTCCTGAACCATCAACTCTGAATACACCAATCAACCGTTTATCACGTTGGGAGCTCCTTCAGAACATGACAGAAAATTTCTGGAAAAAATGGAGTCAGGAATATCTTCAGCATTTACAGCAGAGGTCGAAGTGGAACGAATCGACTTCGGAACCCAAACTTGGTGACGTCGTACTGGTAAAGGAGGATCGCTTGCCTCCCTCTCAGTGGATGCTGGGCCGTGTTGTGCAACTTCATCCTGGCTCTGATGGAAGAACTCGAGTAATTACCCTTCAAAGCAAGAGGTCTCTATTCAAGAGACCTATTGTAAAAATCTGCGTGTTGCCAATCAAAGATGAGCATGCTACTATGTCATCCTAAACAAGCACTGGAATTCTAGCATTCCAGATCGTATATCTTTAAAATTAATTCTTGTATCTTTCAGTAGTAAAACGGCTGACAGAAATTTCCGGCTTTCTGGACTTCGCCAAGGTGGGCAGTATGGTGCAGCCAGAGTGTATTATCTTTTTTCAACAAAAGCAACAACTACACCAACACACTCATCCCAGTAAATTAAACGGGACAGTTCAACCAGCCACTGCTACTCAAGTACAGCAAAATCGAATCAGTCTAGTTTCAGTCTCGCCGGAATGGATATCATTGTGTATATCCGAAAATAAAGTTATAATTGAGTAATAGTCAAGAGTTTTTTCAATTAAAATCCGATCCACATTCCACATCCTTTACAAACGCGCAAACATCTTGTTTTCATTTTTTTCATTTGTTTTTCAAATCACCCAATTTCACTATTTGTGACCTGTTGATGAGTCGAACCAAGGCTTGAAACTTGTCACCAAAAATTAATGGGTTGTGTGATGAAATAACAAATTAGAACATTTTTTAGCTTTTGCTATATACCGGAGAATCCCCAAAAAAATTCTTTCTTGAACAAAATTAAGTTTAACCCGGCAAAAAGTCCAAACGTAATCTGTTTATTTATATATAATATGTATAATAGTTGAAGATTTATTTTCGTTGAAGAACATTTTCTTTTTTGTCAAAGTATGTGGTAATAAATGAATTTAAGCTTATCATATGTCATTTTGGGCCAACCTCCCCTACCTACGTGAAATACTTTGAAAACTCTCAACATAGTAGGGAGCTCATACTTATACTTTTTTAGAGACAGAGTAAGCAGAATTTTACTTAAAATAATTTGAAATCATTCACCTGCAGAAATCAGATTACCAAGTAAACTTCCTCTTCACCAGCATAATTTTATGAAAATCGGCAAGTGTTGCCTGCACCCTCCACTACAGTATGGGATCATCTTGAAGTATTCCTGTGTATATCTTATTCATGTACACCGGCAGCAGAATTCGTGAAAATGCTTTTTCGACAGCATACATTTAATCCAGAGAAAGCATGAATAATCTCACACCCGTAAGCCATAGAGTATAGAAAAAGGCTTTTGCAGCTGGTAAAGAGGCTATACATATATCTGTTCCCAATACAGATGCCAAATACTTCTCAAAGAGCCTTATGACATGCAAAATTTATCACATATCAAATGTGTATAATCAGATGCAAAGCGAATTCAGTAGTTCCGTTAGGCTGCGGTTGAGATTGATTTGCGTAAATGAACTTTGCATCTATATAACAAACATGTTGACAATAATATGCATATATGTACATCAATACATTAATTTAGTACCATTCAGAAGATAATATGATCATGATGACATTCATTTTCATAAATTAAATTATTTACATACATGTAGTTACATATAATATTCCACATAAGTTCCCTGCAAGAGAATCATTGCCAAACTAGGTAGGTACGTATTATAAATTAATCACGCGTCTCATTTTTTTTTTATTTAACTTAGTTTGTTGTTTAAGCGTTTAGGATAAATTAGCTTGTCATATAGCGGCACTCAAATCTTTCTATAATTTTCTACGTGTTGATCATGTAGCTTCCAAGCAAATCATTGTTAAGCTATTCATTTCAGACTTTGGCCTATTTGCCTTTTGTGGTGAAGGAATTCCTGTTCAATTGCAGGTTGTTAAGTGCATCGGCATAAGTTATTTCTTTACATACATCACCCTCCAGAAATTTTGTGAGTCGGTCAAAAAACTTGATAAATAATACTTGCAGAGGATATTTTCCTCATAATTTTTAAGTGTCTTAAGAATTGAAAATGTAAGGTTTGGAGGAGATGTTGTTCCTAATATGACGCTGGTTATGTATCTTATTCTAATTTACATAATCAGTTTTTAGATCAGTTTTAGAGTACCCGCATAACGAAACTTGTACATAGAATGTAATCTGCTCAGTGTAACGAGCATAAAAATTTCTGCAGGCTTGTGAAATCAACTGTGATGTAGCAACAGAGTCAGTGTTAATCTACTATAGACTGTAAACTCTTTTTGAAGCTGTAAAACCGTTTTAATGATAATACAGCTAGCACACATTTGGCTTCATATTTTTCATATTTTTAGCTAATTGTACACTTTGGTTTTTTTGGTTCACTTAAGGAATTTTCTTTCTCACCAAAATAATAACTAACAAAATAAAACGACGATGCCGAAGCTTCCCTTAGCTTCGCTTGATCCCTTAACTTCACTTAAAACTAAGGATCTGGTATTTGAGGAAGAAGCAGTCTCCAAACAGAGCTGAACATTTTTAGAGCGTCCCTTTGATGCTCATAAAACATTTGGGCTCATCACTTGGGTAGAAGCAATATAGCTAACAATTGCGAATTTAAATAAAGAAAACCTGTAAACGGAAGTATTTCAGAATTCCGTCCTTGGTTTTGAATTATCATATTGTTACATATTGTTACCTGAAGAACCCGATGACGATGGGGCCACCGAACTAAATTCACGGAACACCTACACCAGTGGCATCCAAGCAGACGTATAGCCTACAACATTTGGCCTCTTCGTCACTTTACACTAATGTGTTGGAAGCTGAGGACCTACCTACAAGGAAAAGAAGAAAAATAGAAGGCAACATCATTGCCAAAAACACTAAGTAATAAACCGAACAAACCTGTAGGTAAGTGATAGGATATAGGCTTAGTAAATTGTACCGAGTGTAATCACTAACCACAACTAGCATGTTGTAATAGCTGCACTATATCCACCTGGAATGCCACGCAAGAGCGATAAAAAAGCTTAAATCCTGTACAGTTGGCCAAAAACAGTAAGAGTTTTGGGCAAAAAAAACTAATTCATGTGTAGGTAGGCAAGGCTTGCAAAACCATAAAGGTGCTGATTGCTTACTAGAACGTCGATAGAAGTCACGACACTGTCGGATCTCTGTTGATTCATGGCTGCAATCGGAAAGTAAACATTTTGTAGCTTCGAATTCTGCTGAATTGGTGCCATACAAAATATCAATGCAGTGCTTGACATCCATTACATCACAATAAAATCCCAGTAAAAAAGAATACCCTATTTTTAACACTATCATCTTTCTTTTCAATATATTCTGATACGTAATGCGGCTCTTTTGCAGCTGCTTGGTGGTCAGCTATACTTTCAGCAGATTTAATATCAGTTTCATGTTCATTTTCATCCTCAACTTCATTTAGTTCAAGATTTGCACTTTTACCGCTTTCCACAAATAAAGCATATTTTCTGTAGCATATTTCCGGGTAGAGCTTCCACTTGAGAAGAGCATTCGATGAGGAAAAGTGTGATTGACTGGAGATTTTTTTTTTAAAATCGCTTAAAAATAAAGTAAAGAATTCAACCAAAAATCCACAAAGGGAAACGAAAACACTAAGCCGTGCTTCGAAGCTCAAAGTTGGATATAGACTAACTTAAAAAACCAAGAAGGAGGCACCCGTTTTAGCTCATTTTTGAAACTTTTTTTACTATATTTATAAAAACGATGTAAACGAAATATCAGCTCTCTGCGTCTAAGAGCTCTCAGGCGTTATCAAAGTATATAGTGAAAAATCAAAGTTTTGAATGGCAACACCAAGAAAGGGTTGCTCGATTTAGTCCATTTTTGAACGTGTAGTTGCATTTTTTATAAAACCAAAGTTTTATATGGCAACAGTAAGAACGGGTTGCTCAATTTAATCAATTTTTAAATCATGCACCACGTTTCTACGTTGACGTGTTCTCAGGCAATGCCAAAATATACAGTGAAATATGATATCTTTGTATGGCAACCTTACGAAGGAGCTGCCCGATCGGCGCCATTTTCGATCTTTTTTTTCAAAGGCCGTGTGGAAAATTTCAAGGCGACCTCGAGTTATGGTGAGGACAGTAAGACGGACAGACGGACAGACTGACAAACGGACGGACGGATAGATAGAATCAATCCATAATACAAGTAACTATGTAGAATTGAAAGTATCCGAATAATTTGCTTTCCGGGTTATCTGTAATAATTATGATTCGATTCCTTAACTCCGGATCCGTACTATCCGGATCTGGATCCGTACAATCCAGATCCGAATCCGAACTATTCGGATCCAGATATCAAAATTTCCTCCAGATTGCAATGTATCAGTGCAATCTGGAAGACATTTTAAAACTTTTTTGCATAGTCTGGATCCGGATACGTGTAGTACCGATCTAGATCCGGTAGTTTTGATTTGCATCCAGATCCAATCTGACTATATTTTTACAAATTTCAGTAAAGCCTTCGATAGAATCAATCACATAATATTAGTAACTATGTAGAGCTGAAAGTATCCGATTAATTTGCTATGGGTTATCTAGAATAGTTATGATTCAATTCTTTAAATCCGGATCGTAGCCCTCCGGATCCGTACTATCCGGATCTGGATCCGTACTATTCGGAGCTGTATCCGTACTATTCGGATCTGGATTCGTACAATCCAGATCCGGGTGAGAACTATCCGGATCCAGATTTCCGAATTTCCTCCAGATTGCAATGAATCAATACAATCTGGAAAACATTTTGAAACTTTTTTGAGTAGTCTGGATCCGGACCCGTATAGTAAGGATCCAGATAGTTCAGATCTAGATTCGGATAGTTCCGATCCAGATCCTGATAGTTCGGATTCAGGACCGGATAATTCGGGTTCAGATCCGGGTAGTTTGAACTAAGATCCGAATAGTTCGAATTCGGTTTTCAGGAACCGGATAGTCCGCAAATCCGGATCCAATTTTCAGCTTTACTAGTAACAGTTTTTAACTGTTCTTAGTTTTTCAATAGTCTTTCTTTTTCAATTCTTCTATAAGGAGAAGTTTATACCGTAGATATTATTCCCTCAAAAATATTTTATAATGTTTCTGCGTAGATGGGAAAGATTATGAGCTCAGTTGGCGAGAGCTCTCTAAACCAACTAAAATTCAAAAATGGTGCGAGTGCTTTCTTAAATTAAAAAATAATTTTAACGCTTCGGTATATTGCGTTAAATTAATTAATTAAAGAAAACATTCCAATGAATGAATACGAAACTATATGAATAATTGAAAATTTGATCAACTTGATATTAAGAAGTTTCATCAGCAATTATGACTATAGAATACCTTATCCATGGAACAAGGGCAATGACTTTAACGTTATCGCAACAAACGAAGCACGAGAACAAAATGCGATGATGAAAGTGCAACGCAGCATTTTATATATGCAAGGATGAGTTCCAAACCTTTGAACAAATTTTAAGCTATATGAAATTCTAATTAAAAGAGCTTTATGAGAAGCACTCTCCATTAATTTGCAGGAAGTTTGATGTTTCCGTGTTACACCGGGATTTTAATGATATTCCAATTTTATTTATTTATTTTTACAGCTAGCATGAATTCTGGCTAAAACTATAATGCAATTTTATTCCGAGTATACTGAACTAATATATTCAGTATTTAATAAAAACAGTAGGTACTAATAGAGTATTATATGGAAATATTCAATAGAATCGAAGTACATATGTAAAATCGAAGTGGAAGTGTAGGTATATATTGAAAATTTTAAAAGAACAGTAATTTCGGGTATAATCGCCATTTTATTTATCAAAAGATTGTTCTTTTATTTTTATTTTGCTATTGAGCTTTAAAAGTACAACGCTCTTTTCACGTATTAATCTTTACTTTGTTTCTTTCCTAGTAAATCCATACAGCAATCAGTCGATTAGTTTTTGCGAAAATCAAAATAGTAAATATTGTGCAGGTATTTTTCAAAATCCAAAATTTGTTAAATGCTGACAAATGAAGAGTATAAATCCATATACGCACATATATAAGAAATATTTTGAAATTTTAACCGTCTCCTATTCCCATTCTTAAAGATGAGAAAAATATCTTCCTCACGCTCAGCAGAAAAGATGTATGAGTCATAAAGAGTATACTTACTTGAAATTTCCTACTTATATACCATCTTAGGAAGATGGGTACGGTCAAAGCCTTCAACACATATCCATATGTACTTCCCAAGCCATGAAACAGAATCCCTCACTATTGCATGAGAGCCCTAAAATAGTCCTAATATTCTAAAATATATGCAGTGTTCTTATGTAAAGCTGACAAAAGTTTGATTTCAATAGCTCCTGCGCCCTAAACTACTATTTTTACAGAAAAACTGTCTTTTGATAATCTTAAGCTTACTTTCTTATCTTTCCAACCATAATCAAATTTTTATATTTTTCCTAACAAAATTATTTAGAACAATTTATCTTAACCAAATGACTACGATTCTCCAAACAAAAACTCTCAACTGAGCAATAATTGCATATGTAAATGTGCCGTGGTCCGATGCATTCGAATCAATCTGGCTGCACATACATTATTGCAACTATTACTCAGCTGAGAGTTATGGAGCGTAAAATGGTATGGTTACTTTTTTACTTTTTAATCAAAACTATTTTATTATTTCGTTATGTAAGGTATAAAGTAAGTGTAGACTTTGGGAACTTAAGGAGCCAAGCTTAAAATTACTGGGAGACTACTTTCCTGTATGGATAGTAGTTTGGGCTTTATGGCATATATAAAATCATTTATTACGTTTAGACCGGCGCTATTTAGGACTAGTTTTTCGTAAGTCGATGTGCACAAGAGAATGAAGCATAAGAAAAATTTAAATTTTCCAAATTTCTAATGTACATAAACTATTATTTATCTGAGTTTTGTGTCTACGTTTAATACTAATTTTGTAAGTGAATATCGCATCAGATGCCGGATTAAAGTAGAACTAGTTTTTCGTAATACAGCCTGCTTAGACCACTGCATATTAGTCCTACGTAAGTCGACTTACGTACAACCAGTCCTAAATTGCACGGTCTAAACAGGCTCATTGTCTAGGCACTGATCCATAAGAATCGATATAATTTTAGAGAATTGGACTAGCATGCACACATATAGATTTTTGTTTCATGGCTTGGGAAGTATTTGTCGAAGGTTTTGGTAAAGTCGATAGCCATACACGTGTCGCTTCTGCGTGGGGAACAAAGAAACTACTGAACTCTGTGACTGTAAGGCTTTTGGCCGTTTAAGATTAAAACTTCAAGAAAAGATATTCCCATCGTTGCAGGTTCGCAAAAGATTGTCAAAATTTGCGTTTTTAAATTTCAGATGCGTATGTTATGCTTTTAAATAATATGAAGTTCGGAATTATATTTGATATATACACATCGAGCCCAGAAACGTGATTTTATTTTCCGAAATTTCGCTTTTAAATAATACGAAGTTCGGGAAGACCTAATAAAAAAGATCACTGGTAATGAAAGCACCGCTTGCTTAAGACTGAATGTTTATTTTTCTTCCTAGCATACAAAATTTCTTAAGTTTAGTTTATAGACGAACTAAAGAAAATTAAAACCAACGTAAACAGTTTTGTTGCAAGCATACCATTACCATGCTTCATCTTTAATTTAACAACTTTGTTGTAGTGCGTGGGAGAAAATGCGATAACGAAGAAACATTTTCTGATGGAGAGTTGGATAAGCTAAACGAATAACAATCATACAAAGTATTATTGGTATGAACAAGACGCATTATAAACTTAAATGAACATGCGGTCGGTTTTTTAAATTATAAAGGCTTATATTCCAAGGTTTTCTTGCTAACCGCAGATTGGAGGTATTGTCCGAAGATGGTTTAAAATACTAGATACAAATTTACATATATAAACTTAAGAAAATCCAAGATCCGTAACGCGTTCGAATCCTAGCATGCTTTTTTTTATATTAAACACGAAATTAAATGATAACTGAATAATATTCAAACAGGTTTTCGTTAAGGGTTTCGTTTTTATCGTTTGTTGTACGGAACCCACCCTACTCTATACACAGAACCCTACTCTATACACAGAAACCTGTTTTTTTATATATATTTATTTTACCCAAAAAACCTCCGAAAAAATATATAACCAAGTTAATAAATAATTTCAAAATTTTGCCATTTGATCACCTAAAAACAACAACAAAAACCCACCGTATATACGAAAATCATATTGTTTCTTTACAGAGATACAACAACAAAACATCAAAGATGAAATATGCAATAACACTAGGCCACTTCATTACCTGTACTTATTGGTAACCAAAACTCCCTTACACTTTTCGGGCTGCGCCAAAATTTCGTGTCCCAATGCAAAAAACAACATTTATTTTAAATCACTGTTACTACTATTGTTCCAACCGCTTTCTAATTAAAACCCGAACTGACCACACCAGTTTAGTTGTGCACCACGAAAACTTGCACATGGAACTCGGAAGTAGAATATGACCTTCAACATATGTAATTATTATAATGCGGTAATATTCTACCACCGATATCGAGACTGCTGGCCTATGTCACCGAAAGCAAGCAGCTGTGCTGTTGTAAACAGAACTGGCAATGACCGTGTTCTATGCGAATAACACGTTTAGTCACTGCCGCAGTAATGTAAACAATCATCAGATTATTTAGCAATAAG
The DNA here is from genome assembly GCA_963924295.1 of Dioctria rufipes. Lineage (NCBI taxonomy): Eukaryota > Metazoa > Arthropoda > Insecta > Diptera > Asilidae > Dioctria > Dioctria rufipes. The sequence continues at coordinate 105,028,928 of OZ002741.1, read as the reverse complement.
CGGGCACTTTACTGTGTGAAGTGAAGTGCTCCGCTATTGCTTGCTACTTTACTACCGGTACACCTGCCCGCCTGTTGCTTCCGTGTACCAGCAGTCTGGGCCACAACAATATTATCTCAGTCGAGACCCGAAGTAAGATTCTTTATTTCCGTCGAGACCAGAAATAAAGTGTTTGTTAGTAAAATATTATCTCAGTCGAGACCCGAGATACTGTTCATTAAGACAGTCGAGACCCGACTTAAAAAGTTATCTTAACTTCAGTCGAGACCCGAAGTAAGATTCTTTATTTCCGTCGAGACCAGAAATAAAGTGCTTGTTAGTAAAATATTATCTCAGTCGAGACCCGAGATAATGTTCATTAAGACAGTCGAGACCCGACTTAAACAGTTATCTTAAGTTCAGTCGAGACCCGAAGTAAGATAATTTAATTTCCGTCGAGACCAGAAATGATTATTAGTAATTAATATATCAGGCGTACCCGATATAAATATTAGTCCCTAACAAGCCAAAAGCCAACTTACCCCAAGCTATGTCAAGTGCAAAAAGAGATCGAGATCAGTCAGATTGTCGTTTTTATAGCCCATGTATGCACATGACACCACTGATGGAGTAGCAGAGGCGTATGATTGCAAGAATTGGCCGTGCAGCTGTGATCTTACGGTACTAGCGATAAAATTTGCATAGCAACGAACAAAAATGCATAACAACAAGAAATTTAGAGTAACCGATGCTGCTGTGTTAAATTGAATTATATTTACAAAAATATTCTCTCTATCACGTAACGAAGAAATTCTCGTTGGATATTACTTGTAATGATGATAATGATAGAGTTGCAAATTGATCGGCTTGATCTGATTGTATTTGTGCCATGCATTGTCTGCTACAAGACAATGCTTTTGTTAGATGTCGTACCTATTTTTGGGAAAATTGTAATTAGATTGAACTTGTTTTCTTTTTAGAACTCAATTTTAGCATGGTATTTCTGTAATATTTTGCGTTTGCAGGATTTGTTTTTAGCACCAATCTAACAGTTCAAATATATGCTAATGATTTTAATTTGATCTGCTCGATGAAGCTATACTTATGTATTGTATTTGTGCAATGTGTTATGTGGATGACTCTTTTTTAAGCCTTTTTATTTTACATGAAGCTGACCTTGCTTCAAATGGCCTGAAGAGCTTGATTAAAGGCAAAACTTCATGAGATGGTGGCGGTACTATGGCCGACTTCATTTTGGGAGCCTTCTTTGATGTTGTTGGCAGAGGACTCACGGGTCTAATTGGTTTAAAAGAAGCCAAAAGCTTTTGTGGCGTGGGAGATAGGCCAGCATGCACAGAGTCTAAAGACTCGGAATTAGAAAAGCTCATAGAGTTCTTCCACGGAAAAAAAATTAAAAGAACAAAAAAATAAAATAAAATAACCAAAAAACTGAAACTAAACCGCATGTGTACTTGTCAACTTTCAGATTTGAAGCGATTTTTGGCGGATTTTGGATTTGTTTATATTCAAATAAAACGGTAATTTTGTTCGAATTTTTGTACTGCCACAGAGTGTTGGATATTGGTGGGGATTTTGAATTACCAGTGAGAGATATCTGTTGAAGGGAGAGGGCAGACCTTTGCAATAGGGCGAGTCAGAAGTCTTTCGGTATTTTAATGGTAACTGCTCGCATTAATTCATTATGACCAGTATGAATTTCAATGATTCATCCTAATGGCCATTTTCCTATGGGGATTTGGTCTTCTTTTATTAAAACGAGAGTTCCAATTTTTAGATTTTCTTTTTCAGTCTGCCATTTATGTCCTTGATGTAAAAGTATGGAGATAATCTCTCGTCCACTGCCTCCAAAAGGTGTAGGAGATCGATTGAATGTGTTGCCATCTCTTGAGAGGATGTTGGAGAAGATTGAGTGGGAGAGATTCACATGTCGTGAGGAAAAGACGACCTGTTAGGAAGTGTTCAGGAGTGAGGATATTATAGTCAGTTGCATCATTGGACAGAGGAAAAAGAGGTCTGGCATTTAAACATGCCTCAATTTAAAATAAAATAGTGTAGAGTTCTTCGTATGTGAGTTTTGCATCTTTAATGGTTTTGTAGAGATGGCGCTTGGAGGATTCTACACCAGCTTCCCATAGGCCTCCAAAGTGAGGTGCTGCAGGAGGGTTGAAATACCAAGTTATACCTTGGTTAGCAATTTCGCTAGCTAGATCGACTTCGATTGCTTTGATTGATTTTTCTAGATTTGACTGTAAAAGTCGATTAGCTTCAGCGAAATTAGTACCTCGATCAGAATAGACGTGTGAGCAAAGTTCTCCTCGTGCAACAAATCGTTTGAGGGCGGCTAGGAATGCTGGTGTAGATAAATCAAAGACGAGCTTTATATGTATGGCCTTATTGGCCAGGCAGACGAATAAACATATGCATGCTTTTTTATCTTCGTTCCTCTTAGTGTTGATGATTTCATGTCAAGCGGGCATGCGTAATCTACCCCAGTGTGTTGGAAGGGTAAGGATGTTTTGACTCTAGCTGAGGTTAGAGAACTCATTAATTGAGTGTTAGGCTTTGCATTGAACCGAAAACAATCAACACATTTGTGGATGTGGTGGATGTAGTCTATAAAATAATTGATTATGTGATGGTTGTTAGGGTGTATTATAGGGTGTTGTTGGTATTTTAGCTGAGATTTTGTGAGACAACCTCCAACTCGGAGAATGTTGGCAGAGTCGAGCGTGGGATTAAGGGATAGAATTCGCCTCTTTTTAGGAAGGGGCATATTTTTTCATAAGTAGGAGATTTCATTGGGCAATGTAATGTTTTGGAGCATTTTAATTCCTATACTGATAAAAATTGAGTGGTTGGATGTAGCTTGCGTATACTGCTTATGAACTGGAGGTAGTAGGCGGTTATTCGTACCGTTTTTTGAAACGATGAATATTTGTGTAGTAAAGGAATTTGTTCATCGATTGTAGTAGTGAGAACCTTTGATTGCTTTTTATACTGTAATTGAGTGTATATATTTGGCGTTTGTTGAGCCCAGAACTTTTGGATCATTGCACCATATTGATGCTGTAGCTAAGGTATTTGGTGGAATTTCTCTACTAGATGCTATATCAGCTGGATTGCATTTCGACGGGACGTGTTTGAATATGCCTAGTGGAATGTTCTCATGTATTTCGGTGATACGGTTAGCCACGAACGTTTTCTAGGTGGATGGAAGTTTTTGTAGCCACGCTAGAACTATTATAGAGTCTGTCCGTGCCGTAATTTTAACTTTTTCAAGTTCTAAATTACTGACAACTTGTTTAATAATTCGGGAAAGCAGGATAGCACCACATAGTTCTAGGCGAGGTAGTGAGACTGGTTTGATGGAAGCTACTTTGGTTTTTGCTGCCATGATTTGTACTTTAGAGTTCTTATTAGGATATGATTTGAGATATAAAACTGCTGAGTAGACATGATTAGAGGCATAGCCTAGCCAACGTGGAATCAAATATCGTGAATAGTATGTAGTTGACTTTTGAAATGATTCCACTCTTTTAAAACATCTGTGGATACAGAGTCGTCCTAGTCGCATTTGGAGAGCCAGAGTTTCTGAATTAAAATTGTGGCTGTAATTACGAATGGCACTAACCAGCCTAGTGAATCGAACGCAGACGATGCTTCAGACAGTATTATTCGTTTAGTGTATGTGGTTTTTCGTTCGGGAGTATTGACTTTAAAGGAGAAGAAATCTGTTGTTGGATACCAGAGAATGTCGTGAGTTTTTATTGATTCGTGTTCTGAAAGTTCTAGATTCGTTTTTAACTCTCGATGCTCTAGTGGAATATTTTTTAGTAAATCATGATGGTTGGCTGTCCATTTCCTAAGGTTGAATGCTTCTGATGCTACAGCTTTAATAAGTTCGTGTTGTAGTGGTTGTGCTTCGCTTAAGCTGTGTGCTCCCAAGACCAAGTCATCCACATAGAAATCTTTCATGATGCTCTTTGCTGCGAGTGGATAGCTACTTGCTTCATCCTTTGGTAACTGCTGCAAAGTTTTAATGGCGAGATATGGTACTGGTGCCATGCCAAAGGTGACTGTAGTTAGGGCGTAGTCTTTTATTTCTTCCTTTGGTGTGTTTCTCCTGATTATTCTCTGGTAATGTTGGTGTTCAGGTGTCATCTGAATCATTCTGTAGATTTTTTTAATATCTGCAGTAAATGCAAATTTGTACAGTCGCCATCTCAATAAAGTTGTCAAAAGTGTTGGTTGGATTGTAGGTCCAATCAGTAACTGTTCATTCATTGACCTACCATTTGATGTACATGCTGATGCATTGAATACAATTCGAAGCTTAGTGGTAGTGCTTTCTTTGAGCACTCCGTAATGTGGTAAGTAGTAGAATGGAATGCTATCACATGATTTATTTTCTAGTAATAGTTGTGTCGGTTGAATAAGCTTCATGTGTTCGAGATGAGCGTATTCATCGATGCAAGTTTTGTATAGTTCATGCAAATCTGGATTATTAGATAGTCTTTGCTCTAGCTGTAAGAATTGTTTGACGGCCATATTTCTAGACTGTCCGAGCTGTGGTGTATTACAGTCTTTGAAAGGTAGATTTACCTCATATTTCCCAGAGGGTAATAGTTTTGTAGTTTCATTATAGAGGTCCTCGCATAAATGATCTGCTGGTGATAATTTGTTCCTAGTGGAGTAATCCTCTAGTTCCCAAAATCTTGCTAACTTATTGTCTAAATCAGTATTTATAATGGTGTGGGTGGATACCATGGTCGTCGTCATGCTTTTTGTTTCTGGTACTGCTCCTATTAAGATCCAGCCCAGTTTTGTATTTTGGGCAGTAAGTGTATTGCAAAGTCCTCTTTTTATGCCATTTGTGAGAATGGCGGCGTAGATATCTGCTCCGAGAAGAATGTCTATTTCTCCTGGAATAGCGAATTTAGGATCTGCTAGAGGGAGAGTGTCGATGTGTTTCCATTTTGAAACTTCAATAGTTTGGGCTGGCAATAGTTCGGTGATCTTTTTTATTAAAAGCATGTTGCTATTTATATTAAAATTTGAATGTAGGGAATTAATTGTGACTGTGGCCTGTTTTAAGGCTGTATTCGTGGGTGTCGTGCCAAGTCCAATTAATTCGTGGGTGGTAGGAGTTCCTTTAAATTGTAGTCGTTTAAAGGTTTTCTCGTTCATGATGGATACTTGAGACCCAGAGTCTATTAGTGCTCGGAATGCCATTGTGATTCCGGATGGTGCAGTAATGTTTATCAGAGCCGCAGAAAGAAGAGCTCTTTTCATATTTGACGTTAAGAAATTTTGAAGTTGTTGTTCATCATTTCTACAGGCCGGTGTGATTTGCTTGGCGTCCATGTTGGAATTTTTGGCGGACTGATTTGGCGTTTTCGTCGCCGAATAATTTTGCTCGTTGTGGAGCAGAGTGTTATGATTTTTGTTACAATGATAACAGTTTTTGTTGCTTGTACAACTTGTGGTTATATGGTTGGGTGATAAGCAATTTATTTGTGACAATTTCGTGCCTTTGTCGGGTGGTCAAATTTCGAAATGTTGGGTAATGAAATATTATATGGCTAACTTTGTAATGGCTGCAAGAGATCTCTTTTGTAGGTGAGTGAATTGGCGCTGCATTTTTAGTTTTATTCAAGAGTCCATATCTGGGTTTGGGTGAGAATGGTTTTCTTTGTGTCATATTTGATGACGTATTTTTGATTCCTATCATTTCTAGAGTTCGGAAGCGAGACTCTAAGAATTTTGTTAATGTTTTTAATTCGGGCAATTCTGTGCTACTGTGGAGGCTCTGCTCCCATAATTGGTGCGTGTCTGGGTGCAATTTTTGTACAGTCAAGTATATAGAGGAGGGGGTCGAAATATGGGATACTTATTATAGTTTTAATGATAACAGGCCCCAAAATAGACATATCCAAAAAATAAATGGTACAAAAATAGAAAATTTGGTTTACTTATCAGTGATATTAACATAAATAATGTAGACTACAACACGCTCCAAATTTATTTATTTAAACAAAAAACATCAAAATTAGAAATTTACAAAATAGGGTAGTAATATGAGACTGTATTATAATATAAAAAACTAACAAAAAATTGTAGCAAATATGTCCAGTATCAGTGATACTAACTCGTTAATATTATAGGCAAACAAAAGTCATCATCATCATATAAAATACTGCTTTAATAGTTGGTAGAAATATGAGATAGTCTCATGTTATTACCAACCAAGTGTCTCATAATGCAACCAATTGGTTTTTTCAGTAAAATTAGTAATTTAGTGGGAAAAACTCAAGCTTTTTTGTAATACATAATTATATTCTAAAACTACGGTAAGTTACGTATTCGTTCGTTCGAAATTAGGAAAATATATAGATATGAACTGGAAAGCAAAACATGTGAAAGAAAACTTTTCAGTAATGCCCTAACTGTGAATGTTCAGCACGCGTCAAGACTACTAACGAAATGTCCGCCGGCTGTTTCAAAATCTTTGCAGAACTAACAGTAATGGTAGCCTAGCTACGCTTTAGATATCAGTAGCGTACGGAGACTAAAACCCCGGTGTTTCAAATTGCTACCATATCTCATATTTCTACCCCCTCCTCTAATTATTGGATCCTAAATTTCAGTGCCTGTTTCTAAGTTCTGAAGTGCCAGTAATGCTTCGGTTATGTTATCTAATAGCCTTTTAATATTGTCGACAGTATCATTGTTTATCGTTGGGAGAGGCAATAATTTTTTTAATTGTACATTGACAGGCTAGTTGATAGTTTGCGTCGCATACTTCACAATGCCTGAGCAGCTTTTCAGCTTCTCCAATTAGATTTGTCTTCAAAAAGTACAATTTGCCGACGTCTCTCAAATTATTGTTATTCTGAATTACTGAGTTAGTCATAAAATGAGATCAATGTAGAATATTCTCCATTGAAGATTGATAGCTTGACTCTAGGGAGTCTTTCATTGTTACATGAGCTTGTGCTGGCATGTATTGTCTGTGGAGGATTGCTGGCAGACGGCGTTGGAGTTAGTCTATCTATGTCCTCTTCCATGCCAGCAGCCTTTTCAATGTAGTACTCCTGAACCTCGCTAAATATTTCCTTCGTGAAATAATCTAGTTGGAGATCTTCTTTTGTCGCTTTCTTTTGAATTGCCCTATGCCGCGTTTGGAATTCTTTCCAATAATCGGTAAACATTTGTAAACGTTTCTCTGTTAATTTTACTGCATTCTTTTTGCGCTCTCTCGAATGTCTTTTATATAGGTCTATGATTAATTCTTTGACCACGAGTTGAGGTTCAATCAATTCTGACATAGAGTCGATGGTCTCGTTGCCATCGTCAGACATCATGGATTCGCCAATTTTGGTCATTTTTTATAGAGTAACTTGTGATATTAGGTAATTTATATTTGACTAGCTGAATCATCCGGCTCGAAGGACCAATGTAAGATCTAGCCTCGAGCGTAAGGGAGGGTGCCGGTTTTGAAAAGGATAACTCAGCTTTGATTTCAATTCAAATATAAATTTTTTATTTAATATATCTTAGACTAAATATCACAATTCAATTTCAGTTCAACTAGTACTTACGATCTACTACTAATTGTAATTAAAAATTCAGTAAAAATTCAACAACAAAAACAATAACGACAATTTAAAAATTCAAAATAAAAAATTCAATATTAAAATTCGTGCTGCTGTGTCCACACTCACTCTCCTTATTTTTGTTCTTGAAAATAAGAAGAAGAAAGTTTATACTTCTTCGGAATTAGACTTCCACAAATTTAAGTACAGAATAGGATTTTTTGAGGGTGAGAGCCACGGTGTAGCAGAATTATACTTCGTCTTCAACGTGCTGTATCGTGTAGGCAGAATTATACTTCTGTTACAGCGAGCATTGAAACGCGTATGCAGAATTATACTCCTGCTACAACGTGCTGAGGCGTGTAGGCAGAATTACACTTCTGTTATAGCGAATGGCAAAAAGTGTGCGCAGAACTATACTTCAGTCGCAATGTTATGGAGCGTGTAAGCAGAATTATACTTCTGTCACACGTTTGGGGAGTTTGGGAGTTTGGACTTTAATAGAATTAGACTTCTATATGAAGGACAGAACAATATTATACTTTTAATCAGAGGACGGGTATTCAGATTAGACTCTGACGCAGGATATTTTCAGATTAAACTCTGAAATTATAATATGCGGCGAAATTGGATGCTGGATATAAGTAGAATTATACATCTACAATAATAGAATTAAACTTCTGTATGAAAGAATAGACAAAATAATACTTTTGTTCAAAGGATAGGAAACAGATTAGACTCTGGTGGGGCATGCTTTCAGATTCGACTCTGAAAACCGAATGGGTGATTTTGCAATCAATCAATCAATCAGAGTTCTTCACACGCGATTTACGAAACGAAACGAATTTTGACTGTCTTAAACCGAACCGATATCCCGGGATATTTGATAATATATGTACACGTACAGGCTTTAATTTTAGCCTAGGTTTCACTTTTGTCTTTGATGCACTTTACACTTTAAATGTTCGAATAATTATTAACTCTAAGTTACGCGATGTCGAAAATTAATAACAGCTTGTTGCGCGATAGCAAGCTGTGTTCCTGTCTGTTATTTAATTTTGGGATGTGTGGATTGAGAGGAATAGGGAAGTTGGATGGGAGTGGGAGGTTGTGGAAATGGGTGATTTTGCTGCGGCTCGCCGCCTTTTTATAGCCGCCGTGAACAGCTATGTCCCAGCTCAATAATGTTTTGCCCTGGCAACGCTTGGCTCGTTTTGGTCCACTTCTGATTGTGACGACACCAGCTGTCTGAGGTAATGTCACTAGATGACATTACAAAAATGTAAACATTTGGAGAGAAGTGGGATTTTGGGTAAGTTTGAGCTATTTTTATTTAATTTACATATTTTTAATGTATTTTAGATGGAATACTGCATAGGATGCCTGTGGGTATGGATTACGATAAAGGATTTGTGCAATTAGATAAGTATATATATTGTGTTATCCTGATTGGAAACTTGATACTTTGTGTTTTATTTCTTACACATTTTTAGGAAAAGTGGTTTCGTCGAGGGATAAGTTGTTCATATACATGCTGAAGTTCAACGACATATGTATGTGGACTGAACACTTAACGTAAGTTGTGGATTTAAAGCGTTGATGATACTTATTTGTAGGTGTTTTTAATAAACAATAGTAACCGTGCTACGAAATTTGATATCTCAAAATAAATCACGTCTGCTTGATATGGTAAGGAACATGAAAGCATTAGAAGTAATGGAAATGAAAGCCTTGTCAGAAAATGTTCGTTATATGGGTGTATTTATAAAAGCCTCACGTTTTATGAAAAATTGTTTTGTATCTTTAATAAAATTAATCAGGTGACTTTTATCAACAAAAAATAGTGCTCACCATGCTGTGAAACTCAATGTCTAAAAATTGATCATGCTGTAATATTGGCATGGTAAGAAACATGAAAGCATTAGGTTTAGATTGGGATGATTAAAAGTTTTAACGAAAGAATATCATGCTAGTATATTAATGTAGGATGATATGTGGATTTAGATGAATGGGCGTCGCCTTATCCAAAGATTTTTAGGCTTCAGTTGACTGGTATGACTGGTATTTTCATATCACATCTTGCCTAAACAAATTGGCACAGCCGAATTAAAGTAAACAAGTTGAGCGATTTTTGTTTTTTTTTTTTTTTTCTAGGGCTGTGTCTATAAGAAAGTCCTACTCTCAGTAAAAACCTCATCAGCAATATCGCTTCATATTTGTCTCCTCTAAAGTATTATCCGAAATGGTATTGTATCAAGAAAGAAGAGAAGTTGATAATTCTCCAAATGCAATAGTGAAGACCGTGATGTTGAGAGTGGGTACTGTAAGTTAAAAGCTTTGATGGATGGTATTTGACATGATAAAACTCCCGTACGATATGGAAGCTTTGGTGAAGATCGTCGCGGTGATAAAAAGTGGGTAATGTTATTTATTATCTATAAATCTTACCATAAAAGCATTAGGTTGATTTGGAGTGGATTAAATTAAAAGTTTTAATGTAGTGTCATTCTATTAATGTAGTATGATATGTTGTCTTAGATGAGTAGCGGAGTTCTGTGATCTGTTTCGCTCTAACAAATTAGGAAGGTTTAGTGAATACCATACTTTGAATCCATCCCGCACTCACACAGCATCTGTCTCTCTCTCTAATACACATGTGTTTATCCAAAACATATTCCTAGTTATTCAATAAAATTCATGCAAAAAAACTACATTCATGTAATACATAAATTCTCACGAGTCATAGAATTATTTGCTGATAACAGAATCAGAAAGCATCAGGCCAGACGTAAACTGACACTTTTGTTTTTCTCAACCGCGGTGGCTTGTGAGAATACGAAAGATGACGCTTTTGTTTTTCTCGGCACTGACTCGTGAGAATTTATATAAATGGTAAAATTTGTTTATTTACTGAATAAGCTTTTTGCTATTTGTCTTTTCTCACACATTATCGTAATTTATTGTATAAAAGCCAGAATTTGGAAGCTAATACAGTTCAGTTTTTACAAACCTTCGGCGGTGTTTTCTTTTAGTAGGGCGAATCTGCACTATAATCACTTTACCTTTCAGCAAACTCCTGGTGTGGTGGTTCAAGTACCACGCACACATCGTAACTCAAGTCAAGGTACAAGAACCTTTGGCTTTTCTTCAACATAAAGTAAAAGCACTTTATACATTTGGTGATCCTGACGCCGACGTGATAATTGGTTCACGTCACACATCTCGTTCACGTATCAAACGCATACCCCAGCTCTGTATCAACATGAGTTTAGACCAGCTTACTCAACGCCAGAAGGATACAGGTGATGAAATCTAGCGACTGGCGACCAATTATTCGAAGGATGGAGATGACCGCAAGAGCATAGCATACCTTCAACAGAGGTCACAAATGATTGATAATCTATGGGCCGACTTTGAGGAAACAGATACTAACTAACTCTGTACGGACAACGATTGGAACATAGTTACTTCACAAAGAGCTACTATGACGGTATACAGACGTGCCATGAGAAATTTAGAGGACAGATCATGTCGAAATTGCCGTTACGCAAAGAGACTCATGGCATCGAAGACAAATTACTCGATGCGCCCAGTATCAAGGAACAAGATACGGCTCAGAAGGAGCTAGCTTAAGGAAAAAGAAAAAACTACAGATGTCAATCTGTTGACGGAGCCTATACAAGAACAACCAGGTAGTGGGATCTAATAAAAAACTTCTGGTTCAACTGTGAGAACAAACCAACTTCGTGATCTTGTCAGTAAACAGCAGTCACTTATGCATGCCATTCAGCGTACTCTTGGCAACCTAGAAGGGCCAAGTGAATCTCAAACACTCCAGATGAGAATAAAAACAGTTGATCGGCACTTTTCAGTATTACAAGAGCTTCACCATCATATTTTGATTTTAGCAGATGCTCCTGACACGTTCGATTATGACATTGAAAGTTACTTTAATCTGGAAGAACAGGTTCAGAATACACTTGCTCATCTATAGAGACAGTTGAGCCAGACAGTCTAAGCTACCAATGGCAGCAGGGCAATTAAGTAGGAGGCTACCACAGCCAATGCCATCAGAGTGAAACTACTCAAGATCTCCTTGCCAACGTTCGACGGAGATTATCTGAAGTGGCGGAAATTTCGTAATCTCTTCGTAGAGTAGGTCCATAATCAGCCCATTGCAGAATGTCAAAAGTTGTGGTATCTCAAGACAATTCTCTCGGGAGAAGCAGAAAGGCTCATTCGGCATCTCACTACTTCAGAAGCAAGTTATGCAACAGCATGGAAACTAATCAACGACAGGTATGAAAACACCAGACTGCTCGTCACCGCCTTAATAAATAGGTTGCTCTCCCAACAAAGCATATCCGTCGAATGCTCAATAGCAATCAAGTCCATGCACGACTCAACACAGGAGTGCTTGCTGTCCTTGCAAAACTTAGGAGTACTCAGAGAACAATGGGATCCTATTGTCCTTCACATCTTGGTCAAGAAGCTGGACAAAACCACTCATGCATTGTGGAAACAGTCATTGGCACAACCAAGAAACCTCCAACCCCTCAACACTTTCTTAGACTTCTTGGAGACTTGTTTTCAATCATTGGACGCGCTAGGGCGCAAGGGCGGAAAAACAGAGGAAAGGAGACTCCATACATTGAAGTCTTTAGTTTCGATAACCAACATAGGGGTAACTTGTGCAGCTTGTAAAGGTGACCATAAGCTTTTTGCTTGTAGAAGGATTTTGCAATTATCACCAGAAAAGAGGATCAGCCTCGTGAAGGCCGCCAAACTCTGTTTCAATTGCTTAAGCACGGGACACAATTTAACTGCCCCTCTGGCAATTGTACACGATGCTCTCGTATACACAATACACTGTTGCATCTTCCAGACAAAACTCACAGAACAGAGACGGTCAACGAAAATTCAGGTAAGGTGCTGGCATCAATCCGACAATCAGCATCCACCAACCGCTCTGCGAAAGAACCTGTGACAAGTCCACCAGAAATAGACACGTCAATATCACTAACAACCAAAATGGCAGCAACAACAAGGGCATATATACTCTTAAGCACAGTCTTGGTCAAGGTGAGTGGTGGAAACGGACCAGCTATTGAGTGTAGAGCGGTCTTGGATTCAGAATCGCAAGTAAACCTCATCACTGAAAAAATGGCAGAAAAATTGAGACTAACGGAAATTCCCGAATCAATGTGCATAGAAGGAATCGGCCGAAGAAATCAACAAGCCCAACGCAGAGTAAGTCTAGCATTGCAATGAAAAATCAATGGATTTAACACAAGATTGGAGGCATACGTCTTGCCACGCATATTATCTCCTCAGCCGACACAGACGATCGACATATCGAAATGGCCCATTCCAAACAATATTCACCTTGCTGATCCTGACTTCAATACGCCAAAGTCAATAGATCTCTTGATCGGCGCGGAGCTATACTACACGATAACATACATCGGACAAATCAAATTAAGCGAGACACTACCACCACTTAACATACCGCCTTCGGAGGACAGCAGATGGTAAGATCATAAACGAATCTCAAATTCAGGAAACATGCGCAAGAATTGGAGACAAAAACTAACATCAACAACTTCACAGCTGCAGAAATACGCTGCGAAAGCCATTTGAACCAAACTACAAGAAGAAACCCCAACGGTCGCTTCATTGTACGATTGCCATTTCAGAAGGACCCCAAACAATTAGGAGAATCCAAGGATGTCGCCTTCCAAAGCTTTATGGCCCTAGAGCGACCACTCGCAAAAAGTACAGATCTGAAGGACCTGTATTCTCAATTTATGAGTGAATACATAAACCTCGGTCATATGAAGGAAGTTAAACTGGATAAGGTCGAACGTCCCTACTGCTTCATACCTCACCACTGTATGATCAAACCTGACAGCACTACCACAAAACTGTGTTTGACGCATCTGCGAAGACGTCGTCCAACGTCTCTCTTAATAATATTCTATACACGGGGCCAGAGATTGACCAGAAATTTCAACTAATATGGTGGAGAAACAATGAAAATGAAAAGTTTAAATGTTTCAAACTGCTAACGGTTACCTATGGCACAACATGTGCTCCTTATCTGGCAAAAAAATGCCATCAAAGGTTGTCAGAAGAAGCAGCTGTAGAATGCCCTCTTGGCGCCACCTCTTTGACCCTCTCGGCATAATGGGTCCAGTTCTCGTAATAGCAAAAATATTTCTACAGAAGCTATGGACGCTCAAGCTAGACTGGGATGCAGCTCTACCACAGGAACTGCACTCATCATGGAATAAATACCGAGAAGGGTTGAAAACATTAAGCAGCATTAAAATTCCAAGACACGTGCTAGCTGACAGAGTCCCAAAAGCTGTTCAAATGCATATTTTTGCGGACGCATCGGAAAAGCCATATGGCATCGCAGCATACCTAAGGGCTGTTGATAAGGATGATGTTGTTATAGTACGATTACTACGTGCAAAGTCAAAGGTAGCTCCAATAAAGCAAACTACATTGCCAAGACTAGAACTCTGTGCAGCCAAAATGGCAGTCAAGCTTTCAGAACGGATTAAAAGAGACTTGCCTTTAAAAAAGGAGCCCATATATATACTTATGGACGGATTTCGAAATTGTCCTGAATTGGATAAACTCGCCTTCTTCGTCGTTTCTCACTTTCGTTGCGAACCGAGTGTCCTCCATACAACAACTGTCTGTGCTCCACCAATGGCGACATGTAGGGTCCACGGTTAATCCAGCTGATGTCTTGTCAAGAAGAATCGCACCAAAAAGGTTAAGCTCTTGTAATCTTTGGTTTTACGGACCCATTTTTCTGCACGGAAGTGAGGCAGCATGGCCAGTCCCATACATCAAGGGACTGCCGAAATTCAGTACTGAGAATCGGCACACAATCGCAGCTGCCACCACAGCAGATGATGATATACACTTTTTATACTCAGTGGATCATCGAAATTCCTTCGCTCGACTCAAAAGAATTATGACATATGTTCTCCACTTCATTTCAAGGATCAGACGCCAGTCCTGTCAAACTATGAGTGAACCCCATCTCAGCCTGCAGGAACTTCACGAAGCGGAAGAAACCATAATAAGACAAATGCTAGATCAAGAGTTTAATGGAGATATCTGTCATTTAAGGCAATCCGGAGAAGTTGCAAGGACCAGCGCACTGTCTAGCCCCCTTCTAGGATGAGAGAGGAATCATCAGGGTATGTGGCCGATTAGAGGCATCTAGCTGATCATATTATGCTAAATACCCGCACCTTTTACCATATTCTCATCAATTCACTAAGCTGTTGATAAATGACACGCTCATAGAGAGATGCCACGTTGGGCCGCAATCATTGCTAGCCATACTTAGGCAGAAATATTGGCCAATCAAAGGGAAAACTCTTGCCCGGTCGGTAGTACAACGATTTGTACAATGCGCCAAGGCCAAGCCTAAGTTTCATCTCAGCTAATGGGAGATCTGCCCACAGATAGGATGCAGCCAGCGCGACCATTCGTGAATGTGGGAATTGATTTCTGTGGCCCTACATACACTCACTTCAAAATCAGAGGGAAAACACCACAAAAGTCCCATAGAGCTGTTTTCTGTTGCTTTTCTACCAAAGCCGCGCATCTGGAAGTAGTGAGTGAATTATCTTCAGCGGGCTTTTTGGGAGCTCTCAAGCGCTTCATAAGGCCGAGGTACTCCCAGGAACATTTACTGTGATAATGCTACCAAATTCGTAGGAGCCAAAAACCAACTAAAAGAAATAAAGGACATGATGACAGATAACAAGACGAGAGATACCATAGCAGCCACTTGCAGTTCGAAAGGAATTGAATTTCACTTCATACCTCCCCGCGCACCGCACTTTGGGGGACTCTGGGAGACGGCTGTTAAGTCGGCAAAGTTCATGATGCAAAGAACAATTGCCTCAACCGCACTGACTCACGAAGAACTTGAGACGGCCGTCGTGGAAATAGAAGCGATACTTAACTCCAGGCCAATAACCCCAATGTCCTCAGACCCCAATGTCCTCAGACCCTAATGACTGAATGGCGTTGACACCTGTGCATTTTCTCATTGGGGAGCCTTTGACAAGTTCTATCGATCCTAGTGCTCAACCCCAGCATACAAGCCTCATCACTCGCTGGAAACTCGTCTTGCACATCAAAAATGAATTTTGGCGCGCTGGTCCAAGGAGTATTTAAGTCAACTTCAACACCGATATAAGTGGAAACAGCGGTGTCAGTACATCGAACCAGGCCACATGGTCATTATTAAAGAAGACAATACGTCCGCCTTTAAGTGGCCACTGGGACGTATAATTTATGTCATCAGGGGCAATGTTGGTCTAGTTCGAGTGGCAGAACGTCAAGTATTCTCCGACGAGCAATACATAAGCTAGCACCTCTTCCTATCGAAGAAGAGCAATCTTCAACGAAGCCTGTCGACGGCGTACCGCACTCACTAAAACTAATCAAATGTAACAGCAATGATGGACAAAACATCTCGAAAACGCAGAACAATGTCAATGATAACTCAAGTCCCATCGATAAAGACGAAAACACCTCAAATAAGGATAATTCGAATCCAAGAAAAAGGGCTCGGCGCTCACTAGGCAGCGCAGTAGTTACATTATTAATGACTTGTTTAATGCTGCCAACAATCCAAGGCTCTCCGCAAGAGTTAAGGCCCTTTCAATCCCAGCCTGGCATATATTTTGAGAACTTGGGAACAGCCAACATAACATCAAGCGAATGGAATATCATTGCCTATTATTATATGCAACCTTACTGGATCGAATTTGAAGTATTTGCAAACTACACCAATACGTTAAACTACTTCTGTCATCTAATGATGGAAAGGGATATCTGTCTAAGAACTGTGGGTCATTTTCAACACCTAAGAGAAGAATTGTCCAGAAATAATGAACCGTTACTTCCGAAAAACTCATCCAGAGTAAGAAGAGGAGCATTGAATTTCACAGGTAACATTGCAAATGTGTTATTCGGAGTTTCCGACTCAAACTATGCAGAAAAAATGTCTGAAACCATTGACACCACACAACAAAATGAGGATCACATCACAAGCTTGATTAAAAACCAAATTTCTCTCATAGATGTGACAGTAAATATAATCAAGAGGAACCAGCAAATCATAGACAAGCAATTCAAAAACCTTGAATTCCACATCAATGAGCTAACTAAACAAATCAACGGTTTAAAGGAACAGCTTCGTCAACAAAGGATATCTGAAATCTTCACATCCTTAACAATTCAAGCAACTTTGTCCGCATTAAACTTTCATCGAATTCAATCACTAATATTGAATGTGCTCATCGACACTCACCATGGGAAAATCAACCCACAACTCATATCGACCCTGCAACTAAAAAGAGAGCTGTCTACAATAAAGGAACATATACCCTTGTCACTGAGGCTTCCAATGACGTTATACAATCTAATGAACATTGAAGGAAAGATTGCGACAAGGCATATAATCTTCAAAATCAAGCTACCACTGGTAGCACTAGAAGATTTTGAGCTCTTTAAGGTTATATCAGTACCAGTATTGATCAACAACACTTTCCTGACAATTAAGCCATCCTCACCATTCTTAGTAATAAACCTGCATTGTAACTAATACTACCCACTTACAGAGCAAGAGCTGAATTATTGTACATCCATAGCAGAAGATAAACATCTTTTCCGACAAAAATATCCAATATATCGGAAGGAATCAACTACAAGTGCTTGTGAAATTGAGTTTACTAACCAGCTTGCACAATCGCACACATGTAGAGTAATTAAAATAGGAGATGGGCCACATTGGATACACCTTTACCATCCTAATTAATGGATTTATGTCCTCAAGCAGGAAATGATAGTGAATGCTGTGTGCGGGAGCAATGTGACAACCCTAGTACTCAATGCGGCATCAAACAGGACCTAGTAACTATTCAAGGGCACAACATCTACCCAAGAATTTCAAGGATGTCTTATTCACCTTCAGGCAACTGGATTAAGCTTATAATGTCAACTCAGACACCCTTCTCTTCTAATGAGACCTACCGTTATCATCCAAGCTGGGAAGACCTACACGACCTCAAGGGACAGTTTTAGCAAGTCTATAAGGAACTGCCAACAAGAAGTCATGTTCACAGAAATGATGTCCATCAATTACTACTAGCCGCAGCCGTCATTCTCTACATTGGTTGCAGATTCCGTGCAATGCTTTGTCAGCA
The DNA here is from genome assembly GCA_963924295.1 of Dioctria rufipes. Lineage (NCBI taxonomy): Eukaryota > Metazoa > Arthropoda > Insecta > Diptera > Asilidae > Dioctria > Dioctria rufipes. The sequence continues at coordinate 105,011,086 of OZ002741.1, read as the reverse complement.
TATTTTCAAGAAGAAACCTAAACCTGCATCAAGGTCTTATGTCAGCACTTCCAACAACGAAGACCAGGACTTTAGTATCAATTTTGAGGCTTAATTGAACTAGGCATTCAATGCGTGGGAGAATGTTTATCCAAACCATATTCCTAGTTATTCAATAAAATTCATCCAAAAAAACTGCATTCATGTACTACATAAATTCACAGAATTATTTGCTGATATCAGAATCAGAAATCGTGAGGCCAGACATATACTGACACTTTTGTTTTTCTCAACCGCGGTGGCTTGTGAGAATACGCAAGATGACACTTTTGTTTTTCTCGGCACTTACGTAAATGGTAAAATTTGTTTATTTACTGAATAAGCTTTTCGCTATTTGTCTTTTCTCACACATTATCGTAATTTATTGTATAAAAGCCAGAATTTGGAAGCTAATAGAGTTCAGGTTTTTACAAACCTTCGGCGGTGTTTTCTTTTAGTAGTATGAATCTGCACTTTAATCACTTTACCTTTCAGCAAACTCCTGGTGTGGTGGTTCAAGTACCGCGCACACATCGTAACTCAAATCAAGGTACAAGAACCTTTGGCTTTTCTTCAACATAAAGTAAAAGCACTTTATACAACCTGCTTGATGTGGACTTGTCATGTAGTTGCCAGCTTGGAGCTTGGTATTATCAGTTGCTTGCTTTACATAGGTCAAATTTTAGCCTTTAAGACCCAACCCTTCCGGTTTAGAAAGGTTACCCAAGACCAGATACTTCCGGTTTCAAAAGTCAAGGTGAGGCCAAAAGTCGAGGTGTCAAATACATATAAATAATAGTTTCATAACTTGTTTTTCAGTTGATGTTTTGCTCTTTACCCAGACCGTTGTTTCTTGATAACTTAGCTTGTAATAATTTCAACATGAGTTCTAAGGATACTACAAACCATCTAAAGCCCACGGACGATAGGTGTAAAGAATATTCATATAAGGCTCAGTTCAAATCTATGAAATCGGTGTTTTCTAGAACTAAAGAAGAAAGTTTTTCTTCCAAAAACGACTCACTGTCCCGTACCAACAACTCATAAAATTAGGACATTCATTCCAACAAAGATCGCACAAAGGTAAGGATGGAGAGATGTGATTTGTGAAAATGGGGCACAACAAACCTTATAAAGCCACACAGTGTAAAGGTGTAAGGAATATTCATTATAAGGGTCAGTCTACATCTAAGAAATCGTAGCTTTTCCGAACTAAAGAAAAAACGGTTTAGAGTTAGGCTATAATATAATTAAAATAAATTATTTTAATAGGCAAATGAAACTATAACTATGAATAATACATTATTTATTTACAATATCTATATACAATTAAATCAAATTATTTCAATAAATGGAACCATAACTATAATACATATTTTTAATTTTCCAAACACTAGGCTTAGACTATATTTTCTGCGACTGGTCCTTGTTGTTCTGGTGGAATAGAGTAAAGCTACCATTTAATTCTATGTTTGGGCTTCCTTAATTCGGTTTCTATTTTCTGTTTCTCATATTTAGGAATATGTGATGTTAATTTTTGAACGGAATAAAAACAAAACAAACATCTATCACATATAAACAATCTAGCTTTATGTTTATTTCGATACAAGGCGTGAAAGATTTTTAATCCAGAAAAAATGATATCAGTTATTACATTCATCATCATCTTTATCATCAGCATGAACCTGGTCGTAGTTATATTGTATCATTAATAGATTCACATGTCGTTTCATCTTGCGTTTCGTGTCTAACTTGAACCTTACCTTGGTGAGGAACGCTTTTTCTTTAGGATGAATAATTTTAATGATAAATCGTGCTGGGCTTCAAATTGCGTAATTTGTTTAAGCGTCATGGGAAATGTTAATCCAGTTAAATTTAGCTACGATCGTAGCAAATGGCTACTTTGGACAACGTTTGGCTGCAGGGATACTCCCGTTATATTTTGACTAGAGAATTTTTGAATACTTTTTGAATATTTTTTTTTTTTTTTTTTTAATTTTCAGAGTATAACAGTGTAAATATAGTATAATTACTTATGCTTACTGAAGACAATTCAGTTAATTGTTAATGAGCTATATTATTGTAAGATGTGAAATTTTCTATAATTTTTTCAAATGTGGCTATTCAAACCATTTTCAGACTACACTAAAAAGGTAGAAAGATTTCGGCTGGCAACACTGCTCATACCATTATACCTTATTACCACAAAAATGATAAAAAGTCTTTTAATGCACCCATACAACTTCCACTACCCATCTAAGTCAAAATATCATACTATATTAATATCATTCTACACTAATATCGTAGATAATCAAAGCTTTTGATTTCACTCACTATCAACCTCTTTCATGTCTCTTACCATACCAATATTACATCTTTTATTATTATTACTATTACATCAACTATTTTTGATATCGAATTTCATAGCATGGTGCAATCTTTTTTATAAAATATACCTTCAGATTAATATCATTAAGGTTTTAATCCGCAATTTACGTTCTAATTGTTGTTGTTTTTCAATTAAAGAAATTTTAAAACTGTATATATTCCGAAAAGTTGTGACTTCTCTTCACATTAGAGGGTCATTTTTATACCCTAAATGAAATCTGTAGGGTATATTAAGTTTGTCATTCCATTTGTAATGCACAGAAATAATGATGGTAGAGCAAAATGGATTGGACACCCACGCCTAATATTAAAAGATATTTTGTTTTTTTGCATGTCCGTCCGTCTGTCCGTCCGTCCGTACGTGACATTTTTATTGTACTAAAAACTTCTTTAGAATACGAAATCCTATAAAATTGGTAATAATCATTTTTTCTGTCCGACGAACCGTTCTAGAAATATATTCGAAAAACCACTTCAAAAATTAAACTTGCATAGATCGGTGGCCAAACGAAATTTTATATGGGCATTCCTCTAGGTCTAGGTTATCATAAGAATTGGTCTTAGAACAATTCTAGATTTTCTACTTGTTGATATACTAAGTTGTTTTCCGCATAGTGATGAAATGTTATAAGATGCGGAAGATTTTCTATTATTAAGTGCATCTACAGTCGTTTCAGACAAAATAAAAAATGATAAAACAAAGCATATGTGTATGTGGTGTTAACGTGAATTTGTAAAAAACGTGAAAGGCATGGGGCATATAATCAGTGGTGTGCTGGAGTGGGCTCGCCTAGGCTCGCGCGAGCCCATTGTTAATTTTTTTGAAACTTTGCGAACGCATTGTAAAAAGTAGGTTACAGGAGTTTTCATAATCCCAATCTATCATCTACCAAGTAGCAGGCCCAATGTAACGGCGTGAAATTGTTGTTATCTAAATGTCAGGGTTATCTTGGGCTTTAATTTGTTCATCCGTTATTTCTCCCTGACCAGCACATTCGTGAAAACTTAAATGTACTTCGTTGCAAAAATCCGCTTCTGTATTTCCTCTCTGCAAATTTGTTAATACCGCCGAATTAGGTTTGTAAGGCAGAAAATAACTTTTCCTCTTACCGCTCGTAAGTACTAAATGATTTAAATCCCACTTTGTTCTGCAATATAGACAAATTAAATTAAATTTAATAAGAATGAAAGAATTACCTGCTCTCATCATTGTCAGAATTAGGAGAAATAGAAGCCATCGCCAAATGAAGATTAATATAATACCCTAACTATTAACTAACACTTCTGACTGTCATTTGGATTTTACCGATCTTTAGCCGATTTTTATAATATATTTATCCGATTTTCAAGATACATTTAGCTGATTTTAGAAAAACTAATTGGCAACACTTATCATGTTCCATATACCACAGGCTTTTTTAGATGGCTTAACAGTAACAGAGATTAGATATATGCAGATATCCATGTACAACATGCATCACGCATTGAATGATCGCACCTATTGTGTTTCTTGAGTTTTTTTGTGATTTATGTTTTGACAGTGCTTTAAATTAATAAAAATATTCGTTGTTGAAGGTAGGTAAATCGTAAATGTAAATCTTTATTATTATTTTAAATTTACTTTTAAATATTTTCCATAGACCATGAAGAGACAAACAAACTTGTTAAATGATTTTGGAACAGAAAAAAAAGTAAAACTACTTTTGAAAACTCACAAGTACAAGTAATACGGTCGAGGTTGAAGAGACCGAAAATCCCAATGTAGTTTTATCAAATATTTCTGTGTCCGAAAATGGAGCAAATGAAAGTTCATCAACTTCAGAAAAAACAACAACTGATCATACCGGGCATCAAACACAGGGGTGGATGGGCACAGGGGTAAAAATGGAATTTTCCCCTTGGGCCGGTGAGATTTATAAAATTTGGGCCGGTAGTATTAAACCAACACTTTTATTTTAAAATAAAATTTTTGAAAAAAAAAATAGATTTGGGCCGGTAAAGTCAAAACTATAACCTAGATAAAATTAATATTGATAGATAGATAGATAGATAAATTTATTAAGTAATAAACATAACCTTATACGTCAGGTATAGTATAAAATTAAAAAAAAATATTAAAATAGCCCAAAAAAACAGCCATAAAAAACGATATGCAAACAATAAATATAAATAACAACAACACAAATAAATATCTTCACAACACAAGTCAAAATCAGTATTAAAGAATTCATTTACAGAATAACAACACTTATTAATTAAAATACTTTTCACAGATTTTAAAAGAGCTTTAGGATTTTTTCTATTTTTATTGATTCCGGAAGATGATTAAACAACTTGGGTCCCCAGTAGTTTATGCTTGGTTGTGATGAGATGAGAAATGAAAACCCCAATCACGTTCATATTTGGTGTTATAATCACATATTGAATTTAGTTCTCACTGATGTCTTGAAAGGACATATTAAATCTGCATCTTACTTTGCTTTGCTAAATTCAGTTGCAGTATTTTTTAAAGAATCTCACCAGCGAATGGATATATGGAACTGTATTTCCAATGACGTTAAACGTAGAAAGCTTCAAATCATCGGTGAAACACGTTGGTGGGCAAAAGAAACTGCTTTAAACAAACTATTTGGGTATTACGGTAACCCAGAATCCTGTTTATATATAAAGGTTTTAGAGGCGTTACATACGATCGAAACGAGTCACAAAATAGATCCCGATGTCAGGTCAAGAGCCAGTAGTTTGAAAAATGGCCTCTAAAAAATGAAAATCTCCTGATCGCTCATATTTTTTTAAGAATATTTCAAATAACTGGGTCATTATCTAAATATCTACAGACAAAAGGACTTGACTTACTTAAATGCAACAGTCTGGTAGAATCATCATTAACTCAGCTAATTGAAATTCAGAGAGATGCAGAAAGCACCAAAAAGATGACGGACACATTTGCTGAATGGGCAAATAGACAACTTGATCTAGTCGAAGACTGCAATGCACTAGACATTGAAGAAACCTTGCCCATACACAGAAAAACACGCGCGAAAAGAATGCATGACGAAAACACAGCAGATGAGCAGCCGACTGATCCTTTCGACAGCTTCAGGATTAAAACATATAATTTTCTGTTAGATGTAGTGATTGAGTCTATGAAAAAACGCTTTACAAATAACACAAATTTGTGCATGAACCTCTCTTTTTTGGATCCTAAAAACTTTGAAGACATAAAAAATAATAGGATCCCAAACAATTTTCTGGAAAATCTTTCACAAAAAATTATGCCGTTCAATGATTCACCAACACCTGAGCAATTGCAAGAAGAGATTGTCACCCTTGCAAACAACTGGGAAACATTAAAATCAACGTTGTAAGAATCTTATGAATCTTTCCCGAATCTGGATGATTCTGAAGAAAATCATATTATCTGCAAAAATTTCCGAAATTGTGCGACCTGTTGCTATAAAACTATTATTAAATATAATTTATACCAAGAGGCTTATCCTGCATTGGCAATAGCACACCAGTTTCTTCTGACGTTACCAATTTCTCAAGTGGAATGTGAGCGTTCCTTCTCTTTGTTAAAATTTATCAAAAATAGACTGCGGAATAGATTGTTCAATGAAAATTTGGAAGCCTTCATGTTGATGAGCACAGAACAAGCGAATTTGAGTACAGTAGACAATGAAAATGTCATTAATGCTTTCGCTGAAACGTCTCCACTGATAAGTAAGTTGTTAATGTTTTAGATCTTTATATTAATGAGTCATTTTTTTGAGTTTATTTTTTTGTTTGATTGATGTCCTTACCTGAATAAAATCAGATATTCCATAAGTAGCTGTATTTTTTTTAATTCGAAATTTTCACCGGTGTAACAATATTTTTAAACTTTGTGGCCACTATTATTGATGAAAAAGAGTTATTATTATTACTCCTAAAAATTTTCGCCTGCGGCGCCATTTTCTTTAGACCGCTTCCTCTAATTTCCCAGGCCAGTTTACGTCACCCCATCCACCCCTGATCAAACACTACCCGACTGTTGGAATGAAAAACAACATTTGTATTTTAAAATTCAATTTCATTGGCTGGACGTGGAAAATGGAAATGTTGGATGTCTTGTTTGTTCCAAGTTTAAAGATTTGGGGTTGGAAATAAAAACACATTGTCATATTTCAAAGAAATGGTTGGAACTTACCGTAGAGCCAAATGGAACAAACAAAAGTACTAGACAAGCATATTTACGCAAAAAACTTAGCATCCGTAATATAAAAGAAGAACGAGAAAAACATCTACTTCCTAATATTATAGATTCATTAAATCATGAAGAAATTTTAAAAACTTCTATAATATTTAATACTGTGTATAGCATTGTAAAGAGAAATCGACCAATGTCTGACTTACGAGATCTATTAGAATTGCAAAAGAAAAATGGTATTGCAATTGGACTTTCCTTACATTCAAAATTTTCTGGCACGAGAATTTTAGGACACGTAGCATTCGAAATAAGAAAAGAATTATTTGCAAAAATAATAGCAAAGAATGCCAAAATTTGCATCATAATAGATGAATCGTCGACATTGGCCAAAAAAACTGTTTTAGTTTTCTATCTATTTACGTGTTGAACTTGACGAACTTTGCATGATATTTGTCGATCTCATCCAACTTGAAAATGCCACTGCTGAATATTTACTTGATGTTTTGCTTAAAACTTTAAATAAATATGATTTCTCTGACAAATATTTAAAAGAAAATTTGGTTGCATTTTGTTCTGATGGAGCTAGTGTAATGTTGGGCAAAAAAACTGGAGTTTCAAAAAGGCTTGTCCAAAAATATCCGAATATTATAATTTGGCATTGCTTAACCCACCGGCTATAATTAGCATTATCAGATTCCATAAAAAAATATTGGTCAATTGAATCATTATGAAATATTTCTTGATAAGCTCTATGCCTTTTACCACCAATCACCAAAAAATCAATGGGAATTAAAAACATGTGCTGAAGAAAAATAGACGTGGAAATTATAAAAATGGGTCGATTGTTCGGACCTAGGTGGGCAGCTTGCAGCTTACGCACTTCATTGGCGGTCTGGAAAAACGATCCCGCTTTATGCAAACATTTTGCATCTAGTGACAAAACTTCTGGATTATTAAATCGACTTTTAAATTTAGAATTTTTAAAGGATTTAGTTTTAATGATCGACATTTTACAGGAATTCGCTTACCTTTCAGAAGCTTTACAAAGTCGAAACATTAATATTGTTAAAGCAAATACTCCAATAGTTCGATCTATTAACGCCATTAATTATTTGAAGGATTCTGTTGGATGCTATGAAGCTAGAATCGAGGATATGCTTAAGTCTAAAGCGTTTGAAGGTTTAAAAATAGAAAGCAAGGCAAAGTATATGAAACTCCCACGCGACAAACTATTAACTTGTATTGTTTCGTCCCTTAAAGAAAGATTATTGAGTCAATGATATATTACGAACCGAAGATAATGAAATTATTTGTGATGAAGATTTTAAAAATATTTTTAACGTCTGCAAATGGAAGAAGTATTATCTCCGTGGCGAGAAGGCGAAAAAAGAATAAAAACTTTGAGTTTTATTTTAAAGTGTGATATAAAGATTAATGGATTTAGAGAACTTGTTGAGGCGAAACTAGTAGGAAGATCAAGTGAACCACCAGTTTCTATAAAAAAAAAGCTAGAAACATTATAGAAATTGTTGCAATTAGCAGTGCTGAGGCCGAAAGAGCTTTCAGCGCAATGAACAATGTAGCGACACAAAAACGAACAACTAACTGTCCAACACATTGCGGATTTTATGACAATTTCTTTAAATGGTAAACCATTGCATCAATTTGATCCAAACCCTTATGTAAAATCTTTTCTGCGCAGTCATCATTCAGCAATTGAACCAGCAAATAGAAAATCGGCAGCAAAGATAGGAATAATTTTATTTTAGTTGATATTCTAGAATCTAGAAGTTAATTTTAGTTAATATTTTTTTATATTAAACATTTTGTTTGATAGTAATTTTCATTTTGTGATTTTGTGTATTTTTTATTGTATTGCGTTTGTTTTTGTTTCTTTAAATTTTTCATATGAATTATTTTATAAAAATACTTTTTAGTTTTTTTTAAATAACCATGAAAAAAATCCCCCCCCCCCCCTCCCGCCGGCGCCAGCCCTGTGCAGCGAGCCCATTGTTATCATTTTTCAAGCACACCACTGCATATAATATGTTATTTCAAAAACCATGTGAGAATGATTACGGTTAATTTTTTGAACTTTTTGGTACCACTCATAGTAAAGGAAGACACAAGGTTTAGAAATTCTATATTACCAGCCGATCAATTACCGGTTACATTAAAATCCTTTAAATCTTTGATTTATATCCATCAAAATTCTAAAAGGCCAATAGTTGACATAGTGAGAAAATGTATGTGAAGCTATTTTAACTCCTGAGCAATTCTTCTAAATTATACTTTTCTTCATTAAAGTCTTTTTATTCTTTTGACTCGAAGTCCCAACTATCACTTTTTCTTACTTTTTCTATAAGAAGTAGGGTCTGTTCTTTTGATCATGATGACATAATTTTTAATTTAAGAATTAACCACACTATAAAACTAAACGCAAAAGCTCCGCGACTGCTGCGTTCCTTTTCTCGTTCTGAATCAATCTGTATAAATCGACAGAACGATGTCATAATTTAATTTTGTGCTCATAGAAAAGGAACGAAACAGAACCATTTCAAGTGTTTGACATTTCGTCCATTTGATAAAAGCAAGTATAAATTCGTAAAAATTGTTGTTTGTGAAAAATAAGGCCATTTTCCAACAAAAGCAACTTAAACTCAACTATTACCACCTCGTACTAATGTACACAACCCATTCACGAATATAAATTAAAATCGTTCTGCTTAAATCCGGGAAAAAATCAGGTGCATTCAGAATGATTCGGAGTCCGAAAAAAGCGTTGACAGATTGAAACTATCTCGTTCGGCCCGAGAAAAAGAACGACATGGATTGAAAAAAAGCATTCTGAACGAGAAAAGGAACGCAGCAGACAAGCCAAATCAAGAGCAAAATCAATATATACAAAATGTATAAGCATTTGTGTGAGGCAAAACAAACTGTATGAGCAATTGTATCGCGATTTGTCGAATATTCTTGTGCCTCATACAAATCCCTATACAAGAGAATCCCAATTGGTTCCGCTATATCTTTGTATATGTGACCATCCTTTCTCCGGCTTTGTAGTATTTGAATGCTTTCATTTTAAAATTTCAGTAAAAGAACTTTCACCGCTTTGGGCCAAATGACCCTATCCTTTTCACTCTTGACATAAAATATTAAACGTAGAATATGGGTTTTACAGGCAAATAATAAATTTTAAATCGAATGTTTTATATAGGCTTATTTGAGAATTTCAATTGGCTGATTGCTGTAACAGCTACATAGTATTAATAGGAAATATTTTTATTTTCAAATTTTTGGATAAATTTTCATTGCTATGCCACATATGACTCAAGTGATATATATAAAGTGTCTAATCAAAGGAAAAAATGTGGTTCACTACAAAGGAAAAACTTTCTTCTCTTTGAATACGAATCTATTGTAAGGCCTTCAAACTTCAAGTGTGATAAATTTTCCATAGAATTTTTGGCATTAACTTCCATACTAAGATTAATCTCAAACTGAAAGTCAATGCATTCGTAGTCTCATACTATATAAGAAAGTTTATGTACTTGTGAATAGCCGCTTCTCCCTTTCGTCGATATAAATCAAAAAGTTTTTCGATTACATTTTATAATATCTGAAAAATTTGAGTTGAGGACTTCCTTTTAATCCTGCTACAATAAGTAACAAAACTAAGATTAACAAATTTAGTGATACGCACGGACATTTTATCACAATTCTATTTGATCCCTGTCACTCGAAATTCTTAATAAAATATTTGGTACTAATAGCTGGAAAGTAATTTAATATGTTTAGCATAGGTTAGTCTGGAGCAGGTTGATACAGGGGAGAGGGCCCATGGGATTAATTACCCCCCCCCCCCCCGCCCTAAACCTAGACCGAACTCCCTACTGTTTACAAGAAAGAATCGTTATAAAACTATCATTAATTAAGCCGATTACAAAATTCGTTATAAGTCATCGGTAATCCAACTATATGTAGTTTCTTTGATCTCAAATCAAATATTTCTCACAATAAACAGACAAACCATATATAATAGAAAGAAAACCAGCAAGCGACAGTAATTTGCTAGAAAAATTCTCTGCCGTATTTTCGTCGCTTCTTAGAAAATTTAGAATGGAAAAAGCGCAAATATTTCATACTAGTTTTTACTAGACCACTATCGATCATTCTTTTGAATTTTGAATCCAGTCCTAAACAGCGAGCACAGAATAAATACTCAATGGGGCTACGAAACAATCCTAACACAGCAGAACCGATGAGCTAAGTTAGCATCAGGGCGTGGTAGTATCGAAGTGCTGAGGCGCATAGTAGGGAAATTTCTCAGCTGTAGTGTGACACTAGCCAATAGGCAAAAATTCCAGATGTAGGATTTCTCACGGAATTCCAGTGGAAAAAAGTTTTTACACGCTACAACGAACGCCATTTTCAGCTTTAAAGATGTGTTGGTGGTATACGAAAAATTGTTAATGGCTTATATTAGCTGTGTTTTTTTGGTTCCGGCTAGTGTTCTGCAAAATTAGAGCTTGAAGCTTTTATGACTTTTTTCAAAAAGTCTCTAGAATACGAGTTGTTATTAACTTTAATTCCATAAGAATTAACAAAATTATAAGAAATAAGAGTTTTAAAATAATAAAAATTCGTAATTTTTATTATTAAGACTCCCGCAATAACGTTATTTTTAATTGTTATTTTTAACTGTTATACAAAAACAAAAAAACTTTTTGATATTATTTCGAGATTTTTATTTCATAAAAGTCTTTTTAAGAGTCTTTTGAGACTTTTATTTTATAAAAATCATTTTAAAAATTTTTTGAGACTTTTATTTTATAAAAATCATTTTAAAAGTCTTTTGAGACTTTTGTTTTATAAAAATCTTTTTAAAAGTCTTTCTTTATGCTTATTACTTAAGTATTACAGTATTTACGGTCTGATTTAAAAAAAAGCTTCTTCCGCTGTTTACGATAATATTTCATTCATAATTTTATTCGTATAGGGTATCATAAATATTCGTCTTTTAGACTATTTCGAGCCTTTTTACTTGTTTTTATCTAATTTAATTTTTTGCTATTTTTTGTTGGTTTTAATTTCCTTTTAATTAAAAGAAAAGCCATCCTGGGATTCGAACGCGTTACAGATAGACAGAGTCTGGAATTTTCTTAAGTTTATATGATATAAACTAATTATGTTATGTATATGGATCAGATCGATTAAAATGTTATAACCAGCTGGAGATGGTTTTTTTTTAACTTTGGTCCGTAAATATTTTATATATTTAAATAAAAAATATAAACAAAGGCTTTTAAAAAGATTTTTATAAAATAAAAGTCTCCAAAGACTTTAAATATTACTTTTATAAAATAAAAGTCTCAAAAGACTTTTAAAAAGATTTTTATAAAATAAAAGTCTCAAAAGGCTCTTAAAAAGGCTTTTATAAAATAAAAGTCTTGAAATACTCTTTTTGTTTTTAGATAAAGGTCTGAAAAGACTCAAAACTTTTATTTCATACAATAAAAATTTACTCTTGAATTATTATTAATATTTATTTTTTAAATATAAAAGTTTCCAGTCAGACTTCACTTAAAAAAAGAACTTAATGGAGAGTTATTTTCAGGCTCTGTGCAAAACACAGGCGATTGCTAATTGATTTGATTTGTAGAGTACATAGCAGTAGAAAAAGTTTTGAAAGTATAGAGAAAATAATCAAAGTGCCATTACTTTAATTCTCTATTCTATTCTCTATTTTAGCATTTTGCAAGGATTCAAGTCATGGCAGTTTAATTATTTTCTCTATACTTTCGAAATTGTTTCTACTACTTTGCATCTTACGGATTATTTATTTTCCCTTGTTCAATTAAAAAATGCAGAAAAAGCTTTGAAATCCCTAGGAATTCCATATAGAAATGCCACGGAAAAGTCTGGGATTTCCATGCAAAAATAACAAGGAAAAACATGGAAGCTGATAGATTCCCACCTTCAGTTCCATCTACCAATACAATCAAAGACTTGGAATTCGACGCAGTTCCCTTCGACCAAAGCAGCGGAAATCCGTGCGCAAATGGTACCGGTTTTCAGTAAACTCGTCAAAAATGACAAGGAAAACGACCGGAATTCCATTCGAATTTTTTATTGGGTAGTCTCTAAAACTTGTATGCACTTCAAAGTGTTCTAACTAATTATTCAATGGTTCTAGCCAGGGTTTGAACGTAATTAGTACTACCCATTTGCCCAAATCACGTTATCTTGGCCGTAGTAAATCATTTAAATAATTTTTCCATTTTGAATGATCGGTTTAATCTTTACTTTTTTGATTCCTTCCTTCCGTTTCATTCTTTGTATATTCTAATCGATTTGCTTTCATGGTTTTCTTTATTTATTTATTTTTATTTTTATTTCTTATTTCTTATTTTTTGCTTTATAATTTTTAAGTTACTTTTATTATCTCAATTCTCACTTTTTATTTCGCTTAATATCAGATTTTATTTGGATTCTTAGTGGTTAATAGACTTGCTCCTTATTGAATTTTTGTTTTTGTTTTCTCCTCTTAGACCTTCTTTGGTTAATATAATTTTACTTTGTTCTCATTTATATTATGTCTTTCCTTTGAAATTTTTCTTTTGGATTATTTTGAACTACTTGTGTATATTGCTTTGTAGTTCTTCTTTTCCTTTTTATTTTTAAATAAAATTTGCATTAGTTTAATGATAGTAAGTGAGTATCTATTTACTATCGTATCAACATCGTAAATAAATAATGGTAAGGCAAATGTACAGTAACCTACATTTCTTTGGCCAAAGTACAAATAATTAAATTTAGAGATAAATTAACCAATAACCGAAATTTGAACGAAAATGGCTATTGGTTAATTTAACCATCGTCGGCTGAGAATATACTTGTCGTATGTTCAATTTTCAGCTTTTTGAGTTATTAGCTCTACTTATGGTTTTGAATTACGAACTTTCGATTGCTGCTATCAGTTTCGTTCCACGATTTACCGTTATCGAAATAAAGAGTATTAGTTTTGTCGAATGTGTATGTTTCAGTAAGTTTCAAATCTTTATTTGTCGCATGTATTGCAAATGACAACATACGACAGTTTTTTTTATATTTAAACTGTGAATATTTTCCGAATAGTATTTAATTGCCGTATGTTTTAAATACAACATTTTTAAATGAAACATTTCAATATTTATTTGTTGTATGTTAAATTAATCCTTAACATGCGCTAAATAATTCCCAAATAGTTGAATAAATATTTGTTGTATGTAAATGCTCCACAACACTGTGTTACTACTTAAGGGCCAGAGTCTGTCGGTTTGAAACTGTCAAGCAGTACGTGATGTGTGAAGAATCTTCGCCATCAATACTATCTTCATCGTTGCTAGCGTAAGTTTAATAATTTATTTATTTGTGATATAAATAAAAAATTAATTAAATATTTTACAGGATTCAGAACGATATTTTAGGATCTCCCGATTGTATACCTACAAGTAATATTTCAGGGAAATTATCAGATAAGAGTATGAACTGTGTTCATAAGTTTTACGTTATCTATGTTAACTAAAAGACGAAGGATCTGATTTTTCAAGTGATAAAAGAGTGAAGGATCCTTCGTATCCAAATCCAATTAAAAAAGGGCTGCTGTTGTCGAAAATTTGATATGTAAAAATCTAGAATAATATTTATTCAAAAAGTTATTATTAATTTTATGATTTAGCTCTGGACGATTCAGCTGACATAACGCCCAAAAGAAGAGACTTGCCAAGATATGAAAATGCTAGAAATTTCTATGAAAGTGCCACTACATTTATAATAACACCGGAAAAGTCTACAATTAATACCCTGCCCTTATCACCAGCCCATGAAGAAATCGAGTTGCCCTCTATAACATGAAACCTTTATTTATACTTTTCCTTGAACACAATTCAATATGTATTTTTTCTGAACAGCTAATTGCAGTACGCCCACTAATAGAAAAAGAATGAGATATCCCGAGTTATGGAAACAGAATGTTCGTAAAAGGCTCCGTGAATGTGGAAAGGAGTACATTAATAGTCGCAGAAATACTGTGTTAAAGAAGAAAATGGGTCCTCCATGCAAGGCTACATGTTCATATTTATGCTCGAAGATGATATCTGAAGACGTTAGAGAAGAAGTGCATAAGAAATTTTGGAACCTATCTGATAAAGATAAAAATACTTTCTACAGTAAATTTGTTCTAAAGAGGTACTGTAGGAAAAGGCGATCCGGAAAGAATATTGCACCGGATTCTAAAAAGAAATATACTTTCGACTACAATTTAATAATTTGCGATAGAATATATCCAACATGCAAACAGTTTTTCCTCAATACTTTGGGGATAAGTGAGCGGCGTATTTATTACTATTTTAATAAATTACATGACGAGACTAATGGCGTTTCCATGCCTTCTCGGAGAAGTCATTGTGGCAGAAAAAGGACACCTGATGATAAAATAAATGAGGTGAAGGAACACATTTTAAGCTTTCCGACAATAGAATCGCACTATTGCCGTAAAAATACACAAAACAGATATCTGAAGAGTCATCTCAACTGAGCAAAAATTATAAGGAAGTGGTCACAAATCCTGTCACACTCTCCATATATAGAAACATTTTCAATTTAAACTTTAACTTCGGATTTTATCGTCCAAAGAAAGACCAATATGACAAGTATTCATTATTTAGAGCTAACAAAAATCCCAATAAAATTGTATATATTTGAAAACCACAAGGCAGAAAAAATGTATGTGAAAGCCAATAGGAACGTAGATCGTAAAAATATTGATAGTTCAAAAGCAATCATATGCTATGATATGCAGAATGTGTTTTCGCTGCCTAAGGTTTTTGTATCAAATTTTTATTATAAGCGAAAACTGTCTGTTTTTAATCGTACTACTACATCGATACTTCCAAACACGAGGAATATTATTATGCTATTTGGGAGTGAGGTAATGATGGGCCGTGCTGGTAACAATATCGCAAGCGCTTTAATAAAAGACTATCCAGAAATAAAAGACATTGTTCTTTGGAGTCATTTATGTGTTCCTTAAATTCGAAACAAGATATCATCGGTTGCATTGATACAGTTTTTACATAACAATAAAAATATTGTTACAATTACACAAAAATTTTCCGGGCCTGGACACTCGCAAATCCAAGAAGTAGATTGCGTGCACAGTAGAATTGAGAAATATTTAAGAGGAATGGAAATACCAAGTCACTTTACTCTACTAAAATATTTCAATAAAATGGATTTTGAATAAAGATTTTACAAATGAACCCTAAAGACTTTTTAATTTATTCGAGAAAAACCAATGATTTGAATTTTCAGCTGGTTCCATATTTCAAATGCAAACTACTGCAATATACTCAAAAAGATCTTTATGCAATTGGCTATAAATTTTCCCCAAAAAATATGATATGAATTTAAAATCAGTGTGCAGAACAAACAAAAATGGAATTTAAAAAACATGTAACTTTTGAATCAATTTATAGTACGTGCACACCGAAGCCACTGCCACAAGCGAAAAAAGATGACATCAAAAGCATGCTTCCAGTTCTCCTTGAATTGGATAGAAAGTATTACGAAGCAATTTTAAAATTTTGAATTAGTTTTTAGCACTTTCGTCTTATTATAAGTTAATATACTTTAACAATGTTAATAATGTATATATATATAATATAATATTTAAGGATCTTGCTCCTTTTGGGTACATTTATGAATATTTTTGATTTGTTTTTGGAAATAACGTTTATTTTTTACGTTTTTGATTTTGTGTTTGTCTTCGATTTATTTTATATCATATAATTCGTTTGGTTTTTACGTGCAATTAAAATCTCAGACGAACATATTATTATTATTATTAGATTGACAATTTTTGTCGTATGTATATGAAATATGTTTTTCTTGTTCGAAAATTAACATACGACAAATAGTTACTCGAATTTAAAACAACCCGACTTTTTATCCAATTGGCATATATAAATTAACAATGTAATATTTTAATGAAATAATGTTGGCTATCATGCACCAAAAATCTAAAGAAAAGTACCGCGAAATTAAAAATTTGTTACCATTTTAACTTAACATCTAATTTCCAAATAGTTGACTTCTTTCACATACGACAAGTATATTCTCAGCCGATGCAATAACAAATTGCGTGATTTATAGGTTAGTGGTCTAATACAACAATTTTATCAACAAATAAATACAAGAAGAATACTTTTTCTCTGTTTAATAAATTAGAATTCTGGAAATAATTAATGAAGGTACAAAAGTTGACACTACTCTCTCTTATCTCTCTCTCTCTATCCTTTAATGTATTAATCGGATTTTGCTTTAGTTTCAGTTCACTATAGTTTGTTATATATAAAGTTAAATAAAATGGATCGAAAACTGCTTTTAAATTTTCGCAGTGTATTCATTTTTGATGCGGTAAAAAGAACAAGTTCATATCAAAATTGTGAAAAAATGGACAATGCCCAATTTGTCAAGTTAAACTTTGAAAACATATATTGTCAATAGAACTGCATTAAACCTTAAATTAGCTGGAATGTACATATTAACCTTTAGCAGGCAAATCTACTTACTTGCATAGCATTGTTAATAAGCACTGCATAATTTGTACCAAAAGTATCAGTGATATTAAAAAAAAAAAAATTTCAAGCGCCTTAGATAATTCGCTTAGCGTTGGAGAGAAAAAACAAACATCATAATCCGTCGAAGAATGAATTTTAGATAGATCAAGTAGAACACTTCATATATATATATATATATATATATATATATATATATATATATATATAAAAAAAACGAACTTTATTACTTTCATAGAGGATCTACACTTTTACAATTATTCCCTTAAGACGGTTTTAAAGCTCTCGACAGACTGACTACTTCAATCTTTTCATGTTTTCTTCACAGAGCTTTTTACAAAATTACTTTTTTCTTAACTAAGTAGTTTTCTTTTACCGTGAGAGCGGATCTTATAATTTTTCATGAAAACGGAGTAGGTGCAACCTAAACAAAAAAGCATAGCATTTCATTAACGATGGAAGCATGGTTAATTTAATTTTACCATAGCATGGGTTTTTCCTTAGGTTGCATTTTTGGCGTTTTCATTATTTCTGCTCTCATATATTGGTCTCGGATATTCTTGTGGTCAGTATATGTAACTGCTCCCTGCTTTGGGTAAAAAGTCTCTGGCTTCAAGTTATTTATAATTTTGACCTTACCTTTTTTATTCTTCCATGACCTAAATGTTATAATAACTATAACAAGTAAAAATAACACAATGATTATACTCACATCAGTACCACACATAATATTCCTGTGCTATTTTAATTCCTGAATTTCATCTAAATTATTAATATTTTCTATGACAATTTTCTCAAAGTCAATCGGTTTTACAAATGCTTGTCTATGTTTTATTGTTGGGTATTGGTACTTGTCTAGTATGGTAACTTTTTTATTATAGAATTTTTTCTGCTTTTATCCTAATGTACAATTACTATAATTTATCAAATATAATTTCCAGTTAAAGTTGTCGCAATTATGCCATATAGTATCAGTGTACATATTTTTCAGTAAAATTGCCTGAAGTTTTTCTATTAAAGTCGAATGCAATCTTTCTACATAAGCATTTCCTGTATGACTATTATGCTTAGTCCAATGCCCTTTTCCTGCAAGTATTTCTTAAGTTGTTCCGCTTTAAACTCAATATCCATGATAATTTTTCTTGGTTTATTAAATGTTGCTATATATCCTTCTTTACCCAGTTTCTATCATTTATTAGATATGTTACAGCAAATTTTGTTAATTTATCTATAATGGTTATAAAAGTTTCTTTATTATAATGAAAGGTACCTAAATAAATTATATTAATTAAGAAAATTACAAATGCGTCGTCAGGATGACGAGCAGTCATGAAAAACAAATATCGGGAATTAAGGAATTGAAGTTTACTGTTTTAAAAATACCAAATTATCTAGTATGTCTATCCACGACTCGACCGACTCGCATACTGCTTCTCAATTTCTTCTCCTTCTTTCTCCTTCTCGCCGAATTCAATAACGGCTCCTAGATTAACGGGTGCCAGTATTACTTTTAACCGGCAAGATGGTTACAGTCGGCACTTTCTGATGGTTATCGGTCTCGGGTCGGGGTTTTTCAGTCGATATAGAATTATCTTCATCTCGCAGTTCTGGAGCTAAGCAACACTAAGGATTTATCCGCTTAGCTGTAAATATGGAGCTAAATTTCCGTTGAGACCTCGGAATCTGGCCAATGTCGTTAATTACGTAACGGTCCCTTCCAAGGGCTCGACCTACCATGTAAGGTCCTTTATATAATGGTTCTTACTTTCGACTTTCACCGGTCGCTGCGGCGACATTTTCGTTAACAACGAGATCTACTTCGTGGTAAATTCGTGGTGTTTTATGTTTTTTGTCGAACCTAGCTTTCCAATTTTCCTTTCCCGCACGAATTCGTGTGATCGCATCAGTACGTCTATCTTTGATGTACACTGTTTCCTCGTTGTCCGGGAATTGTTCTTGTAATGTCATATCATGTATCATATAGTCTTCCGTGATATCCTTTAACGGAAAATCGAACACAATTTCATTAGCGCAGAAGCCGGTGGTCGCATTCCTCATTTCTTCGGGTGTTCAAAAAGTCCAGTATTAATCGATTCACCCGTTCTACGGTCCCATTTTCTCGGTGTGCTCGAACGGCTACTTTAACATGGTGGATTCCATTTTCATCGGAATATTTCTCGAATGGTTTCGACATGAAGGCGGTACCTCTATCCGTGACAATTTTACTCGGAAGTCCGAAAATGACGATAGCTCATTCAGACCGGCAAGTACTGGATCCTTTTTGTACTTTTTGTTACCTTTATGATGGTATACCGGCTGAAGCGATCAGTGATTACTAATATATAGATGTTCCCATACCTAGTCCGTGGAAACGGCCCAAGATGATCTAGATGTATGACACGAGATGGTACCTGAATATCATTCTCAAAGTACATCTGGGCTTCGGATTTACCCCATCTGCCCTTATTATAGCAGCAACTAATACATGAAGAAATATAAACCTTGGTATATTTTCGTATCTGTAGAAACCAGAAAATCCTTTCCACTCGTTGTATCTCAAGGACAATATGTCCTGCATTGACATGGCATGATTTCAAAATTATCCACCGAACGGATGATGGGACTACAAATCTTGGTTGCTCTCCAACCTTACGATATAAGAGGTTATGCGTTAAGCAGTAATCGTTTCGAAATTGTCGGACTTTCTCGTCCTGACTTTCACCACGTAATGCTTCTATAATTCGCGTTAATTTCGGATCTTGCTGCTGAATGCTTAATAACCGGTTTTCATCTGATATATTAATTTGGTTAATATGATTTTCGACGATTTCTGGTTCCCTCGCTGATTCAACTGGTGCTCTACTTAAAGCGTCGGCATGAGGCATTCGATCGATGACTAAGAGTGTGATCGTTCTCTTGTAGCTTCAAAAACCAGCGAGTAATTCGCGGGGCCAACGGTTTGATACTCTTCGTGGTTGTTATAGTTACACAATCAGTAACTATTTCGAAATGTTTTCCAAGTAAGTACATTTTGAACCAATCAAGCGATTCGACGAGAGCAATTATTACTAGCTGGTGGCTATGATATTTTTGCTCCGCACTCGTATGTGGACTGTAGTAGAACACAGGCTTCCAGATATTCCCCTCTTTCTGCATCAGTACGCCCGCTAATCCAACTTAACTAGCATTCGGGTGAACTTGATGATCACCATCTAGCCGATATAACGTTAAGGTCGGTTCATTGCATAATACGTTCTTCAATTGTTCAAAAGCGTTGCATTACAGAGAATCCCATACGAATTCTACAGCTTCCTTTGTTTTGAGCAGCTTCGTAATTGGGCGGGAGATGACTGCGTAGTTTTGCACAAATTTCCTGAAATATCCCGATTAACCGAGAAAGCGTCACACCTCCTGGACATTTGTTGGCTCTGGAAAGTATTTCACGGCGTCCAACTTTTTCTCACCTGGAATTATTCCAGCTTTGCTTATTCGCTGTCCTAGGAAAGAAATCTCTTCGGAAAGGTAAACAAATTTGTCCAATCTCAATGTCAAGCCCATTTCGCTTAAGATTTTTAAGAACTGCTTCAGTTTTCGAATACCTTTATAGCAACTTTGTGCTGAAAAATAATTATTCGAATCCGGGCGAGAGCAAATCGTAGGTCTGATATGACGACGAATGATATTCAACTGCCCTCTAATATTTGCGCCAAAAGGAATTCAGGAGAGAGACTGTTATTACCTGTTTCTTTTTTGTGATTTGGATTCTTGGACATTTTTCTTTTAACACTTTAGTTTACGCATGCATATTTTCTTTACTACTATAATGTAGATACAAAGGAAGGTTGTCTAGTTACGTTTACCTACACTACTTACGTGGGCGCATGTATGCTATGCTAACCTAAGTTTAGTATATCGTTTTCTTTCTTTTGCTTAGAGACTAGAACTAAGCATGCATTTAAAGTTAAGAAAATAAATAAATAAGTAATTATATTTACAAACACTAGACTATGACATATCTCTAAATCTTTGAGTAGATTTTAGTGTCCAATTGAACCTTCGTGTTGATTTCCATGTGGATTTTTTTCTTTATTTGATGTACCTCTTGTTTCCTCTTTTTCTTATAATTTTTCAGTTCTCTTCCTTTTTCTTTTTTCTTTTTTTATAGTCTTGCTTAGAAGGCTAAATTATATATACATTAATATAAATTACTTAACACTTTGGGTAGATGAAAAACTTACGGCTAGGTGCAATCACATGGTTCGCATTTCTAACATATATCATGTAGTTCCTTTTATATTTTGTATCACTTTTCACGATATAAACTCAATTACTTATTATTTGATTTTTGCTTCTTTACGGTATAGCACAATTTTTCTTTATTTAAAGGTATTAAATACTTTTTGTTATACACAATTTTCTGTCTTTTCTTTGTCAAGCACTCTTTAAGAAGCCCAGAATTCCAATGAACTTGCTGCCACCAATACTCCGAATTTTAGGTATATGTTCTAGGTATGGTACAGTAATTAGGATTCAGATTTCTGTTTTGTTACAGGGCGTGTATTAGCTAGAGATCGGATATGAAATTGGAATTGCGAATTCGGCTAATAGCCGGGCATATAATTTGATACGCTACAATACCCTCTCGCTCGGATAAGAAAAATTGTGCTTTTAACAAGCAAAGGACAATTTTTATTTGACTACAAAGGGAGTGGGGGTCACTACGATTATCGCCCCTATAAATACAAATACAAACGTAGTTATTAGTAGTTATTACTTATCTTTTAAGATCCTTTATGTGCCAACGCCCAATATCATTACCCTTTTCATCTTTCAGTCTATAGCACAAATTCGATATCTTTTCGGTAAATACACATTTAGTAAACTTTGGGGCCAGTTTTGCCGAGAAACCCTTCGACTTGTCGGACACCGTATAATGTTTTTGAAATACCGTACCACCTATTTGAAATACTACCCCTTCATCCCGTCTTTTGTCGGAGTGTATCTTGTTAATCCTGTGTTTATTTATAATCCTATCCAGGTTCTTATCTCGATCTAGTCTAAACTTTTGGAGAAAGCTCTCTCGTGATTTTAAGGGGTTGCAGTTCGGTTCAATGAGCTTATATTCATCTCCACTATATATGAATTCCCCGAAATTGAGTTAAAATGGCGTATGGCCTGTGGTATCGTTAACTGCTATATTTAGTGCGACGTTAATTTTGTTTAGTTCTTTATCCCAGTGTTTATGATTCGTACAGTTACAATTATACCATATATTTGGAACGTTATACTTTTCGAGAAGGTTCTTAAATTCTTTTGATTGGAATTGTGGACCGTTGTCGGTAATAACCGTTTGTGGTATTCCAAATTGGAGGAAAACTTTATCTTCTACATTTTTTATTATATTAGGTGCTATCGTGGATCGTAATGGGAATATGCAGGAAAACTTGGTGCAGAAGTCAACCACTACTAATAACGCAATATGTCCCTGGATGACCCCGGAACGGGTCCTAACAAATCCATGGAAATAATTTGCCAGGGTTGGTCGGATTTGTTGCATTCGCCCAGTTTACCACTTTTCTTTTCATTACTTGCTTTACTTTTCTTGCATGTCTCGCATGCGTTCACGTATTTTTTAACCTCTAATGGTACTCCTGGCCAATAATATCGGCTAAGAACTTTGGACTTGGTCTTTGCTTTGCCATAATGTCCTGACATAGGATTGTCGTGACAATCTTGTAGAACAGATTTTCTAGCAGATTTCGGAATCACCAGCTTCCACAGCTGTTGACCGTATCTAATGTCACTGTCTTTAAATTTGAGGTATAACTTTTCTCGGTCAACCTTCCAGTTATGAAATCGATTGGGACTTAATGAAACGTTTGCTATCATTTTCAGATACCATGTGTCTTCGGCTTGCACATCGAACTTTATCAGATTTATATCGGGAATTCTAGAAATACAATCCGCAACGACATTATGCTTCCCTTTCTTATGAATAACTGAAAAGTCAAATTGTTGCAGTCGCATGATCCATTTAGCGATCCTGCCTGTTGTTTGAACAACCAAACTAAGGAGTCGTGATCTGTATACACCTTAAAATCGCTACCCTCTATATAGGGTCTAAATTTTTCTACTGCAAATAGCACAGCGAGACATTCTTTTTCGGTGGTGGAATAGCTGACTTCCGCTCCTCGTAGTTTTCTACTCGCGAAAGCTACCGGATGTTCATCTTCACTATCTCCCTGTGTTATAACTGCACCCAAACCAATATCAGAAGCATCACAGTTTATGCTAAAAGGTTTTTCGAATTCAGGAGTGGAAAGGACAGGTGCTGATATCAAAGCATTCTTTAATTCAATAAAACTGTCATGAGCTACTTCTGTCCAGCTTATAGGCCTGTTCTTTTTACCTTTTGTAAGATCATGTAGAGGCGCTGCCACGATTGAGTAGTTTTTAACGAAGCGTCTGTACCACGAACATAGTCCAAGGAAGCGTTTAAGCTCCTTACAAGTTTTTGGACTAGGAAAATTTAGAATTGCTTCCACTTTTTCTGGATCTGTACGCAACCCATTTGTGTCAAGTAAAACCCTAAGTATTGTAGTGATGGACGGCAGATTCGCTTTTGTCAACGTTGATGCTTAAATTGGCGAAACTGAGTTTGTTGTAAACATAATTTAGGGCAATGAGATGATCCTCAAATGTCTCTGAAGTTATGCTAATGTCATCTAGATATATAAATATCCCTTTGTTGGCTGCGTGGATGAAAAGGCCATACATGAGCTTTTGCATCATCTGGGCAGCATTATTTAACCCAAATGGTAGTACCTTAAACAGGAAAAAGCTATATCCGGGCAATACAAATGCTGTTTTCTATTTAGAGTCTTCAGACAGAGGTATTTGCCAGAATTCACTCTCTAGATCTATTGATGATATATACCGAGTCTTTCCTAACCTACCTAGAATAGAAGACACATAAGGCAGTGGATACGCACATTTCTTCGTGACGCTGTTAAGCTTTCTTCTGTCTAGGCCAAGGCAATCTTTTCCATTTTTCTTTTTCACAAGCACAATCGGTGAACACCATGGACTTGTCGAAGGTTCGACTACATTTAAGGATATCATTCGATCAAGCTCAGCCTTCATCCTTTTCTGTATGACTGGAGAGACCGGATAGTACCTTTGTTTAATGGGTTCTGCAATACCTGTGTCTATTTTATGTACTAACAAAGGCGTGCACCCTAAGCCCATTCTTGATAATTCTGAGAACTTTTCAACTAAAAGATTTATTTTGGTATTTTGTTCTTCACTAAGGCAAGACTTGTCAAACAATAAAGGTTTTGTACTTGAATCTGTATCTAATATATTACAAGGCCATATCTCTCCATTCAGATCTAGTTTGCCACCAAAATATCGCCGAAAATCTACACCTAAAATAATCTCATGTGGAAAGATAGGTATTGCATGGGATCTTATTATTTTTACAAGATTATTAACTTGAACAGGAACGTCGAAAGTTCCTAATGAAAAATGTAATGCTCTATCTATAGTAGAGAACCTATTAGTCCTTCTCTTGTCGTGTTTTAAGCCAAGATCTTTTAAGAGTTTGATGACCTTGTGGCTTGCGATGGAGTATACGGATCCCGTATCTATGAGACATAATATATTGACTAAAAGTATTCTTATGTTTATAAAAGGTCTAATATCACTAGGTTCACTGTAAATTTTTAATTGCTGGTTTGAATTGTTGGATCTTGAAAATCTTCTGGATCGTTTTGTTCGTTCTATCGGAACCTGGTCTGGTCCAAAGACTTCGGTCCCTGCAGAGTTTTACGGTTGCCTATCACGCGGTTCATTTGGGTTTCTTATAAATCTATCATTGCCATTTGTATAGTTAGAATTACGCCAATCACTCCTTCTGGGATATCGGCCAATTTCATATCTTCTATCCCTTTGGCAAGAACTATTTGAACGGTTTTGTTGTGGTGGACGTCTTTGCGCATCCTAGTTTCTGTTATTTGAATTATAATTTCCACCGGGGTACCTATTATTTTGGAACCATGTACTTCCTGAAACTTGCCCAGCAGGTACGCTTCAATATTCCAAGTTTCTTTGTTCGTCGATTACATTCACATGCCTAGCCGCTGGCCAATCTTGACGTTGTCTCCCTTTTGCAGTATCTTTAAATGTATGCTCAAGGGTTTTACACGCTTCTTTAAGCTCACTTACTGTTTTAAATTCATGGAGGGCGAGATTTCTAGAATACTCGGGGAGAATATTTCTACTTAGTATTTTTATCATTTCTGATGTTTCAGGTCTGTATTTAATTTAAAAAAAAAAAATCTCCATTGTGGCCAAAAACGTGACAATGTTTTCTACAGAAGTTTGCTTGCGAGCCTTTATAGTGTCTAGCAAATTCTTCTGTGTATGAAGGACTTTCAAAGTCGGCAACTAATTTGTCGCACAGTGACTTCCAGCAGTTAATGTTTTTGCAACTTGCTATTGGCTGGAACCACTTCAATGCTACACCATAAAATAATTCTATAGCAGAGTTGAAGAGCTCTTCATTCGAAATATTTCTCGACTTCGCTAGATCAGAAACTTTTCTAACAAAATCGGATGCAGAATGTACTTTGGAATCGCCTGTGAATTTTATATTCCATTTCCACACAGGGACTCTAGTTTTTTATTCGTTTACCAAAGGAGGTGGTGTTTTGGGATCATTACGCTCATTTTCAGGTTCTCTTTCAACTGTACTTGAGAGGAATCCGCGGTGATCAGCACCAGGAGCGTTAAAATTCAGTGTTGGATCTGGGGATTCGTCGGATGAAACAGATATATTGGTCACTTTTAATTGAAGTTCTTCGAATTTAGTTTTCAAGCTACTTAAGGAAACCTTTTCAATATCATCGACCGTTGAAACACGATCAATTCTAATTTTAAGAAAATCCTTCTTGCATGATAGCCTCTATGATACTGATTGTGTGTTTCTGTAACTCAAATTCTTCTTCATAGAAGTTAAAATTTTTGTGCATTGGGCAATATCATCATTCGGAGATAGAGCAGATTTAATTTCTGGTGGCTCTTGAAGCTTGCATTCTTCTTCCAAAATTTTAAGTAGCATAAATTTCCTAGTCCCTCATTGTAGTTTATCTTATTTCCTGTCCTCTACACTCAAGCTCGTATCGGACCAGGCTGTCAGATACATGATCCAACATTTTTCGTAGTGCACTCATTTTAAAACTTATTAAGATTTTACTTTGAAACTGAATCTATTGCAATTGAATGAAATCGGTAATGTGTGTGTCATACGTTCGAGGAGGCTAAATATTTATTCCTGCAAAATTTAAGGCTATAAAGTATAAAAGATGTGACGTACTTAAAACCAGCTGAGCGAACCTTATTAGTGTAATAAAGTCCACTTTGTTTTACGAAGAGATATTACTCGGAATGTGTTGACATAAAAGTACATATATATATATATGCCACTGAACATAAACAGGTAATTGTGAACACTTTGCTTCAATCATACGTAGGACTGAGGCCAAGTATGCCTGCCTGGCAGAATAACATGACACAGATGAAAGTTTCTTCAATAATAAATCGTATAAAAAAGTCAGCAACAGAACACAGCTGTAATGATCGGGGGCTCTCTGGCACTTATCTCTATCCCGTTATTTGACGTAATCAGCATTTGTAGCTACCGAGGTTGTTCTCTCCCAGAAAATCAGCTCACTCACATAGCACTTAATTTATATCCAATGGATAGCAATTATAGCAAAAGAAATTGACGGATCAGCAAGGACTTTTCGTTTAATTGGCACAAGACACAATAATATTAAATTCTTTAAAAATATGGATGTAATTTAGTTAAGTAAACTTTCACCTTTTTCACAACTCCCATTATAATAGGCATCTTTGTATATCTATGCATATCTCCGAAGTTAACATAAACATTTCAGATCACTTAGAGCTTAGAAATTGCAAACTTTTTTTCTATACGAATTTTGACACATTTATATATTATAATTAAATAAAGTTATGTACACTCTAATTTTGGGCAAATTGTAAATCTAATTAGCAACGCGTAATTTTTGATTTCACAAGAGTGTGTGCTTAGACGGAATAGCAATCGGTTACAGACTGGTTTTATGTAATATCGAATTTGTGGTGATAAGCGGTGATTGTTCAGCGAAAATGACTTGAGTGCATTTTTAGATAGAGTCACGGTATGATATTAGGCTAGGATCTTTTAATATGCACGGTTCGTAATATTTTGATTTTAATTCTTCTCTATTTTTGTTTATATATTTTTATTCATTTTTTTTTTTTTCATGCATTAGGAACTAGTAGACAAACCAAGAAATAGGTCCGGTATTGCCCAGAGAAAAATATCCCGGTTGAGCCCCGAAATTTTATATAGTAACTTTGTGCTGCAAATAATTATTCGAATCCGGGCGAGAGCAAATCGTAGGTCTGTTATTACGACGAATGATATTCAACTGCCCTTTAATATTTGCGCCAAAAAGAATTCAGGAGAGAGACTGTTATTACCTGTTTCTTTTTTGTGGTGTGGAATTCGTGGACCTTTTTCTTTTAACGCTTTAGTTTACGCATGTGTATTTTCTTTAATTCTATAATATAGATACAAAGGAGGGTTGTCTAGTTACGTTTACCTACACTACTTACGTGGGCGCCTGTATGCTATGCTAACCTAAGTTTAGTATATCGTTTTCTTTCTTTTGCTTAGAGACTAGAACTAAGCATGCATTTAAAGTTAAGAAAATAAATAAATAAGTAATAATATTAACAAACACTAGACTATGACATATCTCTAAATCTTTGAGTAGATTTTAGTGTCCAATTGAACCTTCGTGTTGATTTTCACGTGGATTTTTTTCTTTATCTGATGTACCTCTTGTTTCCTCTTTTTCTTATAATTTTTCAGTTCTCTTCCTTTTTCTTTTTTCTTTTTTTATAGTCTTGCTTAGAAGGCTAAATTATATATACATTAATATAAATTAATTAACACTTTGGGTAGATGATAAACTTACGGCTAGGTGCAATCACATGGTTCGCATTTCAGAATACATATATCATGTAGTTCCTTTTATATTTTGTATCACTTTTCACGATATAAACTCAATTACTTATTATTTGATTTTTGCTTCTTTACGGTATAGCACAATTTTTCTTTATTTAAAGGTATTAAATACTTTTTCTTATACACAATTTTCTGTCTTTTCTTTGTCAAGCACTCTTTAAGAAGCCCAGAATTCCAATGAACTTGCTGCCACCAATACTCCGAATTTTAGGTATATGTACTAAGTATGGTACAGTAATGAGGATTTAGATTTCTGTTTTGTTACAGGGCGTGTATTAGAAGAGATCGGATTTGAAATTGGGATAGCGGATTCGGCTAATAGTCGACATTGGTACTGGGGACGATTATGTCATCCAAGTATACTAAAATTTCCCCTGGTTCCATACGTTGAGCAATTTCGTTGATTGTCCTCTGAAAAATGCTGGGCGCATTCACTAGACCAAATGGCATACAATTAAATTCGTAATGCCCGTCATGGATTACGAATGCTGTGTACTGCTTAGATGATTCACTGATGGGGGTCTGATGATATCCAGACATTAAATCAAGTGTTGTAGAATATATATTCCTTGCAAGGCAAGGTAGGTGTTCTTCAATCACAGGCATCAGGAACACCTCCTTTACCGTAATTTCATTTAAGCCTGGTAGTCTACACAAAGACGGTCTTCTCCGTTTGCCTTTGCTATCCGTACAATCGGTGATTCGTAAGCAGACTCACTTCTCTAGATGATTCCTTGATCTAGCAGGTAATTGACAATATTTCTCACTTTCTCCCTCGTGGCGAATGGAACAGGGTATGGTCTCCGTTTGATTGGTATATTAGTAGTTATCTTACTGCCCACATGCGTTTATCGACATCTGCCTAGCTGCGATAAGTCTTCTGCGAGACATTCTGGGTATCGTTGAAGTGTGTGTTCGAGCAATTCTAGCTCATTTTCGTTATGATTCCGTCCGGTTTTAATTTTCAAAGGTTTCCTTTCGATAATTAATCGTGTTTTTTTTTTTAACACAGGGCGTCTGTTCCTAATAACAAGGGTTCCGGGATAGCTTGATCTCCAACCAGCAGTAGATCAACATTATAATTTTCTCCATCCATCTCGAGGACACTAGAAGCCTTCTCTTCTACTTTTAAGACTGCACCTCCAAAGCCCGTTAAATTGTATGGATTATTTAGTTTTGTTGTTTTCATTAGATAGGCGGACGATTCTTGAATAAGTGAACAATCGCTACCTCTGTCCGCCAGTGAAGTTGTGCTCACGCCATTTACTTTTAACTGTGCAATAACAGTTTTCGGTTTACTTTGAATGAGCATACGACGTACGGTTTTGGGTGCATCACGTGTGTTGCCAGGACAATCCTCTCTCGAGTGACCAGATTTTTGGCATCTGGAACAACGCGGTCGCCTTTGCGGTTTTCTTCAATTAATAGATAAATGGCCCCATTCTGAATAGTTAAAGCAAATTGGCTCCGTCCAATTCAAGTTCGGTTTTGGTTTGTTGCTGTTTATATATATATTTTCGAAATTACTTCGTACTTGCTGAGTTACATGAGCGCGTGTCTCCGGTCGAAAACAAATACACTCAAAATATTGTCTAATCGTCGCTAGCATTTCGTTCTTGGTAGAAAATTACATAGTTGCTATAGCATTTTCAAGGCCAATTTGATTCAAACCACGCCGAATATATTTTATGATCGTGCTTTTGTCCGAGCAAGCTTTTGTTCTCTGTTTTAATATTCTGTTGTTTTTACGTTTGGAATTAACCATAGCGATATGAATATCGGCTTCATCGAGCTTTGTTGGAAAAACTTTCAGAAAATCGTTCGAAAACGCGTTCCAAGTTGTATAGATTTCCGGTCAATCCACATTTTTGTTGGACCTTGGAGTCTCGTTTACACTGCAAATAACAGTGCTTTTTCATCCCAACCATAAACGTCTTGCAATTGGCTTATCCACTTTATAAATTGGAGCGACGTAAAGGATTCTTCACTTGTTGGATTCGTGATTGGAAGAGATGTAGAGACGGGAACGTCAGTACCTCTAGATAGATAGATAGTTTCTGCATTAACGCAGAGAGTTTTTCTATCTGGTCCCTCAACTCCTTAATTTCACCTTCTTGGTTTACAGGAATAGTTTCCGTTTCGACCGTATCACTATTCATTAATTCGCGTAATCTACCTACAAGCTCCGCTTTTGCACCTGACGATGGCGCATTAAATTCTCTGAGCTTTTCCTTCAACTCTGTCACTTTCAGCAAATCAACATTTACGGCCGGCATTTTACTATTATTACGCAAAAATTCAATTTATGGAACACTGATTATATTAACTAGTTAGTTCTTCAGTTTTCGTTATTTTTTTCTATTATTCACTTATATATCGGCTAACGGCTCCTAGATTAACGGGTGGCAGTATTACATTTAACCGGTAGAACGGTTACAATTGTTTGGTGTTTCTCTTATAGTTAGTGTTGGTTTGATAGGGTTTCTATCATATATTATTTCCTGACATTTTTCGCAATTATTTATTATTAATTGGATATGTTCCAGTAACTTTGGGTAATAGATTTTATCCTTAAATGTTCTATAAGTTTCGTTAATACCACTATGTAATGATTCTTTCGTATGGTACAGTGATATTTGCTTATGACATTCTTCCTCATTCTATATTTCCTGGGCTCTTTTAGTAACTTTCATGAATTTGACTTTTCTATCTCCTGAGAATAATTTTATAATAATTTGCTTATCCTCTACCTTTGAATATGTACCTATACGTCCCGTTTTCACGAACCTTTTTAATATTTCTATAATTATATATTCCGGATTCTGCGGGTTAATCTGTATTATTCTTCTCTGATGTGTTAACTCAATGTCTTCATTCTGATTATAAGTCAATATTATCTGGGGTTTGTATTTATTTATTATTTTCTCTTTTGTACCAATATGATCCAATAGTTGTTCCTCTGCCGAATGCACCGTACCAGACAGGTCCATTTTGTATTCACTGCTATTATTTCCATTGATTTGTGGACTATTTTCTAGTCTACTCAGGAAATCGACTATTTTATTTTCTCTACTCTGAAGGCACTCGATGTCAGAATTATACTCTCGGAGTTTTAAAATCTTTAAATTCTTTACCTTTATATTTGGTATTTAGGTATTTTATTGGGGCATGATCGGTAACGATTTTAAATTCTCTTCCATGCAAGTAGGGCCTTAAATAATCCACAGAATACACGATGGAAAGAAATTCTTCGTCCGTTACACTGTAATTTTTATCGTGATTATTTAAAGTTCTGAAGACGCTGGGTGGCCTTCTTGAGAAAGAACGAAGAAAGAAGAAAGAAAGATTTTTGTAATCTGGGAATTTTAGAAAGGGATGTGCTGCTATTAGCATTTTTAATTTTACAAAATCTTCTATATACTGAGGGTCGTTGGTATTGATTTTGGCGTCTTTTTTCAAATATCTAATTAAAGGGTGTGCAACCTTGGCATAGTCTTTAATGAATTTGCCGTAAAACCCTGTCATACCTAAGAAGCCTTTCAATTATTTTTCTGTTTTTGGTAGTTTCACTCTTTGGATACATCTTCCACTTTGCTTGCATTCGGTATTATTCCATCATTTCTTAGGACATGTCCTAAGAATTCGGTCTCTCTGTTCATAAAGCGGCACTTATCGGCTTGCATTTTTATATTATGCTCGGTTAACGTTTGGAATATTTTTTTTAATGAGTTTAGATGTTCCTTTAGAGTGGTGGAGAAAATGAGGATATCATCTAAGTATACTACACATATTCTATTTATGTAGTTCCTTAATATTTTATTAATTAGCCGTTGAAATGTTGCAGGTGCGCTCTTCAAACTGAAGGGCATCCTGACATATTCATATAGACCTGCTAGAGTTACAAATGCCATTTTCTCTATATCCTGCTCAGCCACTAGAATCTGGCTGGATCTAGTGAACTGAAATATTGGGCTTTTCCCAGTTTGTCCAGATAATCAATGTTGGGTAATAGATAATTTATCGTCGACCATTACTTGGTTAAGCTTCCGATAATCTACTACTATTCTGTATTTTTGAATCCTTGATTTATCCTGTTTTTTTGGGTATAACTATAATGGGAGAACTGTATTTACTATTGGTTTTTCTTATTTTGCTTCCATTTCAGTCCTTTGTTTCCTGACCTCAGCCTCATGTTGAGGTGTATATCTATAAAACTTGGAATTAATTTCTTCATTCGTAGTAGTCCCAATCTCATGTACAATACTATTAGTACTAGTTATCTTGTCCCCTTCCTTATAAAACAACCTCTTGTATTTTTCCAGCAGTTTTATTATTCCTACCTGCTCTTCATCATTCAAGTAATCTAAATTTATATTCTCCAGCTCACTCTCTTCCAACATATTTACCTCTTCTTGAATGACTTTATTTAAGAACGGTAATTTCGCATCATTGTTCAAAATAATTTTGTGATCTGCTATATCAACTCTATTTACATTCTTTTCTACCCAATCCATACCCATTAAGAAATCGTATGTTTTATCTATATAATCATCTTTTTTAAAATTTTTTTTTTTTTTTTTTTTTTCAAAAAATATTCAAAATAAAACACATGTAATATTGTTCTACAATAATTTATTTTATTTGAGTTTCGATCCATAGCAAAGAATTGGTCTTACTATATGGCTGTGAACATCCACTGCACCCTAGGTTTTAATCCCCAGTTACGCCAACGATTTTCTAGGATTCTTAACCGCAGCATAAGAAGTTGGAAATTTTGCTTCCTCCTTTCATAGTAAAAAGCACAGGTGTGGGTTTACATCTAGTCCATTTAGTTGCCCAACTGTCTCGCTTAAGCAGTGCATTTTCAAGCCTGGCTGATTTCTTACTGAACTGAATGCAAGCATAACAAGCAGCGTTTGTATTCACAAATCATTTTATATTCGACATGCGTGTGGCTCAAATAAAAGTTTCCTACTGAGCCTTTCCCGACCTGAAGAGAAGTCCTTTCCCGAACGAATAATGCTATATTTCAAACAAAGAATACTAGATTCCATGCTATATATAGAACCACTAATCATAAATAATAGATAAAATTGGTTTTTTTTCTAGAATTTCTAATATTTAATAAAGAGTAGGAACCAATAAATTTATATAAATCGGGGAAACCTTTTGTTCTCCAATTGAATTTATCCGCTTGATAAGGCAATGCTGTTGATGATTCGTGATTCTAACATTGTTATGGTCGTAGATTTGATTTGTGCACATTTGTCAATGTCCATCCAACTACACTACTGACCATGCACATGTCAAGGCAAAAGTGTCCGTGCCGAGAAAAATAGTTGGTGGAAAGAAAAGTTACGAAGGAGGAAGAAGAAGTAGAAGAAGAAGAAGAAGCAGAAGAAGAAGAAGAAGAAGAAGAGGAAGGAGAATGAGAAGAAGTGTGGCGCCTTCTGGCGGGCTGTTAAGTTGAAAATTTGGTCGTGAAAATTAAAAAAGTACGGAAAGTTTGCAGAAAAGGCAAAGTATTGATTTAAAAACATAAAACTAAAATAAAACGTTAGAGTCAAGCTGCAGCATTGAACAGTTCTCAATAGATCATCCAAATTGGAATGATTGGATGCCAGGCGCATGCACGGAAATTTTTTGATTACTGCTAATCTTGGAAGTAATCATCGAGGGAGCAGCGTTGTTGCACAGGAACCCGCAAATTTCAGGATAATTAATTAATCTATATCTTATCTATCATATCTGTAAAGGCAGCTGCAAACGAAACACATAAACCCGAGAGATTACTCTGCTAGCGACCCCGGCCTCTAGCTTTATGTTGAGCATCTTCAGCCCAATCGGGTACATATAGAAGCTAGAGTAATTAGCGGACGAATCAGCGTAAATGCCTGGGCAGTAGAAGCCCGGATGTTTAAGTACACTTTGCCTTAATGATCGTGGCAATACACCTTGTCTTAATTAATATTATCATTAATTATCAGGTCGAAATATAAAAAAAAAATATTTAGGAACTAGCCTCGCTTAACCTGCGTTAGCATGTAATAGATCAGCCAGCAAGGATCACTGCGTAGAGAAGGTTAGATAAATTGTAAACCGGCGGAAAAAGGAACAATATATTCAAATGGCAAAAGCACGAAAGAACAGATTCCACTGTGACTTTTACCTTTTAAAGTTAGGAAAAAAACTACAATACCGCCTCCAGGGAGCTCCTTCAAAGAATGGATATCATGTAAT
Organism: Dioctria rufipes; assembly: GCA_963924295.1. Lineage (NCBI taxonomy): Eukaryota > Metazoa > Arthropoda > Insecta > Diptera > Asilidae > Dioctria > Dioctria rufipes. Next base: position 104,976,528 of record OZ002741.1, on the reverse strand, counting down.
TAAAAGAAAAAATCTTTTTTCACATAGTCTCTGTTATTTACATATACACATATTTCAACGGACATAACACGGATATTATGAGTTCACTGAATAATTTAGATGAGAAGGAAACCAGACGAGTGACTACGCAGCTTCGCTAGCGTGATTGTTTTGTGATTATATTCATAAGCGTCTTGTGTTTATTTATTACTGGATTGGGCAGTGCCAATACCTACAAAAGTATTGTTGCTCGTAAGTGTTGTCTTCTTCGATTTAAGTCGAATAAAGCCCAAAAAAAAAAAAAATACATATTTATTATATCGAGAAATTTCAATAGAATTACATATATAGAAAGACATACACCTTTTAACCATTAAAGAAATTATATCCTCATACGTATTATAATTTTATCGGACCAAGCGATCGGTACGAAGATAGAAATCAGCAAAAGACTTATATAAATTGTAAAGAAAAATTTCTTTTAACTAAGTATATTTAATTTAAGTACATTAGTCATAGGTCTTGATGCAAATTTTCGTTGCTCTCAATAAAATTTACGCATATTTGTACACATATTTAGGAGTGATTCATTTACTCTTATATAGAATTAAGGCAGCGTTTTGATATACCCCACGTATATGGGAGTGAATGAGAGCTGTGAGTCCGTAAAAGAAAAATTTTAGGAAGTGGACATGGTGGACATGGTTGAGGATTTTCTTTGATTTTCTTTCTCTCTCCTGGAGCCTCGCTTCTGCCATGAGGGTCCTATATGTCCGCTGCTCTACTCATCTTCTCGCAGTAATAGTGGCATCGTAACAATATGCCGGCTGTGTCAAGTGCGACTTGGGACAGGCACTCATCAAGTCCAAGGTAAGTGGTGTATAGTACTAGTTTTTTGATTTTTTTCCTAGGCACGATATTTTTTTGTATATAGTGCTTGGTGACGTAGGTTAACCTGCTTTAACCCACCCCACACTTTGCCATTAGCTGAGGTGTGCTAGCGTGCCTGCCTGCAAGAAGGTTCACCACGGAGTGAGCTATTAGCTTCGGCTGATAGTTCGGACTTCACGTCCTCCACCTCTCACTCACGTATAGAACCATACCAACATGGGGACATTTTTGAAAATCCCACAAAATTTGCTGAAGATATGGATATGCATGCGTACATGCAAACGTTAAAGAAACAAGAACAAGAAAGATCGCAAGATTATGACCCCAGCATGTCAATAAAACTAAAGCTTCGTACACCATTTTTTGACTCCATTGATCTTCTTTTATTTTAACTGACGCGGAAGGACGAAACATTTAAATAAGTTTCCAAAGATTTTGGATTCCTTTCCGGTGATCTTCTTAACAAAATGTACGCCGAGGATCTGAGAAAATCGTTTTTGGATTTTCTTCAATCAATTCATGTCGTGAAGAATCCTTTCAAAATATTGAAATCACACTCCGAATTTTTCTGACATTACCATAGCTTCATTTGGATAAAGTTTCCGTAAATTGAAGGTAATACAAAATTACCTCCGATGACAATAGGTCAAGAAATATTGTCGAATGTGGCTATTTTGTCTATCGAAAAAGAAATTACAAGCATAAATAAATTGTTCTTCTGTTATACAAAATTTTTAGGTAAAACATACGTTAAATTTGTTTCTATGTTGCATTTATTAAATTTGATTTGTTTTCCTTTTAGCCTTGATAATGGTCTACAGCAAAGATCAAAATATCGGAATTCTGAATATAAATTGTGGCTTAAACAACCAAATAGGTTTTCTCTGAGATTAGCTGGAATACCGGGTCATATAACCTCACATAGAAAATCTTGCAAATATTTCTATGGTGCTGATTCACAGCAATATTTTTAAATGTATGCTACACACAATAAATGTATATCAACTAATAATATAATGTGCAATAAATATTATTTACTATTCCTTTATGCGGAGGTTTTATTATCACGGCCAAATGTTGCAAAACTTTGTTCAGTCAGCAGACTGTATTACCGTATTTTATTAGTAACACTTAAAATTTATCATAAGTAAAGGCTGACTGTAATAATTTTACTCACTGACCATGTATATATGTACATACTCTACTTCAAAATTGATTTACATGCTATAAAGTTAATTGATCTTTTAAAAATCACAAAATCAAATTAAAATTTAAAAATAGTTTTTGCATATTTGTTTCTCAATTTCGAACTTGTTTCAAAAGTACACAATGTACAGCAACGCTTTGAAAGCCTTATTGAACCCTTTTAGGCTGGTGCCAAAGCGGATTGTGAAGGCTAAAACGGAAAAAATTAATAACAGGCAAGGACCAGACGGAAAATTTAGTTAAGGTTATAATGAACAAGAAAAAAAAACAAAATTTAAACACGAGATAAGGTGCAATTGCGAAATGGGTGGGGGAGGTGTTAAGGGGTTGAAAGTGTTTTTTTTTCGATTTTCGGAAAATGTGACTTCCTAGCGGAAAATGTTCTTCATGAAAGTTATAGATAATAAAAATATCTAAAACATTCATATAAGATATTTTTCAACACAACCTCAAATATGTCGAGAAAAGGGCGGAAACCCGATTTTTCAGTTTTTTATTTTTTTCTCTCGTAAAAGTAATTCAAATTACATGAAATTTTGTGAACGTATACCTTTTTCTGCATTGAATAAGCATAATTGTTTTGGAATCTGGGTAACATGTAGTTTCCGCTATATTTGCAATTTTCGAAAAAAAAAAACAATATTTTCCATGGATGTTTTTTTCGATTTAAATATTCTATCCAGGCTCATTTTAACTGTTGAAATGTCTACTTTAAAATGGTCGACATATCTTGATGGTTTATTTTTGAAGAAACTGGTTAAAAGTCAGGAAAACCAAAAAAAATTGACTTCAGATCACGGATATTTCAATTTTTTTTATGATTTTCAATTTTTTTTTATTAAATTTCAATGACGGAACTTACTTTAATGTAATATTTCTAAAGTTGAATCAATTTAATTGAAGACAGAGGAGGAAGTTATCCTGAAACTAAAATATTTCATGGTAATGCATCGTACCGTACTGAAAGTCGTAAGCTAGAGTTAAGACTGGCTGGCCCAGTGTGCAATTTTTTTAACGTATATTTTACTATTTTTTTACTAAATAAATAGTATAACGATGAGTAATCTGTTTTAGGTATATTTGAATACGTAATTATTAAGTATAAGAATTAATTTAATGATATACCACTTTCTTTTTAATTTGATTTACAAATATTCAGTGTAGCAAAAATGAATCCTCAGTAAGTACGAAAGGGATATAACTGAAGATATTCTTATTTGGATTTACTATACCAAAAGATAGCCCGGCTTATGATGGGTAACTGTTTTTATTAGCTCTTCGATGATATCTCTATGCATTTCGTGAAAAATTGGCTAAGAAACACAATACATGGATTATAATTAGATACCTTAATATCGATAATAAATTGGTAAACTAAACTTTTCAATATAACACCTTCGTTTTAGTTTTATTTCCCGAACTCAGGAATGTATCCTTAATGAAGACACAAGGGGCAGTTTTTTAATATATACTTTTCCAAGTCCTTTTTCAACGACTCTTGCTTTCTAAATGATAGCTTGACCAATGCTACGAAGCTTTTATTATTAGAACTATTTCGACATGTCCACACATTTTTGAGAAACATTTCCAGTGAACACATTATGTTTATGACAGACATGGGGTATCGATATATAGATATTCCGAATATCTAAATATTAAAGTACCTCCGACAGACATAAAAGAGGATATTGATGTGACAAACCGTACCTACTTTGACCATTCAATTCTCTTGACAGTTCTTAAGCGTGACCCATTTGAAAAAAGAAGTGACAAATATAGTAGCTTTAATGCAAGCTAAACCGCAACAATTAATTGTAAATATACGACAAATTAAAGATTGGGAACCAAAAGATAACAAATTGCGTTATCTTGCAATAAGGTCCTGGTTGAGGTGTAAAATGTATTAGCGGATATGGTGTCTCAATCCACAATTTTGTGTGAAACGAAGAAAAGTGTGGTCGAAGGTTTTTTTTTATTATTTTTCCCGAGAAGTGGATATTTTAGTCCTTTCGACTCCATTTTGAGAAAAAAAAAGCTGGTTCCTCTTCTTCTTTTCACTTTCTTGAAAAAGCAGATACGTTTTTGCTTAATTTGCCACGTTATCATATTATTATTAACAACTAGATGGCGCTGCGTACCGTAAGAAGTGCCGATGATCAGGCTATACCCAGCAATTTGTGAGGATATTGATATCTAGATATCTAGTCCATACCTGGGTATATTGGGAGTATTTAATGACACACATGGTGTATAAATGGAATAGATACCCCATGTCTGTCTAAGCATTACGTAGGATACCCTGTATAAGGCTATCGTACAAACACTCACAAGCACCTTGGCTCCGCGCCCTGTTAGTGTTTATAAATTCTGTGACATTTCTGAGTATTTTCAATTCATAGCTCTGCAGCTGCAATGTTCGAGCAGAGTAACTCCTTCGTAGGGCCACCATACAAAAAATTCGTTTTTCATTATATATTTGGACACTGGCTGAGAGCGCATCAACGTAGAAAACTGAAATTTGTATATATGGCGTTTTCATTAAAATAGTAAATAAAATTGAAAAATGGACTAAATCGGGCAATCGCTTCTTGGTGTTGCCATATCAAAATTTAGATTTTTTACGTATATTGTGAAAACGATCAGTCTTAGATGTTTTATTGTACCGAAAAGTTCTTGAGAATATGAAATCCAATGGAATTGGTTATAATATTTTTTTTCTGCCCGACGAACCGTTCTAGAAATATACGCGAAAAACCACCTCAGAAGTTAATTTGCGCACATACAAAATTATAGACAGGCATATCTAGCATACAGGCAATTCCAACTATTTTACTTGTTCTATTTTTCATTTGTTTTTTCAATTCACTCAATTTCGCTATTCGGGACCCGTTGGTGAGTCAAAACAAAAACTTGAAACTGGCCACCCAAAATCAAATGGGTTTGGTGTTGAAAAAGCAGATATAATGTTCTTTTCGCTTTTGCTGTTTTGCCGGAGAATCCAGAAATAGCCTTCGTGAACAAGTATAAGGTGTACCATCCATCTGAGCTTTTCAACCAAAAACCTTTTGAGAATTTGAAGAAGGTGTCTCTTAATTTGTTCAAGGGTATCAAAAATTTATTTTGTTCGCTGTAATGATCCTCTCCGATATTGGTGACAATCTAGTGAAACTCCCCTTATCTTCTTTGATATGGAATACACCAACACCATATATATTTATTCAGTTGAAGTATATTAGTGCCGCAACTAACTCCTGTATTTGTGCACCGATACAAATACAGGAGTTAGTTGCGGCACTAAGATACTTCCCATATTGAAATGTATCCAACCAATGCAAAATGTAACCACTTCCCCCACTTATTGATGTTTGTTCTGTAAGACAACAACGACAACAAATAATTCTTTAGCACTAGTGGATAGAGATCTGCAGATATACAAGCTGTTACTGCCTAGGTAGTCCATAGAGCAGGAGGTGATAATACTCACCTAGATGAACAAAAAATGTTATGGTATCAACCGATTGGGAGATACAGGGTGATTAAAAAATTATTGTAGTTTTTCACAGAACACCCTGTATCTTAAAAAGTACAGGTGAACCATCGCCGTTAAAAGCTCATTGTATGTAGAACTTCATGGCCTTTCCAACGATTGCTCTTTAGTCCCCTGATCCTCTCCTCTTCGGAGTTCTGATGGTCTAAGGTAAAATTTTCGGATTTTTTTACCATTTTTTTTACTTTGATCTCTATTTTTTTTTACAAAACGATGGATAATATAACTTATTTTTATAAAAACTGACTCTTGTCTTCAGTTTGACCTAACTGTAGCCGTTAAACAGTTATTAGCTCATAATCTATTCAGGTCATACCGAATACGACTTTTTTTTAAATGACGTAGTCACTTTGGGATAAAATTATAATATCTTTGAAATGGTTTCAGAATAGCTTTGAGAATAGGTTTAGAGATAATTATCTCTTAAATGGCTATAGATAGCATAGGGTGTAATAGGTCAAATTAAAGAGAAAAGTCCACAGTTTACAGTTTTTATAAAAACAAGTTATGTTAACCACCGTTTTGCAAAAAGAAAATAGAGGTCAAATTAAAAAAAAAAATGGAAAGAAAATCCAAACTTTTTAATTTAGACCATCAAAACTCCGAAGAAGATAGGAGTACGGGGCTGACTGAGCAGTTTTGGAAAGGACATGAAGTTCTTCATGCAATGAACTTCTGACCGCGACCGTACACCCTATACTTTTTAAGATATAGGGTGTTCTGTAAAAAAACTAGCATACTTCCTTAATCGGTTAACGGTTAATGTTAACAACCCCCCCCCCCCCCCCCATACAATTTTCTGTTCATCTAGGTGTGTACTATCACTTCCTACTCTATGGATCCAAACGGTTGAAGCCCCCCCTTCCTTGCCATATAATTTTTTTCTCATCTAGGTGAGTACTATCACCTCCTGCTCTATGGACCTACATAGACGGAAACACCCTGTATAGACACATTATCGAATTATAATTTTGTTAAAACGATTATTGAATATTTTAAATTTTTTAGCATTTTGTGAATCTCATAGCATAAATTTATATTAAGTGTTTCACCAACAATACCAACCTACTATGTAGATTTATTGCCATTACTAATTAAATTAAATACTGTTTTCCATCTAGTTCCTTTAAAGGACTCTCTAGATCACTTCTTCTGCATGAAACTTTCGTTCTATGCAGTACTCTCAAAAATCTTGCCTAAAGTAGGGTAACCCCCACCCTTGGTAAATTTAGTGCTTTTATTTCTCCTATCCGAAAAATTATGGAAATACCTGGTCATCTTCTGCATTAAATTCATCACTTTAACAAAATGGGATATACATGGTAGGTATATAAGTATTCAGCAGGAAGTCCACCTTTTCTGGCATTAATGCTCAAATCCCCAGCATGGTATTAAGACAAGATTTCTGTCATAGATGGCACAAGAACTAGATGTCACATGGCATACTAGAGCAGTATACAAATTCTGAATTGGGTAGTGCATTCTCGAATGGACCATAACATGTTTTAGAACGTGCTGAAAGCAAATGTTTTTATAATAGCAGTTTTGTATACATTAGATCGACTTTCTTAACACTTCAGATAAGAAAAAATATGAATCTCTCAAATCATCATTTTAAATATTGTGGTCCATTCCGGAAAATTTTTTTGGTACTGCATGCGACACCTAGTTCTTGTGCCATCTATGCTTCTATATTGTCATGATAATTAAATCCCCCGCCTCATCTTTGATACCATTGATAATTAAATCCAATATTCAATTGAAAGGCAGTTTTTCATCTCGGTTATTGTGGGAGGCAGAATTAATCTTCAACAAACTAAATCGAAGGCCCATATGGAAACTATTTTGAAGTAAACGATTTTACTCATCATGATGTTACACAAAAGCTTTGCACCTGGGCTCAATTGCCTACAGAACAAAAAAAGGAAATTTTATAAACAGATGGAGAATGGATACGCATTATAAGTATGTGTCAATTTGATAGATATAGTGCACATACATATGTTACATTACAACAAAAATGATTTTATGCAATACTTTGTGTAAATTATCTCTCCATTTGGTAAAGAGCTGAGTGGAACCCATCCAAGCTGGCACCATAGTCCTTTTAATAATCACCACACGTAGAATTGTACTAAACCATTTCATGAAATTTCTCGAACGGCTTCAAATATGTATCCACGCTAGAATAAGATAGGGAATAAGATAGGGAGTGTCATGGATGAAAAATGATGTTCAAACTCACATGTTACTCAATCCAAAAGTCTCCGTTGTCAATCAAACCCCTCATAAGTATAAAGCTCCTGAGCTTTGTGATTGATGTTTACGTACAATATCTCACTGCGGTTGACATGTGGCAATGCCATGGTAATGAAAGCAACTATGATGAGACCGAGAATAGGTACCTAATAGTCTGCAACTTCCTCAAAGCGATATGGAACGCTCGTTCATTTGGAGTAAATATCAACAAAGCCAGTCTGCCTTGTCTGCTGATGGCACTGTAATTTCCTATGACAAGTTTTTTTCATCGCTGGATTTAAATTCAGACGGCCTGGAAAATATGAAGTGCCATCAAGCAGTTACGCTCCTTTTGATAATCATGGTTTAGCAAGACTTGGTTGCTATGGAGCCATTTTACGGTCCTCACTGCACATTCCCATGAACCTAATGTGTTCCATCAATTCCGGTGCGGGAGGATTATCATCCGCAAATATGGCACAAATGCAAATGTGCCGAGTGCTGAATGAGACTATACAAATTATGCTACTTAAAGAAGGATTATAATGCGGTTAAGGCCATTTTCACGATTGGATGATGTAGACTAGTACTTTCGGAAAGGACTATTCTGCAGGCACTCAATCGTATTGATTAAATGATTTTATCATGCAGCATTATCGCAGCCAGTGTTTTTCCACAATTTGGCTGTAAAAAACGGCTGCTCCGGAACGCAATGTATATAATCTACTTAGTAATGATTTATCGCATGCCTGAGTAGGAATTGCTTGGTCGATTGACGAGTGAAATCCAACAAAACTCAGGAAGGAATAAAAATGGGTGCGGTCGAAATGGAATTAGTCTCAATGTCATTTGATTCTTCCTTAGATCGGAAATCCAGCGTCGAGGTATTTATATCTCTGCAGAGAATGATGGGGATAGGATTTATTGTTATACATAAGTCCTTATCATGGGGGCACGCAAGAAGGATTGTTTACTATTTTTTTTTTATATGACAAGCATGGAGACAGAGGAAATTTCCGAATATTCACATTTTGTCATACACGAATGGATATATATATTAGCTGTAGTCCTATATTCCGTGCTTGGTACCATGGACATCATTCGAAGATTATAGAAACATAAGTAGTCATATACAGCGTTTTACAATTTTATTCTGCTTTTTATGATTGAAGTACTAGTTTTGTGGATCTTATTTCTTTGAAATTCGATGTCAATTAATGTTGATACACTGTAAAAAATATTAGGACTATTCCCTAAAATGTAGGGAATACTCCCTAAAATTTAAGGAAAAAACCTACATTTCAGGGTATATTCACAAAAATGTAGGGAATATTCCTTACATTTTAGGGAATGTTCCTTAGTCTTATCGAAAAATACCTAAGTTTTGTGGCAATAACTTTTTGATACTTACCTAAGACGATTCTATACAAGAGTATATAAAGTTGCGGAAGGTATCGACGCTGGAAAGCATAATTGCTGTAACCTTTCAAAATGAAACTTTACACTAGAGCCCAAAAAGTTTTTAAAAATCAGAAAAAAATCATAACTTCTAAACTTTTTGTGATAGAAGTACTTTTTTTAGACAGCTTTTTTTGAAAAATTATATAAACAATTTGGTATAAGTAAAATTACACTTAAGTTACTAGAATTACACGTTTTTCCACTTACAGCAATCCGTTTTTTGTTTTACGGACCTCAAGAATGCTATATCTGAACAGCTGTAATGTATGGTACGAAATTTTTTGGGCAACTATTCAAAACAATTTTTGATGTACCCACAATATCACAGAACAAGACAGTTGGTACAAATAAAAGGTTGTAGTTATTATAAGTTTTTATTTAATATTCTTTTAAAGTTGTAACACCTTATTCTGAATTATTTATAAGTTTAAAAGAATAGAGTAGCTGCATATCACATGGCAAACTAAGTAATAGAAGAATTTTGCATAGACAACAAGTTCTTGAAAATGTAATAACTTTGAACAATGTCGAGAGTTAATAACAGAAGCCATCATTTTACGATCCGCAAAAATTATGTAAGCCTCTCGAGCCGTCAAACCGCCGAAACTGTATTTAATTCGCTTCAAAATTATCAAATGTTCTTTTTCTTTAAGTGACATATGTTTAAAAAGTAGAGGATTTTGATCCTATTAGTGCAAATAAAATCGAAATTTACTTGAAAAAGTACAGCCGTTTTCAATGGCGTAAATAATTTTGTTTTCATCCATCGTAGAGATGAGAGACCCAGACGCAGTTTTATTTCTGATTTTTGACATCTTGGTCGGTTACAGCAGTTATGCTTTCCACCGTGTCGTTATAATTAGCATGAAGGGTCCAGAAATTGTAGTACCAGTACTTGATTATAATTCAAATTACTGTGACTACCAATACTGCAGTTCAGTCAGTAGGGGTTTTTGCCCTACAAAAGATGGGCTAGTTGTGATTTTTATATATGTTATTCAGTTCCGCGCCCTGATGAAAAATCCAAGTTTAGAGCCGGGGGGGGGGGGGTGTTCCATGCGGTCCGCCATTTTGGATTAAAGGTACCAATAATTGGTTTCTTTTAAAATAATTCTTCACCGTTTGATTCTACGACAAAAATGTAAAAATATAAATTTGAAGAATACTAAGTTCCCTAAATGTTTTGTAAAACACTTTTTTTGTAAGTCTTATGTGAAACGAGTTACATCGGCGGAACCGTGAACATTCATCCAAAGAAATATATACCTATAGTACCATTTTTACAGCGTGTTTCGTACATTGTGGTCCATAGGACAGGAGGTGATCTCAACCGTTTCGGAGTTACACGGTGATTACAAAAATTGGTAGCCTTTCACAAAATACCCTGTATTTTAAAAGGTCCAGAGTGTACGGTCACTTACAGAGCTCATTGTATGCAGAACATCATGGCCTTTCCAACGACTGTTCGATCAGTCCCGTACTCCTCTCCCCTCCGAAGTTATGGTGAGCCAGCTAAGAATTTCGAATTTTCTTACCTTTTTTTTTACTCTCAAATTTTTTCTGTTTACAAAAAGGTGGTTAACATACTTGTTTTTAAAAAAACTGTAAATTGTGGATTCTCCTCTTTAATTTGGCCTTATACCTATCTGCTCAATGTAACCGTTGAACAGTTATTAGCTCAAAAGCTGTTATGGAACACCCTGTATAAATGGTACTATGTATATGTATACATTTGTATTTAAAAATGTTCACGCTTCCGCCGCTGTAATTCGTTACACATCAGACTTTAAAAAAAAAGTGTTTTACAAAAAATGTAGAGAATTTAGTCTTTGTCAAATTTATATTTTTAAATTTTTGTCGTAGGATCAACCGTTTAGGAATTATTTTGAAAAAAACAATTTTTGAAACTTTTAATCCAAGATGGCGGACCGCTAGGACACCCCCCCCCCCCCCCCCCAAGCTATAAACTTGGATTTTTCATCGGGGCCCGGAACTGAATAACATATATATAAAACACAACTACCTCACCTTTTGTAGGGCAAAAGCCTTATTTATTCCTTATTGACTGGACTAATATGCGCACTACTAAAAACTCTTACAGTAATTAAAAAATAAATTTATTTAAGTCAAGCTGCCTTGTCTTCTTATAAGATTTAGCGTAGGGTCATTCCATTGAAAAACGATTAAAATTCACAATTTCCCAACCCGACCATTACCAATTTCGTTCGTTTTCTATTGCTGGAAGCTCAACAGTTTTTAGATACAAGAATATTTTTTTATCCTGCGATACAATGTTGCTTGAATAAAGGGATTTTAAAATCCTTAAAATTTGCCTATTTTCGGTCTAAAAATCATAACCTTGGATCTAATTATCACAGAGGCATGGTCTTTAGCTTATTTTAAAGATAAAAGATCTCTATTGCAGGGAAAATTATAAAAAGGAATAAAAATGATAAAAAGGAAGAAGAAAAATTAAGGATAAGGGAGAGTGGGGGAATGATGTGCAGCAGCTAATCGTGCGCTCAAGTTTATGTCAAAGTCCGAGGGGAGGGTTTTTGAGTTATAGTAACTAGTGCTGCTCTCTCGTACATATATTAAAGCTTACTGTGGGCCACTATAGCCAACTACTCAATTTTAGCTGAAAAACTCAGTTTTTTATCTTAACTCAGTTTTTAAGTATCCACCCTGAAATTCTCAGTTTAAGATTAAGTTTCCACTGTTTTTTTGTTTTTTCTTATGTTATTATTTAGAGACTATACTAAAATTTTAATCGAATTAACGAATTATCAAATACCCTTCAAATACCCCTGCGATTAACACAAAACTTTATGGTGGCCGCCGATATCGACAATTGAAGATAGAGTTATTATGGGATTATCATTATGACAGTTGACTTCGATTAAGTCGCAGTCAAAGTATGTATAAAATAGGAGATAGAAATTGGAAAAAAATTGACATGAAAAAATGTTTTTTTTTTTTTTTTTTTTAATTCCAGTCTACAAAAGTTCGACCATGAATGGAGAGCTACGGGACGTAGATTTTAGTCCCATTAAAAATCTAGCGGATGAAAAATTCTTTAAAAGTTATAACTTGCTGAGAGACTGATGATTCTTTAGTTTTCCTTAGGCAAGTGCCACACCAGACTACTGATGTGCTGATGTGGTGATGGTGATATTTTAAAATAATCAGCAGCTGATATATTGCGAGGACATCACATCAGTAGGTAATGCTACATCAACTTAAAAGTCATCTGATTTTTCTATGCCAAACTCTCAAGTACTTACAATGTAATTCAGCTAGGAGGAAGAGCTTTTGCTGCTTTTATTAGTAAAAAAAGGAAGAAAAAATCAAAATAAACGAAAATATTGGGTCCATCCATATATTACAAAAAATTTAAAGTATAGTGCAGCAGTTGTGGCAAAAGAATTGAATGAAACACCAGACCAATTTAAGCAAATATACAGGATGTCCAAAGAATCATTCGATTTGTTAGAGCGATTAGTGAGTAAAAAAATTGAAAGACAAGATACAAGTTTCCGAAAAGCTGTACCAACTAGTGAACGGATATTAATTACACTCAGGTAGGTGAAAATATCTTTATTTATTTTTATTTATATCTGAATTTAATTCACTGATTAAACCCGGAAGCAAATTGTATTCGTAGTAGGTAGAAGAGGAGGTATCGAGTATGAATTCTGCAGTCTGAGATTTATTCTCATCAGCATGTTCTTCTATTATTTCAAGAACATTTTCTTAAAGCTCCTTTGATTGCCAGCCGATAATGTCAAAATATCTTGTAATATTCCTTTAAAAAAGGACATTAAGGATGTTTCTTCTTTAGTTGTCTGTGCTAATTCCTTTTGCCGTTGCTTCAAATAATTTACTATTGCCTTATCGGTATTATTTTGAGGGTTTTGGGTTTTCCTAATTCTTTTTCGCGACGGACCTGCAATTTCCTTATCTTCCTGTTCAGTAATGTTTGGTACTTCTTCAAACAATGGCTGCTGTTCGTGAGAAAGATTAGCGCTGATGACATTTTCTAATGAATGCTGCTCCACTTCTGCGACCCCAGGTTCTATTTGAGTCTCTGCTTCTTTTGTTGGCTGCTGTCAATAACTGTAGACAAATATCCACTTTGCTCTCCGTGTTTTATATATGGCACGAGAAATTGCATTGCGTCATGTAGATAAAATTGTTTTTTCTTGAACGAAACTCCAGAGCCACTGGGTGTGTACTCTTTTAAGCTTTTCATAAAACCTGTGCGAACATTTTTCCATTTGTCTTTACAAATGTTTACTGAAAAGTAAAAAGTAAATTTTCAAAAACCTATGCAAAACTATTTAATTCTAAACAATAATAAAAATTCGCCAGGTATCTAACTACAGGATGCAGTCATACCGCTTTATCGCATATGTTTATGCGGGGAAGAAGTACTATCAGCCAAATAATTTCAACAACTACGCAAGTTATCTGGGAATCGTTATATGGAAAGTATATGCCACCGCCTACGACAGATCATTGTTTGCGAATTACTGATAGATATAAGGGCTTGTGGAATTTGCCAAACTGTATTGGATCTGTAGACGAAAAGCACATCAGAATAAAAAAATTTCCTAAGAGTGGCTCCCTTTATCACAACTACAAAGGGTTCTATTCTGTTGTTCTAATGGCTGCAGCATACGCGGATGCTTTATTTACCACTATTGATGTAGGCGAAATAGGACGAAATAGTGATGGTGGTATCTTTCATCATTCAACATTGAATCGGTGCTTCCAAAACAATAGTCTGAATATTCCAAAGCTTGCTCCATTACCAAATGATACTGAAGACTTTCCATATATATTTGTAGGGGATGAGGCGTTACCTCTAACAGAAAACTTTCTACGCCCATTTTCACAAAGATCGTTAACAAATACAAAAAGAATTTTCAATTATCGACTTTCACGTACTCGAAAGAGCGTAGAATGTGCTTTCGGTATACTCACATCTAAATTCAGGATTTTTTAGACACCAATCTGCTGTAAATAAACTACTGTGCACTCTATAATAAATGCTGCCTGCGTCCTACATAACTTTATTCGATTGCAAGAAGGAAATTTTACATCAGTAACGGATATAACTCCAGAACCGATTCCTTTAGAACACCAGGGAATAGCTATCCCTTTACCAACAGCAGAAAGGGGACTAACGAAACCACAAATTAATCGAAACCGAATGGCGAATTATTTTTTAAGAGCAGAAAATGTATTGCCTTGGCAATGGGACTACTGCGTGAAGCCATAAATAAAATTTTGAATGGTTAATAAAATAAAATAAAATTCCACAAGAAAACATGCCATCTTTTCCAATTTCCGACGAAATTTCTGTGCAGGCTTTTTCCAGTTTATCTCTTTTGTAGTAGTCTGTACACGTTGATTCCCACAGGCAACTACGTTTTTCCACACTTTGCACTAATTTTGAAACAAAATCCCGTTCACTCATTTTTAATATTTTAAACTAACCCGACTTAATTATTTTTAACAGGAGAAAATGCATTGCCTTGGCAATGGGACTATTGCGTTAATCCGTAAATAAAATCTTTTATGTTAATATGTACAATGTAACTATAAATCGAATTATAGTAGATAAATAAATCTATGGAAAACCATATAAGGGAGTATAATTTAATAAAATATTACACAAGAAAACATACCACCATTTCCAATTTCAAGCTTTTTCCAATTTATCTGTTTTGCAGTAGTCTGCACACGTTGATTCCCATAGGTACCTTCGATTTTCAACTCTTTGCACTAATTTTAACACAAAATTTCATTCACTAATTTTTAATATTTTAAACTAACCCGACTTAATTAGTTTGCGAATTAAACATCGACTGATGTAAGTAAAAATCAGCAACATGCAGGTCACCTGCTGATTATCAGCAGATCAGTATCACATCAGTACATCACTACCTCTTACAATGTAGCATGCCTCATTTAGATATTAGTGTTGCTGATAATCAGCGCATCAGCACATTAGCACTTGCCGTATATATTGCAATAAATGATTAATATTCATTTTACACTATATCTATGATGCTTCTCTTAAATCTAATCATATTTGTTTCGTTCTTGCAATATCTGTATTTTGTGTACTAGTTTTCTTGTATTTAACCACAATGAAATCATTTATATTTCTTAATTGATAGTTTGTTACCTCATGTACATATTCAACAAAATCCACTAAATAATCATCTATTCGATATTTTTTCTTAATTTATTATACCTATCTATAGAGTATACTAAGTTTGTTATTCTATTTGTAACGCATAGAAATAATGACGGGAGAGCAAAATGGATTGGACATCCACGCATAATATTAAAAGTTATTTTAATTTTTGCATGTCCATCCGTTCGTCTGCCTGTCTGTGCGCACAATAATTCGAGAGCGCGTATGCTTAGAGAGCTGAAATTTCATGCACAGACTTAAAAAAAAGATAAAATTAAGTTAGATGATGAGATAAATCGGGAAACTCCTTCGTGGAGTTGCCGTACAAAAATTTCGTTTTTCACTATATATTTCACTGCCTGAGAACGCGTCGACATAGAGAGCATTCATAGTAAAAAAAATAAAATTTCAAAAATAGATTAAATCGGGCAACCCCTTGGTGTTGCCATATATAAAGTCATGCTATACTAGACATTTTTTCAAAATATGAAATCCTATGAAATTGGTTATAACCATTTTTACTATCTGACGAACCGTTTTCGAAATATGTGCGAAAAATCACGTCAAACATCATACTTGCACAGAGAGGTGACCATTCAAAATTTCATACGGGCATTCATCTAGGGTATCATCAGAGTTGGTGATCAATTGTAGCATTTTGACTTTTTTTTATTTAAATTTATATACTGGATTTAATTTTTGTTTGCTGTGGTATACCTACCTCCAACCTACATATTTACCTACATACCTACCTACATACATAACACTATGATATACCTACCTATGTTCATAATATCATGACAAACTTATTACATACATAATATGTAATATACAGGGTGTTTCCCACTAAGAGGTCAATAGAGCGGGAGGTGATAATACTCACCTAGAGGAACCAAAAATTGTATGGCAGGGGGGGGGGCATATCAACCGTTTAGGAGTTACATGGTGATTAAGAAAAAATGCTAGTTTTTCACAAAACAACCTGTATCTTAAAATCTACAGGGTTTACGGTCACAGTTAAGAGCTCATTGTATGCAGAACTTCATGGCCTTTCCAACGACAATCAATCAGCCCCATAACCCTCTCTTATCAAGAATTATGGTTGTCTAAACTAAAAATTTCGGATTTTCTTACTTTTTTTTTAATTTAACCTGTATTATTTTTGCAACAAGGTCTTTAACATAACTTTTTTTTATAAAAACTGTAAACTGTAGACTCTCCTCTTTAATATGACCTTGTAGTACATACATACTACTCTCATATAAATTAACAGAAAAACCCAACATCAAGAAAACCCATGAGAAACAATAAAATCATTTCAAACAGCAATCAATGAAAATATTTGAAATTACTTCACGCTAACAGCCGTGAAAAATATTCTAAAAAATTGCATCACTAAAATACTTCCGCCAAAGCATTCGAAATCATAAACACAACATATGTGTAAATGATGTAAGCCATTCTTACATCCAATTCATTCTTACCTTTACCTTCTTTTGCCGGCACCAATAAACAAATATTATGTAATAAAAACATTTCTCTTCATTGCATGAAATTACGTATTCTGTGACAATGAATAGTGATTGCACATGGGTCAACATTTCTTGTGAACGATTTGCATTGCGATTGCATGATTGCTTTGACTGAAATTTTTGTCATATATGAAGTAATAAAATTGTATTTAGGTAACCTTAGAAATTATGTAGGTAAGTTAAGAAATTCAAGAATTTTTGTATACCTTATGAGTAAGGTCGATTATATATAAGCAGAACATTTTTGAATAAAATTGATTCTTTCTCGAGACAGGAAAAGAAGTAGTCTTTTAATACAAATTCTTCCTGCTCATTAAGTCGGCAGTTCTAGTTGTACTAGAACGCCTAACCATTACTCCGGTAACCATAGCTGGCCCTTGGCTTAGCTTCCGGAAGTCGCCAGCTGCTGTGAAGAAGATACCTCTGGGCATAATTGGAGATTTATTACCTGATTAACTGGGAAGTATAGTTAATCATTACATTAGACCCTATGTGTTAACTGTAGCCGTTAATCAGTTATTAACTCATAACCTACTCCGGTCACATCGAAATTACACGATATTTTTTAAAATGACGTGCTAAGGGAACAAATTATCGTTGAGAATAGAGAATTGAAGAATTTTAAGAATTTTTATTTTTCACGATTCCAAATCAAATTATAAATACAAGAAGACGAAACAACCGTCTCATCCGGGGTTTGAAACCGGAACCTTCCGCTTGCCGGGCAACTGCTCTTACCACTGAGCTAACGAGACAGATGATTTTCCCTCTTGCATTTATCAATTTGTAATTAGCCTACTAAGCCACGTTGCTTTCAGCTGGCATTAACCAGTAACGATGAAAGCGCACAAATAAATTGTAAATTCAATTTTTATTTATTTGTGCGCTTTCATCGTTACTGGTTAATGCCAGCTGAAAGCAACGTGGCTTAGTAGGCTAATTACAAATTCAATTTTTATTTATTTGTGCGCTTTCATCGTTACTGGTTAATGCCAGCTGAAAGCAACGTGGCTTAGTAGGCTAATTACAAATTGATAAATGCAAGAGGGAAAATCATCTGTCTCGTTAGCTCAGTGGTAAGAGCAGTCGCTCGGCAAGCGGAAGGTCCCGGTTTCAAACCCCGGATGAGACGGTTGTTTTTTCTTCTTGTATTTATAATTTGATTTGGAATCGTGAAAAATAAAAATTCTTAAAATTCTTCAATTCTCCATCATTGACCGATTCTAAAAGTGTAGGTTCGATTCCAGTTGAGAATAGGTTTGAAAATAGGTTTGAGAATAAGTTTAGAGCTAATAACTCTTAAAGGGCTTCAGATAGCACATGCATTAGGTCAATTTAAAGAGTAAAGTCTACAGTTTACAGTTTTTATAAAAAAAAGTTATGTTAACAACTTTGTTGCAAAAATAATAGAGGTTAAATTAAAAAAAAAGTAAAAAGATCCGAAATTTT
Source organism: Dioctria rufipes (assembly GCA_963924295.1). Taxonomy (NCBI): domain Eukaryota; kingdom Metazoa; phylum Arthropoda; class Insecta; order Diptera; family Asilidae; genus Dioctria; species Dioctria rufipes. The sequence goes on along the minus strand of OZ002741.1, from coordinate 104,958,017 downwards.
TAGTTTAGACAACCATAATTCTTGATGGGAGAGAAGTATGGGGCTGATTGAGTAGTCGTTGGAAAGGCCATGAAGTTCTGCATGCAATGAGCTCTTAACTTAACTTAACTTTTTCTTAATCACCCTGTAACTCCAAAACGGTTGATATGCCCCCCCCCCTGCCATACAATTTTTGGTTCGTCTAGGTGAGTACTATCACCTCCCGCTCTATTGACCTCCTAGTGGGAAACACCCTGTATGTTAAAGTATGCCAAGCACAACACATAAACATAAACAATAATTCTCATCACAATAATTCTAATGTACGAAAACAATTACTGTCGTACATGAAGATACACCCGACACAGTAAATTACGCTGTACAATGAGCAGGTCACCCCACATTCTCTTAATAAATGTATATCCTTTATCCTGGAATATCTTAAAATGTATGCTATATTTGATTTTATAAATAAATTCTCAGAATTGTTAGTTAATCTGTTAATCTTTCAAGCTGGAATTTCAGTCGGTTTAGTGACGAGCATTTTTTCCGTCAATAAAGGTCTGATTATTTTTGAAACAAAAAAAAATATCATACCAATTTGTTATGATATCCTTTATCCCGTAAAATTGTTGCATCAAAGATATATACCGAAGAGTCATATCAATAAGGATGGCTCTTCACTCATTGGTTAGGGCCATTGAACGGGGACTGGATCTTAGACCCTTAACTCTTGCTTGATGCCTTTTAGACATCGTGGGGGCCTTTGATAGGGCCACTAAATTTCGTTGTCTGAGGCAGCACGTCGGCACAGTGTTGATTGCGCTATCGTTCGAGAGATCAGCCAAATGCCAAGAGGACGAAATTAAATTGTTCAGCTGGCTTTTCGAACCTCACGAATACTGATGTTGGTGAGAGATAATGCGCAGTGCAGTTCGGTGTGCTTTCGCCTGTACTCTGGTCTATCCACAGACTTTAATAATATAGACTGCTGGCATATGCCAGCATATGCCCTCATCAGAAGAACAAAACATCCTAAATTAAGTTAAATTAAACTCAATTTCCTGACATGTTGCGGAATTTTACATAAATAGGGCTACCATGATTAGCTAAAATGAAAGGAAGTTTTCAATTTTATTTTAAAAATTAATTCTGTTCGCAGTTCTTAATTAAGTTGTTGCTACAAATATTCAGAAAATATTTTAAGTACCTAGTTACGTTTTTCCTGTTTCAAGTTCGTATGTAATTACAAACAACGCTATAATAAATTTTATATTTTATAAAAAAAGTAAGAATCTTAACAATTGATAAATACATATGTGGTATATAAAAATCTTAAAAGTTTATATGATTCTTCACGAATTTTTATTTAATATAAATAATTCCATTCCTCTTAAACTTGAGAAATAAATATTGTGAAAATTCTCTGTACTCTGTGTAGTTTTCTTGAATCAAATTAAGAACAATTTATATTTTAAAATTATTAATACAGTTTTAAAGTTATTAATACCACTTTAAATTTTCTGAATAAGCGAAAAATACATTCTTTTGAGTGACGATATTGTCAATCTTGATCGATTATTATATCACTAGGTAGCCAGAGAAATGAAGGTTAGCAGAAGTACTGTAAAATTCTCAATCTTTCTTGAGGAGCGGAAGTTTGGGCATAATAAAAATAAAAGGAATGACTGAGTACTGGAATGTTTCCAGAATTGTCGACGACGAAAGCATTATATTTTCCTAAGTAAGCGAGCAAACTAGTTAATACCTTAACCATTGTTTTGTTTTGTTTTATTATAAATTTAATCGGTATAACAAGAATAAAGCCACCACTTTCTCATTCCAGGTAGAAAGGCGAATTACCTATCATATCGGCTAAGTATCTATGCACTTAGCCAATTACAGTAATAATGATTGGTCTTATATGAATCATTCCTACATACCTAATAAGATTCATTTCTATAGGTGTACAGTACATTAAAAAACTATATGAGTAGAGGTTTTTCAGCTACCCAATAACGAATATTTGTGTTTCATGGAATTATATGGAAACATTCTGTATTCTTCAGAGTGCTTATTATTTTTTTCTTAATTAATATTAAATCTTTTATTTTATTTTTCATGGTTGTAATGAATCTTCTTTAAGATTTTTTTTTTTTTTTAATTAATAAAAATCATTTCCGTAATAATAATAAATGTTAAAGCACACAATTTTTGTTATAAGCTTGAAATATTACTATAAATTATCAAGCTAATAACAAGCTGTGTTCTTTTGGTTCCGTGCAGTGTACTGCAGAACACAGGAGATTGAGAATTGAATTGACTTGTAGGGTGCACAAAAGTAAAAAATGTTTTGAAAGTATAGAGAAAATGATCAAACTGTCATGCCTGGAATCCTTGCAAAATGTCAAAATAGTACTTGATAAACTTCGAGTCAAAATTTGACAGGTTTCACGTTTTGTAAGATTTAACGTCATGGCACCTAGATTATTCTCTATATGCTTGCAAAAAAATTTTACTTCTATGCACTCTACAAGTCAATTCTATTCGCAATCTCCTGTGCTCTGCAGTGCACTGCATGGAACCAAAAGACCGCAGCTAAAGGGTTTTCCAATAAGAGGTGTTATTTTGATATTCAAAGACAAATGTCATTTTTTGAGATAAATGATCGGATCTTTATTTCATTATAAAGAGGAAGGTATGCCGTTAATAATGGAAAATAAAATCAGATAAGTGACCACCACGACCACGCCTACAGGACCATATCCTTTTCATGAAATTTTCCATAACCAAATCGCAAAGTGGCTGCCCTATGTCCTCGATAGCCTCACGAATTCCATCTTTGATGTCTTGAATCGACGCTGCGCTGTTGGCATAGACCTTCTCCTTCACGTGGCCCCAAAGGAAGAAGTCGAAAGATGTTAAGTCACAAGATCTCGGTGGCCAATTGTGATCACCTCTTCGAGAGATAACACCGTCCGGAAACTTTTCCCGTAAAAGATCAATGGTTTCGTTGCTTTTATGGCACGTAGCGCCGTCTTGTTGAAAGTAAACGTCGTCCAGATCAATACCATCCAATTCCGGCCATAAAAAATCATTAATCATCTGTCGATAGCGCAATCCATTCACCGTAACTGTTGCTCCAGCCTCATTTTCGAAAAAGTAAGGTCCAATGACCCCGCGGGACCATAAACCGCACCAAACAGTCACACGTTGAGGATAGAGAGGCTTTTCAACAATAACTCTTGGGTTTTCCGAGCCCCAGATGCGACAATTTTGCTTGTTGACGAAGCCATCGAGGTGGAAAGGGTCTCATCACTCAAGATGAGTTTTCGATGGAATTCCGGATCATTTTCATGCATTTTAAGGACCCAATCAGCAAAGACTCGACGTTGTTGATGATCGGCCGGCTTGAGTTCTTATGTTAACTGAACTTTGTAAGCCTTAAGACCCAAATCTTTATGCAAAATACGGAGTAATGACGTTTGTGGAATGCCTAATTCCAAAGAACGACGAGGAATGGATAAACCTGGGTTTTCTTCAACACTTTCGGCTACAGCAGCAATATTCTCGGCTGTTCTTAAGCGACGTGCACGGGTTTTATTCTTCACATCACTAACTTGTTCCGACAGCTCGAATTTTTCTACCAATTTCTGTATTGCGGTCCGACAAGGTGCTTCACGACGACCCAAAAATGTTCGAGTTTTACGAACCGTCTCTGCCACATTTTCACCATTTTTATAGTGAATTTTAACAATTTCAATGCGTTGTTGAATCGTGTATCGTTCCATTTTTACTAATGGCGTAGTTTCTACTTGTCAAATGTCAAAAAATAACAGCTCCAAAAGTGATATCTACCGAAATAGCGGGCTAATTAAAATAACACCTCTTATTGGAAAACCCTTTATTATTGCAATAAGAAATTTCCTTTTATATGTGAAAATTTTCCTTCTGTATATATTTTTCTTACTTTGTAGCAACATAAGTAGCGTATTTTATGTTGGCTTTACTTTTCGCGTACTGTCATCAGTCTATATTTCGTGTTTTCGTTTTTGCTACCGAGGCATATCACTGGAGACAACTGGGGTTACCGTAACCCTGCATCGAAGTGTCATTTGCTTCAAGCGCTAAGCTCGCTTGTCGAGTTTATTGGTGTTATAATCTGTCATTTAAATGTCAACAATAATAATGAGAAATAAAAAACTGGAAATGTTTGCTCTAGCGCATTATCGTGAGGAAATAGAGTATTTTGAGGAAAGTAATAAGCTTTTTGAAAGTTTTGGAAATGTGATGTAGTGATTATTGTTTTTTTGCGTATTTGAATTTCAGAAACCTCTAATATCACTCCATATAACTCAATTGACATGTTTCACCTTGTAAAAAGCAAATGTCTTCATTGAGATCAATTGATGGCACTTCTATATAGCCTTGGTTGCAAATTGCTACTACCGTCTGCAAAAACTACTACAAATTAATGTGGAAACCTAAAAACATATTTCATATCTGTATCGATTTTGTCAAGACAAGTGACACACACAATTTCAAAATGGCAATTCAATGAAAATTCAGAGATTCATATATTGACAATAATTGCGTTGTATTAATATGGGTATACAGCTGCCTTTCTTCAGAGCAGGGGCTAACAGAGCTAGCACCAAGAGTCAAATGTGTCATGACTGCAAGACTGGCACCGCAAACTCGAACATGTGTTTGCTTCTGCAAAGGGCAGGAGTTAACTCTGAAGTAAAAACGAAAATGACAATTATTGAAATCTGTAGGTCTATCTTACCCAGGGATTACGAGACAGTACAGATTGCATGCAACTTGCACTGTCATACTTCTTGCACGTGTAGTCTCTGCTGCGATGCAGGCAGCACAGCTTTTAGCGAACTTGCATGATGAAAAATCATGGCAGCTGAGGTGATAGTAATTTGACATTATACAGTTTTCAAGATGGCGGAACAGAAATGCTTGAGAGAAATTAATAAATTTATACCGAGAAAATGACATTTTCTGGAATCATTTCCATTATATCATATACCAACACCTTCGTCTTCCTTTTTCTTTTATTTTTCCGATTCTGCTTCTTCCTTTATTGCTAAAATTTCCAACATACATTTTACGTATCAATGAAATTTTTTAAATGAGCTTGCATGCAAGATGATAAGACATCAAGCGAACTGCCTTCTGCTGTCAAATTTAAAATAGCTTTGGAAGGGAGGCTTACATACAATCTGTATTATCTTATGTCACTCCCGGATTAGTTAACTCAGTCATCATGGAGCTGAAAGATGTTGGATTTTCATTTGAAGCATATACGGTTGACATCGTTCTGCTCATCACCAGGCACGACATGGCAATGAAGAGATGCATGTTCAGTGATTACTGAAAAACGTATACTTTCTAGATATGGTTTTTTAACAGTCCCTTAGTACAAGCTGAGATCACTTACAACTAGATAAGAAAATCTCCATATAAACCCGGATCACTTTTTGAAAGCTCTTTAACTTTTTTTCAACCAAAGAAAGCCATAATTGCGAAGAATTTATGCCGCATAATACAGCATGAGAGAGAGAGAGAATGTGTAGAGCTTTCTATTAGAGGGCCATTAGCTCGTTTTAGTTGGACCACGTTTGTGTGAGGTTTTAGACATCTAGATGTAAGTTGTCTCAGGTACAATAAAGCACTCACGCTCTATAGTTGAATAGTTCCTTTCACACTTGTGCAGTAACCGTCTCAGGTTCGCTAATCTTTTCTTCTCCCGCCCTCTTCTGAGTCAACACAAAATAAAAGCACTTACAAGTCTACCTTTTTCAACAAGCTGATAATAGGCGCGATCAGGGTAGAAAAACTTGGCAAGAAGCGGTGGTATCATGCGACTATTCCAAGAAATCTGCGAACTTCAGATACCGTTTTCAGGCTATGTATATTTCTGTATCTACTTGTAAGCCATTTTCTCCTACTAAATATCCCAAATAATGCAGATCTGGCCGAAAGAAATCGCACTTTTCATAGTGAATAATAAGGCCTACCATAAGAAGTCTATATAGCACTTCTCTTGTGGTCTTCACATATCTGGGTTGCGATCATAATTACGCCTAAATAGCGCAGTGAATTGCCTCCAACTTTTCACCATCAGAAGCTACCAGAAAGCAGATTTTATGTCCAAAGAGTTCATATATTTTGCATCACGCAGTCTGTCCAAAACTTCTCAAACATAGGGCAAGGAATACGCATTTTTTCTGGACAACTTATTCAACTTTCACAAGTCTACAGAGGAACGATACGGCCCATTCTTTTTTCGAACCATCACCACAGGTGAAATCGAAAGGCTTTTTGACGGTTCCACAATGCCCTCTGCTCACATTTTATTCAACTGCTCTTTTATTACTACCTGAATAGTCGGAGTTACTAGGTAGTATCTTTGTTTATTGGATCCGAGTTTGTGTGAATAACGTATTCTACTTCTGTGGTTCAACCCAACCCTTTTCCCATTTTCTTCACAGCTGCTCTCGATAAGTCTTTTAAGTCTTTTTTCCTGTTGATGACATAGTTTTTATTTACATTCTTATGCTGGTACGTAACTAAATGTGTCCTTCTGTGCAAAACTCCAGGAAATGCTTGATAAATCGGCGGTTATTTTCACTTGCCTCCAAAAATCTCTTCCAAGTATTATACACATGGAATTTCTGGCACTACCTCAACCCGAACAAAAATTGGCCCTCTAATTCTATTGAGACATGTATTTCACCTGATATCTTGATATTATTTCAATTAGACAGCTCTACATTTTGTATACTAGTATCTTTCATACTAAGTTCCTTTCGACACAATAATTCCCATCCTGGCCTACCTACTAAGTATAGACCGTAATGCTCCCGAGTCTAGGAGACCGACGAATTCTACCCCGAAAACTCGAACTATCGAACACATCGTTCTTTGAGCTTACGAAAACATAATCCGTCAGACAATTAAAGGCGTCTTATAACTTTTTCATAACTCGCGTAGGTCGTTTGTTGATTGAGGCGATATAGGATTTAAGTGAGCTCAACTTACCGGTCGCTATTGGGCTCTTCTTACGTTGCCCGATTGCTTAGGAGCGTTGCGTACTAGAGATATTTGAGATATTGTTATCACTACTTGCTACATTATTTTGGTATCTTCCTTGGTTTTAGACTACTAATATTAATACTGCGTGCAGCTACTCTGCAAAATCTAGCGAAATGCCATCCTCGACCGCATCGAAAACATTTAAGTAAGAAATCTGGCTGTTATCGTTACTTACGACAGCTAGAGTAGTCTGGTCTGTCGATATATGTATGTATATATAAGAGGTCTGGCTGAAATAATTGAATACAACATTTGGTAAGGGGTCGTATAAATGATTCTACGGGGGCGGGATTAGATTTTAGCCTCTGTCCAAGATGCACAAGCTCTTGAGTAGTAAATATGTCTGTTAACCCTACCTGTGCTTGATAAAAACGGCTCTTGTTTCCTTTTAATATCCTCAGCTGTTCTACCTCTGTCAAGGAAGTGCTGAGTCAAGCGGATAAACTGGTCATAACTGAAATGTAATAACCAATACTATCGTCTTTACCTTACGTAGCCTGCCATCATAATCAAAGGCGACTATTCCTCCCTTAGCTCTGTTAAGCTTGCTCCCACGGCCCATGGTTTCATGGGCCTGGCCAGGCCAGTGCGGACGAGCTTACTATTCCAAAATGCATTTTGAAGAAATTGTCCTTTTCTCTGCAGCCAGTTTTGTATGAAGATGTGACTCGCTCGTTCGGAACACCAGGGGAAACGCGCACGCTCACGCCGCACCATTGAAGTTACCGTCCCGAAATGGATCGGACGGGCCTTCACAGGCGAGCTCGCGCCACCTCGGACTAGACCCTTTTCACGGCACGTTGGCCTATAACCCTCCGTAACCCTCACCAGAAAACAGTTCAAAAATGGAAATACCACTTGTGAACTTGTTTTTTTTTTTTTTTAAGATGCTGCCAAAGCTCAGAGGATACTCTATGATGCCATAGCATAGCCTTGGCGGGAAAGACAGATGGGGTAGGGAATTGGGGATTATTGGGCTGAGACAAGTAAGTAACGGCGCACTTTACGTTTAAATGTTTGGAGGTCAACTGATAATTCTACCGCTTAACGATTCAACTGCAACTGATCAGCAATTATCGCATATATGAAGCCATCTAGCTCAGTATTTACAACATAGCGATAAGGTGCTGTTATCAATTTCTGCAATTTTTGCAGCTGCATGAAATTCATGAAATTTATTGAAATTTGGTTTTGTCTTTTTGTTTTCCAGATCTCTGACGCAGAATCCCACATATATTAACTCGTACTTTTAATATTGTAGTCTACTGTTTTTTTTTTCAATAAATTATTTTACAACAAATATTTTGATATCACAATCAACCGGTAATTTTTCATTGAGACCTTAGTCTGTAAGCTTTCGCTATCTTTAATTGTAATTTAGGTTGAATAAATGGCATAAAAGAAACATCGTCTTTTCCCAACTGATCGGAATCCGAATTATCGCCATCTGCTTTTATTTATAAAGATCTCAGAGCCAAAACCAAGGAGGATTTTAACGTTGATTTCTTCTTTGCATGTGCGGCACCGTTCGGCTGACTTTTATCTACCCTTCACAAGGCCCATTCTATCCTTTATCTAGCTTTTTTGTACTCGCTGGAATTAGTATTACCATTATAACATTCCACTAAGCTGTTGATCTGTTCCCTCATACTGTTAAGAACTTTCATATCATTTTAAAACTGAAAAGGATATGGTTCTACAAACAAAGACTGGGTTTTAATTCTTTGAATGGATGCGTTAATAGTTGGTTGATATGAAATTAATGAAGTTTAGAAATCAATTAGCACAAATAAAATATCCAGATGTGGATTTTAGCAAGCAGAATTGCTTTACGTACATTACTACTGCCATCTATTTTTGTGGAGTGCATTACTTGTGTAAAGGTGTCACTGATTTAAATTTTCAGCCACACTTTCAACACAAGACGCTTTCATTGATTTTTTTCCCTAGCGGTGAAAATATCCATTGGGATGAAAAACCGACGCTTCTGAAAGCAGCACAATTTAGCCATCATGTGGCAGCTCTTTCGAGGCATGCTCATCGATCTATCCAGAAAAATAAGCAAAGCCGCAAGTAAGTAATTCAAGTGCATCTAAAGCAGTCGCTTGGAAGCTGTATAGAAGATTTTTTGATGATCTCCAGCAGAACAACAAGGGCTGATTTCATCTAATATTCCACGAATTTAAACTGTGAAGTTTTCCACTATTGTGCGAAGAAACGCATTTCTTATTTTGAGTGTGAAGTTCAGTGTGGAGTGAAGCGGTAGCTTTCCCAGAGTTGCTACTCTTTCTTTTGCCGAAATCTACAATAATTTCAGTACGGGCGAATCTTGGCTTATCATATATAGATTTATATAATATATTTAATCAACTTCATAAAATTTAATACCACAAGCAATCGCAAGCGCTCAATGCAGCTTTCAGGAAGCATCTTGAAGGCCTCTTAAGAGATTAAGGAAAAAGAACGGCGATGATTATCCAAAAAGCTCATTAAAGCTTTCGAAAAGACACAATCAAAAAATTTCTTCCGCTATTATTTAGAGACTTCCTAGGGTGCTTCTTAGCAGAAGCATTGAAGCGCTTGCCTCTGCGGACATACCTATGTTAAAAAGCAATGAACTGGGATAAGGAAAAGAAGCGCAATAAGCTTCCAGGGAAGTGCTTCAGAAGGGCTCTTAGACGGCTATTTTTCCACGTGGTTAAGTAAGCACAATCAATACCTTCGAGTGTAATGTATAAGAAGTATTCGGATGTATGTTTTGTGGAAAAGAATTTCAATTTTCTAGTGAAGTTTTTTCAATTAAGAATATTTTTAATTTATTCCTCTTTAATATTTCAAATTTATTTTATGTATCAAAACAAAAGACCGAAAATGGTCTATTATAATCATTCTTCTATTTTTATCATTCCGTATTTTCTGATATTATATTTTGTAGGCGAGATTTTAAAGATATTGAAAAATCCCTCCAATCGTCTTATATACTAACCCTCTGCTTATATAGCAACCTACCATAGTGATAAGGTGTGCAACGCCATAAAAATCAACGCAGCGCTTCGTAGTTTGAATAATAAAGAACAGCCTTAATCTGGCCTTCAGTCAGTGATGATACGTTGAAGGCGCTTATGTTGCAGGTGAAACCTTATAAAAGGGCGATATGGCAGGTTGACTTAAATTACAGTAGTTAGAATCGTGTGCAGTGCAAATTTAAGTTACAATTGTTTTTTCCATATCAACTTTTGAGAGCATAAACACTTCCGATCAAAGAAGTCTGAACTTCTTTCCTGATATGAACTTTTGTAATTTATTGTTATTTCTTTGATTGAATTCAAAGACTCTGGAAGCGAACATGTACCAAAATAGTCAATTGAAAATTAAAAGTGTTGCTGCTTCACCCCAAAGTACTTATACTAATCAGCAGTACATAAAAAATCCCTTAAATTATAAAACGCTTAATTTTAATGAAAATACTACATTGCGCGTAACAGGTCTTACAGAGAAGTATTGATTCGAAGCACTTCTGGATGGATTCTATATACCTAGTGAACTGAAATTTTAATTGCACTAATTAAAAATATAATGATGGATTACGTTGACAATAGTTTAAATTGATTTCGATTTTCAGTAAAATTTTACTTCAGAAATATATTTGCAATTTCATGTCTAATTTCAAAAATGGTCTAAATTTGGCAAACAAAATTCGAAAAAGGGAAAAGTCAGGATACTACTCCGTAGGACTGCCATGCAAAAATTTCGTTTTGCACTATATATTTGGATACTGCTTGAGAACGTATCAACGTATAGTGCGAAAATTTTGTACACTAAGCCTAGGTTGTGAACAAAAATAAGCACGCCTATCTACAACTACATCGATAAAGAAATTTTATAATGGAGACAAAAACCGACATCCTATGGCTACATTCCACATAAACAAGCCGGGACACAATCCAATTAAAGGAAATTGTTTTGTCATCGATGAAATATACGTAATCAGATATAATTAAATTAAGTCGTCTTTTCATTTAAACTTACCTTTTACAGTAGCAAATTAAGCAATCTAGCAATATGTATCCAATCTCGTGTCAGCATAGGTAATTTATTGTCTTGAGACGAACGATAGGCAAACAAGGACGGCAACACATACATGATTAGAAGTGGTACGCATAGCTGTAAGTTCATTGCACTATTGTTGCTATGCGTAGTTAAGAATTATTGGATGGTGCCGTGCGCATAGCGGCTAGGGTTAATGCACTATTATTGGTATGCGTAGTGCGTAGAGATTTTTGTTGGGCCGTGCGCATTTCAGTGGCAATATAAGTCACAAGCTAACTTGAATCTCGCTCTCTTTTTGCATTCAGCACTTTGTTATCACACATCGGAATTGACTGGCTAGTCGTAATAACTTAAAATTATTAACATAACAACTTTATCTTGAGTATCCACTGAGAAGAAGATATAACTTCTGGGTCTTGACTGAAATAAATTTTACTAAAGCGGCCCATACACGATACAACTGTTGGTCCAACGGCTGTTGTACAACCGTTGGGCCAACCAGGCGCGTATACAGGGGGGGGGGGGGGTCACGGGGGTCATGACCCCCCCCAAAGAGTGCCACCTCACCTACGCGGTGAATTGAAGCAAATCGCGCTGGACTGTAGAGCACGTTGTAAAAGTTTCACAGGGCGATTTTTGTATGGTACGGGCACAATGATTAGCTGACGCCAGCGTTTAATGCTGGTGATATAGCGCACTTCTCTAAATTTATAACTTTAGCGCTGCTGTGTCACAGAGATAATCTGCGGCAAAGCTTAGTTAATGATAAGTTAAGACAGAGGCGAAGAAGATTGGAAATTTTTCGTGTTTTCTAGAAGGAAACAAGTAATGTCATATACTTATGTACTTATGTCTTTGCATGAATAGGGGAAAGAGCTTCGCTATGCATTATTGTAGTGCGACTGAGCTGAGACAACGAGTTAAAAACAAACAAGTAAAATAGTTAGAATTGATACCCTAGATGATGGGCAAGTTTGATTTTTGAAGTGGTTTTTCGAAAAAATGGTTATAACCAATTTTATAGAATTTCGTATTCTGAAGTTTTTAGTACAATAAAAATATCTTGGACTAATCGTTTTCACAGTATACGAAAAAACTCTAAATTTTTTATGGCAACACCTAAAAGGGGTTGCCCAATTTAGTCCATTTTTGAAGTTTTATTTGCAAATGTATAGTGGAAAACCCAATTTTTGTATGGCAACCCCACGAAGGACTTGCCCAGTTTGTCTTATTTTCGAACTTAATTTTACTTTTTTTTTAAGTTCGTGTACAAAATTTCAGCTCTCTAAGTATACGCGTTCTTGAGTTATCGTGCGCACAGACAGACGGACGGACGGACATTCAAAAATCAAAATAACTTTTAATATTATGCGTGGGTGTTCAATGCATTTTGTTCTACCATCATTATTTCGAGGTGTTACAAATTGAATGACAAACTTAGTATACCCTTAGATTTCATGTAGAGTATAAAAACGAGAGAACCTAGGATTATCCGAACGACAAAATCTTATTAAATCCCTCAAAATCCTATCAAATTATTCATAATAATGTAGTTCCGGGTCACAGTACTTCACTTTTTTAATAAAAAGATAAACTGCGCTTTGGCGCAGATGCTGAAAGGAGATGTAAAATTTCTGTCAAATAAAATTTTCATTTTTCCCGAAAATATCAGAGAATCCAGCATTACTTTCTCCTATTTAATCACTTCATCAGAGCAAAACAGAAGCACGTGCTGTTCAAATATCATAGGAATTATACTAACAAACATTGGTTATACTATAAAAAACATTGGATATTTCTCACAATATTTCAGCAAAAATCGGTTTTCACAAAAACGCGGGAGCATTTTATGAGAGTAAAACCTGAAAAGTCCGCCCATTCGCATTTATTTATGAAAATGAATCATTTGCCATTTCCGTTTATTTGCATGTAATCAGCGTTTTTACATTTTATGTCCATATTCATAAAAATTTTAAAAAGAGTTCGATTTCGTTTTGTTATTTTTTCTTCTTCTTTCTGTCCTTTTCTAGCCGTGTACATTTAAATGGAAAACAATCGAAAATATCTTCTATGTCCTATATTTAGTTATTCAATCTTTGCCTGCGGTGGGGGTGTTTCTTTGAGTTTTTTATGAGTAGGTACTAATAGTGGCAATAATAGCCATTCGCTCGTAGCTCTTCATATTTGAAACACGTACGAATTTTTTTGAATTTTTTTGTGATTTTATAGTGTCGAACGAAAAGTCATCTATCGTACCTATCACAGGATGGAAAGTAATTTTGGAATACATATTTATTTTATTGTTTGAAAAAAGGAATGAAACGATTTATATATTTATTTTGCGCCGATTACTCGTATATACTCGTATATACATTATATGATAAAAAAATTTAAAAGAGACTTCTTCCTACTTTTTCAACCCCCCCCCCCTCCCCTCCCACTCGAACATTTTAGTTGTGACCCCCCCCCCAGGCTACAGGTCTGGATACGCGCCTGGGGCCAACAGTTATGTGGTAGTCCACACACGATACACCTGTTGGACCGATTTCTTCTGCTTTTATAATTACAACAAAAAACGATGCTCACTGTATAAAAACTTCACACATAATGAACTCGGATCAACGGTTGAACAAAAACCACATACACCATACAACGGTCGCATATACAACAGCGGTTTACCTGCATGCACATCCAATCATCTAACTGAGCTTGCGATCGTTGCATACTTTGTTCAATTAGCCCACACACCATATAACGGTTGTATGCCAACACAGATTAGTACAACAGTTGGACCAACAGTTGTATCGTGTGTAGGCCACTTAACTCAATAACTTTATCTTGGGTATTTTTTCTGGGTCTCGACTGGAATAAATTTCACTAATAAAATAACTTTATTTTGGGTACCGACTGAGGTAAAGATATTTATTCTGGGTCTCGCCTGGAATAAATTTTATTTAACATAATCACTTAATCTTGGGTCTCGACTGAGATAAAGATAGTTATTCTGGGTAGCAACTATAATAGCACGTACTAACATCAAACTTTATCTTGGGTATCGACTGAGATAAAGATATGTATTCCGGGTACCGGATAGAATAAAACTATTTACTAACACAACTTTGCTTCGGGTCTCGACTGAAGTACAGTATCTTGTTCCGGGGAGCAACTATAACAATACTAGTACTAACATACAAACTTTATTTTGGGTTTCGACTGAAACAAAGTATCTTGTCCCGGGGCACGACTAGAATAAGACAATCCTTAGCATTTACCAATGCTATAAAGTCGATTCCTAAAAGTAGATTGGTGAGTATATTACGTTGATTATTGATTTTTTATATTATATATTACATTTTTTATTTATTGTTTATATTACTTACATAATTGTTACGACTGAATTTACCGTATATTTTGGTTATTTAGAATGTCAGTGAATTATATATCTGTAGATTAAGTGACTTAAATATATATATATTTTAAGACATCTTAATCATTCGAAATTTCCTAGTTATGTTTAGTCATAAAAGTAGTGCATTTAAGTGACGTATGTGAAACAAACCACTAAATTTTAATTTATCTCAGCGTTTTTATTTTCCCTCTTTTATACTTTTTGTTTGAGTATTCTCCACGCGGGCAGAACATCGCACATGTGTATTATTTTTTTACACAAAATTAGCATTTCTGTATATTTTTACTAATTTGAAATAGTCATTATTGGTGAGTTTTATTTTTACGATCAAATATAAAATTGAAAATAATATTGTAGGCCTCATTTGCGTTATTCACTTAATAAATAATGAAAACTATCTACTACCCGAAGTGTTCGAAAAACCAAATTTAGTAATAATAATATGTACTATTTTTATGAAAACGCCTTGTACAAAATTTCAATTCTTTACGTTGATGCGTTCTGAGGCAATGTCCAAAAATATGTTGGAAACGTAATTTTTGCATGGCAACCCTGCTTAAGAGTTTTCGGATTTGTCCCATTTTCGAACATATTTCTAAAACTTGTTTGAAAACGCCGTGTGCAAAACTTCAGCTCTCTAAATAAACACGTTCTCCAGCTATCGACAGGACAGGCGGACAGACAAACGAACAGCCAGACGGACAGACAAACGAACACACAGACGGACATGCAAAAATCAAAATATATTTAAATATTTCGCGTGGGTGCCCAATCCATTTTGCTCTACCATCATTATTTCTATGCGTTACAAATGGAATGACAAACTCAGTTGTTTTGATGTTAGAGTAACCTTACTATTTTACGCTCAATAACTCTCAGCTGAGTAACAGTTACAATAGTACATGTGCGGCTGTAGTCCGAGTCTGTAGCCAGACATAAGGTATATAGAACACAAGGTATTCAGATTAAAATTTTGGCACATATTCTGTGACGTCATTTCGTGACTAATGTATATGCATTTCTATAGAAAAGACAGAGAGAGCACAAATAGTATTGTGTTCTCTGTACCGTGCTTTCCTATACATTTTTCGTCTCTAATGGCAGAATGTGGCACGTAATGAGAATATCTTGTATTCTATATACCTTGGACAGACTGGCCATTTTATCAGACCATGGTACAGCGCCGCAGCATATGCAATTATTACTCAGCTGAAAAATTTTTGTTTTTGGAATCGTAGTCATTTGGCTAAGATAAATTTTTTAAATAATTTTGTTAGGAAAGTTATAAAAATTGGATTACCGATGGGAAGATAAGAAAGTAAGATTATCGGAAGATCGTATGAATACTAGCTTTAGACGTAGGAGTAATTCAAATCAAACTTTTGTCAACCATCCATAAGAACCCTGCAAATATTTTATAATGTTAGGAATCAGTTGGGGCTCTCATGTGGACGTGAGGGAGTATGTTCCATGGCTTGGGAAGTATTTCTCGAGAAAAATTCGAATCTTTCAGATCTCATCACGCACACGTACACTCATTTTCATTTATTTACCTTTCCGTTATTGAATAATGTACTAAGAAAAACGACTGCCTACTTGATAGCTGAGTGTGAGTGGCTCTGCTGCTGCTACGATGTTCGTAATGGTGCCATCACATCCCAGCAGTGGATTTGAAGCATTTTTGTGGAGAAATAGTTCTAGAACTACTTTGAATTTGCTTTCACGTACCTACAAGGGAAAGTGATTATAGAATGACTTCAGTAATCGATTTTATCATATAATAATGAAGGTTATTTCCTTATATTTTAAACTATGAATACTTTGCAATTTTTCGTTATTATTACCTTTTTACTTCTTCCCCTTTTTAGGATACATAATATATTTACTTCAAGACACTTCAGTATTTCTAGTTTTTTTCTACTTCTCAATAACTTAAAATAAAAATGGATCATTAAATTACAAATAGATACCAGATTTTAGATTCTAAAAATTTCATGATAAAAGTAATCCAGTAATATCTTCTAGAATTAATCTGCAAAAGTAAAAAAGAAATAATCCGGTAATGCTTCCGTTAATTACTTATAGGATATATACTGGTAATACAAGAAGCGAAGAACTGGTTCCGCCTTATGACAACACCGTGTAAAAGTAATGAGTTGTTTATGGAGTGGAGTCATACTTGAACTAGTTTCAAGTGACTTCTGGAAGTACTTCTAGAGCTAGGTCAGTAATGACTTCGACCGCTGTTGGGATAATAGCACAACCAGCACAACTGTGGTGAAAATTTTAACACAAATGTGAAATCATAAATGAAATATTACTTATTTGAGCTTTTAGCAGGCTTCGTTGTTGTCTTTGATGAAATTTACCCAGCTAGCGGCAGTGCATATACATACGAACGAAAATTTATGGCTGGCTTATTGCATATGCATGGCTGTCTTATACATAGCCGTTTGGCGTCAGCATTTCTCTAAAGAAATCCGCATCTGCGTATTTTTTATCTGTGCTTTTAGCTTTTAGAAATTCCGATAAATGGATCGAATAATGCAGAGGCTTCTTAAACAATCTTTCGTATTTTAACGAGCTCTCGAAAAAGCACTACTACGATGAATTCAGTATATACTTCCTCACGAAGGAATGTTAAAATGTTACTTTCACTATAAATAAAATCTAAAATGTCTTAGGCTAATATTAACTATAATTATATGCATCCAAAATTAGCTACCACAGTATTTCTGTAGTGTTATGCAAGCATTTCAATAGCAAGTACAAACGAACGACTCTATTTTTTGAAAGGATAACTTGTAAATCGACGTGCACTATTTCAATAACAACACTAGTAAATTATACAATAATCAGTTTCAATGTACTTTTCTTATAAGACCAATGTTTATTATACCCAAGATGATGGAATCATAAGGTATACTAAGTTTGTCATTCCGTTTGTAACGCATAGAAATAATAATGGTAGAGCAAAATGGAGTGGACACCCATGCATAATTGGCGTTTTCGTTTTTGCTTGGGGGTTAACTCCTGCCCTTTGAAGAAGCAAGCATTTGTTCGAGTTTGCGGTGCTAGTTCTGGAGTCATGCCACTTTTGACCCTTGGTGCTAGCTCTGCAAGCCCCAGCTCAGATGATGAGCAGCTGTAGCCCTACTAACATCATGTAATTATTGTAAATATATGAATAGCTGAAATGTCATTTTGAAATTGTGTGTCGCATTTGTTTTGACAAAATCGATACAGATCTGAAATATGTTTTTAATTTAATTTATATTTTTTTGCAAACGGAAACAGCAATTTGCAACCAATTATATATAGAAGTGCCAGCAATTGATCCCAATGGAGAATTTTGCTTTTTACAAGGTGAAACCACTGACATGTATATAAATGGAGTGACTGATCTCCTGTTTCATGTGGCACCAGTTTTTATTTTAATAAGTAATCCTCTGACTGGCGCTGTTTTGGTTGGAAATACCGCTGAATCGTTACAGTTCAGTGGGAAATTATGCTCTCACGGAGAGACAAGAACATGAAATCTGCTTTCATGCATTTTTGGTTCAACGAGCAGTCCATTTATATATATGTCAGTGGATGGAACATATGAATTGAGTGATATGGAGTGATAATACGGAAACTTCATTGGAGATTTCTGAAATTCAAGCGCGGATAAATCCAATAATCACAGTCATCACATTACCGCCTCAAAATATTCTATTTCCTCACGGTAAAGCTCTAATAAATTGAAAACTGCAAAAATTGCCAGTTTTTTATTTCTCGTTATTGTTGTTGACATTTTGAATGATAGATTGTAACACCAATAAACTCGAGCACGGAGCTCAGCACTTGAAGCAAATGACACTTCGATGCAGGGTTACGGTAACCACAGTTGTCCCCAGCGCTATGCTTCGGTAGCAAAAACGAAAACAAGGAATATTAAAAGTTATTTTGATTTTTGAATGTCCGTCTGTCCTCACGATAGCTCGAGTACGCGCGTGCTTAGAGAATTACAATTTTGCACACGGGTTTATTTAAAAAAAAAAAGGAATTTTAAGTTCGAAATTGAGACAAATCGCGTATCTCCTTCGCAGGGTTGCCATACAAAAATTTCGTTTTTCACTAGAGAAAGCATCAACGTAGAGAACTGAAATTTTGTATGTGGTATTTTCATAGTGATATTAAATACAACTTCAAAAAATAGATCCCTTCCTGGTGTTGCCATATAAAAATTTAGGCTTTTTATGTATACTGTAAAAGTGGTCACTCCTACACGTTTTTATTTGACTGAAAAGTTATTTAGAATATGAAATCCTATGAAATGGTTATAGTCATTTTTAGGGTTCCGTACCCAAAGGGTAACAACGGGAACCATATTACTAAGACTTCGCTGTCCGTCCGTCCGTCGCCAGGTTGTATCACATTAACCGCAACAGGTATACAGTTGAAATTTCCACAGAGTGTGTATTTCTATTGCCGATATAGCAACAAATAATAAAAATAAAAGAAAATTAAAAGTTAAAGGGGGCCCCACACAAGAAACGTGATTTTTTCGGCGTTTTTTTTTTCTCGTTTTATTCTCATTAATTATTATCATCATAAGTAGGCATTTTTTTTCAAATGACAGCATTATTTTTTTACATGACGTCTACTCTCATTTGAAAAAATTAATAAAATATATATAGTGTAAAATTTTGTACGATGGTATGAAACCCTTCGTGCGCAAGTCCGACTCGCACTTGGCCAGTTATTACTGTCCAACGAACCGTTCTAGAAATATATGCAAAAACCACTTCAAAAATCAAACTTGCACAGATGGGTGACCTTACGAAATTATATACGGACATATATTTAGAATAGAATAAGAATTGGTATTAAACCAATTCTAGCTTTTTTACTTGTTTGTTTCTATATGTGGTTATACAGGATGTTTCCCCTTAGGAGGTCAATAGATCAGGATCAGATAGTACTCACGCAGCAAACAAAAAATTGAATCGCGTGGGGGTGGTGGTGGGAAGGGGGAGGGAGGTGTGTGGGGGGGGAATTACAGGGTGATTAAGAAAAAACCTAGTTTTTCATAAAAAATGCTGTATCTTAAAAATTACAGGGCGTACGGTCACAGTTAGGAGCACATTATATACAGAACCTCATGACCTTTCCACGGACTTCTTAACCAGCCCCGTACCTCTCTCCTCTCAAGAGTTATGCTTGTCTAAACTAAAAATTTCGAATTTTCTTACCCTTTTTTTTACTTTGACCTCCACTTTTTTTTTATAAATAGGTAGTTATTTTACAAAAACTGTAAACTCTAGACTCTCCCCTTTAATTTGATCTATTACATTGTATATAGTATCTGTAGCCGTTAAACAGTTATTCGCTCATAACCTATTCTCTTAAAGCTATTCTCAAAGGTAATTTGTTCCACTGTGACTGAAAATACGGCATTTCTAAAAAATCGTGTAATTTCGGTATGACCTGAATAGGTTAAGAGCTAATAAATCTTTTAACGGCTACAGTTAGCACATAGAGTCTAGTCTAGTCTAGTCTAGTTTATAGTTTTTGTAAAAGAGAGTTATGTTAACCACCTATTTATAAAAAATAGAGTTCAAAGTAAAAAAAAGGTAAGAAAATCCGAAATTTTTAGTTTAGACATGCATAACTGTTGATAGGAGATAGGTACGGGGCTAGTTGAGGAGTATTTGAGAAGGCCATGAAGTTCTGCATATAATGCGCTTATAACTGCGATCGTATGCCCTGTACTTTTTAAGATACATGGTATTTTTTGAAAAACGCTTTATTCTTAATCACCCTGTAACTCCAAACGGTAGATATCCCCCCCCCCCCCCTCTCCACCCATACAATCTTTTATTCGACTAGGTGAGTACTATAGCCTCAAGCTCTATTGACCTCCTAAGGGGAAACACCCTGTATACATACATATGTATATGTGGAAACAATATCTAACTAACCCAATCTGTCCGTCACATCTACAAACGCCATCAACCAAACACATATTAAATAACTAAAATGACGGAATGAGATGAGCTCGAACACACCATGCGCCCTTCCGATTTCAGCTTTCACCGAAAGAAGACGTCTCATTGCTGCAGCCAACAGAAATTTCAATTATCAAGGATTCAGTATTTTACAGACGGCATCCGCCGATTTATTCTCAAATATTTTGAAATATAATTACTGAACTTCATTCGAGAGTTTATATTTAAACGCCCCATCCACAAAATCAAATTACCTTTGTATCACTTCATAATCATATGGCGTTAAATAATAAGATAAACAAGACTACTCTTTAATCTTTTTCAAGCCTAATTTTAATAATTAGCTATAAGCACCTGTGTATTCTTAAATATAATTGTGATTTTCACAAGTTGTTCCAGTGAAGTGACACTTTATTTCCACTTATTCTTAAGAAAAAAAACGTATACAAATTGCATTGTTACACTTTCACCATCGGACGATAGGAAAAAAATTTAACAACAACCAGAAGTTCCATAAAACTATTTATGTGCATATCTTTAAAATAAATAAAAAATAAAAATAATATATAGGAAAGGGAAAACAGCTGTAATGCAGGAGAGTGCTAAGTGTAGGAGCGTATGAACTAATCGAGGAGTAACTGGAAGCTCACTGATCCCTTACGATCCCGAAGACTTCCACTATAGATGATATTTTTTGCCCAAACTCTACATTCAATACTAATCATTTCATTTAATTTCGGATTAGTAAAGCGGACTGCTAAAATTGAACTCAGATAACCTGGAACATTTTTATATGGATAATAATGGGAAGGGAAACCACGGTTTGGAATATATTCAATCGGTCCAATATTTTCATTATCGTAGTCATATTGTCCTGAGCATGAAAGCCAGACTTGTTTTCGCTCTGCCGGTGGAAGACTTCTTATGTGACTCTTTAAGTCATCTGGCATCTCTGCAGGCAGATCATTTATGTCGTCATAGCATTCAGGAATCCAATCGAAAATTTTATTAAGCTTTAGGAATATACAAGGTGATGCGCTGAGGTATCCATATGATTTTTCGGGGGCACAGTTGCCAAAACGATCAACATCTACAGTACAAACTTCATTCGATGCAATGTTTGTGTCAAAACCACAAATTTTTTGATTTGTTCCCTGATTTGGTAGTTTTTTGTTATCCAAATAAGGACTTAAGAAATCATCAAGTAAATCCTTCCAGAATTTTGAATCATCCGGCTTTTTCGTATCAAATTGAATTACAGATCCACGTTCGGTGTCTTCAGACAGTGGCCTATAGACTAGGCCAGGATTTGCACCAACTATTGTACTATCTATTTTCCATTTTGGTTCATGCTCATCTAATGTTGCAAATAGAGCTTGCATAGATATCGCAAATAGTGCAGCTAACACAGCATAAAATATCACGTAGAAAAGTATAATCTTAGACCAGCTGGATGCAGTACGCCTAAAAATTGTTCCATCCTTCGGATTATATATTAAATGTTTGCAGGGAACCTTCTCTTTGGGTTGTGGAAACTGAAATTCATAAGTTGTAATGGCAGATGCTGTTGAGCCATTTCGTTCCTTTTTGTTGCTCATATTTAAAATCAATGATATTACCAGAAAACCCAAAATCAAAATCGGTAAATTTTTGTTTACGTCCAAAAATTACCGAACACCAACAACAGCTCAACTAAAAATGAAACTCTTCACTGGGCACACAGTTCATAATTTTTTTCTTTTATAAAATATTCTCGAAAACATTCTTTACACTGTTTAAATTTAATTTAATTCAAATTTTTGTTTAATTTTATATCAGCAAATTATCTATTTAAACTTCTCATTAAAAATTTTTGAAACAGACATAACTTAACGCTTTTGAAAAAAAAAATTGTTTTTCTGATTTCATTTATTTCAAGAACATTTTCCAAATCAAGTTGACTGAGGTAAAATTTTGATTATTTTTTTTTTTATAAACTCTTTATTTAATTTATATTTGTTTTTAACTTACATATATCGTATAAAGTAAACAAGAGTGATGATGATGATGAGATTTCAATAAATGCGATCAGGCAGACACACTGAATCAGTCTTGTGAAACCCAAACCCACAAATTCACTAACTGGGCTCAGCACATTTAGCTAAAGTTCGCTAAGCAAGTTACCAAGCAAGAAAGTAAGCATCTAAGCGGCTCTATCTAAAGGTACAACCACTACGAATTCGAGTTTCCCCTAATGCCGAGTTACAGTCCGTACCTCGAAAACTGAGTTATCATGGTCACCAGAGGGATATTTATAAGTTTGTATCCTTAAAAGAGCTTGCAAGGGGCATTGCCATTGAAATAAAATAAAATATTACTACTTATGAATTAGTATTGTATTTTGTTGTATTTTTATTAAATATTTATAACTTCATAATATTTTGCTTAATTTCTTGTAAATATATAATTCATTAACTTTCGACACAGAACATTAAAAAAATATTTGTATAATTTACAACCACAATTAGTATAATTATTTTTATGCGGTAACTTGAAGAACTTCAAAATTTTCATTTTGACAATTTTGGTTTGTGTCTCAAATAAAATGCGGAATGAATGACAGTTGGAATATCCTAAATGGCTTGTGTCTAAAATAAAATGGTTTCGCTTTATTGGAAAGTTTTAATTTTAAAAATGAAAATTTTAACCTATATTCATAATTATTCAATATTTCTATTATTTGTGGAGTTGCTTAAAGACCTAGAGAAATATTTAAAAGGAAAATTTTTATGATTTTCTCAAAAAATAATAAAACTCCATGAGGTTTTGGCATAGAACAGAAGATAAAATTTAATCAGGGATTTTTTGTAAGCAAAGACCAGATCAAGGAATATTTGTAGCGTATTTCCAGCCATACAGTAAGAATAGAGGCATATAACTGATTAAAATTAAAAAAAAAAATTATTTGTAAATAAAATCTCTAATTCAAGTAACACGACATACAACATGTTTGCGTGATGTAATTTACCTGACTTGATAGAAAACCAATAAAAGAACTTAATTTAAATGGAAAAATTACATAACTTCGCTCAGGGTAAATTGGTAAAGTGGCAACCCAAAATTTAAATTTCCCTGACGTTGATAGCTCAGGTTTTGTTGCGTGGACTATAACTAATATTTTATATTGTTATACCGCTGGCTGATCTGATGGCTGTAGTGCTGTGCAGTTCGTTGCTTGGGAACTGCGAACTGACCCCGCGCAATTTTAACGCGTTTTTACAGAAAGGCAGATATTCGCGTACATTATCGGCACGAAAACAAAATGAAGTGAGAGTCATAAACGATGATGGCAGATATAAAGTTACTTACTTTCAAATCAGGTAAAGTTCCCAAGCTGGCAGAATCTATGCTAATGGTTTTAAAAAGATTCATTCAACTCGAGAAGAACTTTGATCGAGCTTTCAAATAACGAGCAGTGTAGATAGATAGAGGCGCGTATCCAGACCTAAAGCCGGGGGGGGGGGGGGGTCACAACTAAAATGTTCCAGGGGGGAGGAAAAGTCGGAAGTAGTCGCTTTTAATTTTTTTTTTTATCATATTTAAGTTAGATATCACAAACCCAATTTTCGGTTTCATTTGGAAAACCTGTCGATAATATTATCCACATCAATGTCGATCTCAGAGTAGACAGACAATAAGGACTCATATCAAGATCCTCTTTCTCGTGCAAAGATTTTAGAAACAGATGTGACACTACCGATTCTATCACAGGTGAAGTAAATCACTGAGATTGAGAGGTTGCACCTTGATTCACATTTAGAGGAATAGAAGTACAAGTGCATGATATGTCACTGACTTTTCATTTGATGGGAACTTAACTGATCTCGTTTTCTTCTGAAAAAAGTTATCAAATGTCTTATCAGTCTTCTCCTTTCCACTTTCGCTACTATTTCTACTTCCATCGCTAACTAGTGTAGCTAGTTTATTCTTCTCCTATAAATTAAAAGTAAACGTGAAGCTAAATTAAACAACACTACTTGAATTTATACGAAAGTACAAGCAAAGCAACGGCAACTACCGCAGGCAGAGGAAAGTGAATGGTTTTTATTTTTATAGTATTGCCGTAAGAATTGTGAAGAAAAATTGTAAAATCAATTTTAGTGGCATCAATCCCACTGATCGTTTTCAGCAACCAATAGTGTATAAAAATTCGAAAGAAACATTTTCAAGTAAATTTCTAAGAAAAAATGTATGCTTGCCAATGCTCATAAATATATTTAGCGACTCAGATGTCTTGGCTGACCTGAATCAATATAACTCTTTGGAAAAATTGTCCGCCGCCAATAGTGCATGGAAAATCTAAAGACAATTTTTCTAAGAAGACTGAATGCTTGTGCCCCTGTCTGAAAGAGTGAACCACCAGAATCAATGCACTAATTCGTTTGGACCGTTATCGGTCATTCAAATTCTTAAATTTTAGTGCTTCCCTACGAACGTAAAAATTTTGAACAACTCAGGCTTGAATCAGTGTCGCTATAAAAAATCAACGGGTGGCTAGACGTTGATTTCATGGAACCAGGGTTCTACTGGAAGAACCGTAAAACAAAATTTGTTAGGTCAAGGCTTAAATACAGTTGTGATGGACAACGGAAAACGAACATAAAATTCCGCTGTCAAACTTCTAAAAGCACAGCGTCTTAAGCAAATTCCCAAATTACGACGTGTGGCAGTCAGCGGTCGACGAAGTTACCGTCAGAATTGATCAATTTTTAATTTTGCCGTCGTCGCTGCAGTACTACCAACAAAATCAAACGAATGAAAATGTTGTGGCATTTATTTTTGTCAAGGTTGTTTAAAACAATAGATTTTGATGAAAAAATGATTGAGGAAGTGCGAAATCATAAAATAATTTTTCATATACAAGACTACACCAGTATAGACGAGTTGACAAAAAAGACATGGTTTGGATGTATATTTTGAGGCGCTTAAATACAAATGTTAAATTTGTGCTATTTTTGGCATTTAGTTTGATTTTAATTGAGTTAATTTCTGTATTTTAAATTTTTTCTTTCCACACTTTGGTCCATTGTAATTCTTTCGATAAAAATCTGTTTCAAAACACTCACAACAAAAAAAAAAACGAAATTTCAGTATTTTCTTCCTTCACAATCGCTGCTCGCCGCTTACCTCCTGTCGTTGCAATTATACTCCCAATTTTTTCAATTACCTGCTTTGACAGCGAACTTCCCACTGCCATCTACCGTCGAAAAATCAGATAGGTAAAAAATTGAACGCTGACCAATTTCTTAGAAACAATAACACTTTTTAAACTCGAAACTCACCTTGTATACACGCCTGTACTTACTATTTAAATTGGGGATCTGTAAAACATTTTTTTTTAATTTTTATTTTGGAGCAATAAGCCTTATCTTTCTATGTGCCAAAAATGCGGTGGCGCTTAAATCACGTTCAATCGTAAAATCTCGGAATTTGTAAATCGCCTGGTAGTAGGGTTGGTATGGAAAAACAAAAAATACGGGTGAGGTATTTTTGTATTTCATACAAACTGTGAAAGTTTCATTTAAATCGAAAATGATGTTGTACAAAATAAGTTCAGAACAAGTCCAAAGGGATCGCTCGTGCGTGGAACGTCTATGTAACGTGGTCAAATTAAAAATTTATATCTCCACAACGAGGCCGAACACCAAGGTAATTTTTTGCACATAAATAGATAGAGTTTTTAGCTTCAAAATGAAAATACAAACAAAAAAGTTTTAAAAGTCCTCAATAGTAAATAATACTATTTAACAAAATACTATTATTAACAACAACAAATCTCGTTCCGGTACCACTGTATTTTTAATGACATAAATGAAGAATTGAGCTTTATTTGGAACTTAAATATTATCTTGGAATCTTTTCTTCCTTTTTACGTGCGATATATAATATTTTAGCCCTGTTCCTTTATCTATTACATGATCTTCGTCGTTTTTCTCTATATCTACCTTTCTAAATTTGCCATGATTTTTCCCACCTCTTATATCTTTAATGAAATTTTGATCTGAATTTTCCTGTATCGCAATTTAATTTATTATTGACTTTTTCTTTAAATTTCGAGATTCTCTCGCGGATATCATTATATTCGTCATCCTTTATCTTCCCGTTATTGACATCTATTGGTTTTTCATTCATAGTGAAATGAAATGTATTATTATAAAAGGATATAATTTTTAGAATATTTTCTTCAACGGTGTCAATATCTTTATTAGCGTCGTGTATTAAGAGTCGCAAGTGCTCGTTGATTGTGTTTTGTAGCCTTACTGTTATGGTTGTATGTAGAGAGATTGGCTTGGACGTGAAGTCCAGACCTAGTCAACCATATCAACGAGAGGTCTCCAGGAGAGTGAAAGAAGAAGGAGAAACTCTTTACAGCTCAATTACGTTATAATTAAGAGCATTTATTTCTTCATAATACTAAGTGGCATAAACTTATCCACTTCTAAAAATTACTCAAGAAACATTACGCGGAATTACTTCTCAGGAAAATTTTCAACTTAGGCATTCGCTGTTATTAGACATAATCTGATACAAAATTTCTTAAAAAAATTACATATCCTCAATAAATTCTTCAGCTGCAGGCCTGTGAGCCTACAATACAAAATAATGCACCTCAACGCTCGAGCATAATAACAGGTAGTGCTCATTCACTTGGCAAAACAGAAAAAAATCGTGAAACAGATTGGATTGGGTTTCACATACCCTTTCCACCTTTTAAACTAAATTATCATTACTTTAAATTACTATAAAAGTTGTGGTTGACACACCGTATGATAGGCATAGCTAGACAAATGCGTTTCAAATTATTATACTTAATTTTTCAAATATTCTTGCCTTATTCCAAACATGTAATAAAGATTTTGGTGAACTACCCTTACTGAGCTAATTGTACCTGCTGCATCTAATATGCTTAATTTTCTTGGTAGTCATTGCCAAGTCACGCTTCCGAGCGTCTTTCAAACGCTTTCATTTCAGATTTATTTTAACTATTTTAAGAAAACGATTTCATTTTAGATTTATTTTAACTATTTTAAGAAATCGATTTTACTGAGCTAGTCATTTATGCTCTATTGAATATTACTATTTAGATTTACTTATCCGTAGTACTGATATTATTTATTAAAGCAAATCATATAACAACTTACGTGAGTTTCCTTTTTCTTTTATTCTGATGCTTGCATTCACCGTAGAGGCGCAACCATGAAATCCTGCAATGTCTCTTAATATAGCTGTGGGAAGAATTTGTGAAACTAATTGTGATTGGATTTTTTTTTTTTGAGCCGTTAAGTGTGCACGATCTTGCTTTAAAAATGCCCTGAGGACGTACAAATGAGAATTACAATGATAATTTAGGTACTACGTAAATTCTAAGAAGGAAAACGACTACTTTCCTGAACCATATCTCTATCCGGAACGGATATATATTGTGATGCTTGTTTCGATGTAGTCCCAAGCTTCTTTTTGACCTGAACACCGCGCACCAAGGGCGGATACAGCGGGGGGCGATCTCTAATAAAATTAAATAGAAAATACAAAAAAAAAAAATCTTTTTAAATCTTCTAAATCCGCACTAAAAAAAAAAGAAAATAATATCTCAACTTTATTAATATTATAATTGTATTACATTTGCGTATAAATTTAAACATTTTCAAGGTATATAAAGAATGCAAGATCTGGGGTCGGATTCCGTAACTATTAGCTTACGCGAGTTACATATACAGATATGCAACGTGACCTAAATACATACCTCGACTTGCAACGTGATAAGACAGATGACACCCTGAGAAACGACCAGCGATTAGACATTCCAACCCGACCAAAGCCAATGGTTTGGTAAGTGGTAAATTTTCTCATGCTTCAAAAAAATATGCACTCAGCATAAACATAGAAAGAAAATTCTTTCTATGAAAACCAAAACGTTGTCTTCCCTAATGTGAAGAATGATAAAAGTTCTTACTCGGCGACACGAATTAAAGAGATAATTTTCTGCACTGTAAAAAGTTAGTTAGTCAGTCTGTCGGTAACTTTAAGATCGGTTAAGTCCAGGTTGATAATAAGATTTTATATATTATTAAAACTAAATAGTAATAAAGTTCATTTTTATTTTAAAGGAAGTGATTGTTGTTTCTGTGATTAAATAATTTTCTTTTTCTCCTACTACCGCTCAGCGGATAAAATAACTGGCGCAGTCGGTAGGATCCTTTTCTGTAGAACAAGGATCCAGTGATTCGAACTTATCGAAATTTCATAGTGAACGTAAACGAAAAAGTTTATAGTGAACGTAAACGAAAAATTTACGAAATTATTTTGTTTTCATTGTATGAAAAAAAAAATAAATATTTTTTTTTACTAAAAATAAATAATAATAAAGTGTGAAACGCAGTGATCTAAAGCAAAATTTACTGGATCACGAAGAAACGACCACTGAATTAACACAACTCTGGAGAGAAGAAATCATCGAAACTTAGCGATTGACCGCAACAGAGGAATGGCACTACCGGTTCAACCAAATATAATGGAGCAATGTTTAGTTGCATTGACGGAGATCCTGGGCAGGCAGGCTCAACAACCATCTGAAGGAAGAGATGGAACTTTACCGGCATTTATTGCAGCTGTGGATCGAGTAGTAGCAGAATACGGAAACCAGGCACCCCTAGTATACACCGTAATTTATCATGAGAAAATCCTAGGAGCTGCAAAGAACTATCTAGAAACAGCACCCCCAGCATCGTGGGAAGAGTGTAAAGAAAAGCTAAAACTGCACTACAAGCCAACTAAGGACCAAGGACTTATCATGAAGGAAATAAGTGTATTAAAGGTCAGTTCAATTTTAGAATTATCAGATAAAATTAGAATGATTGTCAATGACATTGCCGAATTTGTTATATAATATATAATTGTGAACAACTTAAGTAGTGTTTTAATTTTAAAAGTGAAAGAAATTACAGCCGGGTCATTAGCAGCAGAATTAATAAATAAATTTAGTCTAGAAGAAATCAGATCGATAATTAATAAATATGTAGGACAAGATCAATACAATTTAAAATCATTTAGATCAGACCCAATAATACGAGACAGATACCAACAGAAACAATACGGACCAAGACCAAACAGAGAAAGTTATAATAATTCGAGCTCAACACAAGCTAGTTTTTTTCAAAATAATTCCAAACAATTTCGGAGCAATCATTTCCAAAATAATCCAGGCCAGCCTAGAACTAACATTTGGCATAATAATTCCCCCCAATCGCGACAAAATCCAAACAATAATTTCAATAATAATTTTGATCCAGCGCGAAGAAATTTTCATAATAATAGTATACAATCCAGAAATCATTTCCAAAGTAATAATAACCAACCCCAGCCAATGGAGATTGATGCAATAAATACTAATCCTGAGGTAAATCAATTAGGGGAGAACGATTTTTTTATAAATTAGCCTCGGAAACAAGAAAAATATTTATTACAATAACAATAAATGGCAAAGAGTTTTGTGCTATGATTGATACAGGATCTACGATAAGTTTATTAAATTCAAAGAGTGTAGGAAGTGACATATATGCAAAAATGATAGGAAACAAAATTCCAATTAACACCATTGAGGGACCAGTAAAAAGATACACAGAATATGTCAAAACAAAATGTCCATTCGAATTCAAACAACCAATTAATGCTAGAATGAGATGGATAAAAATTCATTTAGATAAGGATTATGACTTTTTAATAGGAATGGATTGGATCGAGAATAATGCTAAAAGAATCGATATCGAAAATAAAGAAGTAATATTAAACAACGAAGTTAGGTTACCATTTTTAAATAAAAGTGCCCAAGTAGAAGTGAATATGTTAGAAGAAAGTAATTTGAAAAAATTATCTTTAAGTCACTTAAATGAAGAAGAAAAAAACGGAATTATGAGTCTATTGGAAAAACATAGGAAGTTGTTGTATAGGGAAGGGGATATATTGGCAAGTACAAATAGTATTGTACATGAAATTAAAACGATCACAAATGAACAGATTAATTCAAAATTATATCGCTATCCACCTCGACATGAGGAAGAAGTGCGAAAACAGTTGAACGAAATGGAAACCCAAGGTATAATTAGGAAGAGTAGTAGTCGCTATAGTTCACCAATAATTGTTGTTCCAAAGAAGAAGGATAACTCTGGAGAAAAAAAAATTAGAATTGTAGTGGACTACAGAAAGTTAAACCACGTCACCATAGATGATAAATACCCACTTCCTAATATAGATAGTATATTAGACAAGTTGGGTAGAGCTCAATATTTTAGTTCCCTAGACCTTGCAAAAGATTATCACCAAATTCTGGTCGCGGAAAAAGACATAGAAAAGACGGCTTTTGTAACGCCAGCAGGTTTATACGAGTATGTCAGGATGCCATTCGGTTTGAAGAATGCTCCTGCGACATTCCAAAGGTTAATCAATGATATACTAAGAGATTACATCAATAAAATTTGTGTTGTCTATCTAGACGACATCTTAATTTTCTCAACCACACTAGATGAGCATTTAAATTCCCCAGAAAAAATCTTCAAAAAACTGACAGAGCATCAGCTAAACATCCAAGCCGATAAATGCAGTTTCATGAAGAGGGAAACACAATTTTTAGGACACGTCTTGACAAAAGATGGAATCAAACCCAATCCTGATAAAATTGAGGACATAGTCAAAGTCATTCTGCCTAAAACAGAAAAACAATTGAGAAGTTTCCTAGGTATGACTGGTTTCTACCGGAAATTCATGAAAGACTATGCTAAAATAGCGTACCCCCTTGTTAAATATCTAAAAAAGGATGCTAAAATTAATATCAATGACCCCCAATATATTGAGGCTTTCGAAAAACTAAAAATGTTAATATCCTCACACCCCGTTTTAAAATTTCCTGATTATGTGTCAAGAACATTGAATAACCACGAAAAAAATTATAGTGTGACGGACAAAGAGTTTTTAGCAATTGTTTATACAGTAAACTATTTCAGACCGTACTTATATGGTCATAAATTTAAAATTATTACAGACCATGCCCCTATAAAATATTTAAACTCGAAATATAGAGGAAAAGAATTTTCTCAAAGGAACCAACGGTGGCTTCTAAAGCTGCAAGAATATAATTTCGACATTGAGTATCTTAAAGGAAGAGAAAACAAGGTTGCAGATTTCTTAAGTCGAATAAATAATAGCCCCCATATCAATGAGGAAAACAGCAGTGAATCCAACATGGACCTGTCTGACACTATTCATTCAACGGCTGAGCAACTCTTAGATCACATCGGTATTAGAGAAGAGATTGTTAATAAATACAAAACTCAATTAATATTAACGTATAGCCCAACAAAAGAAATACAGCTTTACATGGGAGAAGAATTCTAGAAATAAACCCACAAGTTGAGATAGAAATAATTAAAGACATTCTGAAGAAATATATGAAATCGGGTCATGTAGGAATATATTCAGAAGTAGAAGACAAGGATTATAATAAAGTGCAGCAGTGTATTATTGAACTGTTTTCAAATGATCGTAGAATAAAATTTATGAGATCAACGAGAAGGGCACAAGAGATACAAAATGAAGAAGAGTGCCATAAGCAAATTTCACTTTATCATTCAGGCGAATCATTACACAGTTGTATTAGTGAAGCTTATAAAACTTTGAAAGATAAAATTTATTACCCAAAACTACAAGAGCACATACAATTGATTATTAACAATTGCGAAAAGTGTCAAGGCATAAAATATGACAGGAAGCCTATCAAACCTGTATTAAGTGTAACAGAAACACCAAATAACAAAAACGAAATTATTCATTTAGATGTTTTTCATTATTGCAAACAAACGTTCGTAACTATCATAGATAAATTAACTAAATTCGCCATAGCTTATTTAATTAATGATAGGAATTGGACGAAAAAGATCGCCATCCTTGAGGGTTATTTAGCAACATTCGAGAAGCCGAAGAGAATCATTATCGACAACGAGTTCAAGTCTGAGCATGTAAAAAATTATCTCATCAAGAAGGGTATAGAAGTGCATTGGACGAAGCCAAACAACCATACCGGCAATGCCGATATAGAAAGGTTACACTCCACACTGATAGAAAAAATTCAAGCAGTAGATGGTAACATTTCATTAGAACAAAAACTACAAGAGGCAATAGGGAACTATAATGATAGGTATCACTCAACCATAGAAATGAGTCCAAGAGAGGCCCATAAGCTAACAGACTATACAACCTTAGTAAAGAAAGTACATACAAAAAAAGAGAGGTATATCAACAAATTAAACAAACATAGAGAAATCTATACCGAAAAACGGCAAGAAGGGTATATTAAAAATTATAAGAGGTTGAGACATAAAGACCAACCATATTTCAGGAAATACCTATTAAAAGATGTACATTTATCAAACATTAAAAGATCGTATAAATTTGCAGGTAACCGCAATACTGCTATTGATGATGATAGGTACAGCTCAAGGGCTACTGCAGGTACAGTCAATACCCGAGGAGGACGGACATGTAAGAATAAAGCTCAGGCAAGTGGAAATATGTAATGACACTAACACAATTGTGCATATTATAAATCCAGAGGAAATATCACTAATTTTAAATCAACTAGAACTTAATATAGGCTATTTAAAGTTGGAAGACAGGCAAGCTTTAGAAACAGAAATTAAATTAGTTAGAACTAAACTCCGAACTATCCAAAACCCAATAAAGCAAAATGATAATAGACAGAAAAGAGGTTTATTGAATATAGTAGGTACACTTAACAAATGGTTATTCGGGACTATGGACGATAACGACAGACAAGAAATACTTGAACATTTACGAATAATTGATGAAAACAACCACCAAATCATACAGAATGTAAATCAGCAAGTAAAAATAAACAACCATTTTAACAAAACTTTATCAGATATAAAATTACTAATAGAGGATGATCGAAACAAAATTTTAGACTCATTTAACTCAACCAATCAACATTTAACAGAACTAAATTATAAAATACTATTTTTGGAACAAGAAACTAAACTAAGATACATTGAAAATAAAGTTAATCAAATTCTTGATAACATTATGGCTACAAAAAATAATATAATCCATCCAAGTATGTTAACTCTGGAAGAATTAGATTCTTATGACATAGATTTCCACAAATTAAATTTGTTAAAAGCAGGAGTAACACAGTACAAGGATCAACTTCTTGTCTTCGCTATTAAAATTCCAATCAGTTATGTAATTGCCGATTTACAAATAATCAAACCAATTCCAAATTTGTCAGGATTTGAAATTAAAGAACAAGAAGAACTTATTGTTGAAATACAGGGAAAAAATTATAAATACGATAAAGACGCAATATTGAAGGATCTAAAACTAAGTAAACATTGTATTTTCCAGAAAAAGTGTTCGTTAGTATACAATAATATAACAAGTATTGAAGAAATAGATGATGAGACTATATTGTTAATAAAACTGCACAATGACATTATGTGGCAAAATTGCGACAAGACAAAATTTAATTTAACCGGAAGTTATTTAATAAGTTTTAATAATTGTTCTTTAGGAATAAGAGATAAGAAATTCCACAACAAGAAAATGGTCTTTGCAGAAAAATTCTATTATCCAACTAGTGATATTAAAAAGATATTTGTCAAGCCGATAAATTTTGACCAGATAATTATCGAAAATGTAAACAATACAAAAGAAATTCAAGAACTTAAATACCATAAAACAATTATGTACGGAACCGGCGTAAGCATTTTTATGATACTGATCATAGGATTTTTGGGAATTGCCTTGTATTTATCATGTAAAATGAAAAGAGAAAAAATTACGATAATAAATTCGAAGTCGGAGACTTCTGATCTAAAGCGGGGAGGAGTTACATATACAGATATGCAACGTGACCTAAATACATACCTCGACTTGCAACGTGACAAGACAGATGACACCCTGAGAAACGACCAGCGATTAGACATTCCAACCCGACCAAAGCCAATGGTTTGGTAAGTGGTAAATTTTCTCATGCTTCAAAAAAATATGCACTCAGCATAAACATAGAAAGAAAATTCTTTCTATGAAAACCAAAACGTTGTCTTCCCTAATGTGAAGAATGATAAAAGTGCTTACTCGGCGACACGAATTAAAGAGATAATTTTCTGCACTGTAAAAAGTTAGTTAGTCAGTCTGTCGGTAACTTTAAGATCGGTTAAGTCCAGGTTGATAATAAGATTTTATATATTATTAAAACTAAATAGTAATAAAGTTCATTTTTATTTTAAAGGAAGTGATTGTTGTTTCTGTGATTAAATAATTTTCTTTTTCTCCTACTACCGCTCAGCGGATAAAATAACTCGCGTGCAAATAAAGTTCTGAGTACACCACCTTGCTTCGATTCAGCAAAAAGGGAAATGAGTTTTTCTGTCAAAATTTTATACACTTTAACTGATATTTTCTACCCGCCATTTTGGTCGTGAGTTTTGAAGAGTTTTTGTCAAGCGTTATTTTCAAAATTATTTGTTATATCATTTATTTTACCTTTTTCTAAGCAGTAGTCTAAGCCGAATTCATGTAACTCATTTCTTATGACTGAACTTAACTTCTTCAAAAAGACTATTTTCTCACACAAACAACATTTCAGCACAGAAAAATTTTCATTCGCTCACGGTAAGTTTTTTAATTCGTGTGCACTGGCATATTTTCCAGAGTTGCGGAATCTAGCCCCTGGACAGTTTAAATTTTAACACTACAGTGAATAACAATGAAGTTTGGAACTCCTAATATTTATCAAAATACTTAGGGAAATTGCTTTGTTTTGACTTTGCTTTCTTTGTGTACCATGAAAATTTCAAAAATTATACGCAAATGTAATATAATTTTAATATTTAATTAAATGGAAAACTTTAGATAGTTTTTTAAAAACTTATTTGTTATATTTATTATTTTTTCTTTTTTAGTCATAAATTATTCTCAAAAAAGTTAAAATTATACCACTAAGGAACTTTCAGTACAAGCAAAACTTGCACTTTTTTGTGATCGAAAGCTCAGAAAAGCCAGGTATCTTGATGAAAAGTAGTATGTTGGGAAAATTATCATAGCCGGAGTAATTAATCTCAGATTCAGCTTTCCTGTAAATATTTAATTTAATTTTATATTTTATATTAACCCTACCTAATTAGCATTCCCCGAAAATTATTTAACCATTTAATTTGCAATAAATTGCAATCCAGCGCAGGAAACTATGGTGTTTGAACGAAATGCAAGCGACCTTTACATGAAAACCAACAGCAGTAAGACAAGCAATAAGTGCATAATGTCTATTTTATATGAAACTAAATTTTGCCATGCTCACGGGATCAAAAACTTAAATTATATAAATAAAAGAACTCCGGCGATATCTGAATGTTAATGAAATTTTCACGCTGAAACGAAAAGAGAAAGCTATACAGGATTTATCGCAAACAAATTTTATTTTTATTTTTTATTTGTTTTATTTACACACTATGGTACTTTATATGTAAGTCAGATTATATTTATATTTGTTGGGTAAATAAATAAATAAATAACTGATGGAAAGTCCGTTTATAGGGGGCGATGGGGGCGATCGCCCCCCCCCCCCCTAGAGCAAATGTCTGGATCCGCCCTTGCTGAGTACGTAAAAGCGTGCTCATGAGGTGAACTTGTGATTTCCACAGACCAACCGACCTCAGGGGATTCCGTGGGGACTAAGATGGCGATATTTCAAATGGGGTAGTAAATTATGGATGTCAGATCCAGGAGTTTCCTTGCAGTCGCGGAATATTATTAGATTACTCACAGGGAATTCAGGTATCCTCCTATCAGACTTTAATCGTTTATACCCATAGCGTCGCTTCACGTTTCGATTTCACCTTCTTGATTCTTGGTTCTCGTACTTTTGAAAATTAGAGCTGGATCGCCCAATTGATTACTTAAATGAGGTTATCATACGAGTTTCTTTCCACTTAGGTTGTGGGATGATCCTATAAATACAATGCGAGCCCTCACGTTTTGCAATATTTTCATCTGTCTTCAGATGATTATAATTTTTTTAGATTTTCTTAATTTTTCTTAGATTCTTAAATTTTCTTCTTCTTCTTTTTCAAACCAACTCTTTTCTCTATGGAAGCACTGCCCTGACATGATGCAGCTAGTCTCAGTGTAGCATACTGCTGCCTGCAATATGCTACGACTATAACAATCTGAATTGGATGTATGATTATTGTTTGAAGTGAAATGTATATCAATGTTTACTTTTGGTAAAAATTCTCTTAAGGGGGGTCAGTACCAATATTTGCAAGTTTCATACATTTTTCAATGCAAATATCTAGCAAACTATTTGTAGCAGAATAATGATTTATACCTCAGATTAAAGATAATGAAGAATTCTAACGTTGGCAAAAATTAAAAAAGTTGCTTTAGAACGGAGATATTAGCTCGGAAGCTTGTAAAAAATTGTAAAAATTGAAGTTTTTAAATCAAATTCCTGTGGGTATGTATTTTCATTTCTTTAAATTGTGACTGTTTTAGAAAGAAAAGGCCTAGATCTAGCAAATATCGTCAAATTTCTTCATTTTTAGTGGCGCTTTTTTTAATTATTTGACACTAATAGTACTTGTTTTTTCTCCCGACATTTCAACGACAAGAAATTGCAATATTTATTTGAAAGTTGTTTAAATACAAAGCAAAATAGCATATTTAACAATCATGGGCAAAAAAAATTTGAGGAGCGTTAATTCTCGTTAAAAATTTTCAATTTATGTGAACTGCAAACTTTCATTTTTCGTCTTGAATTATATGGTTTTGTCGCATGTTGGGTTTCTGTCTTTTGCGGTAGATGTCTCTAATATGCTCTGTGGTCTAGGTCTAGGATAATTTTATATGAATTTTCTCACTTTCAGGACACAAACCTACGTATAGTAAATTTTATTACCTACAGGTTCACTGGTATCTAAATTGATTTTGATAGCTTGAGCACATTTGCTAAATTTATCTATAAATGTTAAGAATAGATCTTTCTCTAAAAAACATCTATGTGAATAATTTGATTTGGACTACTTGGAGTTTCAGTTATTTGAAATTTATGTTTTATTGGTTTTCTTTCGTATTTCTCTATGTTACAGATTTCACAGTTATTAATGAACTGGGCTACTCGAGTGGATAACTTTGGGTGAAAATATTTTAACTGTAATTCTTTACACATTTCTATGATGCCGCGGTGGTTATTCTTTAGATGTTCTGCTTCTATTAATTTAGCTAAGTTGTCTTCATCTGTAATATCTTCTAAAAGTCTATCACATTTTATTAATTTGAATTGATTATTGTCTGAAAAGTGTGTGTGCAATGCTTTTTCTAGTGTTTGGAGAAATCCGGCATCGTTCACATAAATTGCGTTCAGGGATTTGGGATTACAATAAGATTTGAGTATAGTGATTGCAGTATCATTGTCTAATGATTTAGTACGTATTGACTTCCTGGATTAAAAAAATTTTCAAATTTTTAATTCTCAGAGAACCGGAATTACTTTCAAAAATTACGATTTGGGTTTTGAATACGTTTAACGGGGATTTGCTAAGCGGGATTTCATTAGTATCCATTTCTTGTGCAATATTTAACTCTATACGTGATAAGGTGTCTGCGTTACTGTTTTGAGTGCCTCTCTTGTATTTAATGTCGTAGTCATATTCCGATAACTTCAATCTCCAAAGCAATAATTTTGAATTTGGCTGTTTTATGGAAAATAGCCATTATAAAGGCTTGTGGTCCGTTTCGATCAGCTGGGAATTCTTTTTCGATCGTACTATAGTTTTGTTCGTGATCATTCAGAGTACGACTAGCATAGCATATTGGTTGCCCGTCTTATGAGAGTACCGCGCTTAATGCGTACTGACTCACATCTGTTGTCAATGTAAATAATTTGCTGAAATCCGGATATTTTAATATTGGTTCCGAAATAAGTAGTCTTTTGAGAATTTCGAAGCTAGTTAT
Organism: Dioctria rufipes; assembly: GCA_963924295.1. Lineage (NCBI taxonomy): Eukaryota > Metazoa > Arthropoda > Insecta > Diptera > Asilidae > Dioctria > Dioctria rufipes. The sequence continues at coordinate 104,919,416 of OZ002741.1, read as the reverse complement.
GTATTCTGAATAATTAATATTAATCTTCTGGTTTTTTTACAAGTAATTAGTAATGGGCTTGGAAATTTTGGAATAATCCTGGATGAACTTTCTGTAATATCCAGTGAGTCCAAGAAAGTACTTAATCTGTTTTGGAGTTTTTGAGATTGGGAAGTTCTTGACACATTCGATTTTCTTCGGATTAGGTTTTAGACCTTCAAGTGTAATGATGTGTCCTAAAAATTAGGTTTCTCTATTCAGAAATTCCGATTTATCTAGCTGTACATTCAAATTTACGTCTTCAAGTATTTTGAAGATTTTTGTAAAGGAGTCTAAATGATCTTCTAAAGAAAAGGAGTACATAATGATGAAGAGGTTACAATAACTGTAAACGTTAGTGCGGCTTGCAGTCTAATAAATTTTTATATAACTTATTGCGGTGTGTAAAAATGGAAAGAAACTTGGTAGTTTAATGCGCTACCAAGGATGGCTGGGAAAGGAATGGTCATTGTTAAAGTGCTGCTTCGGCTTTTATAGCCACTCTCGAACCTTACATTCTCGTAATCTTCAATTTTTCATCGAAGTTTCGATAATGCTTTGATTGTCTGTTGCAGCGCCATCTGTTTGCTCATAGGGAAATATTTTGATGGATAAAACTATCTGGACAGTCCTGGTAAAGACTTCAATTTATTTTTATTATGGTTTACTGCCAGTTTGATGTACAAATGTACAGTTGTTTTAACTTCTTGACTTATTGTTCTAATAAAAATATTTTCCTTAAGGGTTTCTAATAACTTCGGGCTACAGAGTCCAGGGTTTATGAATGAATGTGTAGCCCCGGAAATATAATAAATTTTTGAAGTTTTATGTTGCTATCGACTATGATATATGGTAATTGGTGGGTGAGGCTACCAAATGAAAATTTTGAAGCGCAAAATTCTCTGGTAGTTGTGTTTTTATCATTTCATTATAATTTATATCTATCGGTTTCGGAGGTGGTAGCCGTTGATATTGGTGATTTTCGTAGTTATTCCTATTTCGTTATCTGAAACCGGTTGGGGTCTATATTGAAAGAAGTATCATTTGTTGTGTTATTATGAGGAGAGGTTGATTGTCTAAATGATGAATTTGTACGTGGAAAAAGTTGGTTTTGGTATGAATGATTTCTATAATTAAAAGAATGCGAAAATTGTTGGTTTTGGTATGTATTATTTCTATAATTAGAAGGTTGCGAAAACTGTTGGTTTCCATTAGCAAATTTTCTACCATTGCTGGGGTTATTATAACCTTTGTTTCTGTCGTTATTTCCACTAAGATTATTACCGTTAAAGTTATTTGACTTATTATTATTGCGGTAATTATTTCTATTATTGATCCTATTATTACTTCAAGGTCGGGGTCATTTATTCTAGGAGAACTAACGTTATAGTATGCATAGCCAGCTTCATGTAATATGTCCATTGCTGTTTCTAAGCTCTCTGGATCTCTACAATACAGAATTGATCGTATTGGTTCGGGGAGTTTATTTTTGAATATCGTCAAGGAGGAAGTCTTATTATTGGTAATGGTTTGTTCTACGATCTTTAAGTCATCTCCTCCTGCTAGGATGAGCTTTGTTTTTACATTGAACCTTCTCAATGCAACCTTTATTTTGCTGTAAAAATCTGCACAATTTATTTTGAAAGAGGTACTTCGCAGTTGGTCAAATAATTTTTCTAGACTAGAGCGGAATTTTGTCGATAAGATTCGTGAAATTTTGGAGATCTTTATAATCACCGGAGAACTCGGGTAGTTTATTCAGGTATTTAAGGGGATCTATATTTATAGTCAAAGGTGTCGTCATAGTTACTTCAGAGATATTAAAATCTTTTGCACTTTCACTGTTTGAAGTAATAACAAAATAAGGATTGATTGTATTTCTTCCTTCTTTTAAATTGATAATTTATGTGTTAGATCTATATCTCATTGAGAAACTAGATTTACACATCACATCACATTTGCTGATTTAAATTTTTACAAATCAGTTCTTCTGTTGGAATTTAATAGATCCGATGCTATTAATTTATAAATATTTAATTGATTTTAGAAATATTATACATTATACATCTAGGAAGTGTGTTTGAACATCACTTTAAAGATATTTATCACTACTGATGATATTTTGACTCGGTATTAGAAGCTTATATCAGTTCTGTTGATATTTGGAATCGTTATTACAGATTTTCTATATCACTTCTACTTATATTTTAAATCGTTTTTGGAAATTTATAATATCACTCCTGCTGATATTTTAAATCGAACCTTTAAACTTCTGCTGATATTTTGAATGATTATTAGAAATTTACTATACATATCACTTCTGCTGATATTTTAGAAATTTGCTATATCACTTCATATCACTTCTGCTGATATGTGTACGTGGGTTAATTAAATGTGCAATTAAATATTGACACATAAGTGGATTGCACTTGACACATCCTACCGACTGCGCCAGTGTAATAATCTAATTTTATTATTAATAAAAAAATATATAAGTAAAAACATCAACTGTTATGTACACTTCAATATATAACCACAACAATGTATAACCCTAACAATTTGTACCCCTATCAATGTATAGCCCTTAAGAAATAATTCGTTGTTTATACAAACAACGCTTAACTTATCGCCCACAGTCTCCTCTGGGCTCCTTTTACTCTTAACTTTGTGCTGGTGCTAGGGCATCACAAATTAGAATCTTATCAAGCGAGTGTTTTTGCTGAATAATCGAATTCTTTAAGTAGAGATAAGTTTTGTAAGAAATATTTTAAATGAATAAATTCATTACTAGTTGAGTATTCAAGACGTTCGGTTTTTAAATTTCGATCATCCTAACATTTGGTGTCAGAAGTAAAGATTTAATAAAAAATTAATAGAAGATCTTTTAGAAAAGTGCTTGTGCCAATCACTGGATTTATTATCTAGTATCTACTATTCTGGATACTAATCACAAAAATGGAATTATTAATTTTACTGTGAGTAATAATTGCGATTCCTTGATTTCCATTTCATCTCCCTAGTAATCAAAAGAAATTTTCCTTTCCTAATAAATCCGTATAATTTCTATTTCTTCAAATTGCAAATGTATTATAATTATATATCTTAAAAGTTAACAAATAAAGATATTTCCTGAATTTTATTTAATTGTGTTAATGCGCAGTTGGTTGTAGGTATACATATATATTTCTATTTCTGCAAATTTAAACTTAGTCTTATTATAACTATATATCTAGGAACTCAACAAAATAAAGACATTTCTTGAGTTTTATTTGATTTTGTATTAATGTGCAATTGGTTTATAAGATTTGTTTCCCAGGCTTGTACCGATAACCTTTACTGAAAGTGCAAAAGTGTACAAAAATATTTGTGAATAATTACGTCTTTTATAATTCGGGTTAATTCAAATGTGCGAATTTTAATTGATTGAAAATAGGATTTCAGTGAATAATTGATTTGGTGAAGTTTTATTGCATAAATTTTGATTCAAAAATTACCTAAACAGTTGAATAATATTGAATTCTATTTTAAATCTCGACCTGATTTAAATCATAATCAGCGGTAAAACGGGAAGTGAGAAAACCACAATAACGTGCATATAATCACCACATAAAATTTGTTGTAATTTTCCGCAATGACTGAACCTAATAATACTGAAACCATAAATCCCGATGGGGGCCAGCCTACCTCTCAGCAGCAAGCAGATGAAGGCTTTGACTCCCAATCAATTTCTAATTCTGATGAACTTCCAATAACATTTTTAATTCGTTTTGTGAAACTCTTCGATGGATCACGAGATGATTTGAGTGCCTTCATATCTGACTGCAATAAAGCGTTCGCATTGGCAGTTTCAACCCAGAAATACGTGCTTTTGGATTACATCCTCACGCAAATTTTCGGTAAAGCCAAAGCGGCCTGTATTAATCGTTCCTTTAAAACATGGGATGAGCTAAAAACCTTCCTGAAAACAATGTATCAGGATCGTAAACACTATTCTCAACTTCTGTGTGAACTCACAAACCTACAACAAAACTTTAATGAATCAGTGTCGCAATTCGTCTGTAGGGTCGAAACTTGTTTGAAAAGGACAATTAATGCAACACAGCAGCAAAATCCTAGCGAATCTTCACTTGAAGGAAGACTAGAGCTGTTAAATGAAATAGCCCTTAACAGATTTATTTATTTTTCTCTGCCATCGATAACAAATGTATTGCGTGTAAGAGAACTTAAAACATGGAATGAAGCAATATCTACTGCGGTTGCCGAAGAGCAAGTGCAAGGTATGTATTCTCGGAATAACTTCAAGTCGTATAATAACAAAACTAATTTCCATGACGGAAATCTTAAAACAAACCGACCACAATCTAAGAACCTCCATGTTATTCAAAATAACACTCATTGGAAAACCAATCCACAACCTTCCACTTCAACTGGAAGTGATTTTAATAGATCTACAACAGAAGTGAAAATCTGTAAATACTGCAAGGCAAAGGGACACTTGATCTCCGAATGCAGAAAACGCGAATATAATAATAATCGCAAAAAACAATCATTCAATAACTCGAAAAACGTGAGTTCAGCCCCAGCGGAGGTTGCCCTGCTAGAAAGCTTTCATTAGATAACGGCAATCAATTTAAAATCTCTAAAACAATTCTCTTTGCTGAAAAAACTTCCTCATACGTTACAATACCTTGTCCTCAGTCTAATACTTTAAAATTGAACCTTTTGATTGACACCGGTGCGAATGTGTCAATAATTAAATCTAATGCTATAACTGGTAGAACGGAAGTCTTTCAGGATGAACAGATTAATTTAAGAGGAATAAGTCCGAATCATTGTATTCAGACAATTGGATACACCTATCTAAACTTAGTATTAAGTGAGAAGAACTCTAAACCTTTGCAAGGAATTAATGGCAAATTTCATATCATTAATCAAACCTCCAATATACCGTTCGACGGAATTTTGGGGAATGATATCCTTAGTAACCATAAGGCTCTTATTGATTACGAAAATCAAAAATTAAAGTTAAATGAATATTCCATTCAAATTCTCTATAACAGTGATGAAGTTGATAAAGAAAATCATACAAGATTCCTAGAACCAAGGACCGAAACACTGATTGAAGTGAAAATTCTTAATTCTTCCATAAAAGAAGGTAGCATCCCTGAAACATACATAGAAGAAGGTATCTATCTATGCAGGGCCATAACAAAAGTAAATGGCAATTCAAGAGCCATTGCAACCGTTCTAAATACAACTGAAAAGAGATTTTCTTTAAATGAAATACGATTACATCTTGAGCAAATTCCAAAGGCATCCTATAATCTTCCTATTCATGAAGAGAAATCCATATCTAATTCCAAACCGAATTCCTTTTTATTTGGTGTAAATACATCCATTAGTCGTACCGATGAACTCATGAAAAATCTCCGTGTTTCTCATCTCAATTCTGAAGAAAAATCTTCACTTTTAAATTTATGCAAGGACTTCAACGACATATTCTACCTGGAAGGAGATTTGCTTTCATCAACGCATGCTGTAAAACATGAAATTAATACCAATACTTCCTTAGCTATTGCTGCAAAGACTTACCGCTACCCTGAGGTTGTGAGCGAAGTGAACAATCAGATTAATGAAATGCTAAACCAGGGAATAATCAAACCTTCGGTATCACCCTGGTCAGCACCCCTTTGGGTAGTCCCTAAAAAACTGGATGCATCTGGAAAACAAAAATGGCGTGTGGTGGTCGACTACAGAAAACTCAATGAGGTGACAGTGGGAGATGCTTATCCACTCCCAAATATCTCTGATATTCTAGATCAATTGAGTCATTCTGCTTATTTCACTACATTGGATTTGGCATCAGGTTTCCATCAAATTGAAATGGAAATAGAAGATGGTCCAAAAACTGCATTTTCCGCTCCTATGGGTCATTTTGAATTCGTTCGAATGCCCTTTGGTCTCAAAAATGCTCCAGCTAGATTTCAAAGACTTATGGATGCAGTCTTGACTGGTCTTCAGGGCATCCAATGCTTCGTCTATCTCGATGATGTGGTTATCTATGCTTCCAACATCCATGATCACGAGTCAAAACTTAGGAAAGTATTCGAGCGGCTTCGACTACACAATTTAAAACTACAGCCAGATAAGTGCGAATTTATGCATACTGAGGTCGCATATCTAGGGCACATTATCACAAATAATGGTGTTAAGCCTAATCCAAACAAAATCCAAACAATAATGGAATATCCCAGTCCAAAGAGTGCAAAAGAAATCAAATCATTCTTGGGACTCGCTGGCTATTATCGCCGTTTCATTCAGAATTTTTCCTTAATTACTCGCCCACTAACAAAACTTCTGAAAAAGAACGTATCATTCGAGTGGGGAAACGAGCAAACAATTGCTTTCAGCACCTTGAAACAAAGTCTAATCTCCGAACCTATATTACAATATCCGAATTTCACAAAGGAATTTATTCTTACTACCGACGCATCAAATTACGCGATCGGAGCTGTGTTAAGTCAAGGGACTATTGGTTCTGACTTGCCTATAGCTTATGCTAGCCGAACACTTAACAGAGCTGAGTCCAACTATAGTACTACTGAACGAGAACTGTTAGCTATCGTATGGGCGACCAGACCAATCATTTCAGACCCTATCTTTACGGACCACGTTTCAAAATAGTCACAGATCATAGACCATTAATTTGGTTGTTTAACATTAAAGACCCTGGTTCGAGATTAGTCAGGTGGAGACTGAAATTAGAGCAGTATGATTATGAGGTTGTCTATAAACCGGGTCGCGTCAATACAAATGCTGACTGTCTTTCACGTATCCCTCAGGAAAATACTTCTGTCGTCGCATATGTGGAAACAAAAGAAACTTTTAACGACTATATCAAGTTCTACTACAATTCTCTAACTCCAAATATTTATGATTTTAAAGAAATGAATGAACACATATTAAACTCAAAAGAGTCCGTAGCTTATATTACCGCTATTGACCTTAGCAACGATAATAAATATACTGAAGAAATCTTATCAAAATCCATTGATTTTGAGGTAATAAAAACTACACCTCACCAAAATATTGTTGTCAATCCACCTAAGGCCAGATTCCTCTTATATTGAAAGAGAATCATGACTCACCTGTTTCTGGTCACTGTGGTTATCAAAGGATGCTGAAACGTGTTGGTCAGAAATACAAATGGCATAATATGAGAAGGGATATCAAGAGTTATATAAAACAATGCCAATCATGTCAGACAAATAAGACATTACGGAAAACTTATAAAGCACCAATGGAAATTACAAGTACCAGTAATCAACCTTTCGAAAAACTAGCCCTCGATATAGTGGGTCCTCTTCCATTGTCTGAAAGTGGATTCAAATATGTACTTACAATGCAAGATGATCTCACGAAATTCTCTTACGCGGTACCATTGATAAACCAGGAAGCTGAAACAGTAGCGGATGGCCTTGTCAGATTTATAACAATGTTCGGAATACCACGATCCCTCCTTACGGATCAAGGTTCTAATTTTGCTTCAGAGTTAATAAAAAACCTTACTAAGCTATTCCAAATCAAGCATTGTTTTACTACTGCGTATCACCCTCAATCAAAATTAGAGCTGGATCGCCCAATTGATTACTTAAATGAGGTTATCATACGAGTTTCTTTCCACTTAGGTTGTGGGATGATCCTATAAATACAATGCGAGCCCTCACGTTTTGCAATATTTTCATCTGTCTTCAGATGATTATAATTTTTTTAGATTTTCTTAATTTTTCTTAGATTCTTAAATTTTCTTCTTCTTCTTTTTCAAACCAACTCTTTTCTCTATGGAAGCACTGCCCTGACATGATGCAGCTAGTCTCAGTGTAGCATACTGCTGCCTGCAATATGCTACGACTATAACAATCTGAATTGGATGTATGATTATTGTTTGAAGTGAAATGTATATCAATGTTTACTTTTGGTAAAAATTCTCTTAAGGGGGGTCAGTACCAATATTTGCAAGTTTCATACATTTTTCAATGCAAATATCTAGCAAACTATTTGTAGCAGAATAATGATTTATACCTCAGATTAAAGATAATGAAGAATTCTAACGTTGGCAAAAATTAAAAAAGTTGCTTTAGAACGGAGATATTAGCTCGGAAGCTTGTAAAAAATTGTAAAAATTGAAGTTTTTAAATCAAATTCCTGTGGGTATGTATTTTCATTTCTTTAAATTGTGACTGTTTTAGAAAGAAAAGGCCTAGATCTAGCAAATATCGTCAAATTTCTTCATTTTTAGTGGCGCTTTTTTTAATTATTTGACACTAATAGTACTTGTTTTTTCTCCCGACATTTCAACGACAAGAAATTGCAATATTTATTTGAAAGTTGTTTAAATACAAAGCAAAATAGCATATTTAACAATCATGGGCAAAAAAAATTTGAGGAGCGTTAATTCTCGTTAAAAATTTTCAATTTATGTGAACTGCAAACTTTCATTTTTCGTCTTGAATTATATGGTTTTGTCGCATGTTGGGTTTCTGTCTTTTGCGGTAGATGTCTCTAATGTGCTCTGTGGTCTAGGTCTAGGATAATTTTATATGAATTTTCTCACTTTCAGGACACAAACCTACGTATAGTAAATTTTATTACCTACAGGTTCGCTGGTATCTAAATTGATTTTGATAGCTTGAGCACATTTGCTAAATTTATCTATAAATGTTAAGAATAGATCTTTCTCTAAAAAACATCTATGTGAATAATTTGATTTGGACTACTTGGAGTTTCAGTTATTTGAAATTTATGTTTTATTGGTTTTCTTTCGTATTTCTCTATGTTACAGATTTCACAGTTATTAATGAACTGGGCTACTCGAGTGGATAACTTTGGGTGAAAATATTTTAACTGTAATTCTTTACACATTTCTATGATGCCGCGGTGGTTATTCTTTAGATGTTCTGCTTCTATTAATTTAGCTAAGTTCTCTTCATCTGTAATATCTTCTAAAAGTCTATCACATTTTATTAATTTGAATTGATTATTGTCTGAAAAGTGTGTGTGCAATGCTTTTTCTAGTGTTTGGAGAAATCCGGCATCGTTCACATAAATTGCGTTCAGGGATTTGGGATTACAATAAGATTTGAGTATAGTGATTGCAGTATCATTGTCTAATGATTTAGTACGTATTGACTTCCTGGATTAAAAAAATTTTCAAATTTTTAATTCTCAGAGAACCGGAATTACTTTCAAAAATTACGATTTGGGTTTTGAATACGTTTAACGGGGATTTGCTAAGCGGGATTTCATTAGTATCCATTTCTTGTGCAATATTTAACTCTATACGTGATAAGGTGTCTGCGTTACTGTTTTGAGTGCCTCTCTTGTATTTAATGTCGTAGTCATATTCCGATAACTTCAATCTCCAAAGCAATAATTTTGAATTTGGCTGTTTTATGGAAAATAGCCATTATAAAGGCTTGTGGTCCGTTTCGATCAGCTGGGAATTCTTTTTCGATCGTACTATAGTTTTGTTCGTGATCATTCAGAGTACGACTAGCATAGCATATTGGTTGCCCGTCTTATGAGAGTACCGCGCTTAATGCGTACTGACTCACATCTGTTGTCAATGTAAATAATTTGCTGAAATCCGGATATTTTAATATTGGTTCCGAAATAAGTAGTCTTTTGAGAATTTCGAAGCTATTTATGTATTCTGAATAATTAATATTAATCTTCTGGTTTTTTTACAAGTAATTAGTAATGGGCTTGGAAATTTTGGAATAATCCTGGATGAACTTTCTGTAATATCCAGTGAGTCCAAGAAAGTACTTAATCTGTTTTGGAGTTTTTGAGATTGGGAAGTTCTTGACACATTCGATTTTCTTCGGATTAGGTTTTAGACCTTCAAGTGTAATGATGTGTCCTAAAAATTAGGTTTCTCTATTCAGAAATTCCGATTTATCTAGCTGTACATTCAAATTTACGTCTTCAAGTATTTTGAAGATTTTTGTAAAGGAGTCTAAATGATCTTCTAAAGAAAAGGAGTACATAATGATGAAGAGGTTACAATAACTGTAAACGTTAGTGCGGCTTGCAGTCTAATAAATTTTTATATAACTTATTGCGGTGTGTAAAAATGGAAAGAAACTTGGTAGTTTAATGCGCTACCAAGGATGGCTGGGAAAGGAATGGTCATTGTTAAAGTGCTGCTTCGGCTTTTATAGCCACTCTCGAACCTTACATTCTCGTAATCTTCAATTTTTCATCGAAGTTTCGATAATGCTTTGATTGTCTGTTGCAGCGCCATCTGTTTGCTCATAGGGAAATATTTTGATGGATAAAACTATCTGGACAGTCCTGGTAAAGACTTCAATTTATTTTTATTATGGTTTACTGCCAGTTTGATGTACAAATGTACAGTTGTTTTAACTTCTTGACTTATTGTTCTAATAAAAATATTTTCCTTAAGGGTTTCTAATAACTTCGGGCTACAGAGTCCAGGGTTTATGAATGAATGTGTAGCCCCGGAAATATAATAAATTTTTGAAGTTTTATGTTGCTATCGACTATGATATATGGTAATTGGTGGGTGAGGCTACCAAATGAAAATTTTGAAGCGCAAAATTCTCTGGTAGTTGTGTTTTTATCATTTCATTATAATTTATATCTATCGGTTTCGGAGGTGGTAGCCGTTGATATTGGTGATTTTCGTAGTTATTCCTATTTCGTTATCTGAAACCGGTTGGGGTCTATATTGAAAGAAGTATCATTTGTTGTGTTATTATGAGGAGAGGTTGATTGTCTAAATGATGAATTTGTACGTGGAAAAAGTTGGTTTTGGTATGAATGATTTCTATAATTAAAAGAATGCGAAAATTGTTGGTTTTGGTATGTATTATTTCTATAATTAGAAGGTTGCGAAAACTGTTGGTTTCCATTAGCAAATTTTCTACCATTCCTGGGGTTATTATAACCTTTGTTTCTGTCGTTATTTCCACTAAGATTATTACCGTTAAAGTTATTTGACTTATTATTATTGCGGTAATTATTTCTATTATTGATCCTATTATTACTTCAAGGTCGGGGTCATTTATTCTAGGAGAACTAACGTTATAGTATGCATAGCCAGCTTCATGTAATATGTCCATTGCTGTTTCTAAGCTCTCTGGATCTCTACAATACAGAATTGATCGTATTGGTTCGGGGAGTTTATTTTTGAATATCGTCAAGGAGGAAGTCTTATTATTGGTAATGGTTTGTTCTACGATCTTTAAGTCATCTCCTCCTGCTAGGATGAGCTTTGTTTTTACATTGAACCTTCTCAATGCAACCTTTATTTTGCTGTAAAAATCTGCACAATTTATTTTGAAAGAGGTACTTCGCAGTTGGTCAAATAATTTTTCTAGACTAGAGCGGAATTTTGTCGATAAGATTCGTGAAATTTTGGAGATCTTTATAATCACCGGAGAACTCGGGTAGTTTATTCAGGTATTTAAGGGGATCTATATTTATAGTCAAAGGTGTCGTCATAGTTACTTCAGAGATATTAAAATCTTTTGCACTTTCACTGTTTGAAGTAATAACAAAATAAGGATTGATTGTATTTCTTCCTTCTTTTAAATTGATAATTTATGTGTTAGATCTATATCTCATTGAGAAACTAGATTTACACATCACATCACATTTGCTGATTTAAATTTTTACAAATCAGTTCTTCTGTTGGAATTTAATAGATCCGATGCTATTAATTTATAAATATTTAATTGATTTTAGAAATATTATACATTATACATCTAGGAAGTGTGTTTGAACATCACTTTAAAGATATTTATCACTACTGATGATATTTTGACTCGGTATTAGAAGCTTATATCAGTTCTGTTGATATTTGGAATCGTTATTACAGATTTTCTATATCACTTCTACTTATATTTTAAATCGTTTTTGGAAATTTATAATATCACTCCTGCTGATATTTTAAATCGAACCTTTAAACTTCTGCTGATATTTTGAATGATTATTAGAAATTTACTATACATATCACTTCTGCTGATATTTTAGAAATTTGCTATATCACTTCATATCACTTCTGCTGATATGTGTACGTGGGTTAATTAAATGTGCAATTAAATATTGACACATAAGTGGATTGCACTTGACACATCCTACCGACTGCGCCAGTGTAATAATCTAATTTTATTATTAATAAAAAAATATATAAGTAAAAACATCAACTGTTATGTACACTTCAATATATAACCACAACAATGTATAACCCTAACAATTTGTACCCCTATCAATGTATAGCCCTTAAGAAATAATTCGTTGTTTATACAAACAACGCTTAACTTATCGCCCACAGTCTCCTCTGGGCTCCTTTTACTCTTAACTTTGTGCTGGTGCTAGGGCATCACAAATTAGAATCTTATCAAGCGAGTGTTTTTGCTGAATAATCGAATTCTTTAAGTAGAGATAAGTTTTGTAAGAAATATTTTAAATGAATAAATTCATTACTAGTTGAGTATTCAAGACGTTCGGTTTTTAAATTTCGATCATCCTAACATTTGGTGTCAGAAGTAAAGATTTAATAAAAAATTAATAGAAGATCTTTTAGAAAAGTGCTTGTGCCAATCACTGGATTTATTATCTAGTATCTACTATTCTGGATACTAATCACAAAAATGGAATTATTAATTTTACTGTGAGTAATAATTGCGATTCCTTGATTTCCATTTCATCTCCCTAGTAATCAAAAGAAATTTTCCTTTCCTAATAAATCCGTATAATTTCTATTTCTTCAAATTGCAAATGTATTATAATTATATATCTTAAAAGTTAACAAATAAAGATATTTCCTGAATTTTATTTAATTGTGTTAATGCGCAGTTGGTTGTAGGTATACATATATATTTCTATTTCTGCAAATTTAAACTTAGTCTTATTATAACTATATATCTAGGAACTCAACAAAATAAAGACATTTCTTGAGTTTTATTTGATTTTGTATTAATGTGCAATTGGTTTATAAGATTTGTTTCCCAGGCTTGTACCGATAACCTTTACTGAAAGTGCAAAAGTGTACAAAAATATTTGTGAATAATTACGTCTTTTATAATTCGGGTTAATTCAAATGTGCGAATTTTAATTGATTGAAAATAGGATTTCAGTGAATAATTGATTTGGTGAAGTTTTATTGCATAAATTTTGATTCAAAAATTACCTAAACAGTTGAATAATATTGAATTCTATTTTAAATCTCGACCTGATTTAAATCATAATCAGCGGTAAAACGGGAAGTGAGAAAACCACAATAACGTGCATATAATCACCACATAAAATTTGTTGTAATTTTCCGCAATGACTGAACCTAATAATACTGAAACCATAAATCCCGATGGGGGCCAGCCTACCTCTCAGCAGCAAGCAGATGAAGGCTTTGACTCCCAATCAATTTCTAATTCTGATGAACTTCCAATAACATTTTTAATTCGTTTTGTGAAACTCTTCGATGGATCACGAGATGATTTGAGTGCCTTCATATCTGACTGCAATAAAGCGTTCGCATTGGCAGTTTCAACCCAGAAATACGTGCTTTTGGATTACATCCTCACGCAAATTTTCGGTAAAGCCAAAGCGGCCTGTATTAATCGTTCCTTTAAAACATGGGATGAGCTAAAAACCTTCCTGAAAACAATGTATCAGGATCGTAAACACTATTCTCAACTTCTGTGTGAACTCACAAACCTACAACAAAACTTTAATGAATCAGTGTCGCAATTCGTCTGTAGGGTCGAAACTTGTTTGAAAAGGACAATTAATGCAACACAGCAGCAAAATCCTAGCGAATCTTCACTTGAAGGAAGACTAGAGCTGTTAAATGAAATAGCCCTTAACAGATTTATTTATTTTTCTCTGCCATCGATAACAAATGTATTGCGTGTAAGAGAACTTAAAACATGGAATGAAGCAATATCTACTGCGGTTGCAGAAGAGCAAGTGCAAGGTATGTATTCTCGGAATAACTTCAAGTCGTATAATAACAAAACTAATTTCCATGACGGAAATCTTAAAACAAACCGACCACAATCTAAGAACCTCCATGTTATTCAAAATAACACTCATTGGAAAACCAATCCACAACCTTCCACTTCAACTGGAAGTGATTTTAATAGATCTACAACAGAAGTGAAAATCTGTAAATACTGCAAGGCAAAGGGACACTTGATCTCCGAATGCAGAAAACGCGAATATAATAATAATCGCAAAAAACAATCATTCAATAACTCGAAAAACGTGAGTTCAGCCCCAGCGGAGGTTGCCCTGCTAGAAAGCTTTCATTAGATAACGGCAATCAATTTAAAATCTCTAAAACAATTCTCTTTGCTGAAAAAACTTCCTCATACGTTACAATACCTTGTCCTCAGTCTAATACTTTAAAATTGAACCTTTTGATTGACACCGGTGCGAATGTGTCAATAATTAAATCTAATGCTATAACTGGTAGAACGGAAGTCTTTCAGGATGAACAGATTAATTTAAGAGGAATAAGTCCGAATCATTGTATTCAGACAATTGGATACACCTATCTAAACTTAGTATTAAGTGAGAAGAACTCTAAACCTTTGCAAGGAATTAATGGCAAATTTCATATCATTAATCAAACCTCCAATATACCGTTCGACGGAATTTTGGGGAATGATATCCTTAGTAACCATAAGGCTCTTATTGATTACGAAAATCAAAAATTAAAGTTAAATGAATATTCCATTCAAATTCTCTATAACAGTGATGAAGTTGATAAAGAAAATCATACAAGATTCCTAGAACCAAGGACCGAAACACTGATTGAAGTGAAAATTCTTAATTCTTCCATAAAAGAAGGTAGCATCCCTGAAACATACATAGAAGAAGGTATCTATCTATGCAGGGCCATAACAAAAGTAAATGGCAATTCAAGAGCCATTGCAACCGTTCTAAATACAACTGAAAAGAGATTTTCTTTAAATGAAATACGATTACATCTTGAGCAAATTCCAAAGGCATCCTATAATCTTCCTATTCATGAAGAGAAATCCATATCTAATTCCAAACCGAATTCCTTTTTATTTGGTGTAAATACATCCATTAGTCGTACCGATGAACTCATGAAAAATCTCCGTGTTTCTCATCTCAATTCTGAAGAAAAATCTTCACTTTTAAATTTATGCAAGGACTTCAACGACATATTCTACCTGGAAGGAGATTTGCTTTCATCAACGCATGCTGTAAAACATGAAATTAATACCAATACTTCCTTAGCTATTGCTGCAAAGACTTACCGCTACCCTGAGGTTGTGAGCGAAGTGAACAATCAGATTAATAAAATGCTAAACCAGGGAATAATCAAACCTTCGGTATCACCCTGGTCAGCACCCCTTTGGGTAGTCCCTAAAAAACTGGATGCATCTGGAAAACAAAAATGGCGTGTGGTGGTCGACTACAGAAAACTCAATGAGGTGACAGTGGGAGATGCTTATCCACTCCCAAATATCTCTGATATTCTAGATCAATTGAGTCATTCTGCTTATTTCACTACATTGGATTTGGCATCAGGTTTCCATCAAATTGAAATGGAAATAGAAGATGGTCCAAAAACTGCATTTTCCGCTCCTATGGGTCATTTTGAATTCGTTCGAATGCCCTTTGGTCTCAAAAATGCTCCAGCTAGATTTCAAAGACTTATGGATGCAGTCTTGACTGGTCTTCAGGGCATCCAATGCTTCGTCTATCTCGATGATGTGGTTATCTATGCTTCCAACATCCATGATCACGAGTCAAAACTTAGGAAAGTATTCGAGCGGCTTCGACTACACAATTTAAAACTACAGCCAGATAAGTGCGAATTTATGCATACTGAGGTCGCATATCTAGGGCACATTATCACAAATAATGGTGTTAAGCCTAATCCAAACAAAATCCAAACAATAATGGAATATCCCAGTCCAAAGAGTGCAAAAGAAATCAAATCATTCTTGGGACTCGCTGGCTATTATCGCCGTTTCATTCAGAATTTTTCCTTAATTACTCGCCCACTAACAAAACTTCTGAAAAAGAACGTATCATTCGAGTGGGGAAACGAGCAAACAATTGCTTTCAGCACCTTGAAACAAAGTCTAATCTCCGAACCTATATTACAATATCCGAATTTCACAAAGGAATTTATTCTTACTACCGACGCATCAAATTACGCGATCGGAGCTGTGTTAAGTCAAGGGACTATTGGTTCTGACTTGCCTATAGCTTATGCTAGCCGAACACTTAACAGAGCTGAGTCCAACTATAGTACTACTGAACGAGAACTGTTAGCTATCGTATGGGCGACCAGACCAATCATTTCAGACCCTATCTTTACGGACCACGTTTCAAAATAGTCACAGATCATAGACCATTAATTTGGTTGTTTAACATTAAAGACCCTGGTTCGAGATTAGTCAGGTGGAGACTGAAATTAGAGCAGTATGATTATGAGGTTGTCTATAAACCGGGTCGCGTCAATACAAATGCTGACTGTCTTTCACGTATCCCTCAGGAAAATACTTCTGTCGTCGCATATGTGGAAACAAAAGAAACTTTTAACGACTATATCAAGTTCTACTACAATTCTCTAACTCCAAATATTTATGATTTTAAAGAAATGAATGAACACATATTAAACTCAAAAGAGTCCGTAGCTTATATTACCGCTATTGACCTTAGCAACGATAATAAATATACTGAAGAAATCTTATCAAAATCCATTGATTTTGAGGTAATAAAAACTACACCTCACCAAAATATTGTTGTCAATCCACCTAAGGCCAGATTCCTCTTATATTGAAAGAGAATCATGACTCACCTGTTTCTGGTCACTGTGGTTATCAAAGGATGCTGAAACGTGTTGGTCAGAAATACAAATGGCATAATATGAGAAGGGATATCAAGAGTTATATAAAACAATGCCAATCATGTCAGACAAATAAGACATTACGGAAAACTTATAAAGCACCAATGGAAATTACAAGTACCAGTAATCAACCTTTCGAAAAACTAGCCCTCGATATAGTGGGTCCTCTTCCATTGTCTGAAAGTGGATTCAAATATGTACTTACAATGCAAGATGATCTCACGAAATTCTCTTACGCGGTACCATTGATAAACCAGGAAGCTGAAACAGTAGCGGATGGCCTTGTCAGATTTATAACAATGTTCGGAATACCACGATCCCTCCTTACGGATCAAGGTTCTAATTTTGCTTCAGAGTTAATAAAAAACCTTACTAAGCTATTCCAAATCAAGCATTGTTTTACTACTGCGTATCACCCTCAATCAAATGGAGCATTAGAACGCTCCCACTCTACCCTCAAAGACTACCTAAAACATTACATAAGTGATAAGCAAACTGACTGGGATAAATACATTCCCCTTGCGATGTTTTCTTATAACACTAATATTCATGCTTCTACTAAGATCTCCCCATATGAACTTCTGTATGGTCATAAACCTATATTACCTACTTCAATTACCTCAACCCCAGAATTCAAATATACTTATGAATCTTATTGTGACCAATTGAAAAACAGACTGAATCGGTCTCATCAAATCGCGAAGGAAAACCTGCTGTCTGTAAAACAAAAATCGAAAATCATCCATGACCGAAACACCTATACTCATTCTTATAAACTAGGTGATAACGTTTACCTAAAGAACAACCAAAATAAGGTAGGTTTTTCCAAAAAACTGTCCCCAAACTATAAAGGTCCTTACAAAATTATAAAAATTCATAATAAGCAAAATACTACTATTGATTGTAAAGGCAAACAATTACGAGTTCATGTAAATCGTTTAAAACCTGCATATCTCGTTGCAGATCTATCATCCCGTTGATTAGAGCAGAATACTTCAAAATCGAACCTGTAACTAATGGCAGCGGTTTATTTTACGAACACTTGGGACAAGTAAAATTTTATTCCGATTATTGGCAAATTATTACATACACAAACATATCTTTTTACAACAAAAAGCTTTCCTTAATTCAAAATATCTATGATAAATCATTGGCAATGTGCCGTGGTAATTCACGAAAACCTTACACATTTCACTGTGCACAAACTTTAGAGTTTTTGTCTGTTCAAATTCCAAAGTTATATCAAAAAGAGGAAACCTTGGCGCACTTAATCAATCATCGAAGATCTAGACGCGGCATTTTCAATGGCGGAGGATATGCATTGAACTGGCTGTTCGGTGTTCCCGATGATGCCCAATATTATAACGATGCTATACAAAAGGTCGAAGAAGACGATAAATACTTACAAGTTCTGATGAAAGAACAAATTCAAGTAATTAAAAGTACTATTTCAAACTTTAACGAATCAATTCATATACTTAAGATACACGAAAAACTTTTCAATGGAAATATTGAAAGATTCAATATGTTTATGCAAAATACGATAGATAATGAAAATGAATTGGAAACCTCTATAATGATTACAAGCCATGTAAACAAATTAACTTATCTTGTATGTAAATGAATTAAGTGAACAATACGATCAAATAACAGATGCTATATTATTTGCAAAAACCAACATATTACATCCAACTATAATTACGCCAAAACAATTTATTGATGAAATAAATAGTAAAGTAAGACTATTGAAAGATGGTAAAACTTTCCCTTTACCTTTAGATTATGATAATGCATATAAATTATTAGATTTATCTAAGTTAAAAGTTTATTATCAGGATGGAAAACTTGTTTTCGTTATCCAAATTCCTCTAGTTAAGAACCAGTTGTTTAATATATATAGGTTATTCCCATTACCCATTCCAAAAAACTCCTCCGTATACGCCTTTATAGAACCTATGTATCCTTATATCGCAATTTCAAGTAATAAAATGCAATATGTGCAACTCAAAGATTTTCAGCCATGTCAGCAACTAACTGACGATGACCTAATTTGCGAAATTCATCTTCTGTATTCTACACTTGAAAAACCACTATGCGAAATTACACTTCTAACTTCATCAACCAGGACGATCCCCAAAAACTGTAGGATTCACATGGTCACAGGAACCATCGAGATATGGCACCCTCTTAAATATAATCAATGGATTTTCGTCCTAAGTAATCCCGATAGAATCACAATTGATTGTCCGGAAACAGAAATTTTCGATCAGATCATTCAAGAGACTTGAGTGTTAACACTAAAGGAAGGATGTCGAACATATTCCAAGCTAAGTCAATTATTGGCCCTTAGCAAAATCACTACGACTTATCGAAACATCATTCCTGAAGTCAACATTTTGGAAGATGACTGCTGTTTCAAAAATAATGCTAATAAAAGCAATCACAGCCTTTTTCTTTCACCGATTCATGTCACAAATGTTCGATTGGATGACTTGAAGCAGGCATCACACCGACTTGACATTCTCAAGGATCACGTTGAAAACCTGATAAACCAGCCACACATAGTTAAACACGGTCAATGGTATGTCATCGCGATGCAGCTTATAGGTCTGATTCTCGGAGTCTTCTTTCTCCATAAAGCCTTTTCCTGCATGGGACTGTACACTATCCTGAGGATGTTATGCTGTCCAAGAAATAATCAACGCAGAGGCGAGTCGACTGGCTGTTTGGTGAATATATACAACCACTGCTTTACTCCGGAGCGATCTGCGACTGATCCCGTTCCAGTGTCCATGGCGATGTCTTCAATCCGGGAGGAAGGAATCCTTCTGCGTCCTATTGCTCACGAGTCTTACGACAGACGATTGGAACCTGCTAGCCGCGCCGTATCGCATTCTCGAGTGTCCGGTAGGCGATCTATATATTCTTCCAAGGATGACGTCATGCAAGGATTTTCTACAGCAGATTAGATACTTCTTCTAATCTTCCGTTTAAGGGGGAAGGTGTTATGTACACTTCAATATATAACCACAACAATGTATAACCCTAACAATTTGTACCCATATCAATGTATAGCCCTTAAGAAATAATTCGTTGTTTATACAAACAACGCTTAACTTATCGCCCACAGTCTCCTCTGGGCTCTTTTTACTCTTAACTTTGTGCTGATGCTAGGGCATCACAAATTAGAATCTTAAGTATCAAGCGAGTGTTTTTGCTGAATAATCGAATTCTTTAAGTAGAGATAAGTTTTGTAAGAAATATTTTAAATGAATAAATTCATTACTAGTTGAGTATTCAAGAAGTTCGGTCTTTAAATTTCGATCATCCTAACACAACTTTAAATTAATAATTAATTCTTTATTAAAATCAATTTAGATAAAAGATTTCAGACTTCAGACTAACTGTGAATATGTTTTCCTATTTTGCAATTACTCATTTGTGCGCTTTATACTTAATAAAAATTGCTGAC
This sequence comes from Dioctria rufipes, assembly GCA_963924295.1. Lineage (NCBI taxonomy): Eukaryota > Metazoa > Arthropoda > Insecta > Diptera > Asilidae > Dioctria > Dioctria rufipes. Next base: position 104,899,005 of record OZ002741.1, on the reverse strand, counting down.
TTCGCGTCTACCGCGCGTTCTCACGGGAACGGAAATTATTTTTGTCAAATCTGAACATGAATGAACTTGAACGAAAATATAAATTGGATTTTGTTGATTTGGCAAAAATATAATGGAAAAATGCCCAGTTAATTTCATATATATTTTATATTACGTTTTTTATGGTATGATCTATAACAATTAAACACGGAACAGGTGACAGCGATCAGCTATATCTGTCATTCATGGTTGAGTATTACATCAAAGAGGATTTGGATTAGTTCAAGAAATTTACTAACCTTTTACATACATTTTCTTTTCAACAATTATACCTTTCTTTGTTGTTTCTTTTATTGGAGAGATATAGAAATCAGGCCTATCGAGGAACTCGATTCGATCAAATCTATATCAAATTGAATTTTTTCAAAGAGCATTTTCTACTGTTTAATATAATTGAAGATTTTCAAAGTTCAATAAAAAGGGATTGCCGGTTATTTTTTATTGACGCCGAAGAATATTCGATGCCATTACTTTTTCTAATAAAAAATGCTATATAAAAAACCTTGATTGGATCGAATCTAGATCGAATCGAATTCCCCCGTAGACCGGAATAAATGTAATTTGAGTAATTGAGGTATAATTTAGTTTTTTTTTTTGTTAATTTTTCCTTGAATTTCTTATTGTTTATTTCAAACACTTTTCTTCAAAATATTTTAAATTTGTGACAAGTAGAACTAAGCGAATTCAATATCTTTAAGAAAATTCAATAAAGGCATTAAATGCAGGTTGATTTCTTATTTAACTTACAATTGTTAGCCCAATTATGCGAATTGATGTAGCCTTTTCTTAGACGCAGGTAACATCAGATTTCCTTTAAGTCTACTGTGTAGTCCCACAAATATTACTCGGCCGCCTACTCTTTTCGATTTTAATTAAAAACTTCCCCCTTATTTTGCGTGATTATAATTTCCACATATTCGCTTACCAATTATTTCTAGGCCGCTGGGGTTGGTTGAGATGCTGTCTATTTTATGAATGAAGAACTAAACTAGTACGGGTCTCCTAATGGGTAACTGATACTGTATTGTTATTAAATGCACCAAATCTAAGGCCATTAAAGAATTTATCGGGACCTCTACTTTCGTCTGGTGAAATTAAATGGTTCCGCTATACCATACAATAACAAGGCTGAAAGCTTGCGAGTTACATTCAATAGAACTTAGCCTAACTGGTCTGATCATATCAATAGTATACTTGTAAGCTATACAGAGTTCTGTGGAAGCTGTCCATGTCTGGTAGTTATACTTCCCATACCATACGCAATATGCTTATTAAAATCCTCATCATTCCGTTGATGACTTGTAGCTGTGAAATTTTCTACAAGCTTAACTTGCGGTCGTCAGATAAGCTTAAAGGCATAAACACAAATACGACGACCGGCGACAACTATGAGCAACAACCATTATCAAATTTCTACGTCGACAGATATGAAACAAAATTTCGACAGTGAAAGAAGAAGATTGATAAGGTTTGGTTGTCTCGTACTGTATTCGCGGTAGAAGCATAAATAAAATTCACATTTTTAAATTAGTAATTATGGATAGGCTAATACACATAGTGAGTGTATTAATTATGGTATACACTACCTATAAAATTTATTTATTATACGAAAAATATAAAAAAGGAGGAGCTGGGTAAGTGATTTGCATTTAACTCATGTTTTTTTTTTTGTAAAATGTTAAAGGAAAATTAAAAGATAAGTTGAAAAGCACTTTTTTTAAATAATAGGCTTTACATTTTTTTCGGTTCTCCGAAATTGGAGATGGTGGAAATTATATAGAAATTCGTGCGGTCGCACGCACTCAATCAGCTGCCCTTCAAAATTTTTATTTTTTATTTATTTTTAATTCTATTTTTCCGCCTTTTTCCTGTTTGATCAAACTACTGCCACTTAAAGCTGGACCTGGCGCATAACCTGCCGCTTACCTTGTAGCTGAGTATGAATACAATGCTGCAGCTTAGCTCTGTCAAAATTAATTTTATATTTCATTCCATATTTCTGCTTTTATTTTTAAATATTTATATAGCGGATCCCACAATATATCTTTTCTTTTCATTATATCGATAAACTTTACTGTAACAAAACTTTCGATGTTGTTTCATTCCAACAAACTGCTTCGCAATTACAAATATCAATCTTGGCGCGCACCAAAAATTAAAATTTGACAAAAATGGGCTGCAGCGCCAGCATCAAGCGCCCGCGCCAACTATTTTGTCGTGCTGTTATATTTTGACAGTTTGCGCTACAGCGCCAGCGCTACATTTTGTTTCCCACTTTAATTACAAATGGCTAAATATCAGTGCGATAATCTTAATGGGCTAAATGTTACCACAATTCAACATTATGTAGTTAGCAGGCCTGCAGCTAGCGATGAAATTACGAAATTAACCCATTAATGACGAGATCCTAAAAATTCAGTTAGAGGGCTGAAATTTAATACAGAAGGTGCTATGGGCTGTAGAAATCCAAATCTGAATACAAACAAAAATTCCCGGAATCCGTTCCCGCAGGAGTGCCCGTTACATATATGTAACGTAAGTCCGAACACGGAAAAATTGACTTATTTCCTTCTTTATTGAAAAAGAAGGCTAAAAATTTCAAATATATAGTAAAGATGTATGAAAATATATAAATGAAATAAAGAATAGGTACAGACATATTTTTTTGTTGGGTGTTTACCTAAGTGTTACCCATAGGTGAAATATGAATTGAAAACAGAAAAAAATAAAATAAATATCTGAATGCTAAAGGGAATATGAAAATGAAAATGAAAAAAATAGATTTTATTATTTTGGCAAAACTTTATTTATTTATTATTAGTTATGTATTTATTTTAGGAACTGTTAATTTATAGTTATGAAATGATAAATTTCAAAGCAATCCATGTAGAGCTCTCTACGTTACAATTTCTGCACATATTCTTTACAGGTCGCAGCACAACGCCGTCTTTTGTCGTTTGGAATTTTGATGACATAATGATATATGCCATCAAATCCGGGATTACTATGCTCTACTTCAGTTTTAGGACGGCGATATAAGTTATAGAAACGACGGCATTATCGACCCATTTCGTTATATAAATATTAACCCCGCTGACTTTTGTGCTCACAATGTAGTCGCTAACGGACATGACTTAGAAAGCATATTTTGTCTGATCGTTTCGGTACCGTGGTAGTTTCGCTTTTTCAAGCACATGTAGAACAGTGGCGTAGCAATTTTTCCGTATTTTGCAGGATAATCTGGATTGAGACGAGGATTTGATCCCTGGTACAACTGAAAATTTACGAGATATCCTTGTGGTGTGTTGATGCACCACATCCTGTACCCAAATGTAAGAGGTTTACCTCTAATGAACTGTTAAAGCCATGCCGACCAAAAGACTCCACCAGTGATTCGTCGTATGACAGATCTTGCTCTGGTTTGAAATGCTGTAAGAAACGTTTTTTCATAGCATCAGTCAAAGGACGCAGTTTCCAGATCTTATCGCTTCGATACCCTAAGGCGAAACACACATCCAAGTCGATCGCGTCTCAACGCATCTGATATCATAACATTCATCATCATATCTTTGATTTCCGCCCAATAATCTGTTTTTGGTGAGCGGGAAGAGTATCATGTGGCCTAGGAATACGCGCATTTCATTCCTGCTGGTATTCGGAATTTGTTGACTATCCATTACAGCATATGTATTTGTTTCGTCACAAAGCAACTGAATCACCTCGTCATCAAAAATTTTTGAAATTGTTCATGTGGTGCCAAACCTACACAATCCCGATAGTCATTTTCTGGAAAAATTGGCTTCAACGGCACTTCATCATCTGTCACGCAAACCAAGTCACAAGCTGACTGTTTTGATGCATAAATCGCTTTGCGTTTTAATAATAATAATATACTTTTATTGCTGGCTACTGTATAAAGATTACATAATCTTGTTAACATACAGATAAGAGGTGGAATTTAAATATACAGAAAAACTAATAAAGACTAACGATATATATATAAAATTGAAATGAAAATATAATGGTCAAATAGCAAGCAGAATAAACCTAATTACATTTTGGTACATATATGTATAGAAGAAGGGAAAAGGAGAAAGAAAAATATATAATAATAGTAAAAATTAAAACAATGAAATAAGAAGATGAAAAATTAAGATCTAATAAAAATTAACAAAGTATAATAAAATAGCAATAACGACGACCAGGATGTGCACTAATTAGATGAAAAGGACTTTAATTGCTGAAGGAACTCTCTGCTAGAGCCCACCGCCCTAAGGTCAAACGGCAGTAGATTCCACTTACGTAGGGTTTGAACAAAATAAGAGCGTTCGCCATAATGTGAGTTACATCGAGGAAGGAGAAAACCAATACTTCTGGATGAATGCATAAATCTTAGTTTCTTGTAGAGATATTCGGGACACTTATTAAATAGTAACTTATGCAAAAAGAACAGAGCGCGATGTTCAAGGTGAGTATCTAGTGAGTGACCTAGAACAGAGCTTGAGTGCATTGAGATATGAGCACTAGGCGGTAGATTATAGACAAATCGTATAGAGTCATTAAATGCTACTATAAGTCTTCTCCGGTAGACTGAGTCTAACTTTGGAAATAATATGGTACCGTACATAAAATGAGGTACAATAAGAGTTCTTACTAATTTCATGCGCATCTCAGTTGAGAGAAGATATCCATGGACCCATAACTGGCGCAAGGATCCATAAACTCTGCAAATAATATTGGTGATATGACTACAGCAGGAAAGCTTAGAATTCAGTTCAACTCCTAGATTTCTGACTGAGTTTTGATACGGTAAGATAACATTATTGAGTAAAACAGGAGGCATATCAGATGTTTCAAGAGCATTTCTAGAGATGGGCATACAACACGACTTATTGGCATTTAAAATCAATCCATTTTCAAGTGACCACTCAGATATCCGATGCAAGTCCATATTTATACGAGCAGTGCAGTCCTCTTGTAACCCAATTGGTCTGTTGAAGTAAATCTGCACATCATCAGCATAGAGATGAATAGATTCGTCCTGGACAACGTTGGGAAGATCGTTTAAAAATAAACTAAATAAGAAAGGACCAAGAATCGAGCCTTGGGGAACACCACATTCAGTAGGGCGAAACTGCGATATTATATTACGCACTTTGACGGCTTGTTGTCTATGTGAAAGAAAGCTCCCAATGAGGTTAACAGCAGATGAAGAAAAATTAAAATTGATTGCAAGTTTATAAAGAAGGCGAGTATGGTCGAGAGAGTCAAATGCTTTACTAAAGTCGAGCAGAACAAGTATCGTTAGGAAATCCTGATCAAGAGCTTCAGTAATATCAGATGTTACTTTTAATAGAGCTGTTTCACAACTGTGCATTTTACGGAACCCAGATTGCCAAGGCGATAAGAACTTGTTCCGGTCAACAAACTTAATAGCTTGGTTATATATTATTTTCTCAAACACCTTACTGAAATAGCAGAGTATACTGATTGGTCGGTAGTCCTTCTAAGAAGAGGCGATAGATTTTTTAGGGATTGGGATAATAAGAGCTCTTTTCCAAATAGTAGGGAATTGCGATGTGGTAAGGCAAACATTAAAGATGTGCACTAATGTACTAACAATGAAGGGAGCAATTAACTTGATGAATTTAGGAGGGATTAAATCATAGCCAGTTGCAGTGGATTTCACTGCCATTAAGGAGGAGAATACTTCAAAATGTCAATGCAGCGGAATGCAAACCCTTCATTGTGCCTTATAGTCAGTTCTTGATTTCGGCCCTGAATTTAGGAGGGATTAAATCATAGCCAGTTGCAGTGGATTTCACTCCCATTAAGGAGGAGAATACTTCAAATGATCAATGCAGCGGAATGCAAACCCTTCATTGTGCCTTATAGTCAGTTCTTGATTTCGGCCCTGACCAACAGACTGATTAATCGGAGACATGGAGGTGAAATGTTCATTCAAGCAATCAGCGTCGATCGAGCATATATTCTCATCCTTACCTGCCACCCCCATAATGCGTAAATTTCGCCACAGATTTATTGGAGGTAGACTAGGATTCAATTTGGAGGCAAAATATGATTTTTTGGCTTGCCTGAGTTTTAGTGTGACAAGATTTCGGACACTTTTATATCGATGATGAGCTGCAGGGTCCCGTGAGACTTTATAGCGATGCAAAAGGAAATCTCTTTCAGCAAGAAGAGTGTGAATTTCTTGCGTTATCCATGGACAGCGTTGGGAAAAGATTTTCTTCTTAATCAAAGGAACATGTCGATAGTAGAGTTGTAAAATTAAGTTGTTAAAAAAATCGATCTTTTCATCAACTGAATCCAGTAGGAGTACATTGGACCACGGCATTGCGGAGCAGTTAGCATGGAGCATGTCAGAATTAATTTTACTATAATCACGATAATAAAATGAGTCAGCACATAAAGAAGGATCTAAAGCCAGCTGGTATGACAAATATAAGAAATCATGATCAAAGTTACTCACTGGAGTCAACTGGTTGTGGAACAACACCTTATCGCTATTAGTTACAGAGAAATAATCCAATTGGGACGGATTGCTAGTATTGAAGAATGTTGGCATATGATTGACAATTGTTACGTCTAAGGTTTGCATGAGGTATAATAGGTCTGTAGCCTGAATGTGACTCATTAGACCATCAACATTAAAATCACCACCAACAATAATATTCGAGTAACTACAACAAAGGTGGGAAATAGTTGTTTGTAATTCGATGAATGTATCCTCTTTAAAACCATTAGCGGGGGCAATAAACGGCAACCAGAATACACTTATCTACTCCAGTATTAACTTCTACACATACAAATTCAAATGTTGCACCTGGTGAGGAGATGGCTAAGACAGAAGTTTTGAGAGAGGATTGTACATAAATGGCTACACCACCACCGATCCTATCCAAACGATCATTCCTATAGATTGAAAAACCAGGAATAGATACAGCATTGTTGAGTATATGAGGCTTGAGCCAAGTTTCACTAATCAGAAGTGCATGTATTATATTAGTATCAAAAATGTTATTAAGGAGATCAATTTTATTATGTAAACTGCGCGCATTAAATGCGCAAATTTTGAAGCCCTCAGATTGTTTGGAGAAGATATTAAGAACAGCGCTCATTTTGTTCAAAGGAGACAGGGTATCACCCACCGCAGAGCATATGTAGGTCACAGCAGAGTAACTCAGCAAAACTAAATTTTACATCAATAGAAATATTAATGGACATCCTGATTGTATACAAAACTAAAAAAAAAAAATATTAAATAAATTCAAGAATTCAAGAATGAGATACTAAAGCTATGATAAAAAAATGTATGGAAGAATAAGAAAATTACTAAATACTAAGAATTTCAAGATCAAATGTATACTTAATATGTACCAAAAAAATGGAAAAAAATTACACAATATACATATGTTCTCCATATCACTCTAGCTGGGTAAGTTCAGTAATAAGCATCGCTTTATCCGATTCAGCACGAATCATAAACACTAGGCCATCTCTTGCAAATACAGAATAAATTTTATTCATTCTTCTTAACTGCAACGCCTTTTGAAAAATTTTGTTATTTTTCGGTGTCAAACTCTCGTGAATTCGAATGGGATAATTAGAAGAAAAACCCGCTTGAAGATCTGCTAGCTGTATATTACGATGTGTTTTCAGCAATTTTAAGAATTTTTTACATTCCAGTGGACAAGATAGACGTAAAACAATGGGTGGGCAAGCAGGCCTGCTACCATTAGACGACGTAGTGGCAGTATTATGACGATTAGGTTGGAGTCGAAAGGCCTCAGCAAATGGTGACAGCTGATGTTTAATTACGGTAGCAATTTTTGCACTCACTGACAGTATATTTTCCCCAGATGTTACTGGTATGCATCTGACTATAAAATCAGATGAGCGCTTACATCGTTTCAGGTCATCGTTTTCACTTTGAAGTTTATTGCAGACTAATTTCAGGTCATTGACTTTCCTGGTTAGATCTGTAGTGGTCCTCATCACATTATCCGCCAATTCTAATAAGCGCAATTCCAAAGTTGCGTTAAAACTTACACGCAAAACAGCAAGCTTTTCCTCGAGGATGGAATCAATGCGGTCAATAATACGATTCTCAAAAGCAGTAAAAGAAATATTAGGTACTGCAGCATCCTCAGGAGGGGGAATCGTTCTTAGGCTCAGCACGTGTAGAGTTAGATTTAGTTGAATATTGTCGAGTTTTTCCAGCCATCGAGCAAAGCAAAAATCGAGAATAGTACAAAATATTAAACTAAAATAATTCACTGGAATCAAATGTGCTTAAAAAATTTGAGCGCGGTAACTGTATGGAGCGACACACTAGCACGTCTTACTACTGGCTTCTTGAGCTTAGCTCGTCCTTCCGTTGAAATAGCAGGGTTGTGATTGTGACTGCGCAGTTTCAATTTTTGAGGTATCTTGTATTGTTCTGCTAGTACTGTCTTTTGGGGTGCTTTCTCTTGCTCTAGTGTTGGTGATTCCTCTTGTTCTGATCCAGAGTCAGATGCGGAACTTGCTTGAGTTTCAGAATATCTGTTATTTTTTGGTGCAACCTCTGATTTGTACGATGGTAGATCATCTTGTTGTCGTGTCCCCATGCAATCACTCAATAAAAACCAACAATTAACCGGACAAAACTTTCTTTAGATAAAACACTCGAATTTCTTTGTACGTTATAAATCTTTATTTACTAAGACTTGACCTATCTTAACAATTATTACGTACTCCGCACCGAACGGAACTTGACACCACTATGCAACGCGACTGCTCACTGGAAGAATAGAATATTACAGGCACTCGACAGACCAGTCATTGGTCTTTTATGCTCCAATATTCGGAAGTAAACTTTTACTCGCAACGCGGATGTAAACAAACGACAACAACCTTGCCGTTTGTTCTACCGGTTGCAGCACCTGAGTCGCTTAGTAGTAAACAATCGCATTACATAATAATTACCATGCGAGGTTAATTATTATCGTAATCGTCGATTGTTTCACTAACCGCTCATCGCAGCCAGCTGTTGGGCTAATCAGCAAAATAACCGACAGTTGCAGAACAATACCATGCGAGGTTATTATTTAGCAATTGCTGATTATTTCGCTAGAATGCGCCTTTGGCTGCTGGAAGAATCTTCCGTATATTGGGCCATAACATCCCTCCCCCCTTAGAAAAACTAGTTTCCGCAGGGAACTAGATCTGGAGAGTGCAATAGTCTTAAAAATTGAAAATATTTTTGGTCTCCGTTCGGTTCAGATTGTTTTACATTTTTCTTACATAACAATATAAATCTTCTGATTTATCTTTTCTTACATTTTTATAATTTTGCATTGTTTTTCTTTCTTACCACCTGTATGCTATCTTTTCTTTTTGATTACACGTATTTATTTTCACTAATAATTTTATAGTTTATCTGTTTAACTCTTTTTAACATATATTTATTTCCTTATATATATATATATTTTCTTTGTCTTCATGCTAATCTCTAATTTATGAAATTTTTTCTTTCACAATTAACACATTTTTTTTTTCTTCATGCATATCTTTACTTTATGAAATTTTTCTTTCACAACTAACATATTTTCCCAATAACTATATACTTTTCCAATGCTATAATCGTTTTCTGTAGCTAAATTTACATGATTAAAACAAATATTCTTAATTAATTCACATTCATTTTAAAAATATGCAACGTATTTATTGTCTGTCTAATAACAAAAATTACAAAAATTACAAGTTTTCTTTTTACAAGTGTTTATAGCACTTACATATAACAAAATTACTTATACAAAAATTCTATCTAAGGGTATACTTTCTATGGGTGCCCCAAACTTCTCTAATTACAATACTATAGCTACTCTAATTGTACCATCTGCTTTCCGATGAGGGTAATTTTACTGTTTGCAGGTTTGTTGTTCTTGACATGATGACTATATACTGGCCTCTGCTAGCTTGGATAACCTCTGGTTTATTGACCGTTTTGATAGTTTTCTGATGAAGGCTCGCACTTTTTACTTTTATAACGTTTGAAACGGTACACTATTCCTGATAATGCTGCTGGCACTTGATCACCTTTGAATTTCAAATAAGATTTTACGCTGAAATGCTACTTTATCCCATTAATTATTTCATCTACATTGCATTTCTGGAAACCATTACATCAGCTTGTATGTAGCTTTTAAGATGTGATCATCAAAGAACGTATGATCATTTCTCTTTACAGGGGCTTTTTCTATTTCATTTCAAGAAACATCTCAATGGAAATCGTTGCTCTGAGGGTCGGTGGTAGGACGGACTCTTCAAAATGGTTTTTTTTTTTTAAAAAGTTTCTTTTAAGTACGATGGAGTTCTCTCAATTATATTGAGAGTCCACGTGTACTTAAAGATTTGTTTTTTTTTATATCTCATATAGTACGGTATATATATATGTTAGAAAGTACACCATATTACAGACCTCTTAACGAAAAATTATGCGGTAGTAGTTCCGTCAGATTTCCTAATTTTAGCTTTTCCAATAAATGTTTATCTAAGATGTAGCTGTATTTTCGGGCCTTCTCACTGTTGCTCCAAGTTCGGCATCCAGATCACTTCTGTGGAATTCATCTACGGTTACCTTGTGCATGTCTAACACAAATCTTTATGGTTGCGGAGTTTGTGTCTTCTTTTAAGTGCAGCATTTTCCGTGTGGGCAGGATAGCTCAATGTATGGTGTATAAATTAACTTTCCCACGGTGCTCGAAAACCACTCCTGTACGGCTTGATACTATATACTGTCTTCTCTGTCTCCAGCAAGGTGAAGAGTGCAAAAATTACCGTGATTACCGCTTTTCTGGCGAAAAACTAAACCCTATACTTACATGATACTAATCTATGGCAACCCTTTTATTCTCCTTAAACAGATGTGTGTTTTTTTTTCTGTTTTTTTTTTTTTCTTTAGAAATCTTTACTTTTGTTCTGTATTCTACTTTTATCTTTTCATTCTTGTCTCCTTTATAACTTTTTTTTTAATACTTATTTTAAAAACTCTTCAATTTTTTAACATATCTTCTCTTTAAATCTTATTTCCTTCTAAATTTTCAATCTTTTCTTAACTCTTATTTTTAACAACCTCTTAATTGCTTTTCAACATTGTTAACATATTGTTTTCCTTTAGTTTTTATCTTTCTTGAACCTACTTTTTAGTTTTCCATCTCTAACTTTAAACATTTATTTATTATCTTCATACATTTCTTATTCTTTTAACTTTTTCTTTCTATTTCGTGTCAAGCAATATTTTGTTTTTTTTTTATAGATATTCTCTTTCTTTTAGATCTCTTTTTTTTTAAATTTCTCTTTACTTCAAAATCTCTATTTCTTCCTTTTTTTTGCAATTTAATTCTTTTTAAATCTCAATTTTTCTTTTTTCTTATTCTGGTTATTATTTAAGTAATTAAATAACTCTTTTTCCTAATCTCTCTTTATTTTAAATTTTCACATTTCCATTATTCACTTGCTCTCTCTTTTTTTTGTTAAAGACGTTCGTACCTTTTATTTTATAGATTTACTTTACATCCTTTCCATATTTTCCTGTCCATATCAAGCTCCGCTCATCGAATTTCTCCTGAAATTAAAGGGAATTTGTTGGACATATATTTGGTTAAGCCCCCCGATTCCTGGGTCATAACCATTACTTACCTTGTAAGGGGTTATTGAACTTGCAGTAGAAGTCGCATTTGCAACATGAATGAAGTTCCGTTCCCCTACTTTCCTTCTGCCTTGACGTACTTCTGTCCTATCCGGCTTACTATTATATCCCTGAAATTTAAACTTACCTTTTTGCCGAATCCCCTGGGCTTTTCGTATTTGCCAATAGAAATTGTTCCTACTCTTGTAGCGCCATGCATATCGTTCAGGATACTTGCGAGGTTCGTGTTGCCCATCCGAGAAGTTCATGTTTTCTTCAGGATAGGCTCTTGCATTAGCAACTCTTACAAATGCACATTCATCCTCGAGGCTATTTCCGCTGTGGCCATAATATTCATCTCGCCTCCTCCTCTCCTCCCTAAATTCTTCGATTCTTACCTCGCGAAGTCTCGCACTGTCGCGATCTGTCTCTACACTGGTGGTCTTAACTTTCCATTCGTTGTCTTTGCTATTAACACCTGTACTGGTGATTTCTGCCATGCTCCTTTCAACCTCCTCTATTCTCGCTTGTAAAGGGGTTCTTTGACTGGACAATTGCAGAGTATTTGGTACAACTCGTCCACTAGCTGCGACATTCTCAAAAGCCGCACTTTCTTCCTTTGCCTGGCCGACGTTTTGTATCCATAATTTCCTATTTACACAGTCGATGATAGCTCTGTCCCTCAGGAAATCCATTCCAAGTATCCCGTCAGCAGGAATTGAATCAGTATCACTAATGGCATTAAATTGACAAGCCTGCTGTTTGTTATCTATATGCAAGTTCGCCTGACAAGTGCCGATGGACCTCCTAGCGAACCCAAAGAGACCTCCAATTGTTATTTTCTGTTGTGTCTGCACGGGCGTATTTCCTTTTATTCTATTGATCTTAATTAAACTACAGGTGGACCCAGTGTCAATTAAAAGCCTAAACTTACCTTCTAACGCTATGTCCGAAGCCACTGTGATGACAAACTTACTCTTGGAACTCACATCTTCACTCTCCCTCTCGGCTAAATACTTTTTCAGACAGTTTGCCGTGTAGTGATCGTGTGTTCGACAGAATTGGCAATAAGGCCCTTTCCGTCCTGAACGGAATTTATCTTGGATGCCAGTTGCATAGTTTGCCACTCTGACGTGATGAATTCGGCAATTGGATTCCGTGTCGTGTCCATATTCCTGACATTCACTACAGAAGAGTACTTGTTGGCACTCTCTCGCAAAGTGTCCACGCTGTCCGCATTGAAAACACTCAATAGATCTGGGAGGTGTTCTCCTTGTCGAAGATGCTTGGTATCTTCCTGATGACACTGACCCTGTTCTGGGTAAGAACGGTCTCGAATTCTGTCTGGGCTCGCCTCTATAACGATCCCCCGTTGCCCATCTGTTTGTTTCACTTACGGTGTTCGACTTTCGGTCTTCTTGCCATACTCCCGATTCTCTCACTTGAAGTCTTTTGGCATCCTTTTCAAAATAACTGGCTTCCTGTCTCACTTCATCCAGTGACTGAAACTTGCGCCCTGTTAGGTACACTTGCGTGGGTCTACTCATCACACCCGCTTTGAAAGTAGCTACAACATCGGCCTCCAACTCGGCTAGTAGTCCCTTCTCCCCTCCAGGGTATTTGGCCGAAACAGCCTCTTTTATCTGATCGCGCATTTCTTTCATTCGATCCGCAAACTCCGTGATGTCCTCTCCAGGTCTCTGTCTACATTCCAGCATTTCAGTGCGTAATTCACTGAATGATTTTCGCGGCATGTATGCGGATTTTATTGCTTGCTGTAAGGTTTCGAAATCTTTCAGTTCCTGGGAGCTTATCATGTAATACGCATCATCCGTCAGCCGATATTTTACACATTTCATGAAAATAACTTTTTCTGCTGCTTCCAGTCGGTCGTAAAGATCTTTACAGCAACACAGAAATCGATATACTTCCTTCGCTAGCTGTGGAGATCTTTCACCAGAGAACATTGGCACGTATTTTGACAACATGTCCATAATCTTATCATATGTATCTGCCATCTTGTACACTGTTACTGATTTCTTAAATATTTCCTTGTTTTTAACTCGTTCTGGTACTTTCTTTTCACTAATACCGTTTATACTTCATACCTGTAAACCGAAAAATTAGTAGAACGCGCTCTAGAACAAATCTTTCGCAAAACTCATATCCTTATTATAGGTACTAATCGACTACCAATACTCAATATAATGTAAACATTCAAAACTATCATACTATTAACACACTCAATTCAGCTATTATGCGTACATACAAACGAACATGCTCAACACTTTTTATTTTTTATTATTCAGATGCACCCAATGAGAATACAACAAATCATACTTTACTTAAAACTTTCTACCTAATTAACCGCGTAAAACCCGAATACATTTGTCCAAAAAACAAAGATCATTTCGTAAATATAACACGACGTTATTACGACTATCAAAAACCCGATAAATTAAATAAACGCGCGTACGACCAACGCCTAAATCGAAACGTGACGTTGAAACTGGTGATATTCTTATTACCAACTTTCACTTATTTTAAAAAAAAAATCTTGCACCTTACAATATTGCCTCTTATATATTACTCCGAAGTTTTATCACATCTTAAAATTAACTCTGTATGTGTGTATGTATGCTTGGAGTAGCTAAAAGTAGCTTTGCTCCTAATATGTGTTTGTGGAGTAGCTAAATTAGCTTTGCTCCCAGTGTGTGTATTTGGAGTAGCTAAATTAGCTTTGCTCCCAGTGTGTGTGTGTGGAGTAGCTAAATTAGCTTTGCTCCTAGTGTGTGTGTGTGGAGTAGCTAAATTAGCTTTGCTCCCAGTGTGTGTTTGTGTTGAGTAGTTGATGAAGATCAACTCCTCAAATAATGTAAATAAGTGTAACTTCCAATTTCACAAAAAAAAAACACAAAACACAAAAATTCAAGTCACTTAATCTAATACTTCTTAAATGCCTGAAACGTGAAAGAATTAAATATAATAATATATATAGAATATAAAATAAACAAGTTTCCACCTTCTTATAAAAAATTCTAGAAAGAAAGTTAGCAATAACAAAAAAAACACACCAGCAAGAAATTCTTAAATTTCTTACCTAGTTTCACCGGCTGCGCCAAATGTCGTGTCCCCATGCAATCACTCAATAAAAACCAACAATTAACCGGACAAAACTTTCTTTAGATAAAACACTCGAATTTCTTTGTACGTTATAAATCTTTATTTACTAAGACTTGACCTATCTTAACAATTATTACGTACTCCGCACCGAACGGAACTTGACACCACTATGCAACGCGACTGCTCACTGGAAGAATAGAATATTACAGGCACTCGACAGACCAGTCATTGGTCTTTTATGCTCCAATATTCGGAAGTAAACTTTTACTCGCAACGCGGATGTAAACAAACGACAACAACCTTGCCGTTTGTTCTACCGGTTGCAGCACCTGAGTCGCTTAGTAGTAAACAATCGCATTACATAATAATTACCATGCGAGGTTAATTATTATCGTAATCGTCGATTGTTTCACTAACCGCTCATCGCAGCCAGCTGTTGGGCTAATCAGCAAAATAACCGACAGTTGCAGAACAATACCATGCGAGGTTATTATTTAGCAATTGCTGATTATTTCGCTAGAATGCGCCTTTGGCTGCTGGAAGAATCTTCCGTATATTGGGCCATAACATTGTGGTAACATGTCTGCTGGTATTGTTGTACACATTGTACACGAAGGGACCTTTGCAGAGGATGTAGAAGCATCCAGCAAGTCAATTTTCAAATCCTTCATCGTAGTGCTCAAGACGTCTGTGACTTTTAGATATTTCATTAAGGCATCTTCAGCAATCTCAAACCCACCTTTGCTTCCATCAGTACAAGTACAAACCAATTCGCATACTGCTTTCAATTGCCTAAAAGAAAACATATCATCTAATGCTGTAAGACGACTAACGTTACATATGTGCAACGCACACTTTCACGAGACCACCTCTTAGCTCAAACGCAAAAAAAAAACAATATTTTTAGACGTATTCACTTTTAGTTTGTTTCTCAATAAAACTACATAATCAGAAATTCAAAAAATTTAAAAGGATATAAGGAAATAAAATTATTACTATTTCCCTGTTCCCATATTTTAGATTTCTTCTTTTCATATTTTTCACTGTTTTAATACACGTCCGCTAGATTTAAATGTTTCCACTAAAGTGATCACAATGAATTTTTATTCTGTTTGCTTACACATATAAGTTTCTACGAAACTAATTCAAAAAATCGCCGAAATTGGGAGACTATTTTTATTTTGCCTCTATTTTTATGGAAGCCCGTGTTATATATATGTAACGTTAGTCATTAATGGGTTAACCTAACGCGGCTATGAGCGAAAATATAATCATCGCCGGTAGTCGCAGTTGTGTTCGATTCGAAAGCCTTAACTTTGAATTTTTTTTTTTTTGAATTTTTGACAGTAGCTGCTGCTTGTAGTTGTCGCCGGTCGTTACAATTTAGCTTAGGCATAAACGTTGCTTTCAACTCAGTCGCTCATTACATATACAGTCTAAAGCGTTAAATATTAATTCATTCTTTGCAAAATGGATCTTGGTGTACGGCTTAGATGCTTATCTTAAATATTTCAACATTAAGTTTTTATATAAGTTATATTAACTAAGTAGCATCATTATCTTTTCATTAAGCTGAACTACATAACATAGGCTCGTAGTAATTCACTGCCTATGCCTCGATCTTGTCTTCGGTTGACTAAGGATCAATTTCTTGGACAATCCAATCAACTCTGGAATAATCTTCCACGTAGCTTTAGACGGATCAGCACAATGAGCAATTTCTGCACTATTCTATTTAACTATATTCGTAGTACTTAAGATTACTGTATTTTTACAATTGTCCTTTTCTATGGTTGCTGCCAGAATCATAATTGAATTCTGAATGTAAGAAAACATTTTGATGTAATACTGAATTAACTTATTGTTTTATATCCTACACTTACTAGAAGTCGTGGATTGTTTATAACTATATATAACTATATATATATATACTATTATAGTTTATCCCTCACAGACCTTATTTCATTCCCAGAACTAATATATCCCTCATTACCGTGACCAAAATTGTGTTAAATTCACAAGGAACCACTAATTTTTGTACCTTCCACACCCAGTTTTGGATCGTTTGGTTCACCGTTATTTTGGCGTAGTAGAAACGTTCTCTTTCTACTAAAGCTAATGTCGTCGGTTTCAAGTGATGCTTCTTGACTGATATAAGCTGCGTACATGTGGTATTTTCCCCATCTTCCGGATAGCAGAGGGGTGTCACCAATTTGTAGGTCTGCTTCGTCATCGTGTTTAACAGTTCCGCTCTTTTCTGATTTTCGTCTTGAAACCCATTTGCTAACAAATATTGAGGTAGCCGATCCATAGTTAGATGGTCAAATTCATGTAAGTGTCATGCCATTTGCACGTGCTCCACCATCTATTGGCCTATTATTTTTTCCCATTGGTTATCTTGGTATCCTCGTCGTCGAATAAACACTCAATACTTTATATCATGTATTAAGATATAAAATTATAATAAGGTCGCACGCTTAACGATCAATTTCAGCTAACGGACAGAAATATGTCAGTATTTACGTGAGCACCTGCCATTATGGCTTAATCTCACGGTAGTCTCAATGCACGGATTCGATAACGACAATCAACGTACTCGAGGGGCATAATATAATTTATATTCTGCCTCAGAAGTACCAGTTTATGTCAGTGCATGCTTGACATTCGACTTACTGGTCGAAGCGAGACCTATCTAAAATCTCTTCCGATCTGTGGGTCACGGCACCCGGTTGATTTAGCGCAACTCCACGCCGGAGAGCCAATCCTCTAATCACACATTGCCAAGCGACCATCCTTCAAATTCACGGACGCAGTAAGCAATTATGATAAAAGAACAAACTACTCTGTTTAGAGAAGAATGTTCGCCTAAGCCATGCAGACTCAGAAAATCTCACTCTGCCCGCATATGGGCTAACCACAGCCACTACGATGCTACCACAAGGGGGCCATCCCATGTTGAGCCGAATATTGCTACTAAAAGCAGCGCTATTCTGGGCTCCTCAACCCCGTAGTACCAAGTTAGCAATGTCGGCTACCCAATTGGTATGGCTTCGTATAACATGATCGTACGATCATGAGTACTCCCAGTGAACCTTCATGCAGATTCTTAAACGTTACTGGTAACTCCGTTCGGGCTTAATCATATTAGCACTTATAAATAAGTGACAGCAGTGGACCACGAGAAGGTTATGATCCGCCCTTTAGGTTAGGAGAGGCTTGAGACTACAGCCCGTAGTCTTGAGCTACCAAAGTACTAATTCCAAGCAGCCGTACTAGGTCGTATACATACAGGCTTCACTATGAACACGCACTGTCATCAGGAATCAGAGTATGCATTTGTTCAGCACACGAAACACAGAGCATATACACAGCCTTTCCTTTGCTTGTATCCTCCCTTGGCAGCCATGCGCATCACTTACCCTTTGCACCGCCTCAGCTAACGGGCAGTATGCTACGAAGAAAGCCACACTTGATGGTTGCTATCACATCCATTGATATCTGAATAACTTCATTGAGTAGCCGTGACCGTAGCCATGACTGTCCTCGTTTAAACCTTATATTAAAGCAAAACTTGTTTACACCATATCCACTTAATGCACATGTTACAACAGAAAATTCTATTGCTGCTTCGTGTGTGTTGGAAAAAGTGTGACTCTACTGGCACTCGTACCACTCGTGAGATTTGTCGTGTGCGTTGCTGCTGCGTGTGGGGTTGATAATTTCTTTATGTTTTCAGAATCAACTTCTGTATTTATTTAAATAGAAGTTGAATGGTAGAATGTCGGGATTAACTTTTTCATAAAGTTGTCCTTGATTTATACAATATTTACGATTAACTTCTATGTAGAATTTCTTGATTTAACCCCAATTTTGGATGCCCAGAATTAACTTCTGTCTGGGAATTTTAGTTACTCTCGAATTTGGATGTCCAGAATCACCTTTCGTATTAGGATTGGGTTAACCTCAAATTACTGGGTATTCAGAAGCAACTTCTGTGTTAGGACTGAGTTGACCTCATATTATTAGGTATTCAAAATCAACTTCTGTTTTAGGATTCAGAATTAACTTTTGTGTTATTACTTAGAATTAACTTCTTAGGCTGGGATGTTGTTCAGAACAGACTCGAAGGCTCAGGATGTGATCCGATCAACTCTGATTTGGAAATGAGTGATTTCACTATGGCTCACCACATTTTTATAGCTGTCGAGGCCAATCTTGTGCGATACTCCAATTCCAATTATTAATATACACCGATACGTGTACGTGTTTTTAGGAGTAACTGTGTTGCGGGTAATTATTACCGCTATCAACAAAGGACTTGGGAGTGCATTCTATCAAGAGAAGATCACTAGCCCTTGAAAATCCTTTACTTTATTATGTCATATCATAATTACTTTATTTAATTGTAATTCTTGGCTTCTTTCTAGCCTGAACAATACACTCAATGCACTCTTATATTATTATTCTATTACTTAGAGAAAGAAGCCTTACCGATGGGCGAGGACTCTCTTATTCTATACCTCTTGTATTGCTTGAATAAATACAAGAATGAAATTTAACGAAAAAAGTAGAACGCCAATCAGCAATCATTCTTAATTAAATTGGAGAAAGTTGAGAGGAAGAAAAAAGAAAAAAGGAGGTGCCTATCAATGATCACTCATTCCGCGTGCACCTATATGCCGGTCATTGTTTATCAAAAGCACAATGCAAGAGGCCTACGTCATTGATTCTTGCTATATGCCGGACAGTGTAGGGGAAATCGTTATTTCCTTTTATTTACATGCCTGTCATTGCTATGTTGACCTACCGAGCACGGGAGCAATGCAATGCATTGCTAAGCTGATTTGGCACTTTAGTCTCGTGATGTCGAAATTACACAGCTTGCCGTCGCGCAACAAGCTTTAATAATTTCGACATCGCGTAACCTGAAGTTAATAATTATTCGAACAATTAAAGTATAAAGTGAATCAAAGAAAAAAGGGAAATCTAGCCCAAAATTAAAGCCTGTACGTAAATATTTTCAAAATATCCCGTGATATCGGTTCGGTTTATAATTTCGCCATAATTCGTTTTAATTCCTAAATCGCGTGTGAAGAACTCTTGACTTGACTCTTGACTTTTCGAAATTGTTTTGCCAATATTGTTTATGCTCGGTGAAGGTTCAGTAAATTACCGTAGCAACGGCAGCAATTTTAAACCAAACTATCTTGTAAATTCGGTCATTTACTGAAATTTACTGAAGAAGAATAATAAGAATTAACGGGTAGGTAAATGTATGAAATTCATTGATATGTAATTTTATAGGAATATATAGGAATGAAGTTCGATAGTAATGTGAATTCATTACACAACAGAGGACCTCGAAATTAGGTAAATGCGATGTTATTATTTATTTTTGTTATGATTCTTTGTGATTATTGCTGGTTTCTTTTTAGGAATTGTGAGACGGGATGCATTGAGGGATATTTAGTTCGGTGGTGGACCACCATCCTTCTGCTGTTTGGTTAACTTGATGATGGTAAAGTTTAAAATGGTTGATAGCTTTTAACTGGCGTAAATTAAAATCTGAAATTAATATACATATTGGTCCGCATAACTCAAGGCTTAATAGCTGAGATAGCGACAAGCACAAAATAATTTGGTGAAGAGGGAGTAAGACGCGTTCTTTCGGCGTTAGGGCGTTTCAGATTTTTAGTACACTCTGTAATTTTCTTGATATACACCCTATCAAGGTGAGATTCATCTCAGATGATAGCAAATTGTCTAAGCTTTCCCGTAACCCTTTATGTCATTTTCCGTCGGAAGTTGTAAGACTTTAAAATTAAAAAAATGGACAAATTTTACCGATTTTCCCGCCAAAATGCATTATAACCATACAGTTTTTTTTTACAAGATGTAGATACCCGGGAATGTAACCTTTAATTTGATTAAGCAATGTGTACTTACCTAAATGCAACCATTTTTAAGATAAACTTGTTTTATGATGCATAATTTTCATCAATTTTTTAATTTTGCATGGAATTGCATAAAATTAGACGTAATTTATATCGTCACTAGCAAAGTCTCACCTTGATAAGGTGTATATCAAGAAAGTTACAGTGTGTAAAGAGGAAAAAGTACAAAATATCTTAACCCCCCCCCCCACTACAACTTTACAATATAATTTTTACTTGCCTCCACCTCAGCTGTCAAACCCTTGAGTTATGCGGACCGATAATGCAATACGCTATATATACATATATAGATACCTAATAGATACTAAATTCTTATAACCACAAAACGAGAATACTGGACAACAACTGTCTTAAAAAAATATGGTCATCTGGATGTCAGAATGGTTTCTTATAGATAGGTACAGTGTTTTTTTTACGATAGGTACCAAATAGTACCAAATAGGTACTAAATCGCTGGAATATTATTGATACAAATTCCCAACCTGCCATCCCCGCGGTTACCAGTTTTTGCTGTATAAATCAGTCGGCGATTGAAATTCCTTTTGATTTTTGACATTGTGACTTCTTGAATAAATTCTTTGTATCCTGTTGGTCCAGTCATACCGTTCTGGGAACAATAACTAAATACAAAGTAGAATATTTTCTTGTACACTCTATGAAAATTAATGGGCACACAGCACGCAATCCAGCCGCAAGGAAGTAAAAGCCCTCAGAGATTGCAACCAGTTGCGTGTCGCTACACGAATGAAAAAATCATGCAGAACACAAGTCAACCCTATAGTTGATGGAGTGCATAGAGGGATGATTTTCACCCCTTTTACTTGTTTTTTTTTCTGTCTGTTGTCTAAAAGTTAAGATGTTTGAGTCTACGTCGTTTTTCTCTGATGAGTGATGATATATTAAAAATAAAGAAATAAAAATGAAATCATGTAACGATTTATTGATAACCTTTTTCCTCCATGCTCTATTTAAATTGAAACCTTTAACATTTCCATTTCTAGCATCGTAAGGGATGGTTTTCTGATTTGCATACTTTGTTTCAAAATGTAGCATGGTATTGTAGCTTTTACCACATCGATTGCAACTCATAAGGTAGGAGCAATTGCTGCTAGAATGTAAACAAATTTAGACAACGAATTCCATTTTTATTTATTTATTTATTTATTTATTATTCATTAGTTGTAATTACATAGATCTAATACTAATCTAACCTAATTATCAACTAATGTAAAAGGACCCACGGCTACTAGGCCATCTGGGCAGCTGTCTAGTGTTTTTAACTGACTTGATTTAACTTACAGTTTGCAATTCATTATTTTGCAAGTTTTATTTGAATACTTCTTATTTTTTAGGTGTTTGAAGTTTTAAGTTCTGATGTAACATTATGTAGTTCTATTTGTATAATTTTTCTCTATTTGTAATCTTCTTTTTTGGATAATAATTTTATTTTAACAAATTCATTTATTTTTTGTAATTTTTCCTTTTGATGATATTTTTAACAAAATTATTTTTTATATATATATTTTTGTAATAATTTTAACAAATTCATTTATACTTACTTAACTATATTTGTTTTCAGTTTTCCTTTTAACTTGTTGGCCGTGTAAAGGGTGCGTTGCAGCCAGGGCTGGTAGGGCTCGTATGTTAGTAGTTACAGTCTAGTGTCCTTGTTTGTGTTTCGTAAGTAGGTCCTCAGTGCATCGAGTAGTATGTTCGTGTCCTCCTCCCTATAGGTGAGGAGTTCTATTGGAGTTTTTGTAGTCCCGAGTTCGTTTAGTAGTCTCTGTAATTCGATGCACCGTTGCAGTACATGGGTAGCAGTCATTGTCGCGTTCCGGCAGTAATGACAAGCAGGGATCGGTTGTCCGAGAAATAGGTGTAACTTGACCGGCAAAAAGTGACCCAGTCTAAGTCTAGCGATCGCAATCATGTTTTGCCTTGGAAGGTCAGGCATCACTGGTTTGTTCACTTCCTTATAATGGCTTGCTAGGAATGTATCAGATTCGCGCCAAGTAGAACTTCTGCTGTCATGCTGTGTCTTCCTTAATTTTGCTCTAACCGCCTTATAGCCCGGTGGGTTTATCAGTTCGCGTTGAGAGCGGAGCGCACTCTTTGCGAGCTCGTCAGCTCTCTCATTCCCTTCTATCCCCACGGCATCACGCTAATGTTATTCTTCCACAGTGAAGGGAGTTTCTTATGTTTACTGCCAACGGGTTCGTGTTCTTGAGGTTTTGAATGGCCTTGAGCGAGGACAGGCTATCCGAGAAGATGGCACAAGTACCCTCCTGTTTGGAGGCCCATCTGACAGCCTCCCAGACAGCCGTCAGCTCAGCCGTAAAGACATCTGACCACGTTGGCAGTTTGTAAGCGCATGGGAGTGCGGAAGTTTTGTACTCTGTCCAGATCGCTATACCTACGTCTCCCTCATCCTTTGAGGCATCCGTATAGATCTTTATGTTAGCTTGTATTCGTTGGTAGGTGTCAGTATGTAATCTTATTTTGTTCGTTCTGTCTAGGTGCTCATAGCTCTTTGCGTTCAATAGGATTCTTCCCATAGGAACCCTCCAAGGAGGAACGGTGCGCGTTGGGTTGAGATGTTCGGGATTAAAGGGGATGATTTTAAGGGATTCTGGGATGTTAGTAATGATTCTAGTCAAGCTAGAGCAGGTGCGCTTGGTGGGAATAGGGTTCTGGGATAGAATGTCCAAGGTGTACAGGCGGAGTGGTGAGCTGGGAATATGGAGGGTCTTGAAAAACAGGTTGCCAGCGAGCTCGTCTCTTCTTTGTGTGATTGTAAGGAAGCCTGATCCAATGAGGAGACTATTGATGGGAGTTGTGCGAAGTGCGCCGAGGGCTATCCTGGCGGTGGCGTTTATTGATGCCTGGACTTTGCGGATGTCCATGACCGTGGTGAAGCCATAGATTGTTATGCAGTAGTCTGCCTTGCCAACTACCAATTGTTTCGCTAATTTGGTGGCCGTCTCTAGCGGAGGCCCAGCATTTCTTCTGCAGATGATCTTTAGCAGGTTATTCCTGCTTCTAACCGATTCTGCAATGATCGCCGAGTGCTTTGACCAGTTCAGATTATGCGAGAAGACAAGTCCAAGGATTTTGAGGCTTTTTAGTAGCGGGATAGAAGCTATGTCGCTCTCAAAGGCGTTCTCTTCACATTTGCGTCTCCAACAAACGTGTAGAGTCTCAAGCTTGTTTAGTGAGATTTTGGTCCCATTTGTGTCGGCCCAGACTGAGATAGCTCTTAGAGCTCTATTGAGCGCGTGGTTGACGAATGGGACCTTACCAGAAGCATAGCAGATGATATTATCCGCGTAGATGTGGTCGAAGAGATTTGGAACCTTATCCAAGCTCTCTGACAAAGAGTGGATGAAGACGTTGAAAAGGTGGACCGAGAGGGGCGACCCTTGTGGGAGTCCGTTCTGTAGGGTGCGGACAGTGGAGAAATGTCCTCCTGCTCTGACCTTAATCCTTCTTTTCGTCAAAAACGAGTCGACGGTGTCAACAAATCTCTTCCCCATGCTCCATTGTTTCAGCTGTCGGAGAACTGAGTTCTTGGGTGTACGATCGAACGCCTTTTCGAGGTCAATGGACAGCACAACAGAATGCTTTCTCCTAGAAAGCGCGTATTCCAAGTTATGCTCCAGGTCCTGAAGGAGGGACTGAGTACCTGTTCCAGGTCTGTAGCTCATAACTTGTGGCAGCAGCAACTGCTCTAGCTTCCATGACAGTCTGTTGGCCATCAGCTTCTCAAGGATTTTGGATGTTGTGGATAGGAGTGAGATTGGTCAGGTTTCGGATGGGCGTGGAATCTTTTTGGTAGTCTTTGGAATGTATCTGATCTCTGCAATCTTCCAAGCCTGTGGAAATCTGCCTAGATCAAGGACAAGATCGTAGAGTCCTTTAGCTCTTTGAAGCCAGGCTGGTGGAGCCTGCTTAAGCATTCCAAAGGAGATATTGTCCAAACCGGGAGAGGTTCCGTGGAAGGAGCTAAGGGTATCCTTAATTTCCTGGAGGGAGAGGGATCCTCGAGGGGGTTAGATTGGTGGGTAGCTCTTGTCCCGGGGCTGGTCTCCCCGCACAATTCTGAAAGGTTTGCAAAGGTTGGGTGAAGTTGGAAGTTGCAATAGCTGGCAATGTGTGAGGCTAAGGTCTCAGCGATAAGCCTCGGGTCCTGCACTATTTGGTCATCTATCAAAAGGCCTGTGATGCCTGCCTTAGAGGGACGTCCACAAATAGCTCGGACCTTCCGCCAATTATCCCTCATCGGTGTATCTGCATTAATGCTGTCAGCAAAGTCCTGCCACGCTTGCTTTTTTGCTAGCCTGATCTCCCGGCGCATGAGTGCGTTTGCCCTGCGGTATGCAATGGCATCTCGTGTTCTCATTGTTAGGGAGTCTTTTGAACCTCTTCCAGGCCGGGTCCTTGCGATGGATAAACTGTCGGACCTGAGTTGTGAGCCACGGGGGCTGAGTTTTAGCGACTGGTGTGTTCAGTGGTATGCTGTTGTTGGCAGCGAATCTTAAAGCCTTTGTCAGTGTGGCTGCCTCCTTGTCTACTATGTGGCTTGGTGGATGTAGCTGAAGGAATTCTATGACACCAATTCTGAAATTATCCCAGTCCGCACGGCTTTCCACGTACCTAGGTATGTGCGCCCTGCCTGGAAGAAGACTGGAGATGGTAATTTGAATTGGAAGGTGATCGCTTCCTTTAGGGTTGTTGACAACTCGCCAGTCTGCCTTGTGTGCTAGAGTAGGAGGTGCGAGGGAAAGGTCTATATGCGTGAGAGTGTTTCTCGTGTTGAGGATAGTGGGTGAACCGTCGTTGAGGAGGACGAGGTCGGAGCCATCAAGCCAGCCCGCGATCCCTCTTCCCCTAGAGTCGCTCCGCTGCAATCCCCACAACGGGTGATGTGCATTGAAGTCCCCCAGTAGGAAGGTAGGACCTGAAATTTGTTCCACAAGGGATCTTAAAAGCCGTCCGTCCACTACGTCCCCGGCCTCAACATAGACGGACACCACATTTATTGGTGTTTGCATATAGACGTTTACCGCAATCGCTGTAAGTGTAGTGTTTATTGAAATCAGGCTGGAGGGGATGTCATCTCTAACCAGCACCGCCACGCCTCCTCGACGGGTGGTCGAGGTGTTGTATAGGTACGGGGTAAAGTTACGTAAGTGGAAGGGAGGGGACGTGGATGTGGATGGGAGATGTGTTTCTTGGATTGCAAGGATGGAAGGTGAAAATTCGGAAATGAGCAGCTGAAGGCTGCTCAGGTTGTTAGAGAGGCCACAGATATTCCATTGAAGAATTTTGCAGTCTTCAAGGTGACTCTGGACCTGTTTTGTGCTTTTAATCGTGTGGAGGTTGAAAAATTAGGTGATGAAGAAGAGAGAGAGAATATCAATGGCAACTTTGAAGAGGAGAAAGTGGAGAGAATCTATGAGGCTTAGAGCATTTCGTCGTCTGAAAGTCGTAGTGTGGGTTGTTGTAGGTCAAGTTGTAAGGTTGTTGGAGAGGAGATGGGAGGTTGCGAGTGCTCCAGAATACTCGCTATCTGTTTAAAGGTGGTTGGTGATAAGGAAAGTAATCGATTTGCATCTTGTGGGGTCATCGCCCCAGAGGTATAGTCTGTGCCAGCCTTTAAGGCAATACTTTCTACTTCGGGTCCGATGGACGCCATTATTTTGTGTTCTCTTGGTGCTGATGTTTTAGGATTTGTGAAATTTTCTTCTTCAGAACTGAGTATATCAGAAATCGTGTCTGGAATGGTAATTTTTCCGATATCTTCGTGTTTGTTTGAGGGGGAGTCATGGATTTTATGTACTGTAGCTGTAGTTATGATTTTCTGTGGTGTGAATTTGTCTAAGTCTTGTTCAGTTTTATTGTGTGGAGTATTTTTGCTTGTGCTCTTCGGGGGGTTGGGTTGTGGTTTTGCAGTGAAAATGTTTTTGTCTGTCTTGATGTTTGGCGTGGCTGTGTGGTTTTTGGTCTGCGTTTTAGGCCTTGCGTCAGTGATGGCTGTTTCGTTAATGGGTTTGTGCGTGTTATCCTTGTGGCTAGTGGTCGAGGGCACGTTTTTAAAAGCGTCTACGAAAGATAAGCCTGGTATGGTCCTGCTCTGGCTCTCTAGAACCGGCGCAAGGTTACCGTTAATGGCGTACCATTTCTTCCTAGCTTCGTACCTCGTTAGGTGATTGTCAACCTGAATTTTAACTATCTCCTTTTCCCTAAGGAAAGTGGGACAGTCTCTGGAGAGGGTAGTATATTGTCCTTCGAGCTTGCAGCCGACTCAGTTTACTCTATTGCAATTTGTGTGAACTGTATCATCCTTAGCCTTGGGTCCGCAGCAGAACTCGCACACTGGAGTCTCCCTGCAGGAAGACTCGTGATGTCCAAAGACGAGACAGGACCTACAGCGTAATGGGGCAGGGTACCATCTGCGTATCGGCAGGCTTTCGAGGTAGCAAACAATTTTGGAGGGAGGAGTAAAGCGGTCGAAGGTGATCTGGAGTGCTCCAGATGGTGTTATGACATTGTCTTTCTGCCGTGTCAGTTTTTTTACCTCAGTTACGGATTTATTTTTTTCCCTTAAACCTTCTAAGATTTCCTGTTCTGAAAGGAACTTTAGGTTAGGTGCGAACGCAATGCCCTTCGACGAGTTCAACCTGTGATGGTATTCTATTTTTGTATCGTAACCTTCTACCTTGGTAAAATTCTTGATTAGTTTTTCAGCAGCCGTCCTAGATGGAACGAACGCAAGGTACTTCCCGTCTCGTAGTGGTTTGCAAGAGCGGATGGTTGGTAAGCAATGCTCAATATGCTTGGTGAATAAGAAAGGGTTGAGCTCTGTAATTAGTTTGCTATTGTCATTGAGTGAGAGAAGAACATATTTCGGGTCCGGCCCAGTGAAAGCGTCACCAAGTGACCCCTCCAGCGAAGGAAATTAAGACCAACGTGCTCCCCGCATGTATTTCTTTTTGCCACCTTCCTGGGCATTTGGTTCTCCATGTCCAGTGCGGCATAATAATTTTGCGGCCCTCTGGCCGTACTCATTTCTTTTTGTGCCCACTAGGGGCGATTAGTTAATTGTACTTCAGTGAAAAAGTGATTGTCGTGTCGTGTGTCAAAGGTGAGGAAAAGCTATGTGAATTTTCTTATATAGTAGTAACTTTCCCCAAATAAGTGTAAGAGTTAAAGAAATCTAAAGCTAACCACCACCAATTAAGTAGGAGCTAACACTAAAGCTATATGATGAAGTTCAATAAAGGCTTAACTAGTTTAAACTAATTTACTGTGTAAATCTCAGGTTAGTATAGATCTAGAGTGATTGTGTATATGATATGTAATCCATTCAAAGTAATATAGCACAGTGTGAAAGAAAAGATAAACACTACTAATTAATCAAGCTATGACTAACAATCTAATTGTGTCACAAAAAGAAAAAAGAAATCCACCTGAAGGTCCTCCGCTGCTGCAAATATTTGTACCGGATCACCTTGTGATCGTTCCAATTAAAGATGTTTGGTTTGCTGCTACAAATGTTGACCGTTGGCGCTATGGTGTGCGCCTGGGCTGCAAGAACTTTTCGGAGTATTATCGATGGAGCCACCTATGTGTGAAAGGTGGCGCCTGAGTAGCTCTCCCAATTCGGGATTCGCTCAGAGTACGTGTGTTGTGATGAGAGAAATTCGATTTGAAGGCAGGAATGTGTTTTACAAATCCTAATTCATCCGCTCAACCGCCTACGATCGTGGTTTTTTGAAAAATTCACTTGATGCACCAACACTTTGTCTCTTGGAATATATTAACTGTGTGAATATACAAATACTTTTAATCAATTTTTTCGATTTAAAAGATCGCACCAGAAGATTGAACCTCTATGATATCAGTTGTTCGGGGAATTTTTGCTTCGATTTTTCATAATGGTAATGATACACCATTATCTTTAACTATCATATTAATACATTTATGGAAATCACTTGTCAACCGCTAGGTAAACGCGAGCACTTTGTATGTTATGACTTCGATCAAATATTAGTTTTCGGTCAGTCTTAGCCCTTGAAAAAGCTTCTAGTGTACGGAACCTCGTCTCTAAAAAACTAGTGAATTCCTAAATTGTTGGAATTGTACTTAGATCTACTCTAACAGTCGATTTTACTGACTAGGTATTTGAACTATTTCTTGGAGAAAGTTGACTTAATTGCCATTGTATTATGCCATCTCCTTGGCAATATTTTACCTCCAACACGGTAAAAATATTGGACGAGCCGCTGGTACCTTACCACACGATTACACGAGACAGTAGAACTGATGGTCAGCACTCACTTCGTCTATCAATTTACTTACTACAAACGCTTTGCGTTCATTATAAAAATTTCATCAAGCGATGCAGACATTCATCTTCTGTATGCATTTCTAATGATTTCCTTATTTCGTCATTTTTCTCTAAAAAATGTATGTTAAACTCTTTTCAGTGATTTCCCATTCAAAAGACAGAAGATTAGAAATGCAAACACAAATTTCTACTTACATTAACCTTATATTTTCAGCTTTTGCATTTTAATTTTATGTTTCACAATTTATTGGCTATTTAGTACTGACTGACTGAAATCTAGACAGTTCTGACTAGTCAGTAGGGGTTAACAGAGGTGTGTGTCAGTGACAGTTTTTTTTAACTTGTTGGTTCTTCTGACTGCCGCAAGTACTTATATGTAGATCGCCTGACCATTTATTCAAAATGGATAATTCCCAAATGTTCTCGTACATCCTATCTATATGTCAAAAAATGTCATATAACTACCAACTAACATGAAGGAATGTGTAATAATGGTAACGACAACACTGAATTCATTGCTCTATCACTGTGTCAACACGTTCACAAAATTTAATTTTTTTAAACCTGCTTGAGTGGCATTATTCCTCTTTTTAGGTGTATATGACAGGATATAACTTATTCCTAAATGATTCGAAATTTTGAAAAGATGTTTGAATTCTTCTAAGTAATAAAACTCTTTCGTATTATCATCACCTTAGCCACCCTCCATTCTTGGGTCACGATTTCTCCCAAACTCTCACCAGAATTATGTTTTATTCATATTGTGATTATAGCAATATTAATCCGTATGGACTATGGAGGGAACATGCCAATCGAATTCGTTTAGGTTTTTTGTTTATACCCGAAATAAAATTGTAGGGTATATTATACCTCATTTCAAATCTAATGTTATATTAAAAATAATAGCTTGATATCCGAATATCAATCTAGTTTCAGAGTTGACTATAGCTGCACAACTGCTTTGATAAAAATATCCGATGACATTCTTGGTTCAATTTCTAATATGGCGACAATACTTGTACTGCTGGAATTCTCTAAGGCTTTTGATAATATAGATCACATACCTACTTCGGTTTAATAAGCTCGTATATCACTTCAATTTTTCTTCCTCTGCTTGTAAGCTTAAAACATCTTACTTTAGCGGCTGGCAGCAGCAAGTTATTAGTGAAAATATAGTCTCTGATTTTCTTTCTGTTTTTGCTGGGGTTCCTCAAGGATCAATTGTAGGACCATTACTATTTTGTATGTTCATTAATGCTTAACCTTGGTAGCCTAACACTGTACATTTCATGTGTATGCTGCTGACTTTCAACTTTATATTTGCAAGCCAGTGGAATAATTTGATGATGCAGCACAATGCACCAATACACATACATTCTTCGGCACTGTAGAATCAGCTAAATCTAAACGCTTCAAAGTCCGCCTCAACAGTAATATTTAAAAGTAAATACGTCTTTTTTCCCTGCTTTGAAGATTATTGACGAGATTATCATAGTTATATAGGTTATATAGTAAATCAGTTAATCGCCTGGGTATAGTATTCAATCATACTTTAAGCTGGAGTGCTCATATTGACCATGTTATTTGCAGGCTAGTTGTTACCCTTCGTAAGGTCTCAGCATCTTCAGTATATATTCCTCAAAATACCCGCATGGTTTTAGAAAAATCAGTGAGATTTTTTATGCACTTGATTCCACCACCTGGAGAAAACTAAATGTTGCTTTTAACTCTGCCCTTCGTTATATATTTGATTTCAATCGCTTTGACCATGTCTCTCCATATGTAAAATTGATCTTTGGAAGTAAGAATACTTCTGTTTCTGCGGAATATAATATATAACCAGAAGCCCTTTTATTTATTTAATAAAATTAATTCTGTACGACTATCAGAAACGCTTAATTTAATAAAGCCGCGTTTTAAATATCGAGCTACTGAACGTCAATATCTACTACAATCTGTGAGACTGTGGAATACTCTCTCAAATAACATAAAGACAAGCAGCAATGGAAATAATTTCCGATTCTTGTGAAATAACTTATTTCAACAGTCTCAACAGTCCAATATTCTTTAGTCAATAATGTGATTTCTTTATTTATTAATTAGCATACATATTAATTCTAAATATGCATACAGGGTGTTTCGTAATTAGTGCACCTAGCTCAAGGGTTCGGTAGCATTGGTGGAGACAAGCCAAAAATTATAAGGTGAAGGTTGGGGTAAGACGCGAATTAACTTTTTCCTTTAGGATTCGTAACAAAAAAAAACTGAGGATAGATTTCGGAAAATGAAAAACACAATCTCCACTGTAAACTGAACAACTAGGTTTATATATTTACAAACTTATTAATTTATAATCTTTGATTATTACAAATTTTCAATTATCACTAATCTCTGGTTTCTCTTTAGAGTAAACCAACACAATTATATATTCTTTGTTTTCCTTTATTGTAAGCTAACACAATTATATTTTCTTTATTGGAGCTTTTCTTTTTAAAAAGTCAGGAACTAAATCACGGCGGTCTTAAGACTGAAGTCTGGTTTCTTTAATTCTAAAAATTCTCATAATTAAAACTGCTTACCTAATCATTGTTCCCACGTTAAGCTTTGTTGAGCTTTTTATTAATTTGTCTTTTTCTGTTTATTTTGTAGGTAAGTCTGGGAATGTGGGAAAATATGGAAAATATGAGGAATGGATCAGGTTCGTATAGGAATTTTATTTATGTCGAGACTGTCTAGACTTGTAATTGAATATCGGTTTCCTGTATTAAGGTGAGTTACCTCACCTCGCGTAGTTTCGGCGGTAGGGAGGGTATAAGATTTTTAGTACTTCTACCACTTTAAACCCTGTAACTATCTTAATATATACACTATCAAGCATTCATCTCATTCGGATGATAGCAAACCGTATCAGCTTTCTAATAAATGTCCAACCAGCCTTCCTGTTATCTTCCGTCGGCAGTTGTAGGACATCAAAGTCAAAACATTGGGTAAAAAATTCCAAATTTTTTAAAATTTCAACGCTTTTCCCGCCAAAATGCATGATAACTATACAGTTTTATTACAAGATTTAGAAATCTCGGAATGTTACCTTTAATTTACTTATGCACATGTACCTGCCTAAATGCAACCGTGTTTGAAATATTCCCGTTATAAATATTAGTAAATTATTAAGTATTAAGTTTAGATTTTTCGAATTTTCGTAGGTCCTGCACATAATAAATTGAAAAATTTAATTATGTAACTGTTCTCTGAATAAACTGAATATGAATATGATTGCACACCCATGCATAATATTAAAAGTTATATTAATTTTAGCATGTCCGTCTGCCCGTCTGCTGGTGCTTAGTCACGGTAACTCGAGAACGGATTCACGTAGAGAACAGAAATTTTGCAAACAACCAAATTGGGTAACTCCTTCGTAGGGTTGACATATAAAAATGTATGATTTTAAAGTGTTCTGTGAAAAAGATCCTTCCTAGACGTTTTTATTGTTATAATATTTTTACTATCCGACGAAATTTAAAAGATTAATGACCATACGAAATTACATACGGGCATTCATCTAGGTTATCATAAGAATTAGACTTGCGGTTTCAATATTGTAGTTTGCACTAAACCGCAAGTGTGTTTCTATGTACTGAGAAACATATCTGCATACACTGGGTGCACACTCAGTATGTACAACATTGGAAATTGCAAAACATTTCGCGGTATGAAGAGTATTGCAATTTGGCCCTAGTTATTAACTATAATCATTTAATACCCGAACCTTTTAGAACCAAATTTTATACTGCAATTCTGTAACTTTTTTTTCCATTTAATATTTGACATTTGTCAATGTGAAGCGTCTATTTCGTTTTTATTTTCCATATAGACATGTAATTTCACAATATCGTAAGTCGCAAGTGTGTCTCTGAAATTCTAATATTGCAATATGACATAATTTCAATATAAATATCTCCTTTTAAAACCACAAATCTGTCCCCGGTAATAGACAAATTTTAGCTTTATTACTTGTTTTTTATCGGCATCAAAAGCTGTCGAAACAAAAATCCCTGGTGAAGTACTTGGTACTATTTTAGAAGCAACATTGTTCTGCACTGCATTCCCAAGACCCCAACAATATAAAGTGGTGGCTCAATATTTGATGTAGTATTCTCATTAATGCTCATATGCAGAGTAGAAACTGATTGAAAAGTCAGTACTTCTGTATGATTGCGAAATATAGAAAGTGATCAATTCTAAATGAACCATTTGCAAAAATTTATTGGAAAGATCGATTCTCATACGAAGAGTTGTAGAGCCGTTCAAAACGACATAGGATAAAAGACGAAATGAAACGTATAAAGTGGATTTAATTGGCCAATATCCTGTGACGAACATTTGAGAAACAGGCTATTGCCTAAAACCAGCAAGGAAGGCGAGAAGTACACTTCGAAGTAGAAGTTTCACAGACGTAGAGTGACTGGAAGGCTATCGCACAAACAGGGTTGCCATGTTTTTCATATTGAAAAGTCGTACGAACACAACTTCTTTTGGTCGTACAATCCTAACAATAAATTTAATATTCATAATTACTTACAGAAGAATCAGTACACCCACTTTATAAGTTACAGTTGAGCATTTATGTTATTTTTCAATTAAAATAATTAAAGCAACAATATATTTTGTTCTTAACATATTCGTAGTATATTTTTACATTTTTATTAATAATAAAATAAAAAATTTTATATATACACAGATTTACACGATTTCTCCATATTCATTTTGGAAACGAGAGTAGAGAACAGTAAAGTCGGTGGAATAGATTTAATATATAACCTACAAAAGGAACAGGATATCTCAAATCTCAAATAAAAAATTCATATTTTAAAAGAAAAAGATTTTCTGATACATCTGTGCAAAGAGAAAAATAAAGCAGGCACTAGTCTACCAAATGATATCAACAAAATCTGCGTTGAACAGATCAAAGCAGATATTCTCTTACTGAAAAATGCCAGCAATTAAATCTAATAAAGGAAGCATTGAAGCAAGCAGGTGACCGTCGAAGGGACTTAATAAACAAAGTTAAGTTTTTCTCATAAAATATATTCAGTGCTATTTTTACACTCTTCGGTCTGATTTTTAAATTTAAAACTAAAGTTTTTTACTGGATATGTTTTATTTATAGACTAATTAAATAAAAACAGTAAGGATGAGCAGAAACTTTGCAACTTTCAGATTTTGTATGATTTCCAAATACAATTTTCCCCACAAACTGATAATTTTGTAAGAAAAGGCCTACATATGAACTCAAAGTTTTTGACATTCTTAAAAAATCGGCAGCAAACATACATGAATGCAAAAGTATAATTATCACTTTATTAAAGTACATATGAGCTCTAGTTACATAGATTGTTTTTTATTTAATAGAGTGCAATAAAAGTACGTTGGCCTTTCTTGCTTTAATTAAATTTTTACCAGCGACAGCCACTGGAAAGTAACGTACGTCGCGAAGTTCATTCAAGAAAACTAAAATAAAAATATTTCTTTATTTTATTTTATTTAGCTGACCTGTTTTTTTAAAATTTTCTTTGTAACAACTTATAAGCTATATATGTTTTAAGATATTCTTAAAACTAATCTTATAAATTTGACTGTATAATAAAGGTTTGATTTGCTTTTTTTGAGATCAATATGAAAGTGACTTGTTTTATTTGTAAGAAAACTTTGAAAGTATTTTGTTTATTTTCTCTCATTTAAAGAGCGTACACACACATTTTAAAGGTAACGGTCATATAATTTTAAATTGTATTATTTCTGCTAGATGTCATAGAACTTTAGCACATACTATGGCTTGTACAGGTACAAGATGCTTGAAGCAAGGTTATTCTAATAGAAGTCATTCTTCCTAAGTTGATAACAATTCAATCAATGATAAAATGAAAATTTGTGTCGTTGTACATAGAAACCAGAATTACGGTGATAACTTAAACGAAGAAAATTAGATATTCGCCAAAGCGCAATTACATTCGGATAAAAAGAAGCCGATAGAAGTCTGACAGTATTTGGACTTTTTTTAGAGAATTAATTCGCTGGGAATACCCAATTCTGCAATTGACGAACTTCATAGTCAATTTACAAATGCTTTTCAAGATATATTTCATATACTTTCCAACGTTTTGTCACCTGTTGTGCACAGAACAGGGACTGCTGAATTAACTAAGTTACTGACACACTTTTTAATTTCAAAAATTCGTTGTCTGAAACTCTTAAGAGGAGTCAGTACCAAGATTTGCAAGTTTCATACATTTTTCAATGCGAATTTCTAGCAAACTATTTATAGCAGAAAAATGATTTATATCTTAAATTAAAGGTAACGAGGTGGTCTAGTAAATAACCTCGAGAAAAATAAAAAAATGTATTGGAATGGAGATATTAGCTCGGAAGCTTGTAAAAAATGGTAAAAATTGATTTTTTCAAATCAAATTAGTCTTAGTAGGTATTCTCATTTCTTTATATTGTGACTATTTTAGAGAGATAAAGCCTAGATCTAGCAAATAACGTCGAGTTTTTTCAGTTTTAGTGGCGCATTTTTTAATGATTTAACTCTAATAGTACTTGTTTTTTCTCTCGATATTTCACCGACGAGAAATTACAATATTTCGT
This sequence comes from Dioctria rufipes, assembly GCA_963924295.1. NCBI lineage: Eukaryota > Metazoa > Arthropoda > Insecta > Diptera > Asilidae > Dioctria > Dioctria rufipes. The sequence goes on along the minus strand of OZ002741.1, from coordinate 104,863,196 downwards.
TGAAAGTTTTAGAAATATAAAGCAAAATAGTATATTTAGCAATTATGTGCAAAATAAAATTCAGGACAGTTAAACCTCTTTAAAAATTTTCAATTTCTTTGAACTGCAAATTTTCATTTTCGTCTTAAATTTTCGCATATTGGGTTTCTGTCTTTTACCCTAGATGTCTCTAATGTGACTTGTAGTCTAGGTCTAGGCTAATTTTATATGCATTTTCATACTTTCAGGACACAAACCTACGTATAGTAAGTTTTATTGCCTACAGGCTCGCTGGTATCTAAATTGAAATTTTTGTTGAGTACTGACCCCTCTTAAACCTTTTCAATCAAAATATAGACGAGAAAAGCGATATGCAACTCAAATTACTGCTCAAATTTTTCTCGAGCTCGTTGGGATAAAAAATACATAAAATAAAAGGCTTCATTTGTTGATGTACAAGTTCAATCATATTTTCAGAACATTTCTAGTATAAAAACTTTGAAGTCATTTTTTGAAAACCCAACATTTCAAAGTAATTTTTTTCGGAGCGGAATATCAATGTAGCGCAGAAAGTATAGAGAATTTTTGCTGTGCCGAGAACTTCAAAAGAGTATTTTTTCAAGTATAAACGAAGTTTTGCTTATGCAATTGTTTTTTTATGACTTTGAGTGTGTGAATCCATTAGGAAGTAAAATATCTATTCACAAAATAGGCGCAATTTACTTCAGCATTCGAAATTTACCAATAAAATACCTTACAGCATTAAATAATATTCACTTAGTGTTATTGTGTTATGCCGAAGATGCGAAATCTGACGGAATATACAGTAAAATATTAGAGCCAATAGTCAAAGACATTGCCACCTTAGAAACTATGTATCCCTATAGTAGTAGGTGAACTGACATTGAAAGGCTCATTAATTTCAGTTGCGCATGATAATTTGGGAGGAAATAGCCTTCTAGGCTTCCATCAGAGTTTTCGATCCCATAAATTCTATCGTTTCTGCGTTTTGTCCAACGAAAAAACACAGCATCTTGCGAAAGAAAACTCTCCAGCACTAAGAAGCTATTCAAAACTCACTTTGAAATTGAATATATATATTTATAATAGGAAAAAAGGAATAGTTCTATCACACTTGTGTTTTTCACATTCACTCAAATTAAGTTGGATATATGAAATGAAGCTGGTGCGAAAATGATTTCTCCCACGTCCATTGAAATGCACCTTGCGATTATTTTAAAAAAGAAAGCAACTTAGCATCACAAGAGCATAGTGGCGCTCGCGCTTTCAGAACGAGAACGAGAAAACATCAAAAATGGAATGCACTGATGACTTGGCTGTAACACTGTGACAAGTCGAAATTGATCTTCTTCGTCGCGTCGCGCAGGCTGAGTAGGCTGATTGCTGCCTCTTTGTTTGCACGAGTACGTCCTACGGCTAGGTTACGGCATTGATTTTTCACATATAGATAAGCCACTGCCACTGAGTCGCCACTGTAGTACTTTATCATCTGCTCACAAAACGGTCCGCCATCTGTTAGCAAAACTTGGCGAATATGAGGATAATAGTTGTCTTCGATAATCTAGCGCCATATCACAGCAAAGAATCTAATCTAATTTTGTTTTTTCCGTCTTTCTTTATCTAAAGATATGTAAAAATGTGGAAAAAATCTGTAATAAAGAAATTTGAAGGCTTACCTTGATTAGTATCAAGATGATTTGAAGAATTTGGCAAATGTGTATAATACGTCATTTAAGAGATTTAAGAGGGGTCAGTACCAAGATTTGCAAGTTTCATACATTTTTCAGTGTGAATTTCTAGCAAACTATTTGTAGCAGAATAATGATTTATATCTGAAATTAAAGGTAACGAAGAGGTCTAGTAAATAACGGCGAGAAAAATAAAAAAAAAATGCATTGCAATGGAGATATTAGCTCAGAAACTTGTAAAAAATGGTAAAAATTGATGTTTTTCAAATCAAATTCCTCTCAGTAGGTATTCTCATTTCTTTATATTGTGACTATTTTAGAGATATAAAGCCTAGATCTACCAAATAACGTCGAGTTTTTTCATTTTTAATTATTTGACTCTAATAGTACTTGTTTTTTCTCTCGATATTTCACCGACGAGAAATTACAATATTTCGTTGAAAGTTTTAGAAATACAAAGCAAAATAGTATATATAACATTTACGAGTATATGCAAAATAAAATTTAAGAGAGTTAATTCTCTTTAAAAATTTTCAATTTCTCTGAACTGCAAAGTTTCATTTTCGTCTTAAATTGTCGCATGTTGGGTTTTTGTCTTTTACGCTAGATGTCTCTAATGTGACTTTTGGTCTAGGTCTATGCTAATTTTATGTATATTTTCATACTTTCAGGACACAAACCTACGTATAGTAAGTTTTATTGCCTACAGGCTCGCTGGTATCTAAATTGAAATTTTTGCTGAGTACTGACTCCTCTTAAGTGAAAAAAATTTCATACTTCGCTTTCGCACCAGAAAGTTGCAGAACACACAAAACTCTTTCTAGGCACTGCGGGCTTCCAAGAAATTTTTCGGTCGGATTTTCGATAGAATTTCTGCCATCTGCCTTTTCACATCTGGTTGTTGACTAGTACATTGATTTTTCATAAATAGTTTGAAATATTTTCCGCCAAGCAATTTGCCTCATTTGATGAAATTTCTTAGAACGGATCGCGGTATACAGAAAGCAATATCGTATGAGCGTGAACATTATTTTTTTTTAGACCCTAGATGAAATCTAAAGGGTATACTAAGATTGTCATTCCGAGAGATGTTAGATCAAAATAGATTGGACCAATGCATAATATTAAAAGTTCTTTTGATTTTTGCATGTCCGTCTGTCTCTTCGTCCTCACGATAAAATTTTGCACATGGGCTTTTAATCAAAAAAGCAAAATTAGGTTTGAAAATAGGGTAAATCGGGTAACTTCTTCGTACGGTTGCCATACAAAAATTTCATTTTTCACTACATATTTGGACATTGCCTTACAACGCGTCAACGTAGAGCATTGAAATTTTGTACATAGTGTTTTCGTAAAACCAGTAAATACAATTTCAAAAGCGGACCAAATCGGGTAACTCCTTCTTGGTGTTGCCATATAAAAATTTAGGATTTTTACGTATCGTGTGAGAACGATCAATCCTATACGGTTTTAATGTACTGGAAAGTTTTTCCTATAAAATTGGTTATAATCATTTTTGCTGTTCGATGAACCGTTCTAGAGATATATTCAAAAACCACTTCAAAACTCAACCTTGCGCAGATGGGTGACTATACGAAATTACAAACCAGCATTCATCTAGGGTTTTAGAACAATTCTAGCTTTTTTACTTGTTTCTTATAAATTACTGGAAGGATTTCTTCAGAATTCTTATGCATTATTGGTTGCCGAGAACGATCTAATAAAGTTGTATTGATTCGGGTGATCGCAGCGCCTGAGCCTAGATAGAACATGCTTTTTATTTACAGATGGCTCCAAAACATACATACATACTGATATATCGCAGACAACGGGATAGGGGTCCAACTAGCTAGGAAAGGATCCGAAATGGAATTCCTACCAGCCAATACCCTTCTGTTACGCTGCCTGATGTAGTTTTTAAAATAATTTCAGTTCGATTTTTTTTTTTTTTCATTTATTTTCATAAACATCGAACAATATAAATTTACTATTTCCAGACAGTTTCCTCATTGCTGGCACCGTTCTAGAGGTTTTTTTTCGTTAAAAACCAACGTCTTGTCGGCCGTACTCTTACACATTTATTCCCTATCACACTCCAATCGATTTGGCTATTAACAATCCACCGAATTTCTGTCTGACAAATTAATTTCATGTTGTTCCTTCGAGCTGGTTTAGTTAGCTCGTATAAAAATTACAGTCATAATAAAATCATATTTTTTAAATTTTTTTATAAATACTAATAAAAAAGAAAAAAAATCAAACGAAAATCGTTTTGAAAACTGCTTTGTTTACCTGTAGAACGGAATGTACTCAGGTAAACGAAACCCCTCTCATCAAACAGATGGGCCACATGCCAATTGAGATGGTGACGCTGCTAGCTCTCGTACTATATGTAAGAATTTTTAATGATCTGCAACTGGCTGCTGCGAAACGAAGTTGTTGACGCTCTGGCTGAAAGAAGTTATTGCAAAATTGACGCGATTTCGAAATTAGAATAAACCATTCCTAATTTGAAAATAATTTATTTATTTACCTAAGGTACCTATAATAGACATAAGCTACTAAAATATTGTGACAAATGAAATATGTATTAAATTACATATGCATTAATTTAAATAATAATTTCTTGTAGAGCATAAGGAATACAAAATTCAACAAAAAAATCTCTTACGAAGTACTTCTCTGTATATATATCTCATAAAAAGCAAATTTATTGAGAAAAAATCTGAAATTCCTTTGAATTCCTTAATCCCTGAAGAAGAAAAAACATTTGTTATAACTATGAGAACCAGCTTAACACAAGCTCGCTGCATGGACGCGTTTAACAAATAAACGGTCAACATACGTGCGTTTCATCACTTATTTTTATTTTTTATTTATTATTAATTAGATTTGGTGCAACAAGAATTACATCTTTTTGTTTTGTACCTAAAGCAACGGAACATATTAAAAATAAGAAAAAGATAAAAGAAAGGAGTATAAGAGTATAACCGTATAAAACAACAAATAGCAGTACAACCAGTAAATAAAAAAGATAATAAAAAATAAAATAACTCTAAGTAGAATAAGAGAGAGAGAGAAAAAAAAACATATGTAAACAAAAATTAATGAATCAAAAATCATAAATGTAGTACATCAATTCAAACCACAAAAGTGCTCCATTACGCCCCTCCTGAAAGCTCCAAGTGCAGTCAATCTTTGAATATGACTAGGAAGTGAGTTCCAAAGTCGAACAACTTGAACCAAAAAGGAGCGTGCACCAATCATAGTATTAAATTTGGGTGTAAGTATATTAATTCGCCGTTGCGAGCGATGGAATGTGAGAGACGACGACAGATACTCAGGACCATTACAATAAATTATTTTATGGAGAAAACACAATAATTTAACATCGAAATACATTTTAAGGGAGCAACCAACTATGGAGGATATATACGGCGATACATGATCATGACGACGTAAGCCATGCACAAAACGAACACAGTCATTAAAAGCAACATTAATTTTACTAGCACACACAGAGTCAAGACAGGGAAAAATTACGAGACCGTACAGGAAAAATGGAAAGATAAGTGCCTTAATTAACCTTATACGTGTTGTAGTTGGTAGAAGCGGCGCAGTTATCATAAGCCTTCTTAAAGTTGCATAAATCTTTGCCAGAGATGAGTTGATATGATCACAGCAGGTCATTTTATTATTAAGAACAACACCCAAATTTTTAGCTTTATCAACACGACTTAGGGTTAAATTATTGAGGTAAACTGTAGGTAAATACAAACTTTCATCAAGCTCCGTGCGCGAAAAAATGGTATAGCATGATTTTGATGGATTAAGAGATAGAGAATTATCAATTGACCACTTATAAATGCGAGCTTAGTCACTATTTAGTTTATTTACATATGTATTGATAAAGCTAGTTGGTGCGCTAATATAAAGTTGACAATCATCAGCATATAGGTGTATATAAGAGTGTCTTACTACAGAAGGCAAGTCATTAATGTACAACCCAAATAACAATGGTCCTAAAATCGAACCCTGGGGAACACCGCAAAGTATTCTGGCGGTCTTTGATAATCGGTCGGCAGATTTTACTTGTTGTGTCCTGTCAGAAAGGAAACTATGAATGAGCCTGATAGCAGATGATGACATTCCAAATTTAGAATATAATTTATCTAGCAGCATTTCGTGATTAAGACTATCGAAAGCTTTAGAAAAATCAAGAAGAACTAGGTAACAAATCTCTTTTCGGTCCAAAGCGAATCTCAAATCTGTAGTGACTTTTACTAGGGCAGTCTCGCATAAATGATTTCGGCGGTATCCCGACTGCCATTGTGTAAGGTATGAGTACTGATTCAAATAACTGAGAAGTTGATTACTTAAAAGTTTTTCGAAAACTTTTGAAAGGTAACATAATATGCTGATAGGTCTAAAATCAGAGGGAGTAGAAGGACAGGGCTTTTTGGGAACGGGAATAACAAGGGCATGTTTCCACATAGCTGGGAAAGTGGAGGAAATGAATATATGATTAAGTAAGTGGGATATGACAGGTAAAACATTCGGCAATAGTAATTTTATGAATTTAGGTGGAATCCCCTCAGGACCAACAGCATGTGATTTTATGCTACACATCGCCACCAGAATATCATTTTGATCAGCACAGCGAAATGCAAATCCATCAGAACTTTCATTAAAATTAAAATTGGATAAGAAAGAGTGAGTTCCACCTATAGCATTGCTTTGAACAGAACTAAAGTGCAGATTTAGAGAATCAGGCTCCAAATCACAGCGAGAATCTGCTTTTGCATGAACACCGTGTGTTTTAAGATTTTTCCACAGTGTCTTAGGCGGTAAACTATTATTAAATATTTGACCAAAATATACGCGTTTTGCAATATTGATCTTGGAATTTACAAGGTTTCGTACTTTTTTGTAAGCCAATCTTGAATTATTCGTTCTAAGGCTCTTGTAACGACGATATAGATATTCGCGTTCATTTATTAGATCATGAATCTCTGACGAGAACCAAAGTATAGCATTAGGTCTAGCAATCTTGGTACGAAGTGGAGCAAACTCATCATGTAGCAAATTTATAAATAGATAAAATAAATCAAACTTATCGTCAATGTTCATAGTATAATATATCTTATCCCATGGGAGACTATTGTACCTTTCAAGTAGCGCACCAGAGTTAATGCTATCATAATTACGGAAAGAGATGCAGTTTGTTGGAGTACACATCTAGGCTAGTATTTTCGAGGATAATCCTGAGGTCATCTATTTTATTCCTAATACTGCGGGCGTTTAAGTGGCCCAAATTGAGGCCTTTTTGATGTTTACTTAATATATTTAATAACACCCCAGTTCGGCTCAAGCTGCTCCAATTATCGCTATTCAGCGTTAACTAAACAAATACTACGCTTGGCACTCTCAGGCTGACAAGAAGAACACAGTGTGGCACCTATACTATCATAACAATTAAAGCCATGTACAAGTATTAAAAGCATAAAAAATGGACGAATTACAAGAAAAAAGAAAAATGTGATAAAATAACGTGAACTACTAACAGAGATAAAAGTAATTAAATATTTAAAGAAAAGAGAAAATAAAAATAAACGCAAAAATACAGATACAACTTTCATTATGATGTCGAAGTTAAACTCAATCATCGTTGGTTACAGCTGTAGCGTCATTCCCGATAACATCTTTAGCATTAGTATTAGCATTAGCTCCTATCTCTGGCATGGGAGCAGCATCATCGGTGCGGAACTGGCTTAACATTTCATAGTCACTAGTCACTGATCTTCAACCATCCATCCTCAGCACTAACCCGCACATGCACTAATCCATTCCGAGTAACAACAGAGTGTAGATGTTCCTCTCTCCTTAAAATGAGAGCTTCACGCAATATACGATGATTGTATTTGGTAAGACTTTCATAGACTCCCACATTGCCATTAGACGAGAAACTAGAGGAAATTTGGCCCAATTTGATCGATCCCACACTGCGACATTTTTCAAGAAAGAGTCTCTGCTCGTTAACAGAGGGGAACTTGACAATAATAGGGCGCTCTCCCGATTTGTTGTTTTTATTTCGGAAAGCAAATGTTGGCATGGGCAAGCGGACCCCAGCAACTTCAGCGATTCTATCAGCTATCTGTAGCGGCTCTTCTTTTCGAGCAAATGGAACCCCAGTGCTGCTGCCTCCGAAGATGTTCGACTGAATCCCTCAACACAGCTACCTCGAGCTGCAGATCATCGCAGATACCTTGCAGTTTGCTGACTTCACTATTGAAAGATGCCACAATCTCAGTGAATTTATTGGCAATATATTCCTCCATCTCGTCGAACCTGTCATTTATGACTTGAGAAATGTTTTTTAATAGCTTCTTTTCCAGCAATTCAAAGCTATCGCCACAACTTATAGAGGTTGCACGGGCAGGAGTAGACGAGGTAGAAGCACTGGCGCCACTTTTCACCTTGTTGTTGGTTTTCTCAGCAAGTTGATTTCTTGTCTGTCTGGATGAGGTCTGCTGCACTCTTTTAGAAGAGAAGTTACTCCTGTCAGGTTTACCACCACCCATAGTTTTTGGTATGTGTGTTAAATATGCACTTATTTTGCACCACAAAACTGCGAAAATGTAAAAATTATTCACACAAAAAACAAAATCCAACTCGGAGAATTATAGTTCGCAATATGGCACCGAGTCCTCAGCAAATAAGAAAATAACCACTAGAAATAACTATTTCGAGATTGACGCAGGAAAGCCGGTGGAAAATTGTAGAGCTTAACTTTAATGCGACTACTCACTACAAGACATACTGTTGATCACTTAGTCGGTGTTAGTATGTTACACTAAACATAGACCAAATACCAGATGAAATGTCATGCAATTTGGCATAGAACAAAAAGATAAAAAACTAAATTAAATCTAACAGAAGATTAAATATTATATAGACGTTTCTTTAAGGCATGCTTAGAGTCCTTAACAATCGAAACTAACTTAACATCTTCATATTTTACAATTTTTTCTAATAGATGGCAACATATCTAAACATGATTTCAGTCATTCGGTAAAAATTTCGGCTCTGTTTTCTAATTTGGTACATGTAAGGCCATCTGTCGAGAAGAGGTAACAGATATGGTTGCATATCTATATGTATAAAATCAATGGTTACGGTTAAATGCATGAAACTGTTCAGATTTCTTCAATTGGTTCAATTCGTAAATAACCGTACATTTTGCGCTAAAAGTGAAATAACCGTACATTTTGTGTACGGTCAGAGGTCTTGCTCCTACACCGTACAAGGGTCAGAAAAACCGTACAAATACGACCAAAACTGGCAAAGGTGCGCACAAAACACGATGAAGAAGGTTGCAAAAAAAATATATATTTTTTTGTTGTTTTCCATAAAAATCTGGAAACTGTTCGGCAGTTTTTAATATTTTGGGTAAATTATTTTCAGAGGCATGATGATCGATATTCAATAGCCAGATGGAAAGAGTTAACACATTCTTTTAAGGGGTGAATTAGGATGAAAGAAGAAAAGCCAATTAGCATTTTTTTTACGGTTTTTAATCTTGAACTCATCAACGCCATTCGTGTACCATCTGCCCGTCTGCTAGCGGTTAGTCAAAATTTTTAGGTATATGTGAAGGTTTTATGAATATATTTCTAATCAGATTGATCGTGATCAAACTAAGCTTGCGACAGATGTCTTTTACTAGCTATTATAATGTTCATAGGTATATACTAATGTATAACATAAGTGCGAGGAGAACGCTTCGATTTCGATATATACAATTAAATATAAGGCAGCAAGGATTGAGACGTGATGTTTGCGGAGCCATTAAATTGTTTTTTTTTTGTCGCTGGTAAAAGGTTGCAAGTTTTTTTTTTTTTTTTCTTTAAAAGCGCTTGTGATGATTTAAGCTGGTTTCTTTTTTATATTTTTATATGCGAATATCTTTTTCAGGTGCCGAAGATCCACAATTACACTGGATTTTTTTAATATTTTGTTTTTAATCATTATATTGCCTGCTAACCGCTTTGTACATTTATGTATGTTTTCATTTTATTTTCTTCATTCTTGTTGGGACTCAGGTGCCCAGTGCCAAGAATCACAACCAAAAGTCAATTGTATAGGACAATAAATTAAAGTATCATAATTTGACCCTGAAAATAAAAATAATTTAATTTATTTTAATTTCAATTGCATTAAAATCATTCCCACTTTATAATAAAATGCAATTAAACATAAATTTCATTTAATTTTCACTGCCATGGTTTGACTATTTATCTATGTACACACAGTGTATTTTTCCTCTTCGCATGTGCATAGTGCACATACATATATTTCTTTAATTCTTTCAGCCTAATTGCATTTACTTACATACAGTTATTCTTTCCGTCTTAAAATTAATATTTTAAGACGACAACAACAGGCGTATCAGGTTATGTTCATATAAACTTTCTTGCATTTACTCACGTAAGTTATTTCGTGAGAAAATAATAAAAAAGCTGAAACCTTTTCAAAATTATCGTGGGTAGCTGGTAGCGGCGAACCCGAACCTGGGGGAGTTTGGATTTCAACCTCCTAACGGAGTGGAGCTGAAAGTTTTCCACCAAACTTGTGGTGGGATATTTTGCACATGAGACTTTATCAGTATTATTCACGGTAGCACGAACTGCATTTTAAACAAAAAGACTTTTTTTTTCACTTTCAGCATTTTTTTTCTGAATTATACTTTATACGTAGTTAAGAGCATAAACATCTAGAGATGAAGGCGAAATGTTTCAATTTATGGAAAACAATCTGGTTCACAGATTATCACTGACAGACAAAATATTTAACTTTTTGTATATTTAAATACAGAAATGATTTTATGTTCTTTTTGATACGCCTTCATTTCAGGCTATTTGACATATTGAGAATATTTAAAGTACACTAGCGACCACTTTTTTGTGGTTATACGTATTTTCTATTTATTTATTTATGTATGTACGTAGTATCGATAACAATTTTACGCCACATTTGCTGTGTGCTGCTTATCGCATGATTATTACATTAAATTAATTGCCTATATTTGTTATGGGAAACAGCAAAAGCTAAAAGGTAATTTAATCGAGGGTACCTACGCCTGAAATTTGTAAGGATGAATATACCCCGCGTAATATGTTGTTGTATGTTGGTCATCGAGAAGAAATGCGAAGTAATTTGCCCTCTTGCACTGGTCAACGGAGGAGAGTATACACAGATCAAAAACAGGCAGTTTTTCCCGATTCTTTCTTACCTGAAATATGAATATCAAGCCATTGATCTGACCATCTGGGGACCTGAATACCAAATGGCTAAAATCTCCACCAATAAGATTCCGATGAAGGAAGCAGGTGTCTCGGATCTCTGATCCGAAATCGTTCAGATTATTCGTAAAGTTGTCAGCAACAAAAAAACTCGATTTCACTTATATGTTTACGGTTGATAAGATTTATTTAGGATGGTAGCTCATGTATACATACATAAATATAATAGCAATGTAAATCTGAGAATATATTCATGGTCAAAATTATTTTGATCTTATTTCCGATACACCTGACCTTTAACATTTAAATCTGTTAATATGTATATATCAATATATTTAAATAAGTATTTATGCGAGAGTCTGTCTGCGATTCAAAATGTGCGTTATTTCGGATATAGCAAGCAGATGCGATGCAAACGGAATAATTTTGTTTTTATTCTGTAATATGCTTAGTACTATACACAAAATATGGTGAGATTATTGTTAATACTTCTTTAATATTTTTATAAATTCTGAAATTAATATGGGATTGTAGAGTATAGATATGGCGATTTTAAAGTTAGATATATTTATTTCAAACCGAAAACATGATGTACCAACGCATCTTTATTGTTTTGCTTTAATTTCACCAACATAAAATCAAGTAGATTTCTCGGAAAACTATACTAAAAAGATATTTTCAAATTAAAGTAAACAAGTAAAAAACCTAGAATTGGTCTAAGTAAGACCAATTCTTATGATACCGTAGATGAATGCCCGTATACTTTATAATCAATGCCCGTATCTATGGAAGTTTGATTTTTGAAGTGATTTTTCGCATATATTTCTAGAACGGTTCCTCGGACAGTAGAAATGATTATAACCAATTTCATAAGATTTCATATTCTCAAAACTTTTCAGTACAATAACAACGACTAGGAGTGATCGTTTTTACAGTATACGCAAAAACTTTATTTTCTATTACTATATAGTATAAACACCGTGTATAAAATTTCAGTTCTCTATGTTGACGCGTTCTCAGGCAGTGTTCAAATGTATAACGAAATACGAAATTTGTGTATAGTAGCCCTACCAAGGAGTTGCCAATTCGTACCATATGCGAATATAAATTTGAGCTTTTTTCGAAAAATCTGTGTACTAAATTCCAGCTCTCTACGTTGACGTGTTTCAGGCACTGTCCAAATATATACTGTAGTGCTGTATGTAAGTAGAGCTAGCAATATTCGATTACCGTACTGCACATCTGTGCTAGCTGCTGTCGTTTTCTGTTTCCATATTATCTTTTGTAATGTAATATTTAATATTTGTATGTCCGATTGTTTTAAGCTACCGTTAGGGCAATGAGTAGAATCAGACAAGTGGTCAGCACTCAAGCGATTTTTGTTAGTTGGTTAAGAGGCCTCAGTGGAGTAAAGTACAACTCATCCGAAACTGGTATTTTTATTTTAAAAATCTCACAATTTCAGAAGTGAGATGAACTGCAAAAAGCGGTAGCGTACATTTATTTTAATTTAGGACGAATATTTCTTTTTGCTCCTGAGAGCTCGCGATAAGTTGCGTAGTTCATATTTTCCCGAAAATTTCATTAATTGATCGGTGGATCGGTCCATTCAAATATGTGTAGTGCATAGGTGTACGCAACAGATTTTTTTTAAACCGATAAAAACTTAGTACCTGCCAGTGCTTAACTTCAGTGTATTTACAGAGGGTGACGGCAGGAAGATTAGCATTAAACGAACACGTGGTTCAGTAAATCAGGCAAAGTTTTAATGATCGGAAAATAAGCTGAGGGTTTTTGTGGAAAAAGTGCATTATCAACAAAAAGGATTGTGTCCTTACATTACATTTTTGCTATATTTAAAAAATTTAAGATAATTTCCCCCCGACATGGCTGCACGTGTAAGCAGATTTATCGAGAAGGCCACTGCTGCGGGACCTATCCATTTTCCTCTACGATCATTATTTCGAGGTGGTACAACCGGAATGACAAACTTAGTATACCCTATAGATTTCATCTAGGATATAATTACAGGCTTCATGTGAAGAAGAAGAAAAAAATGCCGCTACACATCAACCCTCACCTTTAGAGACGTTGAAGAATCTCTATAGCAAAGTACTTTCAAAGTCAGAGAAAAATTATTGTTATACAAGAAAATAGCTACTTGCCATTGTAAATTCAGCATAGCATTTTCATAAATATCTCTACGGGCAGAAATTCATCCTTCGCACCGATCATGCAGCGCTGAAATGGCTTCTACAGTTTAAGAACCCTGAGGGACAAGTGGCCAGATGGATGGAGCGGCTCCAGGCTGATTTTGAAATCCAACACCGAAGAGGTCATATCCATGCAAATGCCCTTTCACGACGTTCATGCAAATTTGAATGCAAACATTGCGCCCGGGTGCAAGAAAAAGAAACAACAGCAACTATACAGTTGGTAACCGTGAAACCATCTACAGATTAGGACAACAAGGACCTGCGAACATCACAACGGGAAGATCCGGATCTTTCGCCTATTCTTGCTTTTAAAGAAGACATGGAAAGACCAGACTGGAAGGATATTTCGGAACGGAGCGAGAAGCTGAAAAGCTACTGGGCTCAATGGAACTCCCTTCATGTTGTTTGTGGTATATTAAAACGCAAGTGGGAAGAACTTAACGGCGAATCATTCCGAATGCAGATATTCATGCCAGCATCAAACGTCAAAGATTTTCTAGAAGAAATGCACAGTGGAACCTCTGGAGGACATTTGGGAGTGAACAAAATACTTTCCAAAATACGAGAAAGGTTTTATTGGCTACATATTCGAGAAGATATGGAGAAGATATGGAGGAGTGGTGGCGCAGATGCACTATCTGTGCTGCTTGCAAATGGCCGCAACACAAAAGCAGAGGAGAAATGCATAAGTATAATGTCACAGCCCCATTTGAAAGGATAGTTGTACGCATCGCTGGACCTTTTCCAAAAACAGATGGCATAACAGTTATATATTATTTGCCGTTAATTATTTCAGTAAATGGCCTGAACCTTATGCAATCCCTAATAAAGATGCAACCACAGTTGCGGAACAAATAATAACGAATTAAGTCAGTAGGTTTGGTGAGCCTCTCGAGCTTCATTCGGACCAAGGACGGAATTTCAAATCGCGTACTTTCCAGGAGATGTGTAAAATGTAGGGAATAAGGAAAACCAGAACAACTCCTCTACATCCCACAATCTGATGGCATGGTAGAACGCTTCAACAGAGCATTGGTCGAGCATCTAAAGAAAGTAGTTGACTATCATCAACGCGGCTGGGATCGTCATATTCCTAATGGCCTACAGATCAACCTTTCATAACACTACCGGACAAACCCCAGCTAAGGTCATATTCGGAAGGGATATGCGTTTACCTAGCTACCTTAAATTTGCAGCAAATTCTGATCGGATGAAGATCCGCTATGACTTACGTGCGAATTCCGCAGGATTTATCGAAGGTGATCATGTTTGGCTGTACAACCCGCAACGACATAAGGGACGCTCTCCAAAACTACAACAATACTGGCAGGGACCGTATTCAGTAGTAACTAGAATTAATGACGTGTTATACAGGCTTCAGCGTAGCACAAGTAGCAAGCGTAAAATTGTTCATTTGGACCGCTTGTGCCAATACTACGAGCATCAAGACTGTGTACCACCTGTTGTTGCAACAAAAGGAGACAAGAGATGCCATCTACTGAGAATGGAGAGTAAATAGCTTCAGGTTCGGAGAATCGGTGATGGAATCTTCGGGAGTATTCAGGAAGAGAACAGACAAGAAGATTCTGGAATAGAACACTCCAGAAGAATCTGAAGAGTTTCTAGGGTATAAATATAACAGTTGTTACCGCCAGAAAAAGCGTCTTGGCTTAGACGTTGCAATGTTAATAAGTAAAAGTAATAAACAGGCGAAAGTGTGCTAATTGGATTGCGATAAATTGAAAATACAGTATTTTAGTTGAGTTGATTAATCAAAGCTTTGTGAATTGTATAAGATTAGAGTGAAATAAAGAACTTGTCTATTAAATATTTTGATTCAAATAACGAACCAAAAGCCACGCTCGCAACAATATATATATATATATGTATATATATATCATAATAATTATAATTATGCAGTATTGGAAAAAGCAAACACTTTGATGAAGGAGAATCCATGGTGCACATAGAGCAGCAGCAGCTAACTATCAACTGTTAGTGTCTTATATTATCTTAATTATTTTGTGGGGGTACAATATGTGGATAGTATTAATCAGCCTTTCTGCCTGCGAATTAGAAGTTTTGAATTTGATATTTCAAGAAAACGTAGTACAAGTAGCGCGATTAAGCTCCGTTTGCTCGCAGAAAGAAATAGCAGTCTGATTTGGTGAATATCACAGAATTTTGTAGATTTTGTTTTTCTTTTGTGTATAAGTCGTTGATATTTTGGTTGCTAGAAATGATAATAGTGTTGAACAAATCGTAGTTAGAAAAGAGATAATTTGTTTGACATAACCTCAAGAGTTTCGTGATATCTATTCGCAAAAAGAAAAAAAGAAATTACGTGGTGCCCAAAACAATGAATAAAAGAGGAAAAACTGGTCTTCCCTAAGTTATATGCAGTGAATCCACGGATTTCCTCCACTATAGCTAGCGGCAAAAGGTAGGAACCGTAACAATGATTCCAATATTGACAAGAAAACTATGCGCATGCTCGCAAAGTCTAGAGTAAATTTTCCATTCAAATTCAGATGATGATGGTTGTTGGTTTGCATTTAAAAACAGATTTTTCTCTGCTTGCCAAATGTTTTTGAACAGTCTCCAACCACAGAGGCTTGAGCAATTCACAATTTCACGCTCCCAAGCTATACTAAGGATGACTTTGAGTTTCCGATAGTGACTCGTCCTCATCAGCAAGTTTCTTCAAAGAATGGGAATGCAGGAAGCTCCAAGTTGGACAGTCATGAAATATTTATTGATAATGAAGATTTCAAGCCCATAAGAGAAAATAAAAACACAAGACTCTACTTCCCTAATCAAAGTTATATAAGTAACTTATTCAAAGATTTTGACCTCCCTAAGTCAAAGGCAAAAATTTTAAAATTCAGGCTAATTCAAACGATTAGAAAAGTAGAAAGGCGGGTTGTGGTATTTTTTTTTTTTTTTGTATCACTTCGGTAGCCAACTACTTCAAGAGCGACTAGAATACGTAAAAAATCTGAATTTCAATATGACAACACTAAAAAGGGGTTCCCCAATTTAACCCATTTTTGAAATAATATTTACCATTTCTATGAAATCTCCTTGTACAAAATATTAGCTCTCTACGTTGACGTGTTCTCACGAAGGAGTTACCCGATTTGCCTCATTTTCTTATTTAAATTAATTCTTTTTTCAAGCCTGGGTGCAAAATTTCAGTTCTCTAATGGACGGTTTCACAGTCAAGGCTTAAGCCAGAGCGATTGCTTAAGCCAAGGCTTAATAAATATTTCGGTTTCACAGTCAAGGCTTAAGTGAAATCACTGGCTTAAAGAAAGCTTAACTTAAGCCCGTCATCTCGAAGGCTTAAGCCTCAGATTTTGCTGTGAAACACATAAGAAATTATTGCTAAATATATGTTTTGCCTAAATATTATAATTTTTGTTATTAAATGAACGTGCATATTTCAAAAGTTATATTTTAAAACTAAATTGAAATTTTCCAAGCGAAAAATAGTTATCTAATTAGCAGTTTTGAGTACTGTCTGGCAGCTAGTGTCAGAATTCCATTTGACATTTTAAGAAGAAACCAAACGGTTTAGGACAAAAATGAGTTATTTATCTAATGCAGAGGATATAAGAGACCAAGAAATGTATAATATATGGTTTTCCAATAAGAGGTGTTATTTTAATTAGCCCGCTAATTCGGTAGATGTCACTTTTGCAGCTGTCATTTGACATTTGACAAGTAGAAACTACGCCATTAATAAAATTGGAACGATACACGATTCAACAATGCACTGAAATTATTAAAATTCACTATATAAATGGTGAAAATGTGGCAAAGACGGTTCGTAAAACTCGAACATTTTTGGGTCGTCGTGAAGCACCTTGTCGGACCGCAATACAGAAATTGGTAGAAAAATTCGAGCTGTCGGGACAAGCTAGTGATGTGAAGAATAAAACCCGTGCACGTCGCTCTAGAATAGCCGAGAATATTGCTGCTGTAGCCGAAAGTGTTTAAGAACACCCAGGTTTGTCCATTCCTCGTCGTTCTTTGGAATTAGGCATTCCACAAACGTCATTACACCGTATTTTGCATAATGATTTGGGTCTTAAGGTTTATAAAGTTCAGTTAACACAAGAACTCAAGCCGGCCGATCATCAACAACGTCGAGTCTTTGCTGATTGAGTCCTCGAAATGCATGAAAATGATCCGGAATTCCATCGAAAACTCATCTTGAGTGATGAGGCCCATTTCCACCTCGATGGCTTCGTCAACAAGCAAAATTGTCGCATCTGGGGCTCGGAAAACCCAAGAGTTATTGTTGAAAAGCCTCTCTATCCTCAACGTGTGACTGTTTGGCGGTTTATGGTCCCGCGGGGTCATTGGACCTTACTTTTTCGAAAATGAGGCTGGAGCAACAGTTACGGTGAATGGATTGTGCTATCGACAGATGATTAAGGATTTTTTATGGCCGGAATTGGATGGTATTGATCTGGACAACGTTTACTTTCAACAAGACGGCGCTACGTGCCATACAAGCAACGAAACCATTGATCTTTTACGGGAAAAGTTTCTGGACCGTGTTATCTCTCGAAGAGGTGATCACAATTGGCCACCGAGATCTTGTGACTTAATACCTTGCGACTTCTTCCTTTGGGGCCACGTGAAAGAGAAGGTCTACGCCAACAGCCCAGCGTCGATTCAAGACCTCAAAGATGGAATTCGTGAGGCTATCGAGGACATAGGGCAGCCACTTTGCGATTTGGTTATGGAAAATTTCATGAAAAGGATATGGTCCTGTAGGCGTGGTCGTGGTGGTCATTTGGCTGATGTTATTTTCCATTATTAACGGCATACCTTTCTCTTTATAATGAAATAAAGATCCGATCATTTATTTCAAAAAATGGCATTTTGCTTTGAATATCAAAATAACACCTCTTATTGGAAAACCCTTTATAATATCGCAAGGTGTGACCCGTGAAAAAATTATAAAGAGTCTCCCGCAACATTTCGAGAAATTTTTATTCTCGGTTCCGGCTGTAGATACATTCGGCTTTGATGGTTTACGTTGCCGAAACATTCTGCAACCATGATTTTGGATTTGATATCTTTCCAGAAAAAAACCACAACAAATTGGTAAATAAAAAGATCTTCTTCTTTTCGCTTAGTTTTTAATCCACAATGGTAATTTTCCTTTAAAAAAATTCACAATTACCGGCGTGCTGACAACTTAAAAATTTTCATTCGCGGCTTAACTGAGCCTCAGCTAACTGAGTACTGTGAAACCGAGCAGGCTTAAGTTCTGGGCTTAAGCCACACCCGTGGCTTAACTAAGCTCTGGCTTAAGCCTGAACTGTGGAACCGGCCATAAGTACACTTGTTCTCAAGTTATCGTGAGGACGGACGGACAGATGGACATGCAAGGATCAAAATATCTTTTAATATTATGCTTGAATTTCTAATCCATTTTGCTCTACCAGCAGTTTCTATGCGTTACAAAAGGAATGGCAAACTTAGTATGTATACCATTTAGATTTCATCTAGGGTATTATAATTTTAGTTGTCATGAAAATAGTAATATATTTCAGACGAAAAATTGCCGTAATTATTGATTTAAAAAAATTCTTGAATTATTAAACGCTTTAAATGTTATTTATAGTACCTACCTAGTTGCGAAAAATATAGTATTAACTACTTACATTGTTTTTGTTGGTCAAAATATTACATATTTTATTCTAATTGTAGCATACCCTTTAAATTCATATCGAAGGTTTCGTGCCATACTTAAGTATTGAGGGCCAAGTTACCTCCATATAATTCTCGGTCAATTCGACTGATTAGATAATTGCTTCCTGCATTATTCAGATGGCCAAATACTCTCACTTGAACACTAATTTATTTGCCTCTAAGTTAATTTTCTTATGTACAACATACTTCAACAAATTTTTAGTCTGTTTCTTGTGAACGACCGTATAATTTTCATTAAATCTGATGAACGATAAAGTTGAATTCTTTCTTCAGCCATCTTGAAACATAAAAGTAGAAATAAGAAAGAAGAATTTGAGTCCCACATACAACACAATACCTGATGAAATACGAAACTCCCCCAATTATAGTCCTAATTGCAAGCACGACTGCGGGTAATGTCAAGAGTGGTGCAACACAAAACCGAGAGTGCCCAAAAGGAGCAATTTCGGTGGTAATTAAAATGTTCCATAACAATCAATTATCAACTCGAGTTTACACCATAAAACAGAGGTGACATGATGATTATGATGACGTTACATCGAGTAACGGTTTCAGCCCCTCTCGAGTGGCACTGCCATTATCATCCATATGTTGAGTTGTCGAGTGCATCACCCACGCTACTTCCTAAACCTTCTGTTGTTGTTCCTAATTTGATTCTGTTAGAACGTCGTTGGTTGGAAAGGATCACAGCGTATCAAATTTCATCTTTTGTGCAGTTCACTCAAGGCAAATAGGATAAAAGGAAACATGACAGGCTAGAGCCATCTGCCAGTTAAAAAAGGCAAAGAGGTAGACGGAATTTCAGGATGAAGACTTCACATATACTTATGCATGAGATGAAATAAATAATTTTTGTCCTTGCCTTGTAGACTTGTGGTGAAGGATTCAGACAAGAGCAAATTAAATTGAACTCTATTCCGTTGGCTTGAGCTAGATGTCTGCATTCCATATCTGAAGTAAGGATAAAGGTGAGTTTAGTTGGTTTCTTTGTTTAAGGTCTCGAATGTCTCCATTTAGCAGTTCATGTGGAATGTTAATTATTTTTGTTTTTTACATTATATGACTATAATTATGATAGATGATAAAAACAGATAATATCTATTTTGGTAGGTACTTTCAGAAAATTATAAGATTTCCAGAAAATTATGGGTGCATTGCATGATATACTAAACTGGTGAGGTACATGTTTATTGCATTATTATGGAATGTGGTTGATTAATCTGAGATAAGTAAAGGTAAAACAAAATGTTATCTTTACTTACTTTATTTATTTATTATTATTTATTATTTAACTTTGTCTATAATGAAATACTTCATCTAACAACGAAATTAACATCGAAAAAATTACTGAAAAGTTCTAGGTACATTGAATAAATAGCGCATCGAATACAAAAGAATTCAGGATTAGTATAGACATTATAACGAATTGATCAAAAGAAAATTGGTTTATTTAACAATGGAAATGTAAGGGTGTACATCCGGGCCATCTACATATCAAATTTTAAAGTTTCCAATTACATTCAGCTGGATGATGAAAATTTTGTTAATATCAACACAGTTATAGGTGTCAAATATAACTTACCTTATCTTAGCTAGAGCAAATGGTACATTATGAACAACTGAGAATGATAACAAATAATGAGTACAATGCTACCAAAAGAATGAATTGAAGTTTTAGACATTCTGAGATGAAAATGAATTTGGGTTGATTTATATTATATTAATAAGTTTAGATTTTTAATGAGTTTATATAATTCTAAGCAGACTCCCAAAATTAACTACTAGACTGAAAGTTTACTAATTTTAATTTCCGTTGTCTTTTGACTTATCCTTACTTAATCGACAAAACTATAACTATTCATACCAAATAGTTGTGAGCAGCGCGTGCACTAGTGAAGTGATGCGCCCTTATTTCATTCTGATTAAGTACGTTAAATTTGTTTCCTTAATTACAACTAACTGTTCTACTCGCAAATTATATACCTACTATTTCCTGCCATTTGGGTTATTGTTGTAGTTTTCGGAGGTACTCAATATCCAAAAGCTATTAAAAATGCTTACGTAAACAAAAATATTGAAAGTATATTTCTTAGGGCCTTCGGGAGGGCAGTGAGACACTGACTGATAATGAAGTGCACTGGAGAAAAGAAATTGGAGAGTTCAAATATTTGAGACTTGTTATAAATTATTGTTCGGGGCACATGGAGAACTTAAGTATTCAATTGTTAATAAACTGATGATTGCGCGCCAAAATGCGGAGCTGATAGAGCACTAAAGTTCCAGGAAATTATGATAGAAATCAAAAGTTATCTAAGATATTACAAGTTCTTTCTTACTTAATTTGAATTTTTTGATTATTTTTGGTTCATTATTTACATTTTTTTTAATTTGAACATACTTTAAAAACGTTGTTGAATTATAATTATTCAACAACGGTTTTAATTAAGTGATAATATTTGAAATAATGAAACATTCAGTTCTCTAGATGCATTCATTATTATTTTAATACAAAACAATCGCTTCCATCCTTGGAAGTGGACATAAATTATGTAGAAACCTAGGTAGGTACTCATCGAGCTAGTGCATCTAGTACTATTCCTACAATTGCCAGAAAATTTGCAGCTGATTTTAGCTAAAATGTGGTAATATTCCGATTTCTTTGTAAATATAATGTATAAATTCTATTCAAATCTATGTACATACATATGTAGTATATACAAATGCGAAGAATTGACCCTTAAAACACATTTCTATCTATGGGATACTCATAATGCTCCAAGAGAACTGAAGCTATATAATTGAGTATTATGAGCATAAAGGCGCAGAATATAATGCTAAATATGTCACCTACAAAGGCCAAAGAATGTATCTGCGGTACGGCTGACACCATTGGAAGAAATTGTAATAATAATTATTATATAATATTAATAAATTGTAAAAAAAATAATAATAAACTTTAATGAATTTATTGTACTTCTCTTGGGAACTTTAATTTGCTTATAATAATTTAATATGTATGATAATTCTAAAAAAAAATTTTTGTTTGATTTGTTTTACTTCAATATGATATAATTGT
This sequence comes from Dioctria rufipes, assembly GCA_963924295.1. Taxonomy (NCBI): domain Eukaryota; kingdom Metazoa; phylum Arthropoda; class Insecta; order Diptera; family Asilidae; genus Dioctria; species Dioctria rufipes. The sequence continues at coordinate 104,841,181 of OZ002741.1, read as the reverse complement.
TTATTTTGTATCTGTTTTTCTTAGAAAAGTGCACTTGGTAAACGTTGTGAACGGATCCTAGAATGTAAATTGCTGCAGTAGCTCTTATTTCAATATTCGAATGATTGTTTTCAAGAAAAATACTTATACATTTGAGTAGAAGCGGTGGCTTTAATAGAAATTTACTCAAGGTGAAGGCTCATCGCATTATCCTTTCAAAGCAAAAATATATAATTAGTATGTTATACGTCAATTCTTACGATTAATAACAGAAAATATGAATACAATTCAATAATACTGATTAAATATAAAAAGGGTTCTGCAGAGAGCCAGATCACACTTGTGTACTAGAAATGCCTTATTTCTATGAACCTACTTATTAGTACGAATATGTTTCTCAAATCAGTGTTTTTAAGAACCCCATGAGAGTGTAGGTAGCCTGATCAATATTCAAGCAGTTGGTGATAAGGAACTGACCAAGTCACCGACCAAGATCTTCAGAAAGGTAGACACAACAAGGGATATCCGTATATCCAAAAGGAGCAGCGGCATTTGAAAAAACTAATCAAAATCTACTACTGGCGCAACATAAATTATTTTGTGATCAAACATTATAGTGATAGAGAAAAACATTAACAGCACAGGCTCATATCACCCTTTTTGTCCTCGCTACGGGTCTTAAAACTATTTTATCTTATATTTTACGCACCATATTTTTTCAAAACTTTATAAACAACAAAGTGAAGTTTCTCAAATTAGTCCTGATAATCTTATTTAAAACAATTCATCTTACTTCTTTTAACAAAGTAAAGAAGCTCACAGTCAGTCCTTCAATTTGATCTAAGACCGTCTTCGTATAGAATATAATCTTTTAAAACTAAAATTAACCAAACCAAAAATTTATATTAACGTACCGCATAGATCATTGGGTCTAAAAATGTCCTAAAATAAAACCTAAAAATATACAAAAACATTTAATTACTACAAATTAACAAACGTAAATTACAAAAATTTCAACATAAAAACAAAATCACCTAAAATTCTAGAATCGGGCTCCCATGCTGCATGACAATATTCTAGTTTATTTTCAATCTGAAAATAAGAAAAACAAATATAAATAATTTATATATTGAAAACTAGCAAAGCTAAAAAATAGCCAAACAAATTCCATATTAGCGCCACTGACATCTGACATATGTCAACACGAACAGATGTTCTCCCCTCTCACGCACGCAGAATGTCACATAAGGTCTGTTCTCGTACTAGCTTGAAAATACAAACTTGTAAAAGTTTTTGTAAGCTTTTACTCGAAGGCGTTCGCGTACTCAAAAATTGAGAGAGAAATTGTTGACGTCACATTTCCCCTTCGTTCAATTTATTATTTGATTTAACTCGAGAAAAATCGTCGAGTGAAAACTTCGAAAGTGTCAGTTTTGACAGATCGTCGCCGGTTTACAGTTATTTTTAAAGTTTTCGGTTATTTTTGAAGTTTTTAGTTTTTAAAAAATGGAAAAACCTGTTACTCCTCCTCCAGTAGAAGAGGAATGTTCTCCAAGAAAATTTCAACGTATTCAAAGTGGTAAATTAAGTTTGTTTATTGTACTATGTGCTAGGAAAATTTCACGTCGTTATTACAGATCCCGAATAATTTCAAATCTTTACAAGTTTTTATTCGAAGCCGTTCGCGTACTTTGTGAGTGTCACTCTCAATTTCTCTCCTTATCATACATTTGGACATTTCTCATGTTTTTACTTCAAAAAGTACACCTATAATGTCACATTTTTACACCCATGTCGTTCAGGTAACCGAAGCGTTGTCATTTCCCCAGCACATTAAAGCTAGTTTTGACGTTTGGTAATTGGAACTTTCAAAAGTGACATTTTGAATCGCAGTGCACACTTAGAATATAGAGACAATAGGAAGTGTTGATACCTGTAAAATTCGTGTGCATGAGCGTGGGTTTTTTCAGGGAATCGTTAAGTAAGTCAGAATTATATTGAAGAAAGAGATAAATGCATTTTCAGCTGTCAAATAAAGTTTTCTAATTTGGAAGAATTTGAATCTGGTGAAAATATTCGTGGGAAATCATATTTTAGGCAAGTATTATTGTAAAATATTATTTTTTGTACTTTACACACATTTTTATATTAAATTAAATTGAAATTAATAACAAAAACGATAAAATATCGTATATTTGTTTACGTTTGGGACATCTGAGAAACTCCCTGCTCAGTGGCACTGAGTAAGAGCATTTTCGGTGGGAGCACCTCCAGTATTTTCAACCATATATATTATCATTTTACTTTTGAGTTTGTTACCTTTAAGTTTTGGTTAGAATTTTCTGGCTTTTCTTTTATGAGTTAAATTATTTTTTCCCTATCATTGAATTATTCGGGTAATTTGCGATTTATAAATTCCTAGCATACAAGGCATTTGAAATTAAAAATTAGCATTAAGAGTACGAAAGTATTTTGATTAATAAAGTTGACAGTATGCAATACGATCTTAGTCTTCTCAATCACTGACGCGGCACCTCTTTCTGTTTCGCTTAGACCTGCATAGACCTAAACAAATTTGTTAAAGGATGCCACAAATTACCACAAATTATAGATCAGTGTATTATAGATTCAATAAAGCTATTTAAAGTTTTGTTGGCGTATATAGTATGTGTTTAGAAACGCTGAATTATATAGCATAAAAATATTGAGGTATATTAGTTGTGAATATAAATGTACGCCATTTAAAACAAGTTTGCTAAGGAAGACTACGATTTCCTAAACTTTTTTACATATTTTGTAGAGATCGGAGTTCGGAGAGATCGGAAAAGGTTTCGAAATATTCTTGCGGAAAGCATTAAAGGAAATTCATTTTCATATTCATTCTCAGATATTAATATTACTGATTGGGAAGAGAAAATTAAAAACCATAATAACACATGCATTGCACTTTTAAATAACGACATTAAGTTAAAGCATCATATATACCACTCATTACGTAGAAATTTTTAAATAATCGGGTCATCCAGACAAACAAAATTTGGTGCATAAGATATGAATTTAGAATTTATCCCAAACAGTGCGAATGTGGAACAGTTTACCATTTTCTGTTTTTCCTCCGGCATACAATCTGCGGAAGTTTAAGGACGACATACATCGTCACCGCTGCCACTCTCCTCATATCCTCTAAGCCTTTCCCTATCTCCTTCCCGCCATGCTGTGCTTTCACTCATAGGGTATCCCCTGAGTTTGGCTTAATAATACAAAAAAAAATGAAAAATTAACATTTTATATTCAATAATTTTTTAAGAATAGGAACTATAAACTATTAGTCACAAGTAAACTAGTTAGAATTGGTTTAACATCAATATTATGATACCCTAGATGAATGCCCGTATGTCATTTGGTGTGGTCACCCAGCTGTGCACGGTTGAATTTTAAAGTTGTTTGTGGTATATATTTGTAAAATAGTTCGTCGGACAGTAAAAATGGTTATAACCAATTTCATAGGATTTCATATTCTGAACAATTTCTGCGTACAATAAAAACGGACTGATCGTTTTCACAGTATACGTAAACTACCTAAATTTATATACGGCAACACTAAGTGATTGCCCGATTTAGTAAATTTTTAAAATATTTCTTACCATGGCTATACAAATACCATGTACCAATTTTCAGCTCTTTACATCAACGGGTGACAGCGCCCAAATATATATTGAAAAACGACATTTTTGTATGGCGACACCACGAAGGAGTTGCCCGGTTGGTAGCATTTTGAATTTACTTTTTATACCCTAGATGATGAAATCATAGGGTAAGGTTTTTCATTCCGTTTGTAGCACCTATGATGGTAGTGCAAAATGGATTGAACACCCACGTATAATGTTAAAAGTTATATTGATTTTTGCATGTCCATTCGTCTGTCCGTCTGTCTATCCGTCTGTCCGTCTGTCCATCCGTCTGTCCGCTCGTAGGATAACTCGAGAACGCGTGGGAGAGCTACAATTTTACATATGAGCTTTAAAAGAAGTAATTTTAAGTTCGAAAATCTGACAAATCGGGTAACTCCTTCGTAAGGTTGCCATACAATTTTGTTTTCACTATATATTTGGACACTGGCTGAGATCGCGTCAACGTAGAAACCTGAAAGGGGAATGCCCACTTTTCATACAACTGTAATCCCGACACCTCCAGACATAAAGTATGTCAAAAATGGTGCATTTGATTTGAACATATTTTGTTAAGAATATTTATTTCTTTAAGCGCGGGAAATCTTTGGCGGTCGGATATACCTTGACCGACTTTCTTGGGTAAAAAAGTTGACTTTTCTACTTATCATGATTGCGCGGAATTGGTGTGTCGTGTAAAATGGCTTTGTATTAGAAAAATGCTCACAAGGGCCGTGAAAGAAAGAACTGTATAAATATATCGAAAATGTAGTAGATGGAGTGTATGTGACCCAAAGTGCATGAAAATGGATTTTTCGGCGGTAAAAACGTGCCGAGAAAGTTTTCTGAATCGGAAAAAAGTACACCACCCGATAGTACTCGGTGCGATATTTAGATTGATATGCTACATGCGGTATTGGAACGATGCCTTCCCCCCGCCGAGGCACCTTCCCCCACCCTAAAAGTATGCAGAGAAAAAATTAAATTTCTTCTACGAATTGTAGCTGGTAATGAGTTGAGGTGACCAGTAAAGCCCGTTTTCCGATCGGACATAACCCTACCGAGTTAGAGCCAATCTAAAGTGCGAAAAGTCTAGTACCTCAGTTCAAATAAATAAGAGCGAAATGCGAAAAAAAAGTGAATATGGGGATTTCTATAAATAACTATTTAAGCCTCCGAGTATATGAGTGTGGGCTCTCAAACCTGGAGACCTAAGGAACTCGATTCTGTACTTGATTTCCAAAATGTACTAGGTCAAACTTTAACCCCTTTCCCCGCTTAATTGAAATGAACATTTTAATGAAATATGTTCATAATATCATGATGCATCGTTTAAGAGATCTCTTATGTTTGGAGCTGTCTGGCCTAAAATAGGCAGTGTTTTCATGAAAATTGTAAATATTGAGTGTTGCCATATAAAAATTTAAGACTTTTACGTATATTGTAAAAACGATCAGTCTGAGACGTTTTTTTTATATTGATTAGTTTTTCGGAATATGAAATCCTATGAAATTGGTTATAAACATTTTTATTGTCAGACGAACCGATTTAGAAATATATACGAAAAACCACTTCAAAGTTTCAAACCTTCACGGATGGGCCACCATACGAAATTACATACGGGCATTCATCTAGGGTATAATAAGAATTTGTCTTATTATTAGTCTTATGAGTGGTTGTCAAATCCACATTGCTCTACCAGCATATGTAAAAATGTAAAATGTAATATGTAAAAATATTGAAAAATCTCCAGATATGCTTTTCTTCATAAGTATTTATAGATAATAATACCCGATGGAACGAAATGTTTCAAATTTCCAAAATTATGTTTATTTTATTTTAATGTTAAAGTAACTTGCAATAAATAAGTTACTAGAAACAAAAATATGTTAAAATCTTTTCGAAGTGGAATCTTATATAGAACATATTAAAGTGTTGTATTATTTAATTATCGTATACACAAAATTTTAATTTATGTAATAGAATAGATTTATTTCCGCTCCGTTTCACTATTTAATTTTGCGTGCTATTATGACAACTGCTTTCCAGTGCATAAAATACGCCTGCATCTATCAAAAGAAACTACTTTCGCATTTTAGATCTCCCAGAAAATGCCTTTAACTTCCATTTAATTTTTCAGTATTTCCAAAATTTTTCCTCTTTGGCTGGTATTACCCACGTACAGCTCCGGATGTCTGAAAGATTTTTTGTATAAATAATTTTGAACTGTTTCTTAACTATTTCATTATAAATGAAACTCTTTTGCATACATACTCAGCGATTGGCAGACAAAGGGATAGACTCAAGCCGGTATCCAAGAATGCCACATGGCATCGCAAATCATGTTTGTAAGTTAAGGTGACCAAGGTCCGTGCGAATTATACACGTGCTATGCAAATTCACACCAAACCTCTCAGTACGAGTACGTTATATCTGCCTTTATAATACCTGCAAGAAAAATTGTTAAATCTGGAGAAAATTGTTTATCCAAAGGGAATGCACATTTTAGGACCGACACCTCCAGATATGAGAGATGTGTTAAACGATGCATTATGATACTCTGAGCACTTCTTATTAACAATGTTTATTTCTATCTAGGGGCGGAGAGCTGCGGGGAGTGGAAACAAAGTTTGATCTAGTACGTTTTGGAAAATCTAGTATGGACCCGATTTCCTTTGGTCCTAATAAGAAGTTTGAGTACCCACACTCCTATACTCGAAGGCTTAAATAGCTATTTATAGCCAACCCAATACTCAATTTTTAGTATTTTCTTCTTTTTTATTCGAACTGAGGTACTAGATGCTTCGCAGCGTAGATCGGCTGTAACTCGGTGGGTTAATGTCCGATCGGAAAACGGCTTTCACTGTTCGCCTCAGTTCATTGCCAGCTAAAATTCGTAGAAGAAAATTTTTCTCTGCATACTTTTAGGGTTGGAGGTAGGAACCCCCGGCGGGGCGGAGGAAGGGTTCCAATACCGCATGTTGCATATCACGTTAAAGGTCTCACGGAGTGCTACCAGGGGGTGTATATTTTTCCCGATTCAGAAAACTTTCTCGGGATTATTTTTCCTCCGGAAAACCTATTTTCATGCACTTGCATCACATACACCCCAGCTACTACATTTCGCAGATATTTTTGCAGTTTTTTCGTCCATGGCCATTAATGCTCTGTAGTGAACATTTTTTTCATAGGAAGTCATTTCTCATGATGGCACAATCACAAGAAGTAGAAAAGTCCACTTCTTCACCCAAAAGAGTCGCTCAAGCTACATCCGATCACCAAAGTTTTCCCCCACTAGATCGAAATAAACATTGTTAATAAGATATATTTAGAGTATGATAATGCATCGTTTAAGGCATCTCGCATGTCTGGAAGTGTCGGGCTTAAAGTTGTATGAAAAGTGGGCTTTCCCCTTTGGACTAAAATTCTGGGCGCTGACGCAAAGATCACTGCAATCTGATGGATATTGATATTGATGAACTGAGTTATTTCTCTGTTTAGTGGCACTTATAAATAATAACTTAAATTCACTTTTTGTTTGATAATAATTATTCGTCAGACAATTGTATTTAGAGCAAATATGGATAAAGATAGGTTCATGTTTTTGGTGAATTGCTGTTATCGACTAAACGAGACACGTCTAGCATCAATCTTGACAATTTGAAACGTCCTCATCTGAAGCCATAAAACTAAATACAAGTCGATCTCATACGCAACAATAGATGAGCAAATAAAAAGTTTTCGTGGTTGGTGGAAATTTTGTAAATACTTGCCCAATAAACCTGCGAAGAATGGGCTAAAAGTTACCTTACTATGTGGTATTGCCACCTATTATTTGTTGAATACTGACCTGCACGTGGAAAAAAGTGAAATAACTATTACATATAACTTGACTAAACATTACGCTACAACTCTGGCAGAACAGGCACAAACAGAAATGTAGCGATTGGAAATTGGTACCATTTTATTTAATTCAAGGAAGGGATACGGAAAATCTCCAGCACGGAGACCAAGTCTATGCTAACCTACAAGAAAAAAAAGATCGCTTACTGAAACCGTACCATCCTCTAAAGGAAGCGAATCAAATCCAGGTGAGGTAAGCTCCTCAGCTCACCTGCAGATTACAGAGAAGTGTTGTTTGTAAAGCTCTTAGAAAAGTCTTATAATTTGACGGTAGTCGGAACAGTTGAAAAGAATAAGCTCGAGCTTCTAAATGAATTACAGTGCTTTAGAAGCATGCATTTGGTGATTACTATAAACGATACTAGTAGTAGCTTATCAATTATTAGTTGTGTTCCATTGGGTTGCGTAAAGTACACGCGAGCACTTTCGGAATGGAACGCTACTTTGTGTTGTCAAGAATAAAGCATCAAGTTTCTTTTGAAAATAGTAAGGATTATTAACTATTCTCGATGAGTTAAATAATTTTTTTTGCATCTTAACTATGTTCTACACAAATTTTCTGTCAAATTTCATCTATCTGACATTTTAATAACCACTTAGCATCTATGTAGCGGAAAATTCTTGCAAAACTACTCAGCTCATCTACTGGCGGACAAGAGCATGAATAGCTGCGAGTAGGTAGAGGTACTTGGGAGTACTTTACATAGCCCAATGGAACACAGCTATTGAAACATATAATACTACCAAATGAGCTGTCAACATATTCGATCATTTGGCTAGAGATATGAACTGTTTCCTTAAGACAAGACAATAGCCTTAAGCCTTTTTTTTCTGTAATAAATAGTTATCATTGATTCCCACAGCGTACTCTCTTCAGGAAGAAAACTCCTCTCGAAGCTTCACTATATGCTAAAACTTCAAAAATAATTGCATAAACCATGGATGCGCATTCGAAATTGTAAACTTACTGTTATAGTAGTACCTTCGAGTGAGGTCTCTCAAACGTGAAGTCCCTCCTGTCAGCATGGACTGACAGCTCACTCCGTGATGAGTGTTAGCACTGGGCGGCTTGCTGGCACCTCGGTTAGTGCGGAAAGTTGTGTGATGGGTATACCAAAGCCTGTTGCTGCCACGAACCATGCGCGTAGCGAGGTAGGGGCACGGGTGACATAATTAATTTATATAAATCTTTGCTTCTATTAACAAAAAAGATAATTTAGATAGTGCAGTTGCCTCAAACAGGATTTCCCTAGTTTATAATCCAATTTATATTTGCAAGTACTGACCGAACAATTTTCTGTTTTTTAATAACTTTTCAACTTACAAGGAAACGGTGGCAATGGAAACATCTTAAAAGAACTTGTCGCACCTGGGTTTGCCGCAGCCATAGTTTTTAAAAGGGAGTTTCAATTGGAAGATCCAAGAATAATAGCCCTAGAATGCCGAATATCAAGAAAATAATACCATTCCTTGCAAATCTGAAGACAAAGAGCTGATTCAGCAGATCTGCAACATAGAAAGATGCCCCACTAGTTTTAATGGGGTGGTAACTGGCAATGGATATGTTTCATTAATCGAATCGAATAAATATTTCGATAGATATGGCGTTTAATGATTTAATACAGATCTGCTTAAATCTCGTCTATCTCACTGGGAATATTAATTATTTGCGAATTTTGTATGAATTTAAGAAATTGAACTTTGAAGTTATCACTATTAACTTATTGAAGAATTGTTGAATATGTTTGAACAGCGATAGATTCTGCAAGAATAATTTAAATCTGTTCTAAGTCATTTATATAAAGAAAATGAATATGTAAATATGTATCTCTAGTAATATTTCTTTTTTATTTTAATAATGAATAAAAGTACATTTAAATCAATTCGTTGCTGTATCTTCATCCACTTAAGCGTATCTAACAACCACTTAACAGACGAATATCTTGCACACCACAACAGTGTACTTCGCATCGCTTTATTCTGGACTGTTTACTGAATATTATACCCTAAATGAAATCTATTGGGTAAACTGAGTTTGTCATTCCGTTTGTAACACATAGAAATAATGAAGGTTGGACACCCAAGCATAATATTAAAAGTTATTTTAATTTTTGCATGTCTGTCCGTCCTCACGATAGCTCCAGAACGGATTTACGTAGAAAGCTGAAATTTTGTACACGAGCTTTTCGAATAAAAAGGAAATTTAAGTTCGGATATGGAATAAAGCAGGCAACTCCTTCGTTGAATTGCCTTGCCATACAAAACTTTGGTTTTCCACTATATATTTAGACACCGCTTGAGAACGAGTCGACGTAGAGAGCTGAAATTTTATACACGGCGTTTTCATAAAAATGATGAGTATAATTTCAAAAATGGGATAAATCCCGCAAAAATTTAGGATTCTTACGTACAGGTACTGTGGGCGATCAGTCCGAGATGTTTTTATTGTACTGAAAAGTTCTTCAGACTATGAAATCCTATAAAATTGGTTACAATAATTTTTACTGTCCCACGAATCGTTTTAGAAATATATGCAAAAAACTACTTCAAAACTCAAATTTGCATCATATCATAAGAAGAATTGGTCTTAGACCAATTCCAGCTTTATTGAAGAAATAATTTTCGAATTTCAGGGCTATTATTGGGATACATTCACAATTTATTAGAACCATGAATTTGAAATAACTTTTTTTTATAAAACCATATAATTATATGTTAGTAAATTATTTTTATTTTATTCTTGTTTTTAGGAAATATTCTTATTGTTGTTTAATTTAAGCATACATTGGTTGAAAAAAACAACGGTAATCAATGAAATAGTTTGCTTCATGTAAGGAAACTTGGATTTAACACTGATTAACGTTTTAAAAAGATATACACATTTTTGAAAAACAATACTTGCTTGAAGAATATTCTTCTTCAATACTGTGTCAGTCTGCCCCTAATGCCCCCTCCCCTCCCACAACAAAACGATGCCACGAACCATAACAAAAAAAGAAATATCGCATTATAGGCATTATGAAACGTATATGTGTTTATAATCAACAAATAAATGTTTTTCTTGTATTATAACACTTTCCTTAAAAAAAGTCAATCCTTTAATTTCAGTTAAATTCCTTTCTTTTTATATTCTAGCTAACTAATTCACCGAAATGGTACTGCGACAATTCTTATTTATATAAAAGAAAAAGAAAATTCTTCGCTCTCTTGGTTTCAATCTACTTCAACAAAGTACAAATAAAACAATATTTTTAGACCTTATACATATAACATTAAGCAAAAAAAAAGGCAAAAACTTACATGTTTGTTTGTTGAGGATCCACCTCAGAGGCGCCTCCGAGGATGTTCGCTTGCCACTGTATAAGCAATTAAAAAGTCGCAAATCCAATTGTGAACTGAATTGAAAGTTAAACAAAAATCTTCAAAAAACGTAATAACTCTAAACTAATTTAGCTACTTATTTCATTAGGTCTCGTGGCAAATTCTTCGAGAATGGTCGATCACAGCAAATACAGCAACTTCTTGTGTCTCTGAATAAAAACTCAAAACCCTAGACCTAGTTAGGGTTTGGCTTATAGCATGAATAAAAATCTTCAAGCCCGTGGTATCTCACAGCTAATTATTTTGGCAAGCTACTTCTTCCAGAATAGGCCCTATAACTAATAGCAAATCGTGTTAGAAAGGCGTTCCAAAACGTCAGACATTCGCAGCTAATTCTTCTGTTTCTGGGAATACGGTCCATAATAGTAGATCCAAGTGGTGGATTAAATTGTAGGTTTAATAAAATCTCCACAATTGATGCGACGCGCAACGAATTATTTTAGCCCATTATATTTCGTACATAAGAATATTCATAGTAGATAATTTCAGCTAATTCCAGAAATCGCAACAATTCACGGTACAGTCATTTGGCAATATCAGTTATGTTTCGTCCAGTAAAATTATAAAACTAGTAGTAGGCTACTTCTGCTAATTGCGGAGAAAAACGCAATAATCCGTCTTAATTTTTTTTAGCGTGATCAGTAGGTTTCTTGCACAAAAATGTATGGCCGGTAATTTATAATGTCTGTAAGTTCCAGAAAACGTGATGACCTTGAATTTATGTAGCAGACTAATTTGAAGAAAAGAAAATACGTCAGGCACTCGAATTTTGACGTCATGCACTCGAATTTTGAACCTCAATAGTCCTAGTTTATACTTAGGATTCTAATTGTATTTTTCGATTTAATTTCATCCACCAGAATCTGTCACCAATCCAGAACGTTCACTTTCCTGTCTTCTTTGGTTGTCCAAAGTCACCTTGACAACCTTCTTAGTTTTCTTCTTCCTTTTCTTTCTTTTTACGCATTGCACCCATCAGCCGTCAAGTCTGAAACTTGGAAACTTCGGAAAAATGGCAGCATGATCGCAGTATGAGCAGAGCGTGGGCACCGTCACTAGCTATCAGTGATGCAGGTGCAGCATACTGCTTCCTGCAGCACGCTGCAGCCATAACATAACTCTTAGTAGAACAAAGATTATTGGCAGCGGGTTGAAATTATACCACCAGGTAATTCAATCAATACCATATCACAAAAAGATGTACGTACCCACTGGGAGAAAGAGCGCTCTGAGAAAACTCCTGAAGCGCTTCCCTGGAAGCACGCAGCACTTCTTTTCCCTATTCCAGCCCATTGATTTTTAAAATATGCATGTCCGCAGAGGCCAGCTCTTCAATACTGCTCTTAAGAAGCGCTCTAGGGGTAATGTTAAATAATGGGCGAAGAAGTTATTGGAAGGTGTCTTTTCAAAAGCTTTAAAAGGCGCTTTGAATAATCATCGCAGTGGTTCATGCTTAATCTCATAAGAGGACTTCAAGACTACCTCCTGGGAACATTAGGAAGGTGCTTGCGCTTATTCGTGATTATTTGTGATTATATGTGGTATTAAATTTTATTAAATTAATTAAATAACCCAATATTCTCACATTGTAACAAGAACTTCAGCAGGTTACTCCTAATCACTCTGAAGTTCACATTGAAAATGTGAAAGCTTTACTTCGTACAATAGTGGAAAAATCCACAGTTTAGATTCGTGGAAAATTAGGTAGATGTGATCACCCCTTGTTGCACTTCTGCTTGAGCTCATTAAATAATCTTATATCTGGCTTCCAAGTGATGGCTGTAGAAGCTCTTGAATTATTTGCTTGCGTCTTGGCTTATTTATCTGGATAAATCTGTGAATATTCTTCTAAAAAGCTGCCAAATGATGGCTAGGTAAGCGCTTAAATTGTGCTCCTTTTAGAAGCGCTGGTTTTTCGTCCCAATGGGTAATGTCTAATCAAGTATTAGGACAAATAAGTAAAAATACAAAAGAAGAACAGCTTTAACGAAAATTGTAACTAAGAAATGTGTTTATTAACAGAAAATGCTCCTAATGTTCAGGCACAAACCCAAGTTACTATCTTTTACCAGAGCAAGGCAGAAATGTTTTAATCATTGACAAATTAATGGCATACAAAGACTGGGCAAGTAAACCTTAATCAGCAATGCTATTTTTGAATATAAAATCGACAATGCGTCGACCTCCACTTGATGACGTAACCAAAGAGTAAGCCCACCATGTCTCGCTCCCGATGAACTTAAGGTCACAATTATTTCTCAGATATTTACTGAAAATTTCTTTCTTCCAACTTTTATGCATTGGTCGAGGCCGATAGCAATGCCTTGCTCCAATGTAAAATCAACGATGCCTCGACCTGATGTAAGGAAGCCCTCAACCTTTTCTTAGAAATTTACTGAAAATTTTTTTTTTTTTAATTTATACGCACTTTTGGAGGCCGGCAACAATTTTTATAAACGTAGATGGGCAAATATGCAATAAGAAATTTTGATACCCTAGATGAGAGCTAAAAGGTAAAAGGTCATTCCGTTTGTAACGCATAGAAATAAAGATGGTAGAGCAAAATGAATTAGACACCTACGCATAATATTAAAAGTTATTTTGATTTTTGCATGTCCGTTTGTTCGTCCGTCTGTCCGTCCGTCCATCCGTCTGTCCTAACCTCGAGAACGCGTTCGCTTAGAGAGCTGAAATTTTAAACACGGGCTTTACAAAAAAAAGTAAAATTAAGTTCGAAAATGGGACAAATGGGTTAACTCCTTCGTGGGGTTGCCATGCAAAAATTTCGTTTTTCACTATATATTTGGACACTGTCCGAGAACGCGTTAACGCAGATAATTGAAAAAAATTGTACACGGCATTTTTATAGAAAAAGCAAACATAATTTCAAAAACGGGCTAAATCGGGCAACCCTTTCTAGGGGTTGCCATGTAAAACTTAAGGTTTTTACTTATTAGATTAGATTTATGAAGGGGTGTGTAGGCGTTAGCCTCGCTGTCACTGTGACCTGAAAGATCTATTGTGAGTCCGCATTGCATTTACTCCTTTTCTAGGTTCAGTTTGTTAACAAAGTCTAGAACCATTCTGTGATTGAGATTCCACACGTACGTTCGTGGAGGGAAGGCATGATCAAGGTGGATGAAGTCTCCGCCAAACCCAGCTAGTTTGGGAGATACCTTAAGGGGCAATGGCCTGAGAAGAGCTCAGTAATCATTTTGAGCTCTATTCTTCTAAGGAGTAGGAGTTCTTTTATTTTTCTGCCAGAGCTGTCGATAACCTTTTTCGCCTGACAAAGTCTTTGTAGCCTTTCCCAATACAGGGATTTTTGTTTATTTTCTTAGTCGTTTAGGGCAGCTCTGAGGTAACACTTCTAAGTGCCACAAAATGGCTCTCGTCCGGCAAACTGAGTTCGCGCTCCTCTTCTGGCTAGGTCATCAGCAATTTCATGGCCCTTGTGGCCCTCATGTCCAGGTACCCATATGAGGATAACTTTGTGTCTCCTTGCAACTATGTCCCTCGAAATAAACCGCGAAAGAGGAAAAAAAGTTTAAATTGGTGTTGAGCAGCAATCCTGCCCTAGAATTGTCATGCTTCTTACTGTAAATTAACTTACATTATTTGTGGCAAGTCCTTTGATGTGGGCTTGATGTACAAAGGGCTCTTGAAAGAGCGCCACAATAAGTTTCTCTGCGATAAAACTGCTAAGCACGTCTGATGCTGCTTTGGCGTGATGGAGATTTATGTGGATACAAGTTAAGTGCTCCCTGGCCATTCTTGGTCTTGCCCGGGTGTGGTACGGATGGGAGGGGGTTCCTTCCTGATATATGCTGACTTCATTCCGGGAGCCCAGGACTTGTGTTTTGCATTCCCGACTATTTCCAAGGCCTGCTTTTGCCTTGGCTGGAAGTTTAGACTTGCTGATCCTCGATGTCGAAGGCTGAAGGTCGCCAACCAGATTTTTAGTCCGGCTTGAGCCCTACCCAATCTCCAACATAGCCTGTATACTGAACCACCCTCGGGTCTAAGTTGGACTGAGCCAAACTTAAACCCAATCGTGAACTTGGCCTTCTTGAGCGCCTCCATGGACGCATGGTCCAGAGAGAAGGTCAGTTCCGTGACGGACGGTTTCTGTACTTTACGCAGTACTATCCATTCCGACACCTTTAACCCATCGTTCTGACCCTCGATGTAGTCGAGAATCAGATCCGTATGATCCTCGGCGCTGTTTGGAAAGAATTCCACGAAAACTACCACAAGGTTAGCTCCTTCCCAGGGTTTGAGCTCCCCTACTATGCCGTTTAGCCACGACACAGTGTCCTGATTAACGTAGTTCAGAACCAGACACCCTGGTCTGAACGTGGACCTCAAAAATCTTGGCTCGAGGGGCCTTTGTTTTCTTGCCACGATTTCTCTGAAGATGGCACTCTGTACGGACTTAAGCTGATCCGCGCTGAATGCCACCTTTGGATAATCGGCGGGAAGAATGCCTACCCGAACACTTTCTGCAACCTTCGTATAGGTAGGCTGCTTACATGAAGGCAAAAACATGTGCTTCCTGGAAGGACTCTCCGTTACTGCCCTGCTGCATTTAGCGCTGGCTTGCTCCACTTTCGGAGAAGAGTCGTCAGAGTCTGTTTTTTAAGACTCTTCCCATTCCGGTCCTCTATTTAGAGTAAAACAATCCCTCTATCCTCTGCTTCTGTGTAGCAATGATTTAAAAGCCATCTAAATCTTTTTTTGGCCGCGCCAGAGAGCTTTGGCTTCTGTTTTTTATTCTTGGGAATTCCAATATTCCCGGTATTCTGTTAGCTTTGCTCTGAAGACCTACGAAGGTAGTCCTCGTCTATGGGGAGTGTTTCCATCGCATCGCCAACAGATGAAAGACATGTAATGTCCTGGATGGGGTAGGGTCGTTAATATCCCCGGATTTGGTTGTTGGTACATTTAGTGGTGCACCCCCTCAGAAATAACGGGGTTATCAGTTTTGTTCCTTCGAGTATGCTCGAAAAGGCTGGGCCATCTTAGCAGAGCTGGCATGCCGAGGTAAGGCTAAGGTTGAAACCGGAGGTCGCCTGGTATCTGGAGTCCATCGTTATAAGACACAGTTTACACCTGCGATTGCGGGTTTTATCGAGTTTTCCTCTCTAGATCCACCATATTCGATTAGGCATCTGGCTACGCTCCAGGGGGTGTCGCCAGCTGCCTGGGCAGGAACACCTCGAGGAGGATGTGACTCTTCATCATGTACGGACGGTCTTGAGAAAGATCTTCCGCTGATGTGGCGTTAATGTAATTAATCACCTTAGTACACCTTCTTGCCTTTTTACGTATACTGTGAAAACGAGTCGAACCTGGAAACTTAATTCGGCCTGCCAAATCGAAAGCTGGAAAATAAGAAGGAAGAGCTACCAAACAACAATATTGACTTGAAGGAAGCCTTAAAAAACCCCACTGCTGGACCGGGGCCAATTTCAATAGAGGAGTACCGAAAGAGAAACAACACCTTTCAGCATAGTGTACCGCAGAGGCAACCCCTAAAAAAGGTTAAGGCTAGAGGACGCAAGTTAGTCAAGCAGCGTAAGGAATTAGGCAACCTGTATCGACTAGCAGCCCTGGCCGTCACAACAAGGGAAAAGAACATATTCATAGCACAAATTGCAGCCATTCGAAGTCAACAAAAACAAGAAAGATGGGAAGAAAACCAATAAAAGCAGGAGGAATTAATTATTAACAACAATGCAGTTGGGATGATGACCGTAAAGAACAGTGAAATAAAATCAATAATAATTGTATTAGTAGTAATAGTAATTATAAAGATAGCTTACGAATATGTAAAGAAAAGATTTTTGAAGAAAATAAATAAAGAGATAACTAGTGCAACAGTTTAAAACAATGTCTTTTAAAGAATTAAGCACCATAAATAAAGATTTGAAAGCTATTTTAGAGAATTTTAATAAGACACCAAATAGGACGTATACTGCTGGATATATTCTTAATAAAACAGAAGAGATAAAAGAATTAAGGTATAGATTCAAAGCAATACTCAAGACTTGCAAAATAAATGAAGAAAGTATAGAATACAAAACTAAATTTAAAGAAATATACAGTAAAATAGAAGACATACTGAGTAGAAAATCCAAAGATATTACAGGTAATTCTCCAAAAAACTCTGACCAAGAAACTACATAAACATGGCTCTCTTTGATATTGCCAATGCTTTGAAAATAATTCCAGAATTTAATGGAGAACCTACAAATTTGAATAATTTTCTAAATTTGATTGAACTCCTACACGATACCTTAAAGGATGATGACGAAAAAAAGAAATTAATAAATTTTGTAACAAAAACAAGGTTATCGGAAAGAGCGAGGAATAAATTAGTTAGTACAAAAATTCCGCAAAATTATGAGCAATTAAAATCTACTTTTTAAAAGATTTACAAGCTAACCAGAAATCCATTAAATATACAAGCAGAGTTAGCAGGTATTCATCAAGGAAATCAAAATGTAAACACTTTCTCCTCGAAAATAGAATCCTTGAAAGCAGAATTAAATATGCTGCATATATCTCAGCAAGGTGAAACAAACAGAGAAATTATATCTAAATTAAATGAACAGAAAATAAATAAAGAGATAACTAGTGCAACAGTTTAAAACAATGTCTTTTAAAGAATTAAGCACCATAAATAAAGATTTGAAAGCTATTTTAGAGAATTTTAATAAGACACCAAATAGGACGTATACTGCTGGATATATTCTTAATAAAACAGAAGAGATAAAAGAATTAAGGTATAGATTCAAAGCAATACTCAAGACTTGCAAAATAAATGAAAAAAGTATAGAATACAAAACTAAATTTAAAGAAATATACAGTAAAATAGAAGACATACTGAGTAGAAAATCCAAAGATATTACAGGTAATTCTCCAAAAAACTCTGACCAAGAAACTACATAAACATGGCTCTCTTTGATATTGCCAATGCTTTGAAAATAATTCCAGAATTTAATGGAGAACCTGCAAATTTGAATAATTTTCTAAATTTGATTGAACTCCTACACGATACCTTAAAGGATGATGACGAAAAAAAGAAATTAATAAATTTTGTAACAAAAACAAGGTTATCGGAAAGAGCGAGGAATAAATTAGTTAGTACAAAAATTCCGCAAAATTATGAGCAATTAAAATCTACTTTTTAAAAGATTTACAAGCTAACCAGAAATCCATTAAATATACAAGCAGAGTTAGCAGGTATTCATCAAGGAAATCAAAATGTAAACACTTTCTCCTCGAAAATAGAATCCTTGAAAGCAGAATTAAATATGCTGCATATATCTCAGCAAGGTGAAACAAACAGAGAAATTATATCTAAATTAAATGAACAGAAAATAAATAAAGAGATAACTAGTGCAACAGTTTAAAACAATGTCTTTTAAAGAATTAAGCACCATAAATAAAGATTTGAAAGCTATTTTAGAGAATTTTAATAAGACACCAAATAGGACGTATACTGCTGGATATATTCTTAATAAAACAGAAGAGATAAAAGAATTAAGGTATAGATTCAAAGCAATACTCAAGACTTGCAAAATAAATGAAAAAAGTATAGAATACAAAACTAAATTTAAAGAAATATACAGTAAAATAGAAGACATACTGAGTAGAAAATCCAAAGATATTACAGGTAATTCTCCAAAAAACTCTGACCAAGAAACTACATAAACATGGCTCTCTTTGATATTGCCAATGCTTTGAAAATAATTCCAGAATTTAATGGAGAACCTGCAAATTTGAATAATTTTCTAAATTTGATTGAACTCCTACACGATACCTTAAAGGATGATGACGAAAAAAAGAAATTAATAAATTTTGTAACAAAAACAAGGTTATCGGAAAGAGCGAGGAATAAATTAGTTAGTACAAAAATTCCGCAAAATTATGAGCAATTAAAATCTACTTTTTAAAAGATTTACAAGCTAACCAGAAATCCATTAAATATACAAGCAGAGTTAGCAGGTATTCATCAAGGAAATCAAAATGTAAACACTTTCTCCTCGAAAATAGAATCCTTGAAAGCAGAATTAAATATGCTGCATATATCTCAGCAAGGTGAAACAAACAGAGAAATTATATCTAAATTAAATGAACAGAAAATAAATAAAGAGATAACTAGTGCAACAGTTTAAAACAATGTCTTTTAAAGAATTAAGCACCATAAATAAAGATTTGAAAGCTATTTTAGAGAATTTTAATAAGACACCAAATAGGACGTATACTGCTGGATATATTCTTAATAAAACAGAAGAGATAAAAGAATTAAGGTATAGATTCAAAGCAATACTCAAGACTTGCAAAATAAATGAAAAAAGTATAGAATACAAAACTAAATTTAAAGAAATATACAGTAAAATAGAAGACATACTGAGTAGAAAATCCAAAGATATTACAGGTAATTCTCCAAAAAACTCTGACCAAGAAACTACATAAACATGGCTCTCTTTGATATTGCCAATGCTTTGAAAATAATTCCAGAATTTAATGGAGAACCTGCAAATTTGAATAATTTTCTAAATTTGATTGAACTCCTACACGATACCTTAAAGGATGATGACGAAAAAAAGAAATTAATAAATTTTGTAACAAAAACAAGGTTATCGGAAAGAGCGAGGAATAAATTAGTTAGTACAAAAATTCCGCAAAATTATGAGCAATTAAAATCTACTTTTTAAAAGATTTACAAGCTAACCAGAAATCCATTAAATATACAAGCAGAGTTAGCAGGTATTCATCAAGGAAATCAAAATGTAAACACTTTCTCCTCGAAAATAGAATCCTTGAAAGCAGAATTAAATATGCTGCATATATCTCAGCAAGGTGAAACAAACAGAGAAATTATATCTAAATTAAATGAACAAACCGGATTACATGCTTTCAGGAATGGTTTAAATGAACCAATTAAATCTACTATTTTTGCAGCCCAACCAAAAACCCTGAATGAAGCAATACAATTAGCTTCAGAGGTATCCGATACAACAGCTTCCGCAAACATACATCATTACAATGCATGGTATGGATCTAGAGGCAACACAAAGGGGAAGAATAATAATACCTATAGAATAGGCCAAAACAATGTAAACAGAAGACCCCAGAATGATACATTTAGATATCCACAAAATAATGTGCACAGACAGCCTCATTAATTTCTATCAACCACGAAAGCAAACAAACTACGGGAACCAAAATAGGACCCGCTACGGATGGAACACAGCAAATAGGAGTACAATAAGGGTTAATCATCTACAACATTCGGAAAACGAAGAGACAGTCCCCGAAGCACATCATTCGACGGACTTAGAGTAAACATAGAACCACGAATACCAAGAATTTATAATCTTAATAATAATCTGACAAATTACATCGTAGTGAAAACCAACATAACCTTAAGCCTAAACAATTTTTTAATAGATACTGGTGCTGACATTTCGATATTAAAACAGAGTAAAATTAATTCTAACATAATCTCAGACAATAACACTTGTAAAATTATAGGAGTAACAGACTCAGAGACATTTTCGTTAGGAACAACTAAAGCCAATTTAAAATTTGAAGACGTAAAAATCTTCCAAGAGTTCTATATAGTAAAGAATGATTTCCCAATATTAACAGATGGTATATTAGGAAGGGATTTCTTAATACAAAATAATTGCAAAATAAATTATGAGAATTTCACGATTTCAATAACTACCTCCGACCGAGATATAATAGTACCTATGGTAACAAAGCTTCCAAAAATAGAGAATATAAGAGTACCAGCAAGAACTCAAATCATCCAAGCCCTAGACCTAGAAGTCTTAGAAGATAGTATTATACTAAATGAGGAAATTCAAGATGGCATTTTTCTAGCAAATTCAATAATACCAACTAATCCTAAACACATCAGAGCAAAATATAATTTTAAATAAAATATCTCCAAAAATAGAACCACAGAAAAATTTTAACGTAATACA
The DNA here is from genome assembly GCA_963924295.1 of Dioctria rufipes. Taxonomy (NCBI): domain Eukaryota; kingdom Metazoa; phylum Arthropoda; class Insecta; order Diptera; family Asilidae; genus Dioctria; species Dioctria rufipes. The sequence continues at coordinate 104,820,246 of OZ002741.1, read as the reverse complement.
TTTTAATAAAAACACTCAATCTAAATCAAATAGACTAAATAAATTAAAATCAGAAATTAACTTATATAACATTGATTCATCAGCAAATCACGCAATTTTGGAAATCTGTAAAAATTTCTCGGATGTATTCCACCTCACAGGCGATAAACTAACTACAAATAACTTCTATAATAAAAATATTTCAGTATTAGACAATAGCCCTGTCTACATAAAAAATTATAGATCACCTCAATCGCAGATTAAAGAAATAGATAAACAAGTAAATAAACTTATCGATGACCAAATTATTGAACCCTCAGTAAATCCTTACAATTCTCCACTATTATTAGTAGCCAATAAAAGTGATAACGCAAACAAAGAATGGAGACTCGTCGTAGATTTCAGGCAACTAAATATGAAGATAGCAAATGACAAATTTCCGTTAACAAGAATAGAGGATATTTTAGGTAATCTAGGCAGAGCAAAATATTTCTCAACCCTGGATTTGACTAGCTCTTTTCACCAAATAGAATTAAACAAATCTTCAAGACCTCTCACTGCTTTTTCTACAAATAAAGGGCAGTATCATTTCAAACGATTGCCATTTGGTCTAAAAATATCGACCAATAGCTTTCAGAGAATATTATCAATCGCACTATCCGGCCTAGACTCAGAAGCATTTCTTTACGTGGACAACATAATAATATTCGGGTGTAGTTCAAAGCATCACAATCACAATCTTAAAAAAACGTTTGAAAGATTGAGATGTTACAACCTAAAACTTAATCCTAAAAAATGTAATTTCCTACAAACACAAGTCACGTATCTAGGACATCTTATAACAAACAAAGGAATTAAAACAGATCCAAAGCAATACGATACAATAGTAAACTACCCAAAACCACAAAATAAAGATGAAGATAGACGATTTACAGCCTTTTGCAATTATTATATAAAGTTTATTGAAAACTTTGCTGCAATAGCAAAGCCACTAAATACTTTATTACGAAAAGATACGCCATTCATATGGTTAGAAGATTGCCAAAATGCTTTTATGGCACTAAAAAATAAATTAATGAATCCACCAATCCTACAATATCCTAATTTTGAAGAAACATTCATCCTCACAACAGATGTTTCAAACTTCATTATAGGAGCAATTTTATCACAAGGTGAAATTGGCAAAGATTTACCAATTTCATATGCAAGTAGAACTCTAAACAAACATGAGCTGAACAAGCCCATAATAGAAAAAGAACTGTTAGGAATCCATTGGGCAATACAATTTTTAGACCATGCCTATATGGTAGGAGATTTATAGTAGTCACAGACCACAGACCCCTAATTAGCCTTTTTTACCACAAAAACCCTACTTCTAAGCTCACACGCATAAGGTTAGATTTGTCAGATTACGATTTCGATATAGTATATAAAAAAGGTTCTTTGAATACAAACGCAGATGCACTATCTAGAATTAAGATAAACTCAGACACATTAAAAGCGATGACACCAACCGTAGATATTAACGTAATAACAAGAGAAATATCTAGAAAATCAAAGGAAGATAAAGATAAAACAAGAAACACAACAGAGATGGATACACATGCTAAAAAGCCTGACCAACTTTACGCATGGGAATGTTCTTCGATATCTGAAACAAGAAATGTGATCAAATTAAGATTTATAAAAACCGCGGATATAAAAATAAAAGGAGGTAATAAGAATAAAATAAGCAATGCAGTGTTGTACAGAAATAAAAGTTTACCAAAAATTTATATAAACAGGAAAGAAGTTTTGGTAGAATACGGCAATAATCCACGTCTAAACTTAGGTTTGATTCTGGAGAAGTTGATATTCATTATAGAGAAGCATAATATAATAAAGCTAGATATAGCCAAAAATGATAAAATATTCGAGCACGTAAATATAGATGAATTCAAGAAAACATGTAATGCATTACAACGAAATATAAAGAAAATGAAGATAGAATTACAAATTTTAATATGACCCTCCGATTATAATTGAAAATGAGGTCACAAAAAGAGAAATCATAAAAGAATTCCATGACTCACCGCACTCAGGTGGACATTCTGGAGTAAAAAGAACAATTAATAAAATTAAACAAAGGTATTGTTGGAAAAATCTAAACAAAATGGTAAAGAAATACATCAATGAATGTTAACTGTGTGCACAAAATAAGCAAATCAGGCACACACGTGAAAATTTAATACTAACAGACACCCCAACAATCAGTTTCGATACAATATCCATCGACACAGTAAGACCATCTAGCGAATTTAGATACAAACTAACATTTTAATGCGAATTAACCAAATACACAGAAGCGATATCAATGGAGAATAAAGAAGCCAAAACAATAGCAAAGGCGCTAGTAGAAAGATTTATATTGAAATATGGTTCATTTAAAACACTGAAAGGCGATCTGGGAACAGAATTTGTAAACGGAATTATAGCATTTGTAAAATTTTTAAAATTGAACATAAAACTTCCACGCCATTTCATCATGAAAGTTTAGGCTCAATAGAAAGAAACCATAGAGTCCTAAATGAATACTTGCTATCATTTGCAACACATGATAATTGGCACGAATGGTTACCATACTTCATATTTTGCTACAATACAACACCCCATTCGGGCACCAATATTTCACCTTTTGAATTAATTTTCGGAAAACTAGCAAGTTTACCCTCCGACGCAAAAACCGATAATCCACCACGGATATATAACATTGATGATTACATACAAGAACTTAAATTTCGACTACAACAAGCTAACGCAACAGCAAAAGTTTTATTAGATAAAGCAAAAATTAATAGAAAAGTACTAGTAGATAAAAAGTCAAATCCACTAAAAATATCTAAAGGAGACTCAGTATGGCTTAAAGTAGGAAATCGTAAAAAATTAGATTCACCATATAAAGGCCCATATGAGGTTATCGATGTAAATTGTGTAAATACAAAAATAAGAATTGGGAAAGAAATCAAAGAAATACATAATAATCGATTAAAAAAATATCTGTAAATATAATACATAGAAAACTTAAGACAATCAATATGTACACACATAGAAATAAGATATGATAAAGTAGAAATAACTATATTTACTATTTTAAGGTAAACGATAGGTATAGAAATACACAAAAAAAAAAAAATATATATATATATTTATACACATACACATGTTTTTTTCCCCCAAAGGGAATGGATGTAATATATCTTAATCCAAGATATATCACTAAATACAAATTGAGTCACAAGCATGCTTACGACATGATATATGTAATTAAGCGACATAACGGCTTAATCATGGGAAACATATCAACAAAGAAAGATATGGGTCCAGAAAGAAAATCGTCACTCACAATGAATGACTTAAAGAAAAGAAAATAAAGAAAGCATGAGTCAGGTTACAATGAATGAAATAAAATTCAAGAGCGTGATTCATGTTATGTATGAATATTGCATAAAGTGTAATGACTGACCGATTTTCATTGTTGACGCTTTTCTCATGATTGGATTTGTATGATCGATAGTCATAATTGCTAGCGTAAGTAAAATTTATGTATAAATTTAGCGTAATTGATTGAATAAAACAATAATTAACTGAACCTTAAGCAGGAGTGTTATTTATTCATAAGTCGGCGTAATAGCCTATATATTTTATCGTCGTAACAGCCAAAAGTTAAATCGGCGTAATAGCCTATATATTTTATCGGCGTAATAGCCAAAAGCTAAGTCGGCGTAATAGCCAAAAGCTAAGTCGGCGTAATAGCCTGAGTTTTATTATAAATCGGCACTTCTGCCTACCAGTCTTCTCTTATAAGAAGCAAGCTCATTACACTAGATGTTTTTATTGTACTGAAAAGCTCTTGAGAATATAAAATCCTATGAAATTGGTTATAACCATTTTTACTGTCCAACGAACCGTCTAGAAATACATATGAAAAACCACTTCAACAATCAAACGTGCACAGATGGAATGGATGACCATACGAAATTACATATGGGCATTCATCTAGGGTATTATAAGAATTGATCTTAGAGCAGATACAATACTTTCATTTGTGCTTTTGTCGGCCTACAATTGCCAATAAGCATTCATTCCGTCTTCCGTTATCAACCTCCAATAATGCATAAAACTTCTAAGGAACAAATTTCCAGTAAATTTCTAAGAAAGAATTGAGGCCTTCCTACATCAATCAGAAAGAGGCATCGTCGATTTTATATTCTAGCGAAACGTTGCAAATTTTTTTAATTGACTCACATGTATCTGACTTCTGGTTTTCATTTTCCTATTCGATTCGTTATCTGTATATATACTTATTTGTGGTATTAGTGTCAGTCAAGTAATATTTTGATTGTACGCACTGAATATGGTTAATTTTGCTAATTTGAAAGCCTTAATTAAAATGTAGATTTGTTATCTTGGAAAAAGACTTTAGTTTTCTTACTGAACGAATTTATCGTTTCATATTACTTTAAGTAAAGAGTTTCAAAAGGTTTGAAATGGATTTTAAATTTAACAGGTTGAAATGTAGTTACTTAATAATATATACCTAGAACTTTTTAAGAAGTTTACATATTGCACACGGCGCAATGACGTCATAAGTGCTAAAAATATATAAATGTCTCGCAAATGCTCATAGGTCCCCGTACCTGATGCAATCATATCAAACGTATTATTCATGTAATACACGACTGAGGTCTCTAATTTCGTTGTAATTTGATTGTAAATTACGAGTATTATGATGTCTGTATTTCGAAATATTACGCCACACTGATAGGTATGTCATAAATGAATCTGCAATTAAATTCTAATCCGACAGTAAATAATTGAGGGGTTTTCGCCAATTAATCGAAATAAATTGAATATAATTATTAAATTCTTAAATAAAAATATGAACAACAATGTAATAAATTCAAAATTATTAAACTATGAAACTCTCTCACGTCCAGAATTCTTTAAATGATTATCCTGAAGAAAAATTGTTTTGCAATTATGGCACCATATGTGAGATATGGAAGAAAGTTTAAAGATCTTTAGTATTCTCGGGCTACAAAAAAGTAAGAGATAATAATAGTTGTAGGAAGATTTTTGATGAATTTATTAATCCATTTTTGTCAAATCCTAATTGACTGGGATCTAATTTAGTAAAAGTGAATTTACCATGTAAATCCGGAACTACTATTCCTACAGGTTGACGGTCATTTCCTATAACCTATTTCCTATAGCCTGCAAAATCTTCTCTTTATTTCTACATATTAGCTTGATCTAAAATATTTCATCATTGTGTTGTTGTTATTATAAATTTGATAGAATCGCGTTCCATTCATTGCAATTCAATATAATCGTCTTGGACAGGTGATGACAAAGTATATCAGAAGCTGAACATGGTCAAGATTCTGATTGCAATTAAGACAGCCAACAACGCTATGTAATACCCGGCTTATAGAGTAAATGACCTGGAAGCAACTAAAACCACAAATCAGTACGAAGTAATTAACTTGTGTCTTCTGTGTAATTGCGTCTCCGGGGCCTTTAAAATCCCAGTGCAATTGCTGGAAGTAGAAGAATGCACGAGTATAATCAGGAATGTTCTGGGATGATGATGATGGCATCTTGTCCCAGGCTCTCAAATGGCTTGATATAAATGCCCTGATTTCCGAAGGGCAGCTTAACTGGTTTTCCTTGTCCACCTCCAAAGCTTTATGTTCGACAAAAAATGAAACAAGATATTGCGGGATTAGTTTGTTGTTGCGAAAGAAAATAAATAAAAGAGAAACAGTAAGACGAGGAAACGGGCGATCGAGTAGTGCAAGGCATCTTTAAATATTGTAGAAATAAGTTGAAATCGTCGTTAAACCATCTTTCATGACCCGTAATTACATTTATATCAAGAGTATACGGAATTCACTTTAGTTCAACGTCTGCCAGACTATATTTTGACCTTAAACAAGCACAATAACCCAATAAACCATAAGGCTCGACCTTTTCTACCAACTGGTTTGAATATTTGTAGAGCCCCCAAAAGGATGGCTGCAAATGCTCACTTGATTTAAGGCCTGGGAAAATTTAACATCTGTTGGGACCAAATGTAGTCCATCTTATGAAATCGCCACGTTAATAATTCTCTTACCTTACCTTTCCTGACATTTATTTTTCATGTTTAACCCTTTTATGTGATTCCTCTAACATCAGCTTCAGTTCGGCTCATATCATATGGCAAACGGTAGATGTTTTTTTCTTGTTTTTATCTTTTCTTAAGTTTCTTCCTTCACCGCACGGTGCGATTGGTTTCTTAAAAAAAATTTGTAAGCAGACTTTTTGTGGTTCTTGTGCGGTATTTATCTTGGAATCGTGATGTGGTCAGTAACAGATGAAAAGGCAAATACATAAATAAAGAGTTGGGAGATGCTACTTGATTAACTTTTCGGTAACCGGTGAAAATTCAGCCGATAAAAGACCACAAATGTTGCTTAGTTTGATTTGACATAATTGCCAATCCGTTTAAAAAAATTTGTTAAGATGAGTCAGTACCAATACTTGCAAGTTTCATACATTTTTCAATGCAAATTTCTGGCAAACTATTTGTAGCAGGATAATGATTTATATATTAAATTAAAAGTAATGAAGAAAAAATTTAAAAAAGTGTATTGAAATGGAGATATTAGCTCATAGCTGCAACTGCATAGAGTAGCAAATATTCCAATTTCGAAGTTAATGATGACGTAGCTAAGAAACTAGAATTTCTTTTATCAATTTTATGTTTAAAATCCAAATATATGATATTTCTCGTTTTATAAGCTGAACCACAATAGACGTAAAAAGCTTTACGAATTTGAACGAGACTGAGGTTTACTTAGGGATGATTGACATTTTTGGCCGAAGCAGACATTATATTCCGTAAGGGAGACATTTAATGTTTCCAATTTTAAAATGTGATAAAAACAAAAAAAAATAGAAAAATTGATTTGATTTAATTGAAAATTTGTGCCTTTTATGGACAATATATAAAAAAATATAAGAAGAATCTGAAGAAAAATCGGCAGCACTTTTAGAAGCAATATCTCGCTTTCTTAGCTTATTCCCAAACTTTTCTCCTACGTCTTTTTACAATCTTCTTCTATTATAAAATAAAATAATAACAGTGTTACTAATTTCATTAATTACATTAGAAAAACAGATGAGTCCTTACGGAAAATGAGCGACTCTTACCGCAGTTTTCTTACGACAATTTGACATTTAAACTAAATGAAAGTTCCATACCGATTCCATAAAGATATTTTGGGTAAGTCTGTTTAATTTAAAGCGCGTTTTCGCCTTACTTAAATAACTTTACTTTACGAATATCACCAACGATATAAGAAGTTCATATGCATGATGTAAGTTTATAATGCGTTTTTGGTTTAGCATCTTGCCTTATGGATACATAAGAAAAAGCTAATTCCGATGGTTATAGAAGATATGGACGGTTAAGAAAACTTTTTTACCGAAAAATGCCTGTAATCATAAAGCTTCAGCATAAACTAAAAAAGAAAACAATTCTTTGTATAACGTGAGCTTCCTTAATTATGGTATTGTTAACACTTCCGGTTTTCCACACTTCCTCAAATACTGTTGAGTGGTGTTTGGGTTTGTTATTAATTTCCATAGAACTACTAAGTCAAGTGTACTTAGTTGCACTTTTTTTGCAAACGAGAAAACGCCACTTCAAAGTTCTTCACCTTCCGAGAAATAAAAAAGGCAAAAGCAATTGTGGAGGCAGTCAAGCCAACAACAGAAAATTACGGAATTTCACATGAAGCTTATGCGACGACTACTGTGTTACTGTTCAGTTTATACCCCACTTTCAGTGAAGTTTAAATGCAAGAAATGAATTCCTGGGACATTTCTGTAGTAACAAAGCAGAGCAAATTCTCTTCCTCATTTATTAAGGCAGCGCCCTTTAAACAAACTACAATCGTCATTTTCGAAAGACCATAAATCGGAATATTGTATCTCCCATTGTGCCCTTTGCCATGGGTCAAACTGTTTGACGTTTGATCATTTCGGGATTAATTTACTCAATCAAGGACCACAAGGATTCAAATGTGTTTAAATCCACGCCTTGTGTTTATACAGTTCAATTTGGTGGCAGCCAGTTTGGTTTTATTTGCTTTGCAACTCGTTGGCAAATCCTCAAATGGGGTGACACGGAGTGTACAGGAAGGATTCGTTTTGCGAAGCGCAAATCCGTGTGGAAGTTGCATGATAAGTTTAAATTGGATTTTGTCATTGTTTGTTTATGCAGTCCAAGAATGATGTGGGGACTCGTTTTGTTTTTTCTGTATGCTATTGTAAAACTAAAATTGGTTTCAGACAAAAATGATAAATGTTTGGTTATGTAAAACTAGGCAAAGATTATATCTAAGCGTTCAAACTAACAACATTTGCATTTGCTAAACAGTGATGATATGACATACTGGGAATACCTGTAGGTTTTAATATTTAACTTAACAAAAATCATTTTGTTTGTTTCAAAATAATAAAAACATCCGATTCGATAGAATTCTCCATTACTTATGTTTTCATCTTAAATTAATACTAGAATAAACGTAATTTATCATCGGGTAAATTTATTCATTCTGTTTTTCCTCCTTGGACATGTAATATAGAGAGTTTGCCTCATATACTTCACTCTCTGGATTCATTCTGAGTTTGTATGAGATGAGACCAGACTGACTTTTTTCAAGCGGCTACGGCAGGTAGAAACCCAGCCGTGCTGAAGAGTATTGGGGTTTCTGCCAATGCGAAATGCTTGCCCTCTTCTTCTTTTTCCAGCCCACTGCGGGCTTCAGATGTAATTCATTTTGAATTAATCTGATTTTTTATATTTTAAGAAAAAAAAATCTATATTTCTCATATTTTCCTCCTGAAAAAGTTATCTATTTCATTCGAAAATATTTTCTTCCTTTAATTTTTAAAACAAAGTTACAAATATACTAAATATTCAGATTTAAAACAGAAACTAGGCATGTGGTTAGTTATAAAGAATATTTTACAGCTCTCACTTATTGTTAAGTGTAAGTCGTAAAGCCATTCTATATATCTGGTTTTAGATTTTCCTTGATCGGTCTATTTTGAAGTAATGACGATAGGATGATTTAAAAAAAATTTATTCACTTATTGTGAAACTTTTCTTATTCTACAACGAAAAATTTGCTGAGGAATTTTATTTTTAGTCGATTATTAATTTGTTTTATTATTTCTTAAACTGGTAAACGAATTCCCCTTCTATTTCTCTTATTAGACGAATAATGCAATGATCTGGTAGTCTCCCCAGTTGGCTGCAAGCCCTAACAAAGTTATCCTCATATGGGTCCCGGGACATGAGAGCCAGAAGCGTAATGAAATTGCTGATGGCAAAAAGAGGAGCAGATACTCCCTTTGTCAGACCAAAGCCATTTTGTGGCGCTTCTAAACGTTACCTCTGAGCTACCCTAAATAACGGGGAGAATAAACAAAAACCCCTTAATTGGGAAATGCTACTTTTACAGGAAAAAAAGTTTATCGAATCGTCTGGCGAAAAAAGCAACAGAATTCCTACTCCTCAGAAGAACGGAGCTCAAAATATTCACAGAACGCTTCTCAGGCCAATGCTCCTTGCGGTTTTACATAAACAAGATGGGTTTGGCTGAGATTTCATCCTGCCTCTTTTACAAGGATGCTCATAAAACTTAATAGCACTTATTCTGCAATTGTGAAGCATTAATTTGGCGGAGAATACTCCACCTCGAACATGCTTATCGTACACCAAACTACGAGTGGAATCTCTCATTCTCAATTCCCAAATCTCATTCCAAATCTCTCATTTCCAGTATGTTTCTAGATTTAATAGTGTTAACCTAGAATTGAAATAATTTGAAAGGGCAGTCACAATAAATCTTGCAGGTCGCAGTGACAGCGAGGCTAGCGTCTGCACAATTACTAAAGCGACGTTATGGGGACGTTATCAAGTCTTTAAGAAGAGATAATTTGTTTGTTGTGAAGGACTGGATATTCTGGCAGGACCTAGCGCCTGCACATAAGGCGAAAACGCCGCAAAGCTAGTTACAGCTGAATTTGCCAGGTTCATTGGTGCAGAAGATTGGATCTCAGAAATCTCCAAATCTCATACAATGGATTACCGCCTGGGGAATGTGTTAGAAGAGAAAGCGTGCTCTAAGCAACACCGCAACCATACGACCTTAATGCCCTAGACAGACTGTCTCCATAATAACTGCATTGGAAATTCAATCATTTCAAGGAAATGAAGGGGTGACAGAACGTGGACGAAAATTATTTAATTTGGGATCGCATTGTGAGTAAAGAGCATGACAGAGTTCAATAATTTAATTAAATGCTATCAAGAAAATTCGCGAGTATTTGCTGTAATTGCAAAGCATTTAGCATAAGAATTTTTTTTTGTTTAAAGAGGCCAAAAAGAGAAGAAACGCTTCAAAACAAGAAGTTTCATGATCAGCTGGTTCTCACTGCTGACTTTATTGGAAAATCTTTCCACTTTCCAATTAATTCAGTTCATTTTAACCCACTGCACTTTTGACTCCATTGAATTAAAAAATAAGTCATTATGGAGACAGTCTGTCTATTATATAAAGGCCGATTTGATTAAAATAGCAGCGTGGATACTTCTGCAAGTGTTGCGCATGCTCAATGGCTCAGTGGCCGGAATGTTTAATATGGTGTATCAAAGCAAAGGGCGAACGTTTTGAGTAATCTTTATTTGTTTTTTTTTTTATATCCTATAGACAGTAAGTGTTTTTGTACCGCGACAAATAAACTTAATTTGCCGCCTTGATGATCACTGCAATAGGTAGGTATACCTTGCAGTTAGATAAGTTGGAAGTCCAGGTTCAAATACCTGTACTTTGTTTGACGTAAGCCCAGGTTCAAATACCTGTACTTATAGTAAGGGTGCAACGGTACAAAACCTATGCACAGAGCTTGAGATTATCAATGCCGTAGCAGATGCACTTGAATATAATAAAAGGCGTTCTTAACTTGTAGAACAATACTAATAAATTTATTAATATTTCTTCCGTTTATAAATACAAAAAATCGTTCATTCAATATTACTGCCTTTAGAAAAAAACAAAATTGATTCGCTTGCATAAAATTCTTTTGCGTGCAATGACTTACGTTAACAATTAAAGCAACTTGAGTGTAATATAGCTTACGCTCGCATTAAATTTACAATAAAATTTGACCTATATTATTTCCTATGAATAAAATTCAAATCGTATTGCGAAATAAATTGGATGTGGAATTTTGTTTATGTAGAGCTTGTTAGGGTTCAATGAAATTGTATTAAGAAATAACATAAACAAAATTCCATAACCAATGTAAAGTTCATTAGAGTTCAACATTCTCCCCCGCGTTGAATGCCCAATTCAACTATGATGCTGGTTGCGTCCGCAGCTTGAATTGATTCAATGATGTTGACCTGGGTGTGGGTATTGATGCGCTGGGTTCCTTGCCTGGGCACCATCGGTGGGCTTGATGTTTCCATGTAAGATATCCTAAAATAGCGATGATAAATAACAATCGAAGATATCCGATGACGAATTGATGAGCGTCATGGGTCTGTAAAGGCTGCTGTTCTTCCTTCTTCAATTGCTGTATTCGGTTTTGAATTTCTTGAATGTCCGTGGCTATGTCTTCATGCGATGGTGCTTGGTAGAGTATTTTAGCAATTTTGGATGAATGCAATAGTTCGGTAAAGTTTCTTGATGATACAAACGATGTCGTCATGGTACTAGCATAGATGTTATGGGCTTGTATAGTAAAAAATTCTTCCTTGATAGCGCAATTGTTGGCTAATTTCAAGATTCCTGAACCTTCTAGTGTTTGCTGCGAAACCTTAGTTCCGCACACGACATTAACTATAGTTGGTTTCTTCATAACATAGATCCAATGATTTGAGCTTAATAGTTGAATCCATCGTGGTGTTTCCGTGAGCTTCATGAATTGGCAGGATGCTGATGATGATGAGTGGCTAAGATAGCTGAGTTCACATGAACTTACATTGGAGCCCTTTCGATGAAGAGGATGATGTTGTTTGCACATGTGAGTCGAATCGCCAATAATGGTACATGATGACATTTCTTGCTCTGACAGGGGGTAATATTGGTCCCTATGTAAGTTGATTATGAGATAGTCAGATGATGTCTTTATTGTGATGAATGTTTCATTAACTAAAATTGGCACAGGAACTACTCTCAGCATTTCGAATTGTTCATATGCGAATAATGGTAGTTTTAATCGGAAAATTAGATGGGCTGGCAAGACTCTTCCCTCTATCGTCATAAGGCTATATAATTCTAGTGGATGGTCTTGTTTAGCAGGAAGTCGAAGTGTTGATGGTAGGTGTTCCTTGATGCGGATAAGTTCAGTCTCTAGTTGTCTGGGAACTAGCAATTGCGGGTTTATTTTGCCATGATGAGTATCTATCAGTACATCTAATAATATAGATTGAATTCGTTGATAGTTGGTAATAACTAGAATTAATCGAACAGATGCTGCGTTAAAGGCTTCCATTGATTTTTGTTCGTGCAATTCTTGATGCAATTGGTTAAGGTGGGCGATGGTCAGGTTGATGTACGTGTCAATATTCCGAAGTTCACCTTCAATTACATTGTACGACTTACGCATGACGTTTGCTGTAGAGTCTATGATTGATGTTTGATTTTTAAGTAGTTCCAATAGATGGTCGTCATTATCCTTCAAATTTTCTATGATTTGAGCCATTTTTTCGGCGTACCTTTTTTTTTTTTTTTAATAATAATAATAATTTATTAGCACTAAAACGTACTTTTTACAAAAACAATACAATTATTTATACTACCTTTTAACTAATTACTATGACATAGCTCGAATATATTCTATACAAAGTCTTACAAATACATTTACATTTCTTTCTTCCTTTATCACTAGTGGCAAATTATTATACAATTGAAACCCCTTATATATTAACGAATTCTGTGTATCTGATCTATTGCAGCTAAGTAATCTTATATTTAGATCTGCATTCCTTAGATTATATGGCTGCACATCCGTCACCAGTGTTATTTTCTCTCTTAAATATGGTGGCAGATCCCCGTTTTTGATCCTAAATATAAATTTCAACACATTAAGATCAATTCTCTGTGTCACATTCATCCACTTAAGAGCTGAGAGCATCCACCTAATTGATGTATATCTACTACATTGCAGGATTATCCTCATTGCCCTATTTTGATGTTTCTGTAGTCTGTCCTTCGCTGTACGTGTGCATAGAAAAAGTACCGTCGAGCAGTATTCGAAATGAGGCTTTATAGTGACATTGTAGATTTTTATTGCACTCGCTAGTGAAACAGATTTTCTTAACCGTCTAAAATATGATATCTTTTTCCCAATCTTTTTACATACATAATCCACGTGTTTATTGAAATTTAGTTTATTGTCCAACATTATACCTAAATATTTGATGTCATCAACTACTTCAATTCGCTCATTCTCAATTGCGATCGACACATTTACTTTGCTATTTAATATCATACATTTTGATTTACTAGTATTCAATTTCAGCCGATTGCTATCCATCCATACTTTAACTTTGTTCAGATAGCTTTCTATTTTTCTTTTGATATCATCTATGTTTTCCCCAGTACAAAATATCAGTGTATCATCAGCAAACAGCATGAGCTTTGAGTGGACTATCGCTTACATCGAGAGGAGCTCTCTTAACTCTTTGGTTGTTTTGATGTTGTAATAATTCATTGTTGATTTGTATTGTCGCCAATAGATCGAAAAACTGTGAAACCGTCAGAGTGCAAGTGCTATTGTCCTTCATTGTTTTGCATAGTTTTTCTAACCTTACTATACAACTGGTGATCGACTCAAATTCCTTCCAGTAGGTTGTCATGTTGTAGAAAATAACCAAGTTCCACTCATTGGACACTAGATGCGTAGGCCCCATTCCTTCGAAATATAGTCCTGGTTGCGATTGGAACGGACTTACTTCTACGTCTGGATTGCTCAAGACTGGCATTATCAAACAGCTTAGGAATAGTACACTTGAGAGGGAGCTTGTATACCGGCGTTTTTTAGATGTAGACGGACCTTGATCTTGCTCTCTGGAAGTTGATTTTTCTTCGTTAGTCGTGCCACTGGTTTGATTCTGATTTGTCTTGTGTTTGGTAAGTCGTTCCTTCTTGGATGCATCGGTTTTTTCCTTTTGCGAGTTCATTTCGGCGTCGCCTGAACCATTCAGTGATTCTTGATCTTGTACGATTGGTAATGGAGCAAGTTTATGTATTGGTCTCCTCAGTATTCCAGATGTAGTCTTGACGTCGACTACACGAATTAATCCATCTTTTCCCTTGATTGTTTGAATGATGCGGCCCAATGGCCATTTTAGCACAGGCAAATTATCTTCCTTGATTAAGACCATCATTCCAGCCTGAGCATTGTCACATCGTTGCTTCCATTTATAACGATGTTGTAATTCGTGTAAATATTCCTTGGACCAACGTTCCCAAAATTGATTTTTTAAGTGAGACACCAATTTCCAACGTTGAAGTAAGCTGGTCTGCAATGATTGAGCCTGTGGATCGACGGTGCTAGTCAATGGTTCGCCGATTAAAAAATGCCCAGGAGAGCAGTAAGATCGTTCGGGTCGGCTGATAGTGGAGTTAATGGCCTGGAATTACGTATTGCTTCAATTTCAACTATTACTGTCTCTAGTTCTTCATAGGTGAGAGAAACCGATGCTAAGCTCCGTTGAAGCAAGTGTTTAGCCGACTTCACAGCCGCCTCCCATAGTCCACCGAAGTGCGGTGCTCTTGGGGGTATAAAATGAAAATCAACACCTTTCGTGCTGCAAAATGTAGATATTTTATTGTGTGAATTATCTGAGCAAATTGTATCCTTCAGTTCTATCAATTGGTTTCTTGCTCCTACAAAATTCGTGGCGTTATCACAGTACAAATTCCGGCAGTTGCCTCGTCTACTTATGAACCGTTTGAGGGCTCCAATGAATGCGTCTGTGGTTAGATCGCTTACCACTTCGAAGTGTGTTGCTTTAGTAGCAAAACAACAGAAGACTGCAATATATGATTTGTGAGGTCGTTTGCCTCTAACCTTGAATTGTGTCCAGAACGGCCCGCAAAAGTCAACTCCCGAATTGATGAAGGGTCGCGCTGGCTGCACTCGATGTGGTGGCAGATTTCCCATAAATTGGGATAACATCTTTGGTTTCGATCTAGCACAACGAAGACAGTTTTGCACAATGGATCGTGCAGTTGTCTTTCCCTTTATGGGCCAGAATCGTTGACGAGTTATTGACAGCAACGTTTGAGCACCAACATGTAGATTCGTAATGTGTAGATGAGTCATTAATAATCTTGTAATGTCATGAGAATATGGAAGTAGCATTGGATGCTTGGCATCATATGGTAAATTGGATGCCTCCAGTCTTCCTCCGACACGAATGATTCCTCTTTCATCGATAAATGGACTGAGGCTGCTCAGGGCGCTATTGTTGTTGACATGATTGATCCGTTGTAATTGATTCAAGTCTTCCCTGAATCCCTGAGCTTGTGTTTCCTTGATAATGACTGTTAGAGCGTCTTCTAGTTCTGCCACAGTTAGCTCGATCTTCCTTTTTATACTTGTGTGCTGACGAATATTTGCAATAAATCTCAACACATAGGCAACGACTCTTTGTAATCGTTTGAACGAGTTATGATGGTTGATTGTGTGGACGAAATGAGTTGGTTCTTCGGTGGCTGCTAAGATTATTTTCGACTGTTTTCTCTCCAAATCAATATCAGTTATTGTGTTTTTTGTGGGCCATACGTCTTCAGAGCCATGTAAAAATATTGGTCCGTAGAACCATAAGTTGCAATTTGACAACCTCTCCGGTGGAACTCCCCGAGAGACTAGATCGGCAGGGTTCTCCTTTGATGGGACGTGTCTCCATTGATTAATGGCTGTTAATTCTTGAATAGCTGCCACACGATTTGCCACAAATGTATGATATGACGAGGACTCGGAATTCAGCCATGCAAGCACAATCTCGGAATCTGTCCAAAAAAAGCATGGTTGATCATGCCAGTTTAAATCGGTCGTAATTCGTTGTACTAGTTGGGCAGCGAGTTTTGCAGCACATAGTTCCAGGCGAGGTAACGTTGTAGTTTTGTTAGGAGCCACCTTTGATTTAGCACATAATAATTGTACTGCTATTGTACCATCCTGTCTCCTGGATCGTACATATACTGCAGTTCCATATGCCTTTTCTGAAGCGTCCGAGAAGGCGTGCAATTGTGTAGATTGTGGTATTCTTCCAGAGAATATATGCCTTGGTATCTTAATATCATTTAGAACCTTCAATCCTTCACGAAATTTTAACCATGCAGACTGAAGCTCGGTTGGCAGAGGTGTATCCCAATCGAGTTTAATTCTCCATAGCCTTTGAAGGAAGATCTTTGCCGTTACTATGACTGGACTCATTACGCCGAGTGGATCAAATAAATGTGCTGTGTCTGACAGGACTGTGCGTTTGGTCACCTTGGTTCCTTCTGGCCATACAGTTTTGATACGAAATTCATTATGTCGTCTACATAGAAGTCGCGTTTGAGTATCCTTGACCCAAGTGGGAATTGATCAGCTCCTTGCACTGATAGCTGTTGTAAGCATTTAATTGCCAAATATGGTGCTGAAGTAGTTCCGTATGTGACAGTCTTAAGTTGGTACGATTTAATTGCTTCATTAGGATTATCTCTCCATAGAATCATTTGATATTTTCTGTCGTTTTCGTGCATTAAGACCTGACGGTACATTTTCTCTATGTCCGCCGTAAAGACGAATCGTGGCATTCGAAACCTCAGAAGTATGGAAAAAAGATCATCTTGGAGCCTCGGGCCAGTACTTAGTAGCTCATTCAGGGCGATATTTGATGAGGTTTTGGTTGAACCATCAAAAACTACTCTAAGCTTGGTTGTAGTGCTGTCGGGTTTTATCACACAGTGATGTGGTAAATAATAGTACGGCTTGGTGATGTTGTCTGGATTGACCTCTTCCATATGTTCAAGTTGTAAATATTCCTTCATAAAGGCCACGTATTGCTCCTTGATTTCTGGATTTTTACTGAGTTTTCGTTCCAAGGAGAGAAATCGTTGTAACGCAATGTCCCTGGTTTCACCTAATTTACTTGGATGGTGTAAAAAAGGTAGTTTTACCACAAAGCGGCCTGACGAGTCCCTTTGTGTGGTCTGACTAAAATGAGACTCGCATTTAACTTCAGCGGCAGTTAGACTTGGCGGATGCGACTCAATTTCTTCGAGCTTCCAAAACCTTTCAATTTTATCGTCAAGGGTGAGGTCTCCTTCATTACAGATGCCACATGTTGCTTGAGGTTGATTGGTGCCTTGTATCCTTCCAGCGAAAACCCAACCAAAAACAGTGTTTTGCAGAGTTGGTAAATCGTCTCCAAGTTTTATTTGCCCAGTCGACAGGAGTTGATGATAGAGCTCCGCTCCGATCAAAAAATCAATTTGACTGGGGCGACTAAAATTTGGATCGGCTAGCTCTATGTTTCCCGGGATGGGCCAGGAGTCCGTATTCAACGAATATGTTGGTTGATAAGAAGTTATTTTTGGTAATATAAAGGCTTCTACTCTGGTTGAGAATTCGGTCAATCGTGATTGCAATACTAAATCGACTCGATAGTTAGATTGCTGCTTGCCTTCACCGATGCCTTGGATGCTCATAGAATCTGGTGTTCCTTTTAAACCCAATTTTTTGACTAATCGTTCCGTTATAAAATTTAGTTGTGAACCAGAATCTAAAATTGCCTTGCATTCTACATTATTGCCTTCATTATTTCTTAACTTGATGATGACAGTGCTTAGCAGCACGTAACCTCTTTGATTCTGAGCTGTTTGTGCTGCTAGGATTGTTGAGTTAATACCCTCTGCGTTATTATTGGTTGGTCCAGACATGTCTGCAGTGCGTTTCTCAGCGATTGATTGCCGTGGTTGTAGTTGTAATTGATCCGTTGATGATATTAACCTTCCAGGTGTGTGAGATGATTTACTGGACTCTTCAATATGAACTAGCGTATTATGCTTTTTGGAGCATTTCAAGCAATTTCGCATAGAGCACTTGATTGCTGAGTGTCCGTCTTTCATGCAATTGATGCATAAGTGGTTCCTTTTCAAGATTTGGTATCTTGTAGTTGGCGCATGTGACAGAAATTCTTTACACAGATATAGTGGATGTTTCTGTTTGCACACAACACATTGTCTCCCGTTAATTGTCGATACGAAAGAAGACGATTTTGACGAGTGACTGGATCGTTCTTGAATCGCGTGACGCTTATCTCTTCCTAATGCTTCTAGAGCTTGGAAGCGGCTCTCTAAGAACATTAAAAAATGCTTAATCGTTTGCAGTTCTCTTGGTGATTCCAATGATTGCTCGTACAATGTATGTGTATTTTTGTCCAATTTCTTTATGAGTATGTGAATGAGCAATGGATCCCATGATTCAATGGAGATCCCAAGGTTTTTTAAGGCAAGAATGCACTCATTTGTGTTGTCATGCAGTGCCTTGATTGCTGCAGCCCCTTCGGTTTGAATGGTTGGCTGTGCTAGAAATTTGTTGATTAATGCTGTCACCAATAGTCGTTTGTTACTATATCGATTTTTTAATATGTTCCATGCCGTTTCGTAATTTCCATCTGATATTGACAAATGGTGTATTAACGCTTTTGCTTCACCAGTTAAGTTGGAAACCAGGTAAAACATCTTTTGTGCGTTGCTGATGGGATAATTATGAATCAGTTGGATGTATAAGTCATGGAATTGTGTCCACCTTAGGTAGTTGCCATCAAAATTGGGAAGCGTTATCTTAGGCAATTTTATTGCTGTACCAAAATCAGATGTATTCTGAGGTGGGGATGATGCAGAGTCTTGCAAGTTCCGTAATTGTTGTTGCAGCGATATGATGGTGTCTTGAACCCAGTCATCAACTTCAAAATAGAATTCTGTCTTATATCCACAAGGCTCTTCATTCGAGGCAGATTCCCATATAACCTGATTATTTTGGGTGATATCTGCCCACTTGGTTTGAAGCAATTTTAGCTTGAGTTCATAGTAAGGCCTTGGATGTGTTTGATGTGCCTTAGACTCAATGTCACGAATGTAATGGATCAATATGCTCATTGCTGATCTTTGCTTCTTAACTAATTTCACGACATCTTGGTTTTCATCTGTAATGGTGAGATTGAAAACAGTATTATCTCGGTCATCTTCTGAGAGCTTTGGCGCTGATAATTTTAAATTAGCTTCCTTCAATTTTTCCTTAAGGTCGTTGTAGACCCCTTCAATTTCTTTGTAGTAGTTATTTTTAAAATATAGATGATCACTATTACTCTGCTTAACCTTGATTAAGCTTTCGTTATTGTTCGTGAACCTTATCCATAGTGACTCCAATTGATCTGATACCTTATTCAGATATTCTAGATTCCCGCGGGTCACACGCTGAGGGGTTTCAGTGTTGAACGCCTGCAACAGGTCTTCTATTTTTCTTCCTATCTCGGATTGTTCAGAAGCTAATGTCTCCATGATGAGCACCTTATCGTCTTTAGAATCGTAGATGTGGTATATACTGATCTCGTGGCGATCACGTCGGGGTCACCAAAATGTTTTTGTACCGCGACAAATAAACTTAATTTGCCGCCTTGATGATCACTGCAATAGGTAGGTATACCTTGCAGTTAGATAAGTTGGAAGTCCAGGTTCAAATACCTGTACTTTGTTTGAAGTAAGCCCAGGTTCAAATACCTGTACTTATAGTAAGGGTGCAACGGTACAAAACCTATGCATAGAGCTTGAGATTATCAATGCCGTAGCAGATGCACTTGAATATAATAAAAGGCGTTCTTAACTTGTAGAACAATACTAATAAATTTATTAATATTTCTTCCGTTTATAAATACAAAAAATCGTTCATTCAATATTACTGCCTTTAGAAAAAAACAATGACTTACGTTAACAATTAAAGCAACTTGAGTGTAATATAGCTTACGCTCGCATTAAATTTACAATAAAATTTGACCTATATTATTTCCTATGAATAAAATTCAAATCGTATTGCGAAATAAATTGGATGTGGAATTTTGTTTATGTAGAGCTTGTTAGGGTTCAATGAAATTGTATTAAGAAATAACATAAACAAAATTCCATAACCAATGTAAAGTTCATTAGAGTTCAACAGTAAGAAATAATCAATATTAATATTATGATTTTATATTGTTTCACTGACTAGACTAAGTAAACTTAACTGACTTGGTTCGACGGCTCTGAGATGTGTTTATCGGACAAACTATGTCTATTAGTTGCTAGAATTATTATTAACTTAATTTTAATTTTTTTTCTTTATTTTGTTATAATCCCTTTACATATTTATAGTTTTGCCTTTGCTCTTCTTCGCAAATTTACTCACGTAATTAACATGTTCAATTCTGAACATAATAATTTTTTTTATGATAATATAAATTAAGTGATTTCTCGTTATTAAAACAATAAGTTCTAGTTAGCAATCCAAAGCTATAACAAAGTTTTATTTTATTCAAAGAATGTACATTTCACCCCCTAACAGAGGTAAGGTAAATAAAAGAAGCATGCATAACACTCAAGACGAGACCCTAGACCTCGAAGCTACAGCTAAATCGACAATTGCGGAAGTCAAGCCACAGAACGATAATTTATACCGATAATAAACATGAACCACAGTCATGGTGCTCTACTGAGAGCTCTGATGACAATAATAATGACCCGCCTACCAAGAAGAAAGGAATTCAGGATTGCACCCTGTACATGGGTTGCAAAGGTGCTTCAACGCACTTTGTACTATATTGGCTAATTATGGTTTTTGCTCAAGATTATGAAATGTTTCAGCCTAAAACACGGTTCTATGTAGAGAGCTTGGGTAATGCTCAGGTAAAACGAGGAAATCTAAGACTGTAATTAGAGTTTCAAATGGATGTAATACTTCAAAATATGAAAATGACTGATTCCACCTGGACACGGATAGAAGAGGTATGCAAATCAAATAAAAAGTCCCCGACATAACGCACTGTGACATTCTTTTTCAACACATCTCTGTCACAAGACGTGATTTACTAAAAGCAATTGATTAGATCATTCAATTAACCTCGGTTAGAAATTAGTACAGAGAAGGGGACAATAAAATTTTAATTAAGCCAAGCTCAGGGCATACCCTATGATGCAAAGCACAGCTTGGCAGGAAGGAAAAACGAAAGGGAATTAGAGAGCATGAGGCCAGTGGCAGATGTGCTAATGCATGCTACTCTTAAACCGTCGCAGATTGTATGCCGGAGGAAAGACAGAAGATGGTAGACTATTCCACATTCGCACAGTTTGGAATAAAAAAGCATCACGAAATTTTGCAGTACGGCCGAAAGTAATTTTTAGGGTAAAAATATGTGCGCGGTATCCAACATTTCGGCGGTGGTCGAACGAGTCGATACGACAAGTTATTGTCACATCGCCAATAAGCTTGAAGGCTTTCTTCTGGACAATATTCAATGAAGCTAAGACTATGCGACCAGCCCAAGCCTAGATATGGAAATTATACCACATTTTATGTCTGATGTATGACTTATGAAAGCGATAGATTCGATGGGCTGAAGTGTTTCTTACACCTTTTCAGAAATTCAAGACATTTCGATGCTACTTGCGCAACAGAGAAGGTATGATCCGTTCAGCTTAACTTACTGGAAATATTAATGCCAAGAATGCATAAAGACGATGTATCGTAAGTCAGTGCTCCAACAAATGAAATGGGAGTGGAGAAATTATGATCTTGTTTTAAAGAGATGAGACAGCTCTGGGTCTTAGATATATTTAAATCGACGCGATTCGGTTTGCCCCAAGCGAAGATATTGGCAAGATCGTTATTCAATGAC
Source organism: Dioctria rufipes (assembly GCA_963924295.1). NCBI lineage: Eukaryota > Metazoa > Arthropoda > Insecta > Diptera > Asilidae > Dioctria > Dioctria rufipes. The sequence continues at coordinate 104,798,237 of OZ002741.1, read as the reverse complement.
CTAACCATGCAATCTCGCTTGACAGATATGGAATTGCGTCTTTAGTTCGGAAGATTGTCAAAGGAGTAAGCGAAATCAAGGGTACTGTCATCAGTGAAGCTACGGATGGGATTAAAAGTAAGAGAAAGTAGATCATTAATGAAAATTAAGAAGAAAGTCGGAGAGATAACGGAGCCCTGGGGCACACGGGCATTTATAGTATGAGGTTAAGATGTAACGCCATCTAATACAACCCGTATAAGGCGACTGGATAAGAAACGTTCAATCCATAATAGAAGCGGTGAGGAGAGACCAAGTGTTTTGAGTTTGGCTAAAAAGGCGGGATGCCAGACTCTATCAAAGGCCTTTGAAGTATCTAAAGCAACGATTTTAGGCTCACCAAAATTGTGGTTAAGACCACGGTTCCAATGTTCTGTAAAAAAAGTCAGCAAGTCTCTAGATGAGTGACTGATTGCAATTGGTTGATAATTTGAAGGATGGCTGCACTCTCCTTTCTTGGAAATACACTGAACGTGGGTTAGTTTCCAAGCAGTTGGAAAATTTATTGTCGAATAACACAAGTAAAATAATTTGCGCAGTAGTTTGGCTAAGAATGAGGCGCAGCTATTAATTAACAGGGTGAGAAACCATCAGGACCTGGAGCTTTAGAGACGTTGAGCTTCTTAAGGACTTTGAACACATCTCTCGTATGGATGTGTATTGGATCTTGTACACAACCACACGGGAGATGCGAAACAGGTATTTGTGAAGTAGTTGGAAGAAGACAATTTGAAGCGTATCTAGCAGCCACCATATTAGCTTTATCCAGGGAGTGAGTCAACAACCACTTCACCGTTGTTAAGTAGTGGGGGTATTGAGGAACTGCTAAAGTTATTTCTGATGGTTTTGATCAGGGACCAGAAACCCTTGCTGCCTTTTCGGTTTGTCAAGTTTCTTTGTATAACATTCTGGTCAAGAAGAAATTTTTCTCTCTGGATAAAGGACTTGCAGGTGTTCTGTGTGTCAGGTAGACTTGTTTCTGTTCTCGACATGGATGAAATTGATAGACGCGAAAAGCACACTCGTTCGCTGTTATTACTTGGTAGCACTTATCGTTAAACCAAGAGCGATTTTGCAGTTGTTGAGATCTGCTGTAAGAATACGGAATGTATTCACGTATGCCAAGACTTAGAACATTACTAAGTTCTACTGTGCATTCATCAATATCCCTCGAATCAAAGCAGACCAACCAATCAATTTCCCTAAGATACTGATTAAGACTTTCCCAATCAGCATTTTTGTATTTCCAGAAAAGCCTACTTGTAGGTGGAGAAGTAGGGCAGCATACGTTTGAGGTGATAAATTGAGCCGTGATTAAACAGTTGTCTGAATTATCAAGATCGGAACCGACTGAGATTGAATTTTTGTCGGTGTCAGATGTTAGAAACATGTCAAGTAGATTAGTTCTATCTCCAACAGCATCAGGAATTCTTGTTGGTGCATCCACTAGCTGCTGCAAATTAAAGGACTCACAGAACAGTTCAACGAATCGGACTACAGGGCTTTTGGTAGAAAAATGTCTGAGCCACGGTATGTTATGGACATCAAAATTACTTCCCAGGACGATTTAGGAAGAGGGGAGGCAGAGAGCAATTGATCAATAGTTAGATATATTGTCAAATATGGATACCGTATCGTCATCAGACATATAACGGCTGCGAAAAGGGAACAGAAATCGATGATGTGCTTGTAGAGTTTGAACCTAATCCAAAGGTAATTAAACTCTGGATTGGTGGAACGGTAAAGGCCACATCATTTCGTATATATAATGCGATCCCCCTATGTGGAGAAAAAAGAGCCAACAAGCTATAACCAGGGACGCGATATTGTCGGAAACGACCTTGGTTTCACATAATGCGAGAATTGCCGATTTTTTTTTTTTTTTTGATAATACACCGAAGACCGACTTTCTCTTAATCCACGAATGTTGCAGAAATCTAAAATGAAATTCTGCATGCTGAAGGCAAAAGAAAAAACAAAAAGTGACACATAACAGCACAAATATTTGGGCGCCACCAGCAGCAGTCAACGACACAGCGAGTTCGAAACAACAACAATAGTGTTATGCCTATTTACTATTTTCAATAACTCAGACTGTGCAGTTCAATGACTGCAGCTGGAAGCAACCGTAGTGCTGATCAGTTACAAGTGCTAGTGAACTTGCACTGATTTCGGATGTACTTATAGAGAAAAATGAATAGTGCCGTACTACGCTGCTAGCTTTTGGAATACCGATAGGACTTAGAAAAACCCTTAACATATCACACAAGTGCCTCAAATTATAACAAATAGCTCTTTTGTAATAGCTGACTGGAAGTATTCTACCTTTGCCGTCGATTATGACAAACAAACCTATTTCATTTTAAGAGAAGCTGATTTGAAGGTATGTTATATCACTGGAACCCACAATCACGGTTATATGCCAACGATTGTTCATAGCAGTGAAGACAGCCCATCGTGCGATATTAACCAAATATATAGAACGCACATATCAAATAGTTGTGAAATACGACATATCCATCTATGTAACTGGGACTATTTGGACGTCATTTACAGTCACTTTAAAGAAACAACACTAGCTGCAGCAACAATCAACTTCACTAAAGCCACCAATAACATCATAACTACAACCCGAAGAAATACTGGACTACTGCTCCCAGCCTGAATTATTGCAGATGGATCAACTTCACAGATCATTGGATCACTGGCAATACATTCAGTCGCAGTCATGCGCGTAACTAGGTAGGGGGAATTCCCCCCCCCCCCCTCCATCGATCCACAATTACTAAATCCAATTAATCGATCAATTATAACGGGTGGCGCAAAAGTACTGGCACTATAGAAATTACTTATATTTTTTTTTATATGACATCTCCTGTCATTCTGATATTGAAAATTGTGTAGTAAACAAATGTAAAATTACTAAAAATAATAACTGTCACTGGCGAGCACTATAGAACCATGTTACGTGAATTCTTGATTCCCAGTTTGGATACATATATAAAAAACTAGTTCTAGTTTTCAAATTTAGAAAAGAAGTTGTAGCTGAACCAAATAGGGTAATTACTTTTGCGCCACCTAGTATTTAAGTTTCATCCAAGCAAGCGTGAGGACCTAACGAAATAAGCGGCATTCATTACTCATAATAAACCCCTATCATACATCTATTAAACCGCCATAAAATTAATAGCAGCTATGCTGTAGGTATACATATGTGCAGATATGCGTATTCTCAAACGAGATTATTTTTATTATTTTTTTATTTTATTATTATATATTAGATGCAAAGAATACTTCAAGATATACAATGTTATAGTAAGTATTCATGTAAGAACACACATTTGGACACTTAAGAACCAAGTTAACCTAAGAACTAGAACAAAAAATAGAATACACTATCCCAAGTATACCTAATGACTACTAGAAATTAACAAAGATGTTTGATCCATTATTTGAAAAGTAAGAGAAAATGTTGACAAGAAAAGTAAGAAAATTAAATAGATCAAGAAGATAAGAAAATAAGTAAAAAAGACAAATAGATAAATAAATAAATATGCATACATAAAATCTAAAGGCAAGGTGAAGTGAGTCTGGTAAGTAATAAGCAGTTTGCTGAATGTGCCGAACGAGCCCGCCCTCTGCAGATTATTGGGCAAAGCGTTCCAAAGTGTATGACTCTTCAAACACAGTGGTGTAATATTTTGGCAGTCGAAATTTATATCCCCTATTGGAATTCAAAGGCTGAATCATATTGCGCTAATAAGAAGGTTGAGAAGAAAAGGCCAGTTTGTAGAGGAACATTAAAATTCGTCGCTCAAAGTAAGTCTTCAGCGAGCATCCTAGCAACGTAAAACTAAGATGAGAGGCATGATCATACCTTCGTACCCCAAAGATAAACCTAATGCATTCATTAAATGCTACATTTAATTTTCTAATGCATCGAGAATCAAACTTAGAAAATACAAGACAACCTTGAGTAAAATATGGCAAGATCAGTGATTTGACTAGATGGCAAACGTAACTTGGGAGAAATAATTCTAGCTGATAGCCAAAGACGACGCAAGGTAGAATAGATTTTAGAAAGAGTTAAGTCGACATGGTCTCAGCATTTCATGTTAGAGTTTAAAATAACGCCCAAAGTACGGATTGTTGATTCAAATGGGTTAGTTAGGCCATTTATTTTGATAGATGGTAACGACGAAGTAATAAGTGGACCATGAGAGAAGGCAATGCACTGAGACTTACCAAGATTTAGATTGAGATTGTTGTTTAAAGCCCATTTACATATTTCACTCAAGTCATCATTAACGCGGTCCACACAGTCTTCGATGAGTCCGATAGGACGAGAAAGATAAATTTGGACATCATCGGCATACATGTGTATATTAGCATCACGGATCACCGAAGGATAGATCCCTGTGGAACTCCACAGGTGAGATAAAGGAGAACAGAATGAATACCATTCTCAAGAATTATTTTGTGAGTTCGCCGGGTAAGAAAACTTTTCATTAGGTTGACAGGGCTATTCGAGATCTCTCATATTTCCCTGCAAGTCATTTATTCTTTTCAAGACAAATTCCCAATTTGTATGTAAAGCTTAGTTTACACTTAGCCGCTTGTATCGAGATTTGTATGGGGCACAAGTAAATATATTCGACACATCGCGATACAATTGCGCATACAAATGCTAATACATTTGGTTGTGTCTCACACAAATTCTTTTCGCGATACTTTTGCGTTTAGCTCTGAACTGCAGTTTATTGTATGTTTAGCTCTGTAGTGCGGGCATAGAATTAAATTAAAAACCCAAAGAAAAGACCTTACTTCTCCAGAAAAAATAAGAAAATGTGATATTTGGGACGTCAAGTCAAAAGCATATAAAGACTTTAATGAAAAAAATGTTAGAAGAAATCGCTCAGAAGTTAAGTGTACGAAAAAAGAAATTGATGAAAAGTGGCATAATATAAAAAGTCAATTTAGCAGAGAACTAGGAAAAATTAATGTAAGCACAAAATTCCCATCATGGTATCCATTTAAACACTTGCAACTTTTGCGGACCAGTAATTAAAATATATCGATAAGTGCCCGTCTAATATGAACAGAAGTCAAAAAATTTCTTAATATATACAAGTTGAAAAACGTGGTGGTACAAGTGCCGACAGAAGTGCGGGTACAAGTGCCGATACAAATCCAGATACTTGTATCTAAATGAATTTCTCCATTTCGACCGACTGATAATAAATCCATCAGAATTATTGTCAACTCAACATTTTTCCATTCTAAAGCCTTGGTTTCCAACAGAATGCGAGGGCAAAATTGCAATTGCGGCGCATTGTCTTGAAAACCAAGGCTTTAGAATAATGCGATAACGCACAACGTAGAAATAAACCCCTCAACACACCGATTCTGGCCATGTAGTGGCACTGGGCTGTCCCTGACTTACCATACAGCCAGTTATTGCTTATGTTAACCATATGTGAAGAAATATGCGCAATGTGCCTAATGTTTGACCTACAAATTGGGCTCTGTATATTCTTTTTCGTTCTTTCCTATTTTCGCTTGCTTTGTTCATATATAGAAAATACTATGCGCAATGTCCCAGTGTGCCAAATTTGGAATTTTTCTAAGCATTTTTAAAGAAAAATTAAAAAAATCCGAAAAAATTTCGGATTCTTAAACCTTTTCCGAACAAATTCTTTGCAAGCAGAATATGTAAATTTTTACAAAAACGCCGAAAGTGCCGAATATTTCCCCTCAAACCGACGACGCGAAAAGAGTTTGTCTATTCTTATGAATGATTTACTAAAGGAATTTGTTAGGCTTCTTATCTGAAGTCCGATTAAAATCCTAAGAAATTCATACCAAAATCTGAGAAATACGTATATATTAATCCGTTCCGAACTGGTAAAAACTCAAAAATGTTTTGAAAATGTTTTAAATAAGCAATATTATATTCACATTAGAAACAATGGAAATAATAATGACGTTAAAACATTTTTAAGAGTTGAAAAAAATTGAAATAATAAAACAATTTTCATTGTTAAGAAAAGGTCCATGCGTACCAATGTTTCGGCAGACTCTACTTCTATTACACTTATTTTCGAGACTTCTTAAGTCTTCTTTTGAAATTGTAGGTAACGAAGGAAGTACATCACATAAGTTGAAGGGTATCTTTTGCGCTTTGTTCAAAGCTTTCATTGCTTCCTTCAAATAGAATAATTCTCACCTTAACTTTTGAATATTGAACAGGACAGAAAGATATTGGGCTCGAAGCACTGGGTTCATTTCGGGTTGGTGAAGTATGGCAGCGTTTATCCGGAGGGTCTCATAGATCTTGAACAGCTTGTTTTACCCGCCAATATTGACGCAATTAACAAAAGTACTGATATATTTATTAATAATAATTAACTATACATTACTCACCTTTCTCACTCTTCAGAAAATCATCAGCCACTTTCAGCTAACTCAAAATTACAGTGCTCAAGCTTAAGAAATGATTCGGAAATGCCTTCAAAATTTAGAAAGAAATGAGTGAAAAATCCAAATTCACACTCTTTTAAGAAAACTTAAAAAACCCCTAAAAAGTGGGGATTTATTTTTCACTCTGGCTCTTTCGCACACTTTCCGATTTTGTTCTTACCATTCCGAAGCTCCGAATTTGGCGCACTGGGATGTATGATGCTTGACCCACATACTGACACTACTTGATCTCTTGGTTATTGGCCATGCTAGCCAATAGCCTGCGTTAAATTTTCTTATGCGTAGGGGAAAATATTCCATTTCGCTTGTACAAGCAAAATAGACTATTTCCAATATTCAATTAATATATAAATCGGAAGACGTACCCAAAATTATGCACTTACGTTAATTTATAAATATTCGCCCCTTTACTAAATATTGTTGGATCACCAATTATCGAAGAAAATCGATCGATGATGCTAAGTAAAAAGCCGGTGTGTCGCTGTAACTTAGGCAGTAGTTTTTAAATCTAAATCAAAAACAACAACAATTTTTTTATTTATTAAAAAATTTAAAAAATTTTAAAGAAACAGATTCATTCGAAGCGAATCGAACCTGTATACGCCACGCAGTGGGCTGAAAAATGAAGAAGAAAAAGGAAGAAGAAGAAGCGTTTCGTGTCAGCAGAAAACCTTCCACTCATCGGTGCAGCTTGGTTTTCTGCCTGCTGCAGACGCTTGAAAATAGATCAAACCGATCTCTTCTCATATAAACTCAGAATAAATTCTGGGTGTGAATTATATGAGGAAAAAACACTCCTATACAAGCCCAGGAGGAAAAATAAATAAAAAGAGATTACTCTTTTGGACTTTTTACCGGGTTAAACTTAATTTTCTTCAAGAAAGAATTTTTTGGGATATCTCCGGTATATAGCAAAAGCTAAAAAAATGTTCTAATTTGTTATTTCATCACACAATCCATTAATTTTTTGGTGACAAGTTTCAAGTCTTGGTTTGACTCATCAACAGGTCCCAAATAGCGAAATTGGGTGATTAGAAAAAACAAATGAAAAAATGAAAAAAGAAGAAAGAAATGAGACCGGAGATATCCCAAAAAATTCTTTCTTGAAGAAAATTAAGTTTAACCCGGTAAAAAGTCCAAAAGAGTAATCTCTTTTTATTTATTTTTCCTCCTGGGCTTGTATAGGAGTGTTTTTTCCTCATATAATTCACACCCAGAATTTATTCTGAGTTTATATGAGAAGAGATCGGTTTGATCTATTTTCAAGCGTCTGCAGCAGGCAGAAAACCAAGCTGCACCGATGAGTGGAAGGTTTTCTGCTGACACGAAACGCTTCTTCTTCTTCCTTTTTCTTCTTCATTTTTCAGCCCACTGCGTGGCGTATACAGGTTCGATTCGCTTCGAATGAATCTGTTTCTTTAAAATTTTTTAAATTTCTTTAATAAATAAAAAAATTGTTTTTTTCTATTTTTCTTAAACTTTTCATTTCTTTCTTCTTTTTTCATTTTTTCATTTGTTTTTTCTAATCACCCAATTTCGCTATTTGGGACCTGTTGATGAGTCAAACCAAGACTTGAAACTTGTCACCAAAAAATTAATGGATTGTGTGATGAAATAACAAATTAGAACATTTTTTTAGCTTTTGCTATATACCGGAGATATCCCAAAAAATTCTTTCTTGAAGAAAATTAAGTTTAACCCGGTAAAAAGTCCAAAAGAGTAATCTCTTTTTATTTATTTTTCCTCCTGGGCTTGTATAGGAGTGTTTTTTCCTCATATAATTCACACCCAGAATTTATTCTGAGTTTATATGAGAAGAGATCGGTTTGATCTATTTTCAAGCGTCTGCAGCAGGCAGAAAACCAAGCTGCACCGATGAGTGGAAGGTTTTCTGCTGACACGAAACGCTTCTTCTTCTTCCTTTTTCTTCTTCATTTTTCAGCCCACTGCGTGGCGTATACAGGTTCGATTCGCTTCGAATGAATCTGTTTCTTTAAAATTTTTTAAATTTTTTTAATAAATAAAAAAATTGTTTTTTTCTATTTTTCTTAAACTTTTCATTTCTTTCTTCTTTTTTCATTTTTTCATTTGTTTTTTCTAATCACCCAATTTCGCTATTTGGGACCTGTTGATGAGTCAAACCAAGACTTGAAACTTGTCACCAAAAAATTAATGGATTGTGTGATGAAATAACAAATTAGAACATTTTTTTAGCTTTTGCTATATACCGGAGATATCCCAAAAAATTCTTTCTTGAAGAAAACAAAATCATAAGGTACGGCTGTTAGCTGCCGACAATGCCAACCAAGCTTGCAGAGATCATGCAACCGAACTACAAAAAATAAATGAGACCATCACACGAGAGGAAATACATCGACAACAAAGTCAGCTCCACACCATCTACCTAGCCGCCACCTCAATAACCGGGCTGTTAAGTATTGCCAGTTTTATGCTAGTATCAGGAGTCCTGATCCGCAGGAGATGTCGGAAGCAAAAACCAGTACCGGCTAGATCAAGCAGATTGTCGATATTGCCCATCACCCGGAATTCAATAAAACCCGCTGCAAGAACAGAACAGCCCACCGAAGATAAGGAAACCAACGATGGCCTCCAAGTAATCGGGCCTACGACAGCAACATTGCCCGCAGCAAACCTGCCTACGATAGTCGGAAAATAACTAGTACAGCTAGCGTAGTAACAACTGTTGTAGGGTTAGATATTTTTATTATACTAAGTGTTATATTGGATAAGACAGTGGCAACCTTAAATAGACGGAATCACTCTGAGTAATTAAACATGTGCTCATTTGAAAAAACAAAATTGGAATTAGGTATAAAAAATGTTTAAACGAAAGTAAATAGTGTAGTAATATAATATGATTAGATAAAACAAATATATGTAGTTAATGAAATCTAGAATCAAATTTTGTATAAGTAAACCTAGTCATAAAAATAATTGTACAGTTATTTTTTTTATTATGGTAAAACTATTTTTAGAAATATCAAAATTAGAGCTAACGGTATAATAAGATCATAATTGACAAAAAGATTGTCTGAAGAAATGAATTAGATCACGAGAAAAAAATAAATAAAAAAAATATATGTTTTTAAATTAGAACTGAATTAAGAGCAGTAGATATTGTTAAGATTGAACTTAGAAGATGTTAAAAATAAAAATAAAAAAAAAAATATTGTATATACATATATGATAAAAGGTACAATGTAGCTGAAACTAAACCGAGCACCCCGATCTAGTTCCCCCTGGGAATCAGTCTTTCACAGGAAGGAGGAATGTCGTGGCCCAATATTCAATACGGTGTGGTTGTGTCATCATGACTTTAGCTAGCAACAGGTGTACGACTAATTAAGCAGTTTTCAGTATCTAAGCATTTTACTTCGTACAGTTAAATGCTTGGCGATTGCGAATTGTTTAGTAAAAAACAGTCGCATCCACTGCTGTTGTAATTAAGCATTAAGTAATTAAGTAATTCACTTCGCATAGTGAAATGCTCAGCTGGGCTTACTGTTTGTTTACTAACAGTATTGGGGTCTCCAGCTGACGGCAGTGACTGATGTAATGCTTCGCGATTAATTGCAAGGTATTGCACTGTTCACTAGGTCAGAGTCACTTCCGGCTGTAAAGATTTCAACAGGTGACCCGACTTTGCGAGTGGATCAGGTTGCTCAGATGTGTTTTGGGCGATTATGAGTTGAGAGCTAGAAGTATCGATAAGAAGCTCAAATTGTGTTATTATTCTAAGTAGTTTATTTGAATAAAGTTTTATATGTGGATTAATTACGCGAGATTTTATTTGGGGACACGACAGCTCAATGAAGTAATCGTTCAATTTTTATTTTTTATCTGGTAAGCAATTTAATTATAATATAAATTTAGTGATTTCTCTTTAATAAATAAGTTCTAGTTAGCAATCCAAGGCTATACCTTCCTGTTATTTTATTAAAAGAATATTTTATTTCACCCCCTTCCAGAGGTAAAGTAAATAAAAAAGCAGCAACAAGCTACGGTCATACACAATTATCTGTACACTTGATTTAACACACTGTTGAATTAAACACCAGTTAACTACCGTACAAACGTAGTGAATGTTTTTCTTATAATTCCATCATCAATATTTTTGTACACATAAAAGATATTTAATTCGTAAAATTGCATACCACGTTATTAAGATTAACTAATGTAAAGCCTTCCTAAAAGTACCAGCACAATTTCCTTTGTTCAGCTCGTCACTTTTTACCACAGACTTCAAGATATAGACTTATGACAGATAGCTCGCAAAACGTGAAACCAGCATAAAATACGTTTTTTATGTTGCGAGCGATTTGTGCTGCCACAAAGTAAGAAACATATTTCCAGAAGGAAAATTTTCACACATAAAAATAAACTCTTCATTGCAATAACATTTATTTTTAACACGGAAGTGGATTTTATTAATTAAAAAAACAAAATCTTAAAGATTTTCAAATGAATTATAACCATGAAATTGTTTTTAAGAGTATGAAGATAATTCGCCGTTCTAGCTCGGATGTGAAAGTAGTGGCTTTATTCTGACTATGACCAATAAATTTATAATAAAGCTAAACAATGGTTAAGGTATTCTGACATTCATCGTCGAAAATTTTAGAAACCTCATTCATTCACTTTTTATGATGCCAAAACTGCCGGTCCTCAAGAAAAAATTAAGAATTTTACGATACCGCTGCTTACCTTCGTTTTTCTGACTACCTCAGAAGAATGTTTTATAACGCTTATTCAGAAAGTTTCAAAAGTGATATTAATAACTTTAAAACTGTGTTTCCATCACATAAATTGTTGAAGTTCTTACTTTGATTTAAGATAACTACACAGAATAGACAGAGAATTTTTACAGTTTAAAATTACACGAAATTAAAGTTCGCCATCTTTTAATGGTTCTGCTTTGGTACATAAGAGTCTTAAGTGAGCACTTTTCATGTGGATTATACCTCGAAATATTTACACTATTACCCGTCTGGTAATGACTGTTCTAATATTAGTCGGTTTTCGCCGATGCCAGTACTAATTTCATTTCATCTCATTAAATTTCCTGCTATGTATGTATATTAAGGTGGCCCAAGAATGTATGGATTTGCAAAAGTGTTAAAATATGTAAATGCTCATTCAGAATTTTTAGCTAATGCAATTTTAAACTTCTATTTATATATTTATTTATTTTAAAAAGTTTAAGCGATAGTATAACAGACGTAATGTAAATCCAATTACATACTACCGGGAAAATATTAAAGCAAGACAGTTATTTTTAATTTTTGAGTAATTAATGTGAGTTAAGAGCTATAAATAGGAGCTATGTAAATAATAGTCAATTTTAATGAATTGAGGACCAATAATTTATATAACTAAAGTATACATACATTATATTGGGTAGTAATATATAGTTAACTTGAAAAACTTTCACTTTTTTTCCCGAAAAACGGAAGGATGAATAATTTCAGGGAGGAAGAGAGCGAGTTTTTATTATATCCAAAGTAGAACCGCTTTGAGGAAGAAAGACTATTACCGAAGAGGTCAATGGAATTAAATATATTATTGTGTTGTTTCTGGATTCTATATGTATATAATTGTTTGTCCTAGCGCTTTCGAGTTTAAATGTAGGGGTACGGGAGATTGGGACGTTATACTCTAATTATGCATTAATATCTGCGCTATATATAAGGTTTCAAGTAATTTTTAGGAGGTATAATTCGTCAATATAAGCTCGATGATTTTCGAGGTTTAACAATAAGTACCTACGAAATCGTTCTGGGTATTCTAAATATATGCGATCGAATTTGTAAGTAACGATCCTTGTAAATCGTCTTTGTATATAGACTTGATAGAATGGATTCCAAATAACAGAGCAGTATTCTAAGGTACTTCTGACCAAGAAATCATAAAGAGTCAAAAATGAAAGCGGTGTTTTGAAAGACTTACAGTTACGAAAAATGAAACCTAATAATTGAAAAGATCGATTGAAGGTAACTCCCAAGTCTTTTATTTCTGTGACATGTATTTAGGAAGAATTTGAAATATGGTAATCAAAGAAGAGTGTCTTTGTTTTCTGGAGAACGTTAATCCACAACGTTTATTTATATTTAAAGGAAGTATATTTATTGTACACCAATCATGAAGTTTATTTAAATCAATTTGTAATATTAAGCAATCATCCATAGAGTAAATAATTTTAATTATTTTGTTATCATCAGCATACAATAGGCATGGACATTGTATTTTTAATGGAAAATCATTAATAATGAGCAAGAAAATCAGGGGGCCAAGCCTTGTTCCTTGGGGTACCCCAGATGTTATGTTATGTTATGACTTAAATCCACTAAGAACTACAGACAAGCTCCTGTTTTTTTTTTTTTTTTTTTATGAATCAAACCAGTGAACTGAATTTGTATGGAAGTTTTTTTTAAGATAGGTTGTCTATGTTGTCCGGATTTTCGTTTTGAAAAATTTATAAAAATAGAAGAATTTAATTTTTCAAAACAACTTTTATTGCAATAAGTTCAAACTAAGTTCCCTTTAATTGAAACAAAAAAAAAATTAAGAAAAAATATTGTCAAATTAAAACGTTATAACAGAAAATGATGAAACAGTTTCCCTGAAAGTCCAAAACAGCAAAAAGAAGACATTATTTTGGATTTAAGCAACTTCTAAAAATTAATGAATTTCACTGAAAAAATTAATATTAGTATTAGTCTCATTACATTAAGTTCCTTAACATGTATGTGTATTAATATTATCTGTTATACTTGTAATAGCACTACTCATTGCATTTGCTAAGACTCTCTAATACATGTTGTGTTTCTATAATTTTTATTTTATATCATTCTATAAATTTTAATTCTTTATCTTCTATCTTACAACTACATAATATGTTAGTTTCTGGATTTGATATTGTGTAGTTTTTCTCCACTTCAATATTACTTTGTACTACTATTGTTGGTCTAAGTCTCAACTCGTCTTAATCTTATATGATTTGTTTTGATATGATATGTATCTTGTATGTATTTTTCTATTATATGCCCAGCGCTCTACGTGCCTTTGGCACGGGTACTCAAATAAATAAATGCTTATGTTTATGTGAAGAAACATAAACTTTCATGATGTTCATACACAGATTATCAATTCTTAAGATTCTTACTTTTCTTATAAAATATGAGATTTATGGTTTGTTATAATTATATACAAACCGTAGTTTTAAATTTGAAACTGGAAAAACTCAAGTACTTAAAATATTTTCTGAATATTTAGCAACAACATAAACATAAATTGGAATCGATATCTAGATAAATTATATAGGAATTTCGTGAAATTTTTAGTATTGTGGAAAAGAGAATGATGCAAGTAATAGATTTGGAATCATTTCTGAAGGATTTTATAGGAAAGGCTTGCTTGTGGGCGGAGCCAACTTATAAATGTGTCCATGGAATATTTTTGGAATTGATTCTGAATCAATTTTTTTTTTCTTGTGATATTATTTCAATTTTTCTGCTACCTCTTAACCCTTGTCCTGCGTTTTATGGGTCAAAATTTTCCAACGTGCACTTAAACCTGTAATAATTCATACGTAGCAGCCCCTAATTTACTGACTTTTTTCACTTCTTGGATTAAACGGTTTTTTATCGGTTCCGTTAATTTTTGCTTATTAGCAGCAGAAAAAATGACGTTGCTGGTGGTATTGGGTTAAATATGCCCAAATAGTAATGTAAAACATTGGTAAAAGATGAGTAATCAGGTAAGTTATTTCAAGTTTTTTTTAGTTGGAAGTTATAGAGGTGGAAGCGTGATGAACACTGCTCCAGGGCTTACATTTTATGCAACATCGCGAGTACATGACATCAAATCTTCATTTGAATTGTTCCTTCTAACTATAATGGAAAACCTTGTTATTGATATGAAAAATATTGAAGATGTTAGTCTTGCCGCTGAGTAGATTTTTATATTGAAATAGTTTTTGTAAGTAACACAGTATTCGGAGAGGGTTGGATACCGGTCGATCCTCCTAGCTGGTGTTTACCGTTCACACGATGAGTCATTCGAAATTTTATAGGAGGACAAGAAAGGAAGACCTATTTCTACAGCTGTGATGAGTTTACATCGATTCGGGAATTTTACACACGTATTGCTCCTTCGACGATCGTATAGATATAAAAACAAGGACGAGCCCGCGACTAGTTAACATTAATAAGAAATTTATGGGACGAATGGGTTATAAATCTAAGAAAATTATACAACTCACATTACCATAGATGAACAGCTGGTTACTTTTCGTGGCAGATGCCTATTCAAACAGTACATACCGTCTAAGCCAACGAAGTACAGAATAAAAAAAAATATGTTTGGAATTTGCAAGCTCACACAGGGAAGGAGAGGAATGGCAAACCTGAGATAAACCAGGGAAAGCGAGTTGTCTTAGATCTCGTTGACGATCTCAAAGGCCGTAGTGTTACGTGTGACCACTTTTGCACTTATTATGACTTAGAAGTTGAACTTTTATGTCTGAAACTTACAATGGTCGGTCGGAACAGTTCGGAAAAATAAGTCATTTCTTCCACTTCAATTTGTAAAACTCAAGCATAAACCAATTTACTCCAGTGAGTTTTTTTTCGAATATAAACACAACACTACTTAAGTAGCTTATATTTCAAAAAAGATTGTTGCATTTTATTACTAAGTAATCGTTACCAAGATAAGCTCATATCATCGGATCAGCAGAAAAAGCCAAATAAAATAAAATTTTATAATTCAACGAAATCAGGAGTGAATAACATACGAAACTAAGTCATAAATGAAGTGTGTGGTGTTTCGAGGGAGGTTCCATCGAAGAGCCTGAAACAATCGCGGCTTTGCCCCCAATTGCCCAATAGTATGAAATAGTTTAACAGATGCAATCAATGCAGTACTTTCATATGCAAAGAACATTCCAAATTGTATGCAAGTTTTTTGGAACACAGGAAAGGTTCTATTACACAGTGTATGTGGGCGTAAGAAAAATTAAAATGATAATTAAGATTAAGAAGGAAAAGTTAGTAAATTCGAAGCATTTTTGATTAAGATTTAAATAAAGTAAATGTATTTAGTATCCCGCTAATCCTAAATAAATTTCTTTAAGATAACATACATTCACAGAATAAAAGGGAAGAAATATAAATATAAAGGCTTCCCAAACTTTATGGATGCTCTGTTTTGTAAGTAAAAAATATTTTACACTATTCTCTACTCTGCTACTCTTTACATTTGAAAATTTTTGTTTCGATTATCTTCCTTCCTAGTAAGACAAATGGGACCTGCTCCCATTACATGTATTTGAGAATCTATTCCAACACGAATTTAATGAATCGATTTGGGAATCAAAACTTTTATGGGCAAAGTAACCAGAACCGAACTCGTTATCGATTCAGTTTCGATACCAAATAAATGTTCGGATCTTTCCTCAATAACATGTGTATTTCGGTTAGTGGAATGGGTCGTGAAACAAAATAGAGTAAGTCCTTAGTTGCAAGTTTCAAGTGAAAGTGGAATGAGATACATTTATTGAAACAAAAAACATTAAAAGAATTGAGTGCAGTCATCTCGACTCATCGCTTCCATGACTTTCATCAAAAATTGAAATTTAGTATGGGAGATATGAGCTCCATCTAAATATTGCATGAAAATAATGTAAGCGAATAGTCAGAACCATTCAACTTCAATCCATATCAATCCTAAAACGGTACATTAATCTAATTACAAATCGACTCCATTCTGTTTCAAATATATTCTTGATCCCTTATAAAATATATTTTTCAATGATTAAATAAATAATTTGTGGCCGATTATAAAATGACTTTTCTATTGGGTACAGCTAAAACCAATCCAAGAGCCGAAAAAGCGGACATTATCCATATCAAATAATTTATTTTGAAACGAAAAAGAATCGATCTTTCGGTGGCTAAGATTTTATTCCGTAAGTATCGCTCGGCTACATTGATTCTGAGGCAAAACTGTGAAAGGCTATAAAGAATGTAGAACAAAAAATTAGTAAAAAGCAGTGAAAAGCTTGCATGCAAGCTGCCTTTGAATGGAAATGTCGACGGAGATTTATCTGAGGAAATCATTGATGAACAAATCTTACCATTTACAGGATTTTAAATGAGAAATAGTATGAGACAGAAACGCTTTATCCTTGGAATACAAAGCGTATATCCTTATAGTGTTTTTCTTTACCAAGGAAAGAATACTAATCTCTGCCGTTAATAGTGCACGCTTTAGATTTGGTGCAACCACATGAACTGGACATCCGCTTTTGTTTGAAAATTTTTAGTATCCCTATCAAATATTCAAAATTTTATACTATAGCCAAGCTGAAGGAACTATTTGAATTAAATATTTTAAAAAATCAACGAAAAAAAAATATATTTTTTTTTTAGAAAGAGAAGTAATGCCGAAATAATTACCTATGCACAGTGCTAATATTCAGCCGGTTTGCACCGGTTCGGCCGAATCGGCTGTTAAACATATCATGCACAAAATAACACTTCAGTGCGTATTTCCGTTACCCAGATGAATTGCTAAGGTTTTCAAAACAAGAACTTATCAAGCGCTCTGAAAAAACAGTCTAACGCACGGTGACAGCATGTCTGATACAAGAAAACAGCTCTGTGAAAACTGTCAAATGAGTAGAATGCTTCTAAAGTGACTATACTTTCTCATTGGGAGGAAGAAATCTGATCGCATATACAGGGTGGGCCAAAGGTCACCATGGGGTTTAAAAATTTAATAACTTTTTCGTTTATATATTTTTTTTATTTTTTTTTTAGATTATATAAATAACATCTGGAGAATAAATAATGGAGAGATTCACAACTGAACAAAGAACCAGAATAATAGAATTTTATTACTTAAATCAGCGATCAATTATTTTAACGCAAAGAGCATATCGTCGCCATTTTGTCAGAATTTGGCCCTCTGAAGCCATGATTCCTTGCTTAGTTGATCGTCACCACCAACATGGCACCGTAAGTGATTTGCCTCGAACCGGTAGACCGCGTATAATTCACACTGCGGAAAATATTGAACGTGTAGAGCAAAGTGTTAACGAAACACCAGAAATATCTACCAGAAGGCGTTCTGCTCAGCTAGGGATGTCTCGTACGTCACTACGGCGCATTTTAAAAAAAGATTTACTGTTATTCCCATATAAGGTGCAATTGGTGCAAGAATTGAAACCCGCAGATCATCGGCAACGTCTAAATTTTGCAGTTAAACTTCTACAGTTGGCCAGAAATGAAATCAACTTTATTGAAAATCTGATTATGAGTGATGAAGCTCATTTTCATCTGAATGGCTTTGTTAATAAGCAGAACTGTAGGTTCTGGGGTTCTGAAAATCCAAGAGCCATTCATCAACGCCAATTGCACCCCCTTAGGTGTACAGTATGGTGTCGCATTACATCTGAAAATATCATTGGGCCTTACTTCTTCGAAAATGAAGATGGAAGTGCTGTAACCGTAAATGGAGAGCGGTATCGGTTTATGATAGAAAGTTTTTTACGTCCTGCTCTTGAAAATAGACCTGAGATGTGGTTTCAGCAGGATGGAGCCACTGCCCACACTGCCCGAGACACAATGGCACTTTTAAGGCAAATTTTTGGACAGCGAATAATTTCAAGAAATTCGGAAATTAATTGGCCAGCGCGTTCGCGAGATTTGTCAGCACCCGACTATTTTCTTTGGGGTTATTTGAAGGAGCGAGTATATGTGAACAAGCCCGAGACAATCCTTGAACTCAAGGCCAACATTGTTGCAGAAATTCGAGCGCTACAGCCACAAATGTTGAAAGATGTTATGGAAAATGCTCTAAAAAGAGCCCATCATTGCGAAGCTAATAACGGCGGTCATTTAAGTGACATTATTTTCCATACTTAGCGTAAAAATATTTCCATTTTGTATATTTTATAATCTAAAAAAAAAAAAATAAAAAAAATATATAAACGAAAAAGTTATTAAATTTTTAAACCCCATGGTGACTCTTGGCCCACCCTGTACTTGTAAAAATTTACATAGATAGGTCAATTGGGTTAATCGTGGAGGGGAGTATCTATGACTGGCCTATGCGCAAACACCTAATTCTAAATTCAAACGAGTCGAATTGTCTATTTGTGGATAGGACGGATTATGACATAATTGATATCCCACTTTGATAGATATATGTGTACTGTAAAATATGTGTTGTATAGATGTCGCTACTTGGCCAAAATTGTGATAAAGCTTTTATTTAATGGCAAAAATAAATTTTTCCAGCATATCAAGTGAAAATGGTTAAAAACCAAATTAAAAGTAAGATTCAGTCATTGAAAATTTCGTTATTAGAAGCTTTAAGGCGGAAAATGGCAGGCTAAAAATAAGTAGATACAACCCGCAACGATTCTGGAGGCATCTACTACACTCTATAATCAAAGTCTACTAGTAGTTTTGATCAATGGCATCGCCATTTAAAAATCTGAGCATTGAGCTATATACCACATTTGGAAAGGTTGGAAAGATGTACTCTGCGAATGTTACGAATTTCCGCGAATATGTTCTCACAATATATGCGCATTAAGATTGCTACAGACTCCGCGCAACCTGATTTTAAAATGTTCGGTTATTAATATAGGGTCCGCCATCTAACGTTTTTTTTTCAACTAGTGCTTATTTCGTGAATGGTAACACTTAGCTCATGTCTGATTTGACAGATAATTAGTTTTATTCTCCCGCTGAACGAATATGGTTGTGTATACGCTTGAACAACGCTGGGAAATATTGCGACATTACGACTTACAGAAGATGCCGATTTTGCCAAAAAAATCATCTTTTCGGATGAAGCTCATTTTGATCTTGGCGGGTATGTAAACAAGCAAAATTGTCACATTTGGGGCACAGAAAACCCGCACGCATACATTGAAAAGCCGATACACCCAAAACGAGTCACTGTTTGGTGCGGATTTTGGTCCAGAGGCATAATTGGGCCATTTTTCGAAAATGAGCAAGGAGTGGCCGTTACAGTCAATGGCAATCGTTATCGGGCCATGTTGAACGAATTTTTGTTTAGGAAAATTGAAGAGGAGGATATTGGCAACATTTGGTTCCAACAGGACGGCGCTACGTGCCACACAGCCGAAGCTACACACTTTTTTTTTATAGCATTTTCAAAAAAAAAGTTATTTGACGGACCCCATATTAGACTTTTTAATCTTGTTAAACACATACATCGGAAATTAATTTCGCCCTCCCTCGAAACATTATTTTTTACCAAAGTTCTAACTGAATAAGCGAACGGGTAGTTAAAAAATTACAAAAATAAATAAAAGCACTCAGCACTCCATACCACATCCACATACAGGGTATTTTCTCCATGGTGGTCTATAGAACGGGAGGTGATAGTACTCACCTAGCCAAACAAAATATTGTATAACAGAGGGGGGGGGGGGGGGAGGCATTGGACCGTTTCGGAGTTACAGGTTGATTAAGAAATTATGCTAGGTTTTCACAAAACATCCTGTATCTTACAAAATACAGCGTGTACGGAAACCGTCTTTATTTTTATAAAGCTGTAAACAGTAGATTCTTCTCCTTAATGACCTTTTTGCAAAAAAAAAAAAAAAATAGAAGTCAAATTAAAAAAAATTAGGTAACTTAATCCAAAAATTTTAGTTTAGACCAGGATAACTCCTGAGGGGAGATGAGTACTGGGTTGGTTGAGCAGATGTTGGAAAGGCCGTGAAGTTTTGCATACAATCAGCTTAAGACGGTGACCATACAACCTGTACGGGGTGTTTTGTGAAACCCTAGCATACTTTGTTAATCATCATGTATCTCCGAAACTGTCGATATGATCCCCCCACCATTGCCATACAATTTTTTGTTTTTGTTTAGGTGAGTACTATCACATCCCGCTCTATGGACCACCATGGAGAAAACACCCTGTATACTAAGTAGTGCAAAAAGCACAATGAAACTAAAAACTGAAGGTAAGTAATAGCACAGATTGCACAAGAACTAGATCTCGCATTTTTTATTTATGATATTGCCAAATTTCAGGGGATACCCTATCATGCCATAGCACAGCTTTGGCATACAGTACCAAAAAGTATACAAAATAGATTTTTAATAATAGCATATTAATTAAAAAGGGCGATTTTTCGTTCAAATTTGTATTTATTTTTAACTTTTAAAAAAATTGGCAGGGATCAAATTAATGTAGAAACCCCCCCGCATCGATAAAAAAACAGTTTGGCTGCGACCACCTATAACCTTCGGAGAAAATCGTATTTCAAGTAAGGTCTACCTTGTTGTCGTGTGCATATTTCCAGACAATGTTCCCAGGAATTGTAGAAATGGCAGGAATTTGACGGCTTTTAAGACTGGATTAGGTTATTTTTTTACAGTTTTTCTAATAACCGTTTAGGATTAATCGCATCACTTATATTTAAAGAATATAAATTATTACGTTTTATGATATTTTTAATTGACTTTGACTTAATCTGTATGTGCACCCTATTCAGTATGTGTTTAGTACTTTATGACATCCTGTTAAATACATATGATGATTGTTGAGTTTGCTTTTTATGACACCTCATTAATATTATCATAATTATCTGAGATAAGGGAAAATTGTAAATTGTAATTGCTTGTCTGTTTAAAAGCAGAAGTTGCAAGTAGGCAAATGTATCGGACATCTTATACCCTAGACAAAGAGTACAATCTAATGAATCATTAGCACTAACTATTCATTAAAATGCCATGTGTCACATAGTATACCTCATTATAGCTCCAAAATCAGATGATAAAGAAAGTGTTTTCCACCTTCACTATAGCTATAATAAAGACAAATGTGCTAGATTTGTCAAATAATGTAAATCTGGAGCTCCGCTGTGCATCTGCCGATTTGAAAAATAAGAAGAAGAAATACAAATCACAAATTATATTATCAATATTCTTTTTAATGTAATGTTTATCTCATTTGTAAATTGTTAAATTGAAAAATAAAATAAATAAAAACAAAGTTTACCGCGTTAATTCGATCCATGTTGCTTCTTTAATGTCATAAGATTATCAAAGCCAGTTTGACATTACAGCTTAATTAAAGAAATGGCTGTGTGTCTACAGCTTATAATGAGTCGTTAGTTATTTCTTCATTAAGAGCGCTGTGTGTCTAGGGCATTAGCTGCTTAAAGGGACGATATTTTCATATCGTAGATGAAAGCTATAGAATATACTAAGTTTGTCATTCCGTTTGTTACGCACAGAAATAATGAGGGTAGAGCAAAATGGATTCGACACCCACGTATAATAATAAAAGTTATTTTGATTTTTGTATGACCGTCTGTCCGTGCGTCCGTCAGTCAGTCTGTCTGTGCGCACGATAACTCGAGAGCGCGTATATTTAGAGAGCTAAAATTTTGTACATTAACTTAAAAAAAAAGTTAAATTAAATTCGAAAATGAGACAAATCGGGCAACTCTTTCGTGGGGTTGCCATACAAAAATTACGTTTCCCACTTTATATTTAGACACTGCCTGAAAATGCGTCGACATAGAGACCTGAAATTTAGCACATGGTGTTTTCATAATAATAGCAAATAAAATTTCAAAAATCGGGTAACCTTTTCATGGTGTTGCCATATAAAAGTTTCTGTTTTCTACATATACTGTGAAAGCGATCATTCCTAGACATTTTTATTGTACTAAAAACTTCTTCAGAATGTGAAATCCTATAAAATTGGTTATAACCCCTTTTACTGTCCGACGCCACAGTGGTCCCAAACCACGAAAAGCTGGCCAAAAGTCGAAAAAAAACTTTATTTTTCTATGGACTTTCAATTGGAATAGTTGTAGTGGTAGGTACCCCTAGTATGTATTATGACCGTTAAGAAATGGGGAGGTCCCTACCTGTGTGGGGAATGCATTCCGTTCGTGAGCGTAAGAGCATCTGCATCATTTACTCGTCGAGCGTCGAAAATAAGACAAAGTTGAGACACGTGTAGAATCGCGAAAAGTGAACGGATTTTGATTCTCTAAAATGGATTCTTCTCCAGAAAGTAAGTACAATTTGAATGTGTTGCTCGAAATTATTGTTAACGATGTATGAAATAGTAAGTCATTAATAAAAGTAATGGTAGTTTTCTTGGTTATGTTCTGAAAAGTCGTGTTAGAAAAAGCAATAAGTCAAAACTCTCATCAAATCCTGCTCTGAAACTAAATGGAAACTGTTGCTTCGACATTTCTTCAAAACATATCCAAAAATTAGCTGCATCTGGCTGCGACTTCGGTTTTGGGGATAATTTTTATGCGATGATGTGCGCACTAGGGTTGACGATGATAGATGGTAAAGTTTGTAGTTCTATCATAAATACATCATCAACTATGCGTTGTTACCTCTGTGGTGCTACGTTCAAAGAATTTAATGATATCGACAAGATGTTGCAAAGACTGATTAATAAACATCACTTAGAATTCGTCGCTGCATGCTTGGATACGGTTTTTTGAATGTTGTTTACATTTAGCTTACAAATTAGAAATAAAGAAGTGGCAAGGGCGCAAAGAGGATAAAGAAAATGTTGATAGAAGAAAAAAAAATATACAACAAGGTTTTTTGATCAACCAAAACCAGGCAATGGAAGTTCTGATGACGGAAATACAGCTAGGAGTTTTTTTGAAAATTCTGCAATTTCCGCTTTGATAACGGGAATTCATGAAGAATTGATAAAGCGATCCCATGTTGTATTGCAGGTAATTTCTTGTGGTATTCGTGGTACTTCATGCCAACAACAGTACACAAAATTCTTATTCACGGTCACAGAATCGTGGAATCTTCGTTACTTCCTATCGGACAAATATCTGAAGAAGCTCAGGAATCATGTAACAAGTATATTAAAAGATTTCGAGAAGATTTTTCACGAAAATGTAACCGCATCAAAAACATGGAATACATTTTTTGCAGACATTTATTAACGTCAGATCCAATAATATCCAGTTTGTGAAAACTTCCTCCGAAGAAAATAAGATCGTTATCTCCATACGCGGTTGAACTATTGATTCAACCTTCAGTTTAAGAATCAAGTCAGATTTTTTCAAATCACACGAGCGATACATCGGACGATGATGACAGTTCGCAGGACAGCGATTAATTGTAAGAAGTGCTCAAATTATATCGATTAAAAATAAAATAACGAAAGAAATATATTATAAATATTCATTGTCATTGTAATAATGATTAATTATTGTATTCCAATCTTCTTCCTCCCAAATCTTCAAATGTCAACTGTCATTACATTTTCTATTTCATTTATTCACAATCATAATTTCTAAAATTCCCGAGTACAGAATTTTACCCGACTTGAATACGTTTTTGTAGAAATTTTCCGCAATATTGGATCCGCCATTTTGTTTTTATACATTTTGACTCAGAATTCGTAATCAGCGACCCCGAAGACCCCAGAGTAAAGACTTTCGCCCGAATTGAATAAGTTTTTGAAGAAATTTTCCGCAATATTGGATCCGCCAGTTTGTTTTTTCTACATTTTGACTTCGAATTCGTAATCAGCGACCCAGAAAACCCCCGAATACAGACTTTCACCCGAACTGAATACGTTTTTGACTTTTGGCTAGCTTTTCGGGGCTTAGGACCACTGTCGACGAGCCTTTTTTTTTTTTTGCACAGAGAACCATACAAAATTACATACGGGCATTCATCTAGTGCAAGGGTCTCCAAACTACGGCCCGCGGGCCAAGACTGGCCCGCGAGCACCAAGAATCCGGCCCGCGGTAGCGGGCCGTGCATGTCTGATATCTGGCCCGCCGTAGTTTATTTTGATAGATTTTACAATGAAAGTAATGAAAGTAAATCATACAAAATAAAAATCAGATTTTTTTTATTTAACGACCAACTCAGAACATATTAACTGACATATGTAATGAAAGCAGACACTGTCAACTGTAACTAATGATATGAGATTTATCCTAATAACTTACAATAATTCACATAATGCAATTAGACATTATAATTATGATTAATGAGATTTATGTAGCTGTAACTTTTCCCTGACAATTGTTTGCAGTTGTGGATCATGTTTACTAGCGGAAATTGTCAGCAGCGACTTCAAATGTTGATCACTCAATTTGGATCTGTAATTATTTTTTGTATATTTACTTTTGGAGAATGTTTTCTCACACATATAAGTAGTGCCAAAGGCGGAAAAAAAGCCACGAGCAAATTTGTGCAACTGATCAAACTGTGTGTGTGGAAGACTCTTTTATAAAATTCCAGCAATGATGACTTTGAATATTTCTCTTTAAAAATATCGCTACACTGCAAATCAATCATTTCCATTTGAATTCCTGCGGCAAGTGCTTCTATATCGACGTTAAAAGCATTTTGAAAAATCTTGATGTCGTTTGCAATTGCATCAAAATCCGAAAAACGCGACTCGAAATTTATTTTCAAAGCAACCAAAGCTTCAGTTGCGAAATCTACCGAAAATTGAGTCTCAGTTTGTTGACTAAATGTTTGGCATGTATTAAAATGCGTGAAACATTTTTTGTTCAATTGAGATTGAATCAATACAATTATTTGTCGAAAGGACTGAATATGGGTATATAAATCAGGCAAAAGCTGGTTTCTCCTTGTAATTTTAAATTAAGGTCATTCATATGTTTAGTTAAATCTGTATAAAATGATAACTTCCATAACCACTCATTGTTTTGTAACTCAGCCATAGGACGATTCTTTTCATTCAAGAAAATTTCAATTATTGTTCGGAGCTCAAAAAATCGCGTTAGAACTTTTCCACAGCTAAGCCAGCGTACTGCAGTATAATATGGCAGGTCATTTTCTCCAATCTGTTCAATAAACTCTCGGAATTGACGATGATTGAGCGCATATGATCTGATATAATTAACAGCTGACATAACTGGCTTTAAAACTTCTGACATATCCATGCATTTTCCGCACAAAGACTTTTGATGAATGTACGATACGAGAGCACCGACACCTTTATTTTTCCCACACATATTTTTTCCGCCTTCAGTAGTGATACACTTCAAATTTTTCCATTGAAGATTGGTTTTTTGAACAGCATTTTCGACTCCTTTAAAAATATCTTCTCCAGTAGTCGTGCCGTGAATGCTATAAACGTCAAGAAGCTCTTCATGCACTTTATAATTTTTATCTCGAATAAAATGTAACACCTGAGCAGTATCTGAAATTTCTGTTGATTCATCCAAGACCAAGGAGAACCACTCTAAGTATCGAGCCACAGTGTTTGCTGACAAACTAATATTTTGAAACAAATTAGCTTTTTCTGGACATATTTCTTCTGCTGCTGGCTGCAATCATGCAAACCTTGATTAATTCGCGTCAGTAAATGGGTTGAGAGATTGAGTTGAGAATGAGTCCATATATAGTTGAAGTGACAGTTCAACATAACATCTTATTTATGGTATTTTTGTGATGGAGCTATAAAAGCTACAAATTTTGTTTAGATAAACAAAATAAACTCACAATAAATATACAAAACTTTCCAGTAAAGAGCAAACAAAAAAAATCCCAACTGTTAGCTGCGAACTCGACTACACAATCCGCGTTTATAGGACATCATTTCGACTGAACTACGCCAGGCAAGCGCGGTCGAGTCGAGGAGTCAAGTCGACCCAATTTCAACTCGAGCCGCGTATACATGGAGTTGAACCCGAGTTGAACCATGGTTCAAACCTGCATGTAAACATGGTAATAGTCGGAAATCTCGTCTGATTCTTAACTTATTGTTAAGTTAACTTTGACCACGGTATACTGGCAGTAATATGGTATGACTGCTATGAGACACGGCGTCCATCTTGAGCATCGCCGCATCACACGACTGTGCTAAAGCCATATATATAAAAAAAAAAAAAAAAAAAAAATCGCTACATATACCACAGCACCAGAAAAATTTCAAGGAAAGAGCAAGACGTTGATTTCATGAATATGCTGCTTATATCATCAGATCCATACATCTCACCATTTCGGAGAATATGGGACAAACGTTTTAGAAGCAGGGAATACGCGGAGGAAATAGCCTATTTACTAGACACAGATGAAAATGTAGATAACTGATTAGTATTTCAGTATGTATATAATTGTATTGTTTTTTTTTTGTATATATGTATTTGTAAATTAATTTTTTTTTAATTAAATATTGTTATAGAAATAATTAAATATTAAGTTAAAACTGTTGTTAAAACTTTTTAAATAACATTAATAATTCATTTATTGACTACGTAGGGTAAAAGCACTAGCACTAACACATTTCGAGCATTTAATCTCACAAAACATTTAAAATTTACATCTACATTTTTTAACACTTTATGGCATGTATATTGCTAATTATCATAATATAAAAAAAATTTATTTTATTATTTAGTTTTTTTATGATAATACCAAAATTATGATCATTCAAATTTTGTTAGTACTCGGACAGCAAAATTCAGTTTTCGGACAATGCAATTTCGGACAGCGAAATAAAAGGACAAAGAAATGAAAAATTTTTAAGAATTTCTTTGAATTTTTTTAAACTTTTTATTTATATAACGTCATAAAATATATGAATTAATTAATTCAGCGTATAATAGTAATATTTAGTCAAAAATTTCGTTTTAGTCTTATTAAATTCATTAGGACAAGATTAAAATGATTTTAACAAAAATGAAATAAATATCTAATACTTCAAAACTGACGCCTATAAAATAACATTCCTATAAAAACTATCAAAAAGTGAAAAAAAAATTTCATTCATAAATTATCCCTTAAAACTATAATAAAAAAAAATAAGTACGAGTATATCTTGAAATATTCATGAGTATTAATACTGATGATTCTATACTATCACTGTACATTGAGGACAAATAAATTCTTGTTGAATCGCCTCATTATAATTAAGGGTTTGGAGTGAGGTACAATTTAAATGATACCAATTTGGGCATACATCACAGCCAATAGTTTTCAAATTATCCTCTTCAACGTCACTAATTAATTCTTCGTGACAATTGTAACATTTCTCCCTTTTTTTATTTCTGCGACTTCTTTTTATCTTCACTTTTGTTTCTTTTTTTGCCTTTTTAATTAGTCGACTTTCTTTCCATTTTTAATCTCCTCCAATTTCCGTTGTTTTGCTTCGTCCTTTTCTTCTATCATTTTTCTCCAAGTATCAGAAGAAATCGCGCTGGGAAAACGACATCCACTCATGGCTTTCCTTTTCTTGGAAAGAAATGTCCCACTAGGACACACTAGATGTTTTTCAAAGCTTGGTCGCGGTAAGCATCTACTCACAGTGGTTGCAGAAGATGTTTTGGAAGAAGTACAATCTCTAAATGTAGTACCAAGAGGAGCTAAAGAGGAACTGCTACAAGGATCATTGTTTTCAGGTCCGACACTTTCCAAATCAGAGATTTGAAGTAGTTGATGGGTTGGGTTGTAAATTCTGGTAGAAGCCTGAAGTAATGACTATGAACTGGAAGGATCATTGATAGATGGAGTCAGTATATTTGAAGTCGTCTCTGTGGGACAAGATAGCAATTCTTCCATCGATTGGCAAGTGATGTCTGGCAGCACTTCATAAATGACATCTGAATGAAACAATAAAACACAGTCCTCTTTAACACAGCTTTTCACTACAAGAAGACCTTTTGCACTGACGCAGAGGAGTCAGACAAGTTTGCGCATGACTCCCGGGCTACCCCTCATATCTACTTTGTGTTTTCAATATATTACCTGGAAACTCTTCTCGATTCATGTGAGTGTATTTGTTTAACTCGAGAGTGTAAGATATTCTTAATATTTGTAAAGGCAACCAAAAGTGTCCAAGTACTGACTCTGTCCGGATACTAATGCATTTACCCTACTTCAAATTTTATTTATTTATTTTGAGGCACCCTGTAAACCAATTGAACTCTTTTTTTAATCAATACATAAGTCATACACTCAGAAAAATTGTGCATGGTAATTTAATAAGTATGGTAGGGTTAGCTTAAGCTCTTCCTAAAGTTCTTGACGTAAGCATATCATGCTTAAATTTTTAAACGAATTTAGCATACATTGCTTAGTTTAAGCATATTTTTTATCACTTTGAGAATGACGAGCTTATTTTTTACACAATTAATCCATGCTCAATTCAAGTAAGAACTTGCTTAAACGGTGGTTGCAATAGTGTTTGATTTAAGCATGGGATGTGGTAAATACTAGTTGCCTGACATGGCCATATATTTTCTGCTTGGATTAAGTATTTATTGTGCTTGGAGCATTGCAAAAGTTCCAACCAGAGTACTGCATGGGTACCTGTGGCCCTGCATAGGTACCTGTGAATCTGATCTGATACTACAAGTTCAGGTATATTGTTGTGCCTGCACTTACAGCTGCAGGTAAGTAACGTATTGTTACCTGTACTGCAGCTGCAGGTACAAGTACTGAAGTTATGAACAAGTACCGTTAAAATGGCGTTGCTTACCTGTGGCTGCAAGTGCAGGTACAACAACATACCTGAACTTATAGTATCAGATCAGATTCACAGGTACCTGCGCACGGCCATAATAATCTGCTTCAAACAAACTATAATGAAAGACAATGTTGTGCATTTCAAGAAATTCAGTCTACGCGGATTGACTTATTACAAATAAGTATAAATACAGTTTCGGCCTTCTCACCTTTAATGGAAGAGTATTAATCTGTATTAATCAGTATACAGTACAACAAATAAATTCATATAAAAAAGTTTTTGCGAATTGTACTTGAGGATAAACGTTGACACCAGCACGACAATAAGGAGTATCCAAAGTTAGGTACCCTCTTTTTCCTTTATTTTTTAATATTTAGATATTCTGTACGTGGCTGGTTGGCGACTGTGATTTTCTTTAATATTTTATGGTGTTTCAAATCTTTAAGAAATGCGTTTTTTTGGAAGGTCTGTTTCCATCAGTCCGTAGGAGAAATATTTCTATTTCGCAAACGGAATGTATCTTTTTTTGAGTAGTTCTTTATCTCTTTGTCAAGAATTCAGATGTGTGTTATAGCCTAGTATAAATCTAGTATAAATCCCGATATACATGTAGATTAACCATCCTAGTAGTAAGCATTGAAACTATATTGTTTTTTTTCTTTTTCGTATTATTGTCGCTCAAATTTTATAATGAATATACAACATATGAATTGAAATTTAGTAGCGAGTTCTATTTAATAGGTTTCGTTGTGTAACCTCCCTAGGAAAAAAACTACGTGGCACCCTATACGAATCTTAATTTTCTTGGAACCTGCACCCTTCCCTGAGCAGCCTTAGTTACGTTCACCGGGAACGTAGCGAGCTATGCGGGTAAGATTTAATGTGCGTTGACGGAAAAGGCGGTGCTAATTCCAATTGTTTTAGTCTGTGGGCCTGTATTAAATTTCGTGGCTAAAGAAAAGTAATGATTTATTGGTCATTAAGATTTCTAGTTAGTTTTGGACTGAGACTTTAGTTACAAATGTGTTAAGAGTAGTTTCAATTTGAATATTTTGTGTTCGATTTTTTTTTTTTTTTTTTTTGGTTATATAATGCAGTGCGAGATCACATAAAAATGGATAACGCGAGTGAAAATGTACAGGTATCCGAACAGACAGGATGGCATTTTAATTATCCACAGTATTTATACCAGGGAATGATGATTGCATAAAGCGCCATCCTTCCACAAGTATATCTTGAATTTTGCAACTGGATTATTTACTTTTTCAAGTTACTTAATTTTGTACATTATTGATCTTTCTTTTATTTGTGTAAACATAAATGTATTCAAAATACAATTTCATGTTTTCAATTGTAGTAATTTATTTCCCAATTAGAACTATGATTTACAGAAAACAGTGTAAAATTGTAACTCCATTGCTGTTTTTCCACACTCGTATATCCGTACCAATTTTGAGTAAATGATCGAAGTTAGTCAGTCGAGTAAGCTGATTATTCACAATTGGTACAGATATGCATCTCTCCCAGAAAAAAATAAAAAAAGAGTGAAGGTTCTTTTCGTTCTTCCTGAAGGGCGGCCCCCATCCTCTCACTGGAAATGATTATTAAGAGGACACTTATAGAAAATGACTTTTGTGCTGCAAGAAGGACGAAAAAAACGATGGTCCTTTTTTCGACCTTTTCTGGAGATAACTCCACTAAATGTCCTTATTCCGAATGTGGAATCCTTTTTGTCTGGGGAATCACGATATATCTGTTATCGGGAGATAATGGTGGCATTGGAGTAAATCGCTCAACAATTCACTAAAAAGTAGTTCAAATCCACACACAAATTTATAAATGCCTACTCTTTCTCCACCTTTTGTTTAGTACCAAGTCATAAGTACAGTTACTTGTTTATCTGTATTACCTGCTCTACCAGTTATCTGTCCATGCAGATATACCTGTTCATCTATACTTGCAGTTACAGGTTAAGTTATTATACTTGAACTGTGCAGATACAGGTATTGCAGTTCAATCAAAGGCACTATACTAGTTCCAACTTTAAGCATTCTGACCTTATTTAACAGTTTAACAGACGCCGTTGTTATAATCAAGTATAATTAGACGCTGTTCGGTTGTAAAAATAATGAAATTTTTGGTTCTGATTTCTGAGTTGTTGTGTTAGCGGTATTTTCAATAAGTGCCTTTTACTGGTGCTTTTACTGCAGCCGCGATACAGTTGCCAAATCAAAGAGAACCCAGTTTTAATTCTGTACTTAATATAACAGAACTTTTAACTGCTAAAGAACAAACAACTATAGTCAGTACTCCAGAAGAAGAAAATCTAGTATACGAAGAAGAACTTGATCGGAACTTTGTGATCTTCTAGCATCTTGGGGCTTTGCCGATCTTTATGAATATTTTTCGGAGCAGAGCATTACAGTTGACAGAATGAAAATACTGATAGAGAAATATATCGATGATATATTCGCGAACAAGAAAGTTGGGTTAAAAATTGAATTTAGGCAAAAACTTAGGGAGTGGAGATCAAAAAATGTATGTAACATGAAATTCAGATTACAAACTTACATTTTGCTTTCTAATGTTATAGTGTGTACCAGATCCAGAACTAAATATTAGTAGATAAGACATTGCAAACATTGTTGAAGAAGTCCTCAAACATAAAAATTTATTTTTTTCTGGGGGCACATCTAGGTCCTGCTCTCCTGAGTCATTGAAGGATTTGCATTTCCCAACATCTCCATTATCACGTTCGACAACATCATCACTTGTATCTGGTGTTGGTTATTTTGTACGTATATGCTAGTATATTATGCATAGAATTTACATAATTTTTTTGAGATTTTTTTTATAAGGTTATTGATTGTTATTGAATCTTTTCCAATGGGTCACTTTATCATAAAAGATTTTAAAACTAATAACTGTCTTGGGGAATCCTCACGAAATCTTTCTTATTGATTACATTATATCTTGGTACATGAATAAGAGGAATCTACATCAAGAAAAGAATTCATTGTTGAACAAATTGAATTACGCTTTACAGATGACAGGGTAATTTAAAGTATTTTAAAAAATTTTAATTGTTTACTTATGAGGATTTTACTATTGTGAAGCACAACTATTATATTAAATCTAAGCCAAGCTCTAACGAAAATCCCGACGGACGCTTGTACAGCCGTTACTATATTCGTATTCTAAAATTGGTTTAGGATCTTCATCTTCGACATCCTCTCAAAAACTCTAGATTTTTCCGATTTCAGTAAAGAATTTGAAGTTGAAAGTCATGATGGTTACACTTTTTAATTGAAATTTAATTTGTGTATCTGTACGTTTTGTAGACTTTTCAGTGAACATAAAATGGCTTCAAATATATAAAGAACCTTGGGAAGAAGTAAGGGCTAAATGGAAACATACTTTTCCGGAAAGACGAAAGCACATCCTTTCCAGTGATTATCAGAAGAAGCTGGCAACATTTTTGGAAAAATGGCCCTTATTTAAACATTCTTCCGGTGTATCTTTGGTAACAAGAATCTGTTGCAGCTAAAATATTTCTTAAATTTTATGAATTTGCAGGTAAATACTGACTTTAACGAATTATACCATCAAAAAGGAAACTGTCTTATCGATAAGTGGGATGATTTCAAAATAAAAATAATTAACATTTTCAATGCAAAAATTAAGGACAAAGAGCGCCAGGAGCTGCTGAGGCTATTAAATAAAAAGGACTCATTAAAAGTTATTTAGTAATTGCTTTTATTTTTATTAGTTATATTAATTTAACACAATATTGAAAAATTAATTATTGGCATGTTTAGCGTCATGTATGTATGTGAATCGTCTTACTCTAGATTAATATCTGACTATTAAAAATTGAGTAGTTAAAAGTAAAATCAGTTAAATTGCTATGACTTCTATTTAAAAACTAATAATAAAAATTTAATTTGTCGCTTTCTTTGCTAATTGTGAACAATTCCTTTAATTGCAGGACCGGAGGACATACTAGTAATAGATCTCTTACATGCTGTGCTACCACCTTCAGTAAAGTACTCTACACAAGACTCATCAAAAAAGGCACGGATTTCTAAGTCAACTATAAAGGACTCACAGCAATCTTTGCTTTTGAAAGTAAATACGCCGAACGACTTTTGTCCTGCAATAAACAAATTGAGCTTAAGGCTAAAAGAGCGAGGTCAGACGTTACAACCTATTATAGTATATAATATTGCGGACGGCTCGTACATAGCTTTTTATGACGACATTAAATATAAATTCGATACATTTTTACCTGCACTGGATACGTGCTTTAAAACTTTCTTTGTTCTAAATTTAAAGTATCCGGAAGCAAGCGTCTAAATCGGTTTGACTTTTTATACAAAAATAATTTTTTGAGTTTGACACTCCTGAAAGACTTTCTCCCGATATTTTAGTGCTGATTAAGAATCTGAAAACAAATTTGTAAAATGCTAACTTGTTACTTATGTCCAAAGAAAACGTCCTTTTTGGAACTAAGTCTTCTTGTTAATCATTATAAGTTTTTTCATAAATCACTTCCAACTGATGAATAATACTGCTTGAATTATAAACAAACTTACAATTTGAAAAATTTTAAAAGGCATTTTTCACGCACTTGTAAGAATATATTGATTTCTAGTAGTCCAATATTTGAGGATAAATTAAAACCTGAAACGCATAATCTTGAAAAGGAAATTTTAAATAATGAAGAGGAACTCGAAGAAGTCAATTCGAAAAACTTTCAAGCTGAAATTGAAAAATCTGCTATATAATTTATATATAAACTTTATGGCAAAAATATCTTATATAGAAAAATTGCCGAAGAAATAATAGAAGACTTCACCAACGGAATTTTCTCGGTTATAGCAGAACAATTAAATGAACATTTTTCGTCTGGTTTATCCGAAGAATCTTCCAAACATTTCAAAATCGTTTTAAACATTTTAAAAGATCCTTTCGCAAAAGTTAATTCCTTCTATAAGTTCTTAAAAACAGTTAAATCACACGATTTGTATAGTGACCCTCATAGTTTTTTTATAAATAATGAACTTTCAGCAATTATCGGTATTTCGCCTTCCTTTGATGTTTCACAATAGACACTGGAAAATGATTCTTCTTCTTAACAAAATATTAAATATTGTTTTAAAATCAGATTGGAAAACTTCAGATGTAATAAGACTAGAAACGTTTATTGCAGGTCACCATTCATTATATAAAGAATTATTTGGCGACTGTCTTAAGCCTAAATTTCACTTCATGGTTTACTATCTATTTGTAATGAAAATGCTGGTCCATTAAAACATATTTGGTTTTTTCGTTATGTATCTAAGCATAAGGTTTTAAAGAGTTATTGTAATATCATAACATCTAGAAGAAATTTGCTACTTTCTTTAGGCAATAAATATTGTTTAAATTTTTGTAGTAGACTGTCCAGTGGCATTGGTACTCCGAGAAAAGTAATAGAAAATTTAAAATCCAATATTGTGCTTAAAGACATCTGTTACTTTCACAAATTCGAAATTTCAGATATTTTGAGTTTTTAAGAGATGTTTATTGTTACGAAACCCTGACTTATTGTAAAATTAGTTACAAGAAAGGGTAGTATCTGGGTATTTCAAAAGCCAGCGATATTGAATTGTACCGTATTGAAGGTCTATTAATATCAAAAGATGATGTATACGTTTTATGTGAAAATATTTTACTTTCTCGATATTGTGAACATTATAACGCTTATGAAGTATTGAATGATACAAAAAATTTATGTATTTTCAATATTAATGCAGGAGGTCCTATTCATACATATTTGAATCCAAATGGTAAAACTTATTGTGAGATCTAGTCTCGTTCGTGAGGGAGGAGGGCCGGTTTAGAGGATAACTCAGTTTTTTTTTGATTTCAAATATAAAATTTTATTCAATAATTCAATTTGCTTAGTTTAATATCACAAAATTCATAACAAAAATTCAATATCAAATCAATATAAAACTAACCTACAAACTAATGTAAAATCCAACAACAAAAATAAATTCAACAATAAAAAATTCAAAAAAAAATAGAGTTGGCCATGCAGTCCGCCACCCTTGTATTATTTATTCTGAAAAAGGAAGGAAAAAGAAGAATGTTAGTCTTCTGTGAATAAACTAAAATTTTCTAAAAGAATAATTTCAAAAGGGTGCTACGTCTAAGCCCAACGGCAGCAAAACGATTCTATAGACAATTTAGACACCCAGATTATCTCTGATCAGAATTATCTTCTGTGATGATGCGTGAGGGCATCAGGGTACTAAAATGCTGTGTTAGAAAATCAGACACTCAGATTATCTCTGATCAGAAATATCTTCTGTGATGATGCGTGAGGGCACCAGGGTAGTAAAATGCTTTGTTAGAAAATCAGACACTCAGGTTATCCCTGATCCGAATTATCTTCTGTGGTGATGCGTGAGGGAACCAGGGTAGTAAAATGCTGTGTTAGAAAATCAGACACTCAGGTTATCCCTGATCAGAATTATCTTTTGCGTAAAAGGATAGGAAGCTCAGGTTATCCCTACTCAGAATTATCTTCTGTATGATAGGATGCTCAGGTTATACCTGATCAGAATTATCTTCTGCATGATAGGATGCTCAGGTTATCCCTGATCAGAATTATCTTCTGTAGGATAGGATAGGAAACTCAGGTTATCCCTGACCAGAATTATCTTCTGTGGAAAATGTAGGAAGCACGATTCTTTATTACTCAGATTAGCTCTGATACAGATCAACTCTGCCAAAAGAATTGTGCCATCTACTGAAATTCATCGGCTTTATATAGCCGCTGTAACCAGTTACGTCTTCTCGCCTCTTGGTGTTGCGCTAGCACTGATTGATGTGATGTCTGAATGTACCACAGACAGCTGGTTGACGTAATGTCACATGATGTCATCGACAATTGAAAATATTAGACGGTACGTATGCTTTTGTGCACTTTGTATTGGTTTATTTATTTTATTAATTAATTTCAATTGCTTTTAGGTGAAGTGTAGCTCCCCAGAGTTCTAGTGGATGTTTGCTGATTTGGTTTCAGCTGATTTCGGAGAGCATTTCTGATGGAAATGTGAAAACAATCAGATAAGATTTTTGTTTATGGTTTCAGAGCTTGGTTCTTGGCGTTTCTTTTATTTTATATTTTAGGAAATGTATTCATCAACAACGAAAAGCATCGAAGGAATTGAAACGTTGGTATGATATTCATCGTGAGCTGACAACATATGTATGATAAAGGGTTTTCCAATAAGACGTGTTATTTTAGTTAGCCCGCTATTTCGCTAGATGTCACTTTTGGAGCTGTCATTTTTTGACATTTGACAAGTAGAAACTACGCCATTAGTAAAAATAGAACGATACACGATTCAAAAACGCATTGAAATTATTAAAATTCACTATAAAAATGGTGAAAATGTGGCAGAGACGGTTCGTAAAACTCGAACATTTTTGGGTCGTCTTGAAGCACCTTGTCGGACCGCAATACAGAAATTGGTAGAAAAATTCGAGCTGTCGGGACAAGTTAGTGATACGAAGAATAAAACCCGTGCACGTCGCTCAAGAATTAGAATTAGTTATTCCACAGACGTCATTACACCGTATTTTGCATAAAGATTTGGGTCTTAAGGCTTATAAAGTTCAGTTCACACAAGAACTCAAGCCGGCCGATCATCAACAACGTCGAGTCTTTGCTGATTGGGTCCTTGAAATGCATGAAAATGATCCGGAATTCCATCGAAAACTCATCTTGAGTGATGAGGCCCATTTCCACCTCGATGGCTTCATGACTTCATCAACAAGCAAAAATGTCGCATATGGGGCTCGGAAAACCCAAGAGTTATTGTTGAAAAGCCTCTCTATCCTCAACGTGTGACTGTTTGGTGCGGTTTATGGTCCCACGGGGTCATTGGACCTTACTTTTTCGAAAATGAGGCTGGAGCAACAGTTACGGTGAATGGATTGCGCTATCGACAGATGATTAATGATTTTTTATGGCCGGAATTGCATGGTATTGATTTGGACAACGTTTATTTTCAACAAGATGGCGCTACGTGCCATACAAGCAACGAAACCATTGATCTTTTATGGGAAAAGTTTCCGGACCGTGTTATCTCTCGAAGAGGTGATCACAATTGGCCACCGAGATCTTGTGACTTAACACCTTGCGACTTCTTTCTTTGGGGCCACGTGAAAGAGAAGGTCTACGCCAACAGCCCAGTGTCGATTCAAGACCTCAAAGATGGAATTCGTGAGGCTATCGAGGACATAGGGCAGCTAGTTTGCGATTTGGTTATGGAAAATTTCATGAAAAGGATATGGTCCTGTAGGAGTGGTCGTGGTGGTCATTTGGCTGATGTTATTTTCCATTATTAACGGCATACCTTCCTCTTTATAATGAAATCATTTATATCAAAAAATGGCATTTTTCTTTGAATATCAAAATAACACCTCTTATTGGAAAACCCTTTATATGTGTGAGGACTGAACACTTATGTTATATTCAAATACCTTTAATCAATTTAAGATCATATTTTCTACATAAACATTGTGAACATAAAGTTTAATAAATATTTCATTTTTGATTATATAAGCAATGTGTATTATTAAAAACAGAGGTAATTGGAATTTCATATATGTAAATTCATAATGGAAATAAGAAAAATAATAACAACAAGTATTTACCTACCAGACTGGTTGCAGTTATTAATGCATATTTAAATCAGT
Source organism: Dioctria rufipes (assembly GCA_963924295.1). Lineage (NCBI taxonomy): Eukaryota > Metazoa > Arthropoda > Insecta > Diptera > Asilidae > Dioctria > Dioctria rufipes. Next base: position 104,760,434 of record OZ002741.1, on the reverse strand, counting down.
ATTTGATCACGAAAACGTCATTAATTTATAATAAAAATTCTTGCTATACAAGGTATATTGTATGTGAAACTTCTAAATTATATGTGAAGTACGTTTTCCTAGTTGATTGATCATGTAATATTGTATGCCAAACATTATTGATAGTTGATCACACATGCCCATTTTATTATGTTGATTCCGAATATATACTTAATCAAGTAGGAAATACTTGGTGTACATTAATATCGTGTTAAAATTATAATGAAGTTGACAATGGCGTGGTAAATTTGAACAATGGAAATGGTAAACTTTTGATAAAATAATTAACAATTATGGCTTATTTAAATGAGAAACTTTCCTTAATTGACGCAAAATCAAACACGGATTTTAGTTGATTTTACCAATGAATTTCTTTCGGTGATAGTAGCTTTTAATGCTTTTGATAAGTTAATATGTATTAAACCAGTTAGGAATTTTTGTTTTAACGTTTAATTGTTATTCTCAAATGGTTTCAACGAGTTTGTTTATAAAATCTACAGTATACTTAATTTTTCTATTCTATTGAATACATCAATTCTGAGCTTTGGATTGCTTTAAAAATGATCATTATATTGTAGTTGGCCAAGCAGAGAGGGTTTTAGAAGAATTTAAAAAATCAGTTTTTTTGAAACTTAAAAAGTTCTGTTTGCTGGATATTGAAGATTTCTTAGACGAGTCCTTTCTTACAGAAATTTTTCCACTAGAAGAAAAAGCGAACAGAATTAAATTTAGACATTTACTTAAAATTCTTCAAAAGGAAAACCGAAGAAATCTTGCATATCGTTTCAAATTAAAGGAACATTTCGTTCGAGTGTGGTTACACAATAACCAACAATTTTTTGGTCAAAATTAATAATCAGGACGCAAATACTTCTGAGAATCTCATGCAAATTTGTTATAACGATGGGTATCAACAAAATACTTTTACCGTACCCTTAGATTTAGAAGCAGATTCGTCCATATTTAACTCACGGTCAAACCATGAGAATTTAGAAGGCAATGCAGCTGATAACACTTTTAACGAAAACTTAATCATTATTCCATTAGATGAAAAAATCGAATTCGAGACGCTTTTAAATCCTGGGGATTTAAAAGTGATATAATAGAAAAACTTTATGGTAAACTTTTAGAATTTTTAAATGCTCCTTTACACATTTCTGAATTTAGGGACAGGTTTAACTATTTGGCACTTAAAAAATATATACATATGAGGGCGACATCAACGATCTTTTTCCTGTCAATCAAATGGGTGTTCGATTTAAAACTTTCCTTGCTTCCCGGCAAAAATCAATTCAAATAGAAAATACTGAGCTGGAGACAGCACTCAAAAAAAGCGTTCCAAGAGAAGTCATACCAATATTTATGCTTTCTTCAGAAAATCAAGGGTATTCTTCAAGCTCAGCCGATTCATCTTCACCGGTAAGACATAATTTAATTGTTAATAACCGCATTTTTCAATAGTTATTTTGCTTCAGGAACTGCTTATCTTATTACAGTCATGCTCGTATGGCAATCGCATTCTGAGCAATTATAAACAAAAAAACTTTTTGGATGAGGAAGACAATGTAGGAAGGCTGATAACTGATGGCAACGAGGAAAAATGAAAAGAATACAAGACACGTCTGAATAGTTTCACTGATGCTTTAATACTTATTCGTACGTACATAGCTCGAATGCAATTTACTTGCACATTAGGCAAATTGGGCGATCGACACTCTGTTCAGTCTAGTTATTGAGAGAGGTTTTATTTATTTTTTTCTCTATCTTTTTATATAGAGAACTCCTACAATTCGGCCATTCCTGACTTATAATCGCCTCGATTATGAGGAAAAGTTGCGTCGATTGCCCTTCACAAACGCCTTACAACTAATATCATTCCTACGAAACATTAACTCGAAATTAATATTTGTTAACATTATTAATCAGAACATGAATCAATCAATAAAAAGTGAAAGCCTTTTTATACAAGACAAAAAAAAGTCGAAACAAATACCTAACGAGAGTTTTGACGAAACAAAATCTATCATAAATAACAAAGATAATGATTTTATTACAATAAATTTGTATCTAAACGTCCTCAGAAATGTACTCTTGGAATGTATTCTTTAGAATATATTTTTTTCTTATTTAAATTATAAAAGATAAAATTAAAAAAATTAAATTTAAAACTAATACAATATTTCAGTAATATATATATATCTGTGCATGAACCTGTCACTTAATGATGCTAGTTCGCAATCACACTGAATTCATCAATACTCCAGATATATGGTTTCATATTGGCTGGCGAATAAACACCTTTATACGGAATGCGCGTTAACTGTATCCCGCCCACATCGTTAATAACGTATCTGTCATTTTTTAAAACTTCGACAATCTCGTAGGGTCCACGATATTTAGCCAACAATTTTTTATTAATTCCCTGGGTCGTCACTACATTTTTTATCATTACGTATTCTCCTTTGAAATACTTATGCGGTGCCTTATGTCTTCTATCGTAATACATTTTGTTGTAACCTTGACTCTTTAATATCGTCTCAGAAGCTTCCTCTCGAATTCTATCTAAATCTCTAACTACATTTTCATTAATATCCTTGATATGTTCTATTATTCTGTCACACAGTTGACCCTTTTGTTGAACCCCAAACAACAACATACTTGATGAAAACCCTGTACTACGATTTACTGTATTATTCAGCGCAAACTCAACTTTCACGAGATTTTTATACCAGCCGTCTGTAGAATCCGCATCCAATTCTTTAGACAACATTGGTATAAGTAAGCGGTTCATACGCTCAACTTGACCGTAAGATTGAGGGGAATGTGTGGCTGTCTTGTGATGTGTTATGTTTTCACTTAAAAGGAACTCAGAAAATTCATTTGATACAAAACATGTTCCCCGATCTGATATGATTCTCCCAGGTCTGCTATAGGTTTCGAAATAAGACTTAAGGCAAGAAACTACTTCCTTTGTTTGTGTACTACTTACTGCATATAATTTAGTGAATTTTGTAAATCCGTCTACGATCAAGAAGATATATTTCTTTCTCGCACCCGGCAACGGTCCAAAATGATCCACATGAAGTATCTCAAATGGAACCTTTCCTTTGGGTATGTTATGCAGAGTTCCCTCAACTTTTCCTGAATTTGGGGAGAAATAAGCACATTTTAGACAGGTTTCTGTATACTTTTTAATTTTTCCTTTCATATCAGGAAACCAATAAGATCCTTTGAGGTACTCGTAACATTTATTTGCGCCTAGATGGCACATGGATTCGTGATGTGTTTGGATTACACGTTCTTCCATCTGCTTGGGTACATAGAACATAACATCGTCCTTATATTTGCGATATACCAAGCCATTTATCAGTGCATATAATTGGCTTTCGCCTTTCTCTAACTCCGATGATAGCTTGACAATGCAAGGGTCACGGTTTGTGCTGCGGCTAAAGCGAACTCAAAATATCCCTCCCCAATGAACAATATTTCTGTGCGACGGCTCAGGGCATCAACATGATTCATTCTCTTAGCCGACCTATGCTCAATTTTATAATCATAGCTTTGTAACTCTAGGGCCCAACGAGATATTCGTGGATTCAACAATTTTTTATTTAAAGTCAACGTCAAAGACTGACAGTCTGTCACGATTTAAATGGAATACCTATAAGATATACATGAAATCTTCTAAGTGCGTATATTATTGATAATGTTTCCAGCTGGTAGCTGTGATATCTGGATTCGACATCAGTCGTTCTCTTCGAAAAGTAGAAGACCGGATGGAATTTACTATCAGCTTGACGTTGCAGCAAAATGCCTCCGAAACCTATACTGCTCGCGTCACAATGTAATTCCGTCTCATTCAAGGGACTATAAATAGACAATATCGGTGACCTCAAAAGTTTAGATTTAAGAATCTCAAAAGTTTCTAGCTCTTCTGGACCAAATTTGAAAGAAACATTTTTCTTAAGAAGGTCGTACAAAGGCTTGGCCAGTATTGAAAAGTTCTTTATAAACTTTCTGAAATACGAGCATAAGTCAAGAAAACTGTGAACACCCCTTACGCATTTGGGAATAGGAAACTCACTTATTGCACGCAAATTTTCAGAGTTGGGACGTATCCCTTCTGAGCTTACAATATAGCCTAAATATACAATTACTTCGAATAAGAACTTGCATTTATCAAATCTAAGTTGTAATGAATATTCCCCAATTACTTGCGTTACCTCATTTAGTGTCTTTAAGTGGTCGTCAACCGATTCACTAGCTATCATGAGATCATCCATATAAAAAAATAGCTTGTCTAAAGCTATCAAGTCTTTAAAAATGTTGTTAATGTATCTCTGGAATACGGAAGGTGCGTTTTTGAGTCCAAAACGCATTTTCAAATATTCAAATTGTTCTATAGGTGTTACAAAGGACGTATATTTGACTGAATCAGATGCTATATTAACATGATGGAAGCCGCTGCGCAAGTCAAGAACCGAATTTCTTTCCTCTTAATCGATCTAGGAGATCTTCAATAACCGGAAGGGGAAAATTGTCACGAACTGTGTGTTTATTTAATTCGCGAAAATCAACACAGAGCCGAAGCTCGCGATTTTTCTTTTGAACCAATACTATAGGTGAGGCATAGGGTGAGTTACTCTCCCGAATAATTTTCCTCTTTAACAAGTCGTCAACGATTTTCTGTAGCTCTAACCTATGAGCGTATGGTAATCTACGAGGTGTGAAGAAAAATGGTTCGTCTTTAGTTAATCTTATTACCATTTCAAAATTGTTGTTGATATTCGCGGATGTTATGTTAGGACTTCGAGCGCAAGCCTCTGTTACGATTTCACAAACTTTTGTTTTTATTTCGTGAGACAATTTATCGTTAATATTTACCGTCGTATTAATGTTTAAAATTTCTTGATTAAAATCGATTTGTACATTCTTTGAAACTTGAGTGTGATTGCGAGTTAGGTCATCGTCTTTACATATAACTTGTTCATTATTGCTAACTCCTAACTTCAAATTATTTTTCTTTAGAAAATCACGACCTAAAATAGCTGGATATTTCATGCTAGAATCTTTTACGAGAAACAAATCTAAACTAATACATTTATTTTTAAAAATAACCTTAGGACTTATTTTACCTATGATCTGGAGTGGGCTGTCATTAATTCCGCAGTACTTGTATTTTTCCGTGTCAATTCCAGTAATCAAGAGTAGTGGTATATAGCGTTCCTGTACGAAACTAATGGAACTTCCAGAATCTAGCAGCGTCAGTAAAGAGCAGGAAAAATTCATTCCTTTGTTGTCAACCTCATCAAAGTTAAACCTTGTTGCTGATTATATTGTGTTGCTCGCTGTTGTTCCTGGTCTTCAGATTTGTTTAACTCGTCTCGGCTGATAGAATCCTTAATAGTCATAACAGCAGTTTGGGTCGCACTGCACTCATGCACCTTATGGCCCATTCTACCACATCGAAAACAAGATCCTTTGTTACGTTTCGGCTTTGAACATTTGCTGCTTAGGTGTCCCAACTCGTTGCAGTTAAAGCACTTTAACTTATCTCGAGGATGGTAGGTGGATGAAGATTCCATCAAACGCTGTTTAAACTGACGTCCAGGCTGGCTCACTTGTTGAGATTTTATTTTATCGTAGTTCCTTAAAGCATCTTTTAACTCATCCATATTTTTTGCACTGTATAGTAGCGTTTTGTTGACGTGAGAATCCGAAATACTGTTGATTATATAGAAGATTAGATCAGCTTCCTCCACGTCCGATAATGAAGCAACCTCTTGCATGGAGAATAAATATTGCTGCCATGTTTCATCACTTCTTCTTTTACGATTTCGCAGAGTATTATGAATTTCAGCACTGCTCACCTTTTTATTAAATTCCTTGTTCAATGCCGCTTTCAGCTCCAACCAAGATTTAGCACGAGTTGTTCGCAAAAAGAGTTGTGCAGTGCCCGTCATTAACCGCTTCGCGTATACGAAACACATTCTGTGATCCCATCCTAAAATCTCGGCAGATTCCTCAAAATTTTGTAACCACTTCCGAATGCAATAACTGTCATCACCGTTAAATCGTGTAAAAGATTCCTCCACATCTCTAAAGCTGAAAAAATTTCGAGCACTAGCAGTATCAGAAGAGTCCGTTAACTCAGCAATTTTCTTTTTAAGTTCAGCAATTTCTTGCTTTTTTGCAAGAGTCTGTCGTAAGAATTCTAACTCATTACTTAAAGCATTATTGTCTACGCTAGAATTTTCGAGATTTAATGCATTGGTAGATAGAACTGTATTCTCAGAAGAAGAACGAGTCTCTTCCGTTATATCAAGCAAATTTTCGGGAAAATATTTTTCCAGCTCCGATTCGGAAATATTTGCTATAGCCTCCTGTAATCTTAATTTTAAATTAGATTTAATTCCTGTAGTTTGAAGCCCAAGTTGCTCCAGCTTCTCCTTTAAATCATTTGCAGTAGCGTTATCAATAAACCTTGCTGCACGTGCCGCCATGTGACTACAGCAATTAACACTTTGCACTTGCCAACAACAGTTATTAAAATAAAGGAATATTCACCGCAATCAAAAATATGTAGCACAAAAACAAATTATTTCTCCTAATCACAAATGATTTTGCGTTTTTTTTTTAGCTAATTTCTTTAGTTCACAGGAATTTTCGTAAATTTATTTGTTTTTAACTGTGCCTCGACCGATCGAATTTAAATGCACCGTAACCAATTCCACATTAACTTTAGATATTTTTGACTAGAACCTGAACCACCGATGGTTAATATATCGTAAAAAGGAAATTTTAAAAAATTCACAAAATTCTAATCAAGCTGGGTTGTATCGCACTTCTGATTTTTGTAGGAAGGCTGATAACTGATGGCAACGAGGAAAAATGAAAAGAATACAAGACACGTCTGAATAGTTTGATGCTTTAATACTTATTCGTACGTACATAGCTCGAATGCAATTTACTTGCACATTAGGCAAATTGGGCGATCGACATATCTGTTCAGTCCAGTTATTGAGAGAGGTTTTATTTATTTTTTTTCTCTATCTTTTTATATAGAGAACTCCTACAACAAGAAGGTGTTAATGGACATTATTACAGAATATTTTATGTCGAGAAGTCAAATTAAGTCCTTAGGACAAATAAAATACCAGATCCCACAGCTGTTTCCAAGTGAAAGCGAGGTATTTCAATCTTTTAAGAAATATCTAAGCATAATGTATGAATAATTGATTTTTTAAGTTAACATATTACATTGCGCGAAAAGCAGGGGGTTGCTCCAGAGGTGTGCTGTACGACAAACATAGGAATAAGGCAAGAAAATTGAGAAAAAAGGGTTTAATAGAAGGAAAAAAAATAGTTTAAAAGCACTGTCCCAGTTAAGGATCAAAATGCGCCGCTTTTGAATGCACAACATGAGATTGAAACAGGAAAACTAGGTCCTTAAATATTTAATAACATTTTCTTAATCAATTTAAATTTTTTTTGAAAATTCTTAGATTGTGAAGAATATAAGAAAATCAAAATTTGGCTTCGCCATAATTACACTGAGGAGGATTCAAAGAAAAAATACCAGAAAACCCCAAAAATGCGTTTAAATTAATATAAAAACTGTCGTCTAAATTATATTTTTATAGAATGGCCAATGCTTAAAAGTAGTACCGCTCATGTCTTTGTAAGATTAATATGAAATGAATTTATAAAAATTTTAACTCTAATTAAATTTCAGCTGGACCTGTATTTTGATATTTTGCACCTGGGAAAGAAGGACGAATTATATCTAAATTGGGAACATTTTGCGTCCAAAATGCGGTCAATTCTCAAAACTGATTTAAGAGACACATCTTGTATCACTTTACTTTCTTCCCTTAAAGATAATTCCACAGATGGTAAGCTATGATTTATATAGCTACATACAATTTGTTTTTGATTTTTAAAATTAATTTTAGATACAATAAACTATACTTTATTCTCTTCCCTGCACGGACTTATAAAACCAAATGCCAGACTTCAAATAAAAACACCTTTGGACACTTCAAACACTGCACGCTGGAAAGTAAGCATCAAAGATTCGCAGGAGTGCTTCGTAATACACCTCAGCTCAATTAATAATTTGGAAAATATTTTATCTGAGAAGAGAAAGAAATGTGAGCTAACTAAAAAAACACTCCAACCTTTCATCATTGTAGAAGGTGAATCTACGGTATTATTAAATAATTTCTATGTGTATTTAGATAACATATATATAAAATTAAGTTCTTTTCTCCAATGTGTTGACATATGTTTTAAAGTTTTCCAAATTTTTGCTTTAAAATATCCTACCGAGTGCGAACAAGTTTGGACTTTCTTGCAGTATTATTTTTATAATATTCGAACTATCCATGATAAAGATAGTCCTCAAATATTCAATTTAATATCTCGTTTGGAGACCACAAATGAATAAGCTGACCATCTTAAATGATAATGTCTATGTTATACGCTTTACTAGATTTCATTAGATATTTAATATTATACACATACAGATATCACTTAATCTGGGTCATAGGTATTTGTTTTAAACTACATGTATTTCACTATTAAATACATCATTTTGTTCCCTCAGTTACTAAGAATATAATATAAGTAAAAAAGCAAAAGTAGTTACAGGAAATAAAACTTAACAACATTTATTCAAATACAAAAGTATACGGAAAATCTAACTGTTTAGAATATTTTACGTTTTTTTATTAGAAAATGTATTTCTGTTACATATCGTCGGCCGAGTATTGGTTTGTCGTATACGCAAAATTGGAAGTTTTTGACCTGAAAGTTGATTTATAGATTTTTGAATGCACTCTTTCCGAATATGTGATCGGTTTTTTCTTAACTCTGAAGGTTGCTGAGATAATGAGAAGCACTTTTGTTGCGTATCCCTAAAAATCAGCACTTGTAAATATTGGTTTATCGTAAACGACAATTTTTAGAACGTTTTTAGAACGTATTTTTGACTGAGTATTAGTTTGTCGTACGTATATAAGCGAGAAACATTCGTTAAAGCAAAGAAATTTTTACTCAGTTTTGGTTTGTCGTACATGCATAGAGAAGCAGGAAAAGACTATCAATAAAATAAAAGAATGTTTTAGACTTGATTTGTCGTACATGCTTATAATTTTCTTTAGTGAACCAAAAAGTATAAAAGCATTGGTGACGGTAAAGATATGTTCAGTCATCATTATAATTTCATGGAGTGAAGACGTGTTTTCCTGTCAGACTATATGTAATCTCCACCGCCATCTTTATCGCCTGCTTTGCTCGCGTAATTACTTTTATTTTAAAAATGTATTAAAATTATACGAAATTTATTATTTTACAGAAAAATGGATGAAATTTTATATGAAGTTAAAGAAAATCAGGATGTTAGCAGAATGAGCTAAAGTGATTTTGGGATTTACGACAGCTTGCAGACATGAATAAATAATAATTACTTTATTTATAGATAGTGACGACAGTAGAGCTGATGCAGATTTTGACATTACAAAGGAGACTCAACCTCGCTTTCGAAATATATTGTTAAGCCCACCAAACAGAGTTTTTACTGAAAATAGTAATAATAATTTAAGAAGCATTCCTTCAGTTTACCAATCTTCTGGTAAATTATTTTAGATATGAAAATTAAAAATTTTTATAAAAATTATGATACTTCACTATTCTTTTTAGAAAGTGACGCATTTTCTCCGGGGAAATTGGTAAAAAAGACACACAGAAATCCAAGATTATGGACGCAATATGTGAGACAGAACTTACGAGAATCCGGAAAAGAGTATACTAAAATTGATGGAAAAATTATGCCCCCAAGGAAGATTAAACCACCCTGCAAGCATACATGCTTCTATTTCTGCACGAAAAATTTTAGTGAGGATGATAGGAAAAAAATAAGTGCATCATTTTGGAATCTTAGCGATAAAGAAAAGCCATCATTCTATTGCAAATTTGTTAAACCGCTAAAAAAAATTCTTACAAATTCTACCTGCAATCCGAGCAACGAATACACAGAGTATGTAAAAATTTTTTTTTTAAAATACTCTTGACATTAGTGAAATAAGGATCTATTATTACTTTCAAAACTTGAGCTATTCCTCTTGAGCAAATTGAAAGTTATAATAAGCACATAGCAAGTTTCCCAACAGTTGATTCGCACTATTGCAGAGCGAGCTCCAGTAAAAATATCTAGAATCGCATATAACAGTAACTAAAATGTACGAGTTGTACAGAGAATGCACCATTGATCCCATGAAAATATCTGTGTATCGCAAGCAGTTTAACACATTTAACTTAGGCATTCATTAACTGGAAAATGATCAATGTGATCGATGTGTTATTTTCAAGGCTCAGAGATATCCTACTAATGATGAAATTTGTCAGTACAACATCCATAAAGAAGACAAATTAGCTATCAAGGCTGAAAGAGATCTCAATCGCCAAAATAGAGATCCAAAAAGTGTAATAATATGCTTTGACCTGCAAAGTGTATTTGCTTTGCCGAAGGGAAATGCATCGTCTTTCTAAAACAAGAGAAAATTAAATGTTTTCAACATGGCCGCGCCTACTATTGTTGTTGATAGTCCAAAGTAACTAATTGGTCGATTTGGAGCGAAGCACAAAGTGGTCGTGCAGGGGATTATATTGCAAGTTCTATTATTAAAATTTTGGAAAAAATTTTACTTGACTATCCACAAATAGAACACATTATCCTTTGGAGTGACTCTTGCGTGGCGCAAAATAAAAACAAAATAATAACAATTGCGTAGCTGTATTTGCTTTATAATCAGGTTAATCTGAAAACTATTGAGAAAACATTCTCGACGCCAGGACATTCCTTAATTCAAGAAGTTGACTGCGTCCATAGTGTTATAGATAGAAATCTTAAAAATTTGGAAATGTATAGCCCGTTGTCACTTCTAAGATAAATTAAGAATATATAAAAATGTAACGATTAAATTGATACAAATGAAACCGTCAGATTTAGGGTAGGTACTGTAACAAATGTTGCAATTTGCAGTTTGCACAAGTACCTTTCACAAAAGTCAAATTTATAAAATACAAAAGATCTGATTTATTCTCAATTCAATTAAAAGCAAATGGAAGAGACATTGGATACAAAACCACATCTTTAGTAAAAAAAACCAACAAAGAAAATTTTGGAAATACCGAAAAATCTGTTCAATCAAAAACTAAGCATAAATCAAAACAAAAGTAAGTATATTTCAAAAGAAAAAATTGCAGATGTCAAAAGCTTGGAGTATTATAGAGCTCTTCTGAAAGTAAATTAATCTTTAACTAACATCTTCAATTAAAAAGTTGAATGTATACGAACTAGGGTTAAGTTTATTATTTTTCTTGTTACATGCTTCGAAAGCCAATTATTTTTGTTATGTTTTCATCATTTGTATGTTTATTTCATCCTTATTATTTGTATTTGGTAATCATTATTGCAATGTACTAACATTATTGAAAAACAAATTAAAGTATATTAATTCCACTGATACAAAGATAATATAATTAAGCTCTGATGTGTTTTGACGAATTTTTATAATATACTCGTAATAAAAAATGCAGTTTCCTTATATTGACATGGTTTCTTTTTCAAAAATAAGACGTATGAATATTTAAATTTGTATGAATATATAAATTCAAATCTTTTTCAATATTGGAGTGGCGTACGTACTCTTATTTTGTCGTATGTATGTATATGGAGAAAAAAATATCTTTCGTAAGTTGACGTGTACGACAAACTCATTCTGAATTAAATTATTTATTACTCGTAAACTACTTTAGTCGGAAGACTAGTTTAAGCAGTTTAAGAAATCCAATAAACCGGGGTAATAATGGAAAAAAAAATAGCACAATCCTATCGGGTAGATTTTTTTTTATTGACGTTAAAACATAAAAATAAGTTTTCCAGCATAATGAGCAAATGACGTATACGACAGACCAATACTCGTCCGACGATATGCTTACGACATTTTGATGAGATCGACAGTTTAATATGTCATTTAAATAATGTTCATTGTGAGCAAGCTGGTAATTTATATGTGTGTAAGCAAAACTCTTGCCCGCAAAGTTGGATAAGGGCATTTAAAAAACATTTACGAAGAAAACATATGAATACAGTTCCCGTAGAATGTCAAACTGGAGAACATTTTAAAGAACTACCATCAGAAAATTCACTTGAAACTAGTAACTTACCTAATAGTTTAGATGGTTTTAAGTCAGTTACAAGCTTGGACATACATATATGAAGAGCAGATTCAGAAGGCGGCATTAGAATTTACGTTAGCTTTAGATAGTATTAACAATTTAACACGAAAAGATGTTACATATATTCAGAAATTGATTTGTGAAACAGTATTTAAAGCGATAAGTAAGGCAATAGATGCAGTTAAATTGGAAAACACAGAGTGTTTTAATAGTTTACTGAATATAATTATAAAGTTTACAGAAAATCCATTTTTAGATTGTAAAATGGAATATAAATTTTTTAAACACATGGACAACATAGATGCTCTTGAACTTCCGAAATTATATGTTATAAATAATCAAGTGAGTGAAATTGTTATCTCTGGAGTACCTTCACTTGCAGAAGAAAGTATAACGCGGGTTGTTATGCCTCTTTCATTTTCATCTTTCATTTCAGCTCACAAAATATCTTGTAGTCTGACGGCATACTACAAGCTATTCAAAATAATATTACAGATCATATGAGCACAGATAATGTCACTCATTTCATCACTAGTGAATTGCGGAAAAAAAGCAATATATTTTTAAGGGCTTTGGCATCAATAATCCTTTAGGTCCCCATCAAGGCTCTATGTGTGCTGTTTATTATTCTATTGCCGTAATGCCGAGATTTTATTTGTCCAAAGTAGATCACATATGCCTAGCGGGCTTTGTAAAAAGTAGTAACTTAAATAATTTTGAGAACACTTTAACATTTCATGCTCTAATCACAAAAATCATAAAATTAGAGGAAGAAGGCATATCGTTATTCATTAAAGGTGAACATCAGAAAGTTTACTTCGTTCTAGGGCTTATACTTGGTGACAACTTAGGACTAAATGGAATTTTAGGATTTACGAAATTATTCAATTCGAAATTTTATTGTCGAATGTGTAGTAGATGTAATAGTGATATGAAAAAAGATATTAAGGAGTATGAAAATTCTCTCAGAAATAAAGTAACGTGCAATCGGGACTTGGCTATAGACCCCGTTGATATGAGAATAGAACAAAGTGGTATCCGTGAATATTCAATTTTTAATAATATTCCATCGTTTCATGTTACCGAAAATTTTATGTTTGATATAATGCATGATATTTATGAAGGAATCTGTCATTACGACTTATCAGAAATATTAAATTCTTTAATATACAAGGAAAAATATTTTACTCTAGATGTATTAAATTATCGCAAGCAAATGTTTCCCTACGGAGAAATTGAAATTGCAAACAGGGGCAATCCTGTACAAGTCGAAAATTTGAAGAACAAACATTTTAAAATGACTGCCCGAGAAATGGCAACATTTATACATTTTTTACCATTAATGATAGGCGATTTAGTTCCTTCAGATAACAATATTTGGAAATTTCTCTCATTCTTATTGATATAATAGATTTGCTTCTTTTAACATCATTTAGTAGTACAGATTTAGTTCGTTTAGATTGTTTAATAAGTCATCATAACCGTATGTACCAAATATTATTTAACCAAACCTTGAAACCCAAATATCATTTTATTGTGCATTATGTATCTGCGAAATGTCTGGATCTTTGAAATATTTATGAACAATAAGATTTGAGGGGAAACATCAGGAACTAAAATCTTTTGCAAAAAATACGAATTCAAGAAAGAACATTTGCTTGACCATAGCAACAAAATGTTCTCTTATCATGAAACGGAATATACTTTCCTCTGAAATTGAATTTAATTCCAAATCAGCAGTAACCGAACAAATAGAAAATAAATTTTATTCTGAAAAACTTAAGGAAAATTGCATCCAAGAAGAAATTAAACAAATTGTTTGTAACAGTCAATGTATGTATAAAGGAAAAGTGTATAAGAAAGGTTATTTGGTTTCATTTTCTGAATTTTATTGAATGTTTATTAGTGAGCAATAAAATATATTTCTCTGTACAGCATTATGATGTAAAAGGTATTGATAATCATTTTAGAGCTTACAAACTAATGTCTAGATTAGATGTTTTCTCTATTTTACCTATAAGCACATTTACTAGTCCGCCACTTCACTCTTATGTTTTGTCAAATGGAAAGCGATTCATTAGCCATAAATCTGTTAATAATAAATAAGCATATCCACTGTATTTTATAATTTTGGTCGACTTTTTGAAATAGTATAAGTATAAATTTATATAATCTGTTTAAAATTACTTTTGGGTTTAATACGACTACACTAAAAATGAATTACTTATCCGAGTATACACAAAGATTTAATATAATATCCCAGCAAACATGGCGAAACGCAGAAGATTCACTTTCTTATTACCTGGACGATAAAATATCTCGCGGATGATAATCATATTCGTATTGCATTCTTAACTTCCAACGGGAGAAACTGTTACCCCGAAGGCAAAACATCTTGAAAAAACGAAAGGGTATATTCCACGCGATACGTTAAAGTAATTTGCCAACATCCCTTCCTGGCGAGTTATTTTCATATCATTAATAAGAAACGTATTCGTTTCTTCAAGATGATTCGCTTTCTTATCGTCTAAGCAAATCGTTCAAGAATCGTCGAAATAAATCCTTTGGAATTTGTAGTAAGGAATTAAGAAGATATTTCTTTATTTAATTAATTTTTTAATATGAATTGGTGGAATTAAATCACTAGTGAACTCACAAATTAATTACTGTCATGGAATCTAATGACACGTTCTTCCAAATGATAAGCTCGTGTATCATAAAGATGACAAATAAGCGAAACTATTGTCTTCTTGCTTCTACATTAAAAATCAGAAAACAAAATTGTTTGTAATTTCATCTTCTTTTCATCTATGCAAGACAAGGAAGAAATCATTTCACAGTATTTGCTTTAATTTTGTGTGAAAGATATTTTGGCAATATCATCCACATATCGCCCGGAATACTTTTCATCCAAATGTTTGCTGGGATTAAACCTATAATATACTACTTATACATACTTATATGTAAGTTGAAGTTTTATATATTTTTAAAGAATTTTGTACACAAGCTTGTTATCTTAAATGTTAGAAAAATGTATACTTTTTTTAAATCAGAATCCATGATAAATTTGTATCTACTATATATGTATTATAAGCTAATCTTAACTAAACAAGCATGAATGGAGACTTATACCTATAGTATACCTATTTTTATATAATAATATACCTAGATGTGCATTAAATTTTTTTGAATAAAGTTTTTCGAAATATGCGTATGGCTTGACTTTTATTTCTATAATAATGATATTGGTTCTTATGATACGGATAACTGGGAATTTTACTAAAATTATGTTTTGTAATAATTTAATAATTTAATTTGGATTTATGAAATATTTTGTTCAAGAAAGAATTTTTTGGGATTCTCCGGTATATAGCAAAAGCTTAAAAATGTTCTAATTTGTTATTTCATCACACAACCCATTAATTTTTGGTGACAAGTTTCAAGCCTTGGTTTTACTCATCAACAGATCCCAAATAGCGAAAGTGGGTGATTTGAAAAACAAATGAAAAAAATGAAAAAAAGAAGAAAGAAATGAAAAGTTTGAGAAAAATAGAAAAAAAACAATCTTTTATTTATTAAAAAATTTAAAAAAAAATTTTAAACAAACAGATTCATTCGAAGCGAATCGAACCTGTATACGCCACGCAGCGGGCTGAAAAATAAAGAAGAAAAGGAAGAAGAAGAAGCGTTTCGTGTCAGCAGAAAACCTGACACTCATCGGTGCAGCTTGGTTTTCTGCCTGCTGCAGACGCTTGAAAATAGATAAACTGATCTCTTCTCATATAAACTCAGAATAAATTCTGAATGTGAATTATATGAGGAAAAAACACTCCTATACAAGCCCAGGAGGAAAAATAAATAAAAAGATTACTCTTTTAGACTTTTTACCGGGTTAAACTTAATTTTGTTCAAAAAAGAATTTTTTGGGATATAGCAAAAGCTAAAAAATGTTCTAATTTGTTATTTCATCACAACACCCCATATTTTAAGTCCATTTTTCAGCAATCTTCATATCTATGTATTGAGAGATGGTTATTAAACTTTAATACATTGTGCCGTAACATCAAATTCGATGAATACGAATAACACGATTGGCATTTAAAAATCAATGTATATTATTAAACTTATTAAAAACAGATTCTGCTTTTCGTATATATATATGTTATACATATTAAATTGAAATAAGTGTCAAATAATGGTTAATTGGAATGTACATATGTAGAGCTGAGGCGAAATAATCCAAAAAGTGACCATTCTTATGCATAAAAGGAGCACTTTAATTCTTAATTCAACTACTAAATATATTGGTTAAGTTGAGTATAAGTTACTTGTATTAAGCACGTCACTATATAATTAGCACGTTTAAAAGTGCTTGAAATAACACAGTTATTAAATTTTAATGCTTCCCCCAAATCATTTTTAGGTACTCATTTTAAGCAACGATCGTGATTAATTTAAGAATATATTTTAAGTATGGTGATGCTTAATATAACAATATACCATACTTGTTTCTACTTTAACTGGAATGCTTAAAGTCAAGCAACGGTGTGATATATATCAACCACTTGTCGTGCTTGACCCAAAATCATATTGTAGCACGCCACTGTTTAGTAGCCCCTATCATTTCATCTTATTCCAACCCACGACTATGCTGATTTACCCTCACCACTGACTTATAACAATGGACTGAGCGTATTGCCATTTTCCTATAGGAAACCATGGCACAAGTTTTATAGTTCTCTCTTTCGCCCTATGGCAGAGTTGGAGCTACCAACACAAAATATTGCATTCGGGAACATTTCCTCATGCCATTTGATGTTTTTATGTTGGCTACAGATGCAATCACTTCAGAAGGAATAAGGTAAAGATAGTGTTTACCATGATCCGTCTCTCTTGCCCATAAGCAGGATTCAGTTAAGAATAAATTTTGAAAATTAAAGTCGGAATGAGTTTAATTCCTTATAAACGATTAAAATATCACTTGGACACAGGAAAATACATTTTTTTAATTTAATTCGATTTTCGGGTGTAAAATTTCATCTGATTGGTTGAGTTTTACATGATTTTTATGTAATCGTTTTAAAGGGTGCTCTAACGGTGATATACAGAAACACAACATTTTTTGTGCCACATGAAATAGCAAATCGCTCAGTCCATTGTTATAAGTCAGTGACCCTCACCCATTAAACATTGAATAAACAGGTACGATATTCCAGTGGAATATCATATTAAGGAATTCCATTCAACCCCACCATCTATTTTGAGATGAGGATATAAAAGCAGAAGCAACAATATCAAAATTTGTCTTTATGGATTTAGTTTCCGAACAGCAAAGGTTGTTCTTTAAATATATACTGTAAACTATTTTAATAAATATAATTTGTTACAATACTCGTTTATGCCTGATTTAAACCCCGTTTTTGTCAATATTTCTCTGAGTGTAATGTCAAGATTTATTTCCCAAAGTTTCATTATGATATCTTTAACACAACAAAAGTTATGGATTTTTGATAGCCAACAAATCGTTTTGGCCCACTGTGCGCCGTTGTATAAGTACGTTTCACGAGGAAATGGTCAGATCAGAAGCCCTACCTATCCCCCCAGTCATCGTACTCAGTATGCGTACATATGTATCCATAAACTTAGAATGCTGGCCTCCCATTTCCAGCAGACAAGGCTCAACTAATATTGAAATAAAGAACTTTACGAATTTAAACGAGACTGAGGTTTACTTACGAACAAATTAATATTTTTAACCTAAATAGATATCACATTCCGTAGGGGTTATTATCTTGATACTTAGGGCCGTATTCACCAAGCCATTTAATTGAAATTTAATTTAATTTCTGTTTTAGTACTCCTGTAAGAGAGGGTTAGGGCACACTTTAAATTAAATTAAAATTAAATTTGTATTATTTTATGTTATAAAAACTCATAGATAACTTTAATTTTAATTTAAGTGGGCCAAAATGCGAGTACTAAAACAGAAATTAAATTAAATTTCAATTAAATGGCTTGGTGAGTACGGCCCTTAATGTTTTTAATTTTAAAAGGTGTAAAAACAAATAAAAAATAACATGGAAGTTGATTTAATCGAAAATTTGTGCTTTCTATTAATTCGCAAAACCATTTTTATTCCATTTTAATTTTAATCATTGCACTTTTAATCATTTAGTAATGATTTAATTGTTTCTTACCGCACCTTTACTGACGGCAATTTGACATTTAAACTTAACGAAAGCTCCCCTCTGATGCCTGAAAGTTAATTTGTGTAAGTCTTTTAAATTTAGAGGGCGCGTTCGTCTTACGTAAATAAGATTACTTACGTATACGTAAATTGTAGTTGAGTCTTTAGCCGTCTGGCTACGCGCCTCGGCAAGCATCTTTCTAGTAGAAGATTGTATCAAACTACTCGGAGAGAAAAAGGAGTCGAAACATTTTTTGCATTCAGTCAGTTTTCCAAAAATAGTTCATTTCAAAGCCAAGGCAGTTTTGCATTACAGTTCTTCTTTTTTAATGAAAACATTAGCCAGTTGCAGACGGACAGAACAGTATCAAGTAGGGGTCTCACTGCCTATTTTGTATGAAAGAATTTTCAGGTACATTGCACTTACCTTGTGTTGGATAATCCCAGTTACGGTTTGGGGTACTCTCAGCAGGCTGGCTGATTACGTTAGTGTTAGTGAGTAGTTTTGTATACCGGTAAAAGAATTAGATTGGTATGGATTTGTTTTGGTATAATGCAACAAAACCCAACATTAAACTTGCGCTGTTTCTTACACATATTTTCAGTTATTTATTGAGTCGTTGCGATGGATCTGTATCATACAAAAAGTTTATTACTCCACCATTTCGAACATTTCTCACTGCGCATCACAGTGCAAATGCTTGCACCGCACTCTAGCTAAACAGCCCCCAGTCTAAGTTCTTGATTTCCTTTCCTTATTCCTCATTTTGGAACTACATCTGTTCAGTCACTTCACCTAACCTCGCATCGCATCGCGACGTTATCGCACGCACAGCACAGAAGAGCCTGCAGCAAAGCAACATACACACATCCCTTCAAGAGATTCTCACGCACGTCCCCTTCACATTCACATTCCAGTCTACCTACGGTAAATAAACAATCTATACTTCTCAGCATCGGCTCTCCTAACGTAACAAAGCGATTTTGTCGCCGACTCATTTGTTCGGTCGGACTTGGATTTAGCTAGCTGCTGAAGAGAAGAGACTCGATGTCGATGGGCTTGCATGAGCGTGCAGTATGCATTCTGCAGACAGCGCTTATCATCATTTACAGTTTGAGCGTGGAAGTAGTAAGTTCGAGGAATCGAGGAGCGTCCTAGCTTCCGTTTCGGTTAGTGCTTTTGCCTTTCTGGGTTGCTCAAACTGTTTACAGTATTCCTTTACCTCCACGCCAGTCCGATAATAAAATATTCCGGTGTTCATTCAGTGATTCTGCAACTGTCAATAAGTGAGATGAGGTTTTCCTTTTTGGTGTAGAAACCGAAAATACACAACAGAAAACACCCCCGCCCTAGTCTCGCGCGCTGAAACAGTTAGGGTGGAAAATAGAGGAGTGTGCCGGTCGGTGGTCGGTCCGCGTATTGATTTTTGTGCGACTCGAAGAAAGGGGCGCATTCTACTTTCCGAAGATTGCTTCTGCTTGCCAGTCCACAGGATCCTGGTAATGGGTAAAGTGTTGTACTGAAGACGACTTTTAGGCGTTTTGTGTTTGATTTCCGGGTGAAGCAGTCCGTCGCGTGTGACATTACAAAAAAAAAGTGACAAGTGATTAAAAAACCTTCGTGAATCGTATGTAGATCCTGGAGTTTGGTTAAATTAGAATTCGTTTGTTTGCTCGCTAAGTACAGTTATACATAAGAATTTTATTTTAGGAATATATGTATGTAGGTACTATATACGAAAATTGTTGTACTATATGGGAGCTAGGAGTTACTTTCACATATCATTCGGGAAGTGTGGGCATTACGATTTAAAGTGATCTTTTAAAGGAGTTATTTGTGATATTGTTGTGCTGCCATATGGCTATAGAGTGCCACTAGTTCATTGTTTTTTCTTGTGTCAATAAATTAATCCATCCTTGACAATATTTACGATTGCTTGTGGAACGTGAACTGTACTTGAAAATTGTTTAACTTTAATTTGGATAATTGATACTTTATTCGTAAGTAAAAATTATTATTAGTAATTTTTTATATTTGCTAAATACGTATTAATATTAGTTCAGTTAATTTTTTCTTTGATTTTATGATATTACAAAAATCTATAGTTTCAGTAATAATTTGTAACTTACCTTTTCATCCTGTAAATAGTAGGCAGGATTAGATAGATATTAAGTCTATGTCTGGCTGTCTTTCGTTCAACTATTTTATATAAGTTATAGAGCTTAACTATAAAATGGAGCAGGTATATCGGGCAACATAGTACCTGTACACATCAGTGGCGAGGCGTGCCTATCTAATCTGGGTGTTCAGGATCGAACAATATTGAGAAATTAATATATAAGATCGCCCAATAAAAACTTAAAATAACACCAAACTGCAGTTCGCTCGAATTTTTAAAAGACAACGAAATATGCCTTAGTCGAATCTTAAATTATAAAAATAGTAATAATGAAAAAGAAAGGGCGCAGCTTATTTTACTGTTCAAGAACGGGTAAAGAAACTTTTGTGAACATTCATATATTACATTAATCACAATTCATTTATGAATAAATTCCATACGTCTACTTTTCTCATAAAAGTCCGGTATACTTCCTCGTAGAAATAAGTCTTCAACTGGACTTGTTTTTATTCACTTTAATGCTGAAAATCATCTTTCGGCAATAGCAGGAATTGTTAATAGTAAGCAAGCAATCATCTTCAGAAAAGTTGATTGAAGCTCATTTTGCGTAATAGATATGTTTTAAAGTTTCGCTAACTGACAATTTTCTGGAACTATTAGAATTATAGATCACAATCAAATTATTGTTCAATTTTGAAAATTCAAAGAACAGTCCATATGAACTTTTACATAATAGAATTAAATGCATTCGATGGAAAACCTTGTGAATAACTTACAAATTTCTTGTTATTCAGCAATTCTATAAACACAAGTTCCTTTATCCTTTTAAATTTATTATCCATATGGGTAGAAATGGTGTCTATTATCGCCAACAATAAAATTTTGTATTGTGCATTTGGTTCATCTGTATTTTGCAAACACCGTCGTTGTTGAGGAGTACCAACCAATGCTACGGTTTCGTCAAAAACATTTGAAAAATTACCTCCCATTGTTCGAATATATGACATATGTATATGATGGATTTTTTCATTACAGTAACAAATATCTATGATTTTACTCTGCAGGATGTTAAATAAAATATCAGTGAAAGAAAATTTTATAATGAGAAGAAATTGATTACCAAATTTATTTAAGAATTGTAGAAATGCTTCGTTGTCCCATTTTTCCGGTTCGGATATTATTTTCTCAAAAAACTCGATGGTGTCTTCTCTGTACTGACAAACAATGTTCAAAATTCAGGAATTTGACGACCAACAACGTGTTGGAGCAAGTTGTGGAATCTTTATTCTAAGACTTTCCCTGACGGTTTGGTATGGTAGCTATATAGTATCGTTACGACATTTGTCCCGTTGATGTCGTACCGCATAAATAAGCAGACGTTTTGTTAATTTCACGACAAAATTCATTTCTCAACTCGGTAAATGCCGCTTCTATACTGAAAAGGCATGTCGCAATGCTGCATACTGAAAACATGTGCATCTCAACCGCGTGTGCAGACCCGTTTGTGGGTACTGATTTATACACGCCGTGACGACAGTGGCTCGGCATGCTGCACGCTTACCGAGTCAATGTCGTACCGATGTCATACCGACCCGTCTTGGAGGAGCCTAGCATATTCATAGAAAGCCTGAGTCCTCTTTGAAGAGTGTGCAAAAAATTAAAAATGCAAATGCCTTCGTAATCGAGCCTTAAATTTGAATGCTTGAAAAAAATTTCATACAAATTTGTAGTTTTTTTTGATCCTGTAAAACTTTTACACCGAAGACATAATTTTTCCCTTTCTCACACATGACTCGTTAATAGTTCTCTAAAACATAAAAAGAAGTACATACCTCAATATCTGCGTCCGTTATAAATATTTTTATACCCTACGGTATACTAAGTCTTTCATTCCACTTATAATGCATAGAAATAATGCTGCTAGAGCAAAATGGATTGAATACCCAAGCAAAATATTAAAAGTTATTTTGATTTTTGCGTGTCCGTCTGGTCATCAGTCCGTCTGTTCATTCGTCCGTCCGTCCGTCTGTGCGCACGATAGCTCGAGAACGGGTGCACTTAGAAAGCTGAAATTTTGCACACGGGCTTTAAACATAGTAAAATTAAGTTCGAAAATGAGACAAATCAGTCAACTCCTTAGTGCGATACAAAAATTTCGTGTAGAGTGCTAAAAATAGTAAATATAATATCATAATAATAAAAAGTGGCAAAATTTAGGATTCTTACGTATACTGTGAAAACGATCAGTCTTAGACATTTGAGTTGTACTGAAAAGTTCTTCAGAATATGAAATCCTATGAAATTGGTCATAATCATTTTTACTGTCCGACGAGCCATTCTAGAAATATTTGCGGAAAACCACTTTAAAAATCAATCTTGTACAAATTGATGGCCATCCGAAATTATGTACGGTCATTCACCTACGGTATTATAAGAATTGGTCTTAGATAAATTCTAGCTTTTTTACTTGTTATGTTATACGAAAAGTAAAATGTTTAATTTGCAGAGCAAAATAACTGTTATACTTTTTCACTTTTCAAATAACACAAGAATATTTATAAGTTTTGAACGGAAGCATATTTTGAGATAAGAACTGCTAACGTGTCATATTTGAGAAGGGAAAAGTTATGTCCTCGGTGTAAACACTTTACAGGATCAAGGATAAAACTACAAATTTGTATGATACATTTTTCTAGAATAAAATTTTAAGGCTCAATAACTGAGACATTTGATCACAAATCGTAACACGCTGAAAAACGGAATAAAGGATGATATATCTTCTGTGGAACCGGTGTCCAAGTTTGATCCGGCGATATCCGTGAAAGGACTTCTGAAAAATTTTCAAACGTAAATTTGAGGGAGAAGGAGTGATTTATGGGAGGGAGCTCTGATCAAAAGTATGATGAGGACACTACAAAGAATCCATTGGCATATTCCATCCTTCTTTTTTATCGAATACTGCATATTATCTGACAGCTCAGCACACTTCATCAATTTTCGTTCAAATTTTCCTGAACTAAGTACATATATTTAAAAAATAACTTCAGCCAAGCTTCGAGGAGTACCATTTTTTCCTTTCTAAGGCTTTCTGAAGACCCACCCATTAAGGATTAAAATATAAAAAAAATCGAGAGTGGGCTTTATGGGATATTCAAGGATGACGGACCTATCCGTTATCCGTGAAAATAAATTTTCAGAAAAAATCTGAACTAATTTAGAAATTTAAAGGCTTCCTTAAAAAAATAGCGCTTGTTTCATAGGCTTGCAATGTGTACATACATATAAGTTTCTGAATTTACACCTACCAAGCTAAATTTGTAATTTAAAAATACCGTCAAAAATAGACAGAAACAAAAAATACTTCAGCAAAGCACTATTAACAATATAACAAACCTAGCTGTGAGATTTCCACAAAATCAAAGATGATCGATGCACAAATTTATATTTAGTATGTCGATTTTCTGTCGAATGAACCCATAAGGATTCAATTCGAATCACATGACACACACAAACTGCCGAACTATGGTGCGGGACCAAGGTATGTAGAATACAAGATATTCTCAGTAGATTTTTGACACATTACAGTTGATATGTCGTGACGTCACTCTGTGTTTAAAATGTACTCTATATATAGAAAAATAAGAAAATCTTTGATATATTAATAAATTTGGCAATAAATTACTGAAATTTTGTATAAAATGAAAGTTTTGAATATTTTAGATGTTTTTTTATAAAGCTTTTACCATATTTAAGTTCAATAAGGTAAAAAGATGTACTTTCAACTTGAAACAAAAATTGTTTTTTTATGCCATAAATATATTAACATAATAATGATTCTGTAGCAGTAAAATATTCAATTAATACATAATTAATCTTTTCGTGGTTCTTTTTTATTGCATTTAAATTAGTTTTCATGCTATAAAGTAAAATTCAATACGAACTCCGAGAGAGTGCGGACGGCTTTTAAGTTGAACCGAGACGGTATAGTTACAAGCGCAAATATAACGAAAAGAGTTTTCTCTGATGTTAGTGTCGTTCTCGACCATACCGATGAAACTCTAATCCGACCGACTAAGAAAATAAACAGCGCGTTAAGTATTGATAGTACCATGAGAAGTACTAATAATTCCCGGAGTCGCCGAGGTGGGAGGAATAAAAATGCATCAGCTGGAACTACTGATGATCCGACCATTAGCACAAACTACTTTGCACCGTTGCAAACCATACAATGTAACGATGACAACGATACTCCTGTCATTTCAACAAAAAATACACCAAAGGAGACAATTCCACCCATTAATATTATTAAATGCACAAGTGTGTATATCCAAGAAAAACTGCAACATAAAGGTATTACAAAATACAAATTAAAACACATGTCAATTGGAATAAAAATAATATCGGAAACTCTCGAAGTATATATCACCAAATTTGTGAGATGTTAACGGAACTGAAATGTGAATACTACACGCCCAGTCGCAAAGCTGATCTACCATTTAAAGCAGTATTGTCTGGGCTCAACGAGGTGGACGCAGATACACTTAAAAATAGTTTATGTACTGCCGGGCTAAAATGTATAGACGTTAAAAAAGTCAACAGGAAAACACCATATTCTGTCACAAGCACAAGCCTGTACGTTGTTTACTTTGAACGTAGCACCATAACAATGAAGGAGCTGCGAGCAAACTTTGGTGTTTATGAGAGAACTATTATTCACTGGGATTACCAAAAGAAAATTCCTAACAAACCAACACAGTGTCGCAACTGCCAAATGTATGGACACGGGGATAAATTCTGTCATATCAAAACCTTTTGCGTGCATTGCGCTGGTAATCACCATACTAATGAATGCCCCAACCATGAAAAAATTTTGTGTGCGAATTGCAAGGGCACGCACAAAGCCTCAGATCCGCAATGCCCCAGCAGAAAGCGGTACATCGAAATGTGTGAGAAATTGCAACCTCGGAGAAGATCAACTAGCAACATTAGAGCAAATAAAATCGTGACCCCCGATCGAAATGACTTAAACTTTCCGGCGCTAAAATCCAGAAGCAGTAAAATATTTAATAACAATAGCTTCACTCATTTGAATACTTCCTGGTCTGACGTGGTAAGAACTAATGTTAGCTATAAGAACAACTCTGAAAACTCCAATTTATTCCCTTACGCTGAAATTATAGAGTTAGTCAATGAAATTACTTCAAAGCTAAGCAACTCTTAATAAGTCAGAGCAATTCAATGTTATTACTCAATTAGCAATCAAATATTTATACAATGACAAATGAAAACTTTTTGAAGATTGTAACTTGGAATGCTCGTGGTATTCGAGGCAAATCTTTATAATTTTTTAATTTTATGTTGAGTAATAAAATTGATATTGCACTCTTAACTGAAACTTGGTTAAAACCTGATATAAGTTTTATTAATGCACAATATTATTGTCATCGCCTAGATAGGGAAAATTCTAGAGGTGGAGGTGTTGTGAATACAAAACTAAAGCATAAATTATTACCGTCTCTAAGCTTGTCGGTCTTCGAGGCAGTCGGGGTAGAATTAAACCTTGAAGATAACTTGAAGCTCAATTTATTTTCAGCATATTTCCCTGGTGGAGCATCTAATGTATCTAAAAGCAGATTTTTTAAAAAGGATTTGTGTAAACTGACAAGAAATCGTGACCCGTATTTAATCGGCGGCGAGCTCAACTGTAGACACACGGCTTGGGGTTGCTCCCGCGCGAATTGTTGGGGTAACATTCTCAACGAATATCTGGCAATTAAGCATTTCCTTTTCTTTCCTCCTGATCCAACTTTCATTCCAACAAACCAAACAATGACCCCATCAGTCTTAGATGTATTCTTAGGTAATAGACCCCAGCTAGTCTCCCAACCTGCTGCAGTTAACGAGCTTTCGTCTGATCACCTACCAGTTATACTAAATATATCAGCACGCGGGTTAAGAAATAACACAAGCACGCTTGACCTTAGCAGGGCCAACTGGCAAATATTTAAAACCTTCATTCATTCCCATTTACGACCAGTAATTAAGAACCTATCATTAAGCAATATAATTACCATTGGGCAGATTGATGCAATGGTCATCTTTCTAACCATCCTGATCAATAACACAAATGTTAGAGCATCACCAGACTAGCATGCTACAAGTTAGAAATGGTAAGTTGGAACAAACGAATTAAGTATGAAATTACTGTAGTCATAAATTAACAAAAATTGAATTTCTTGTACACGCATACATACGTATACACTATAGTGATCATCAAATGCTAACGGCACCGATTATCGAGCAGATTAACTGATAACGATCGATGTACCAAAGAACTCACTCTAATAAATTGTGTCGTACAGTTCAGACGTGATACTCGTGTCTTTTTATTTTGTTATTGTCTGCCCACTGTCGGTTCCTACATTACTAAGCTTAGAAATACTAGGTGGAATAGTTTACTTAGAAGTCTAGACAAATCCTCAAAGCCATTTTGGAATATTACAAAAGTGATCAAAAAGAAAAACCGTACCATACCTGTTCTGAAGTATGAAAATAGGAAATATATTAAAAAAGGCAGATTTGTTTAACGATAAATTTTTTGAAAATTGTTTAATCACAGAGAATCTTGGTAATGTTGATACTACAAACGAAGTCATGCAAATAGTTAACAATTTTATGGAGAATAACAACCCCAATGCCAATATTATTTATACAAGACCCAAAAAAATTAAGAGGGTTATTAGGAACACACGAAACCGCAAATCACCTGGCCTTGACGAGGTATCAAACCGCTGTATCAAATATCTTCCGAGAACAGGTGTAATCTATGTCACTCAAATTATCAACGCCTGCTTAAAATTACAGTACTTTCCTACAAAATGGAAAATGGCTTAAACCGTACCCATTCCAAAACCTGGGAAACCTGCTGACAATCCTTCAAATTATCGACCGATTAGTCTACTAAGTTCATTAGGAAAAATATTTGAGAGAGTAATGAAAGAAAGAATTACGGTTGTTATGGAGGATAAAAACATACTTCCGTATACACAATTTGGATTTAGAAGCGAGCATAACACATCCCATGCAATAGTTAGAATAACCCAGCATATTAAAAGCACCCTATCGCAGAAGAAATCTACAGGTTTAATCCTATTAGACATCCAATCAGCATTTGATTCAGTGTGGCATAAAGGGTTAGTCCATAAAATGATTAAATTCGAGTTTCCACCCTACCTCATTTCATTAGTAAACAACTTCCTTAGTGACCGTTTCTTTCAAACTTACATAGGCTCAGAGCACTCTGAACCTCGCCGAGCAATCGCGAATGTCCCCCAGGGATCTTTCCTAGGACCTACACTATACAGTATTTTTACAGCTGACTTTCCAACTCTAGAAAACTGCCATGTTTCTTTGTTCGCAGACGATACTGCCATTTATGCCTCAGATGAAAATAAGACTTATGTTTTAAACTCCTTGCAAAAAAATCTCCATGTGGTAGATGAGTACTACCATAAATTGAAAATTAAACTGAATTATAGTAAAACGCAAGCAATGTTTTTTACGCGTAAAAGAAAACAAGATAACCTGCCAAGCATAAACTTGTCAATTAATAACCATGACATAACTTGGACTAATAATGTAAAATATCTAGGAATCATCCTGAATAAAACTTTTACCTTTAATCCCCACATATCTCAAACCATACATAAAATTAACATGCTTACAAAAATCCTATATCCTTTTATAAACAGGAAGTCTAGCTTAAATATTGACAATAAATTAATAATATTCAAATGTGTCATGCAAGCTGTATTATTCTATGGAGCGCTAGTATGGAACAATTGCGCGAAAACACGCAAAGCTAAGCTACAGAGAACACAAAACAAACTACTAAAGATGATTTTTAATTTGCCATGGTTCTATTCTACAACCCGACTGCACAATAAGGCAAAAATTGACCTGGTTGAAATAAAAGCAGGAAATATTTCTAATAAATTCTTTAATACTTGCACATATTCTGCAAATCCACTAATACGGCAACTCATATCCAACTAGTTTCCCCACGTCTAGTCACATATGTAGTGTAGGAAACTTTAGTATATAGAAAGTAGGTTAAGTTAGGATTAAGGTTAAAATAGCTAAGGGGTTTTTATATAATTTTCCTCAAAAAACACACAAGTTCTAGCAGTAACTACATAATTAAAAGAAAGAAAGAAATCGAACGCTTAAGTTGTAAAGAAAAGAAATTACCCTCTATAACTCTTAAATAAGTTAAATTTACTCTGTAAACATGTAAAATAATTTGAATTGAATTTAGTAAATTGAAATTGAAATTGATTTCATTTACCAGGATGCTAACTTGTGGTATAACAAACTAGTTACCGTCAGGTATTTGCATGTGAATTAGTTATGAAAACCCATTTTTAAATAAAATTCACAGGTATGAAAATGTTCAACATTCAAATTGTCTTCAAATACCCAGTTTATACTAAATACATTCGCCTTACATACCTACTCATATCCAAATACCTGACGATGACTAGTTTTTGAAAATTTTTATGCCACAAGTTAGCATCCTGGTAAATGAAATCATCTCATATAGGTACGTTGTAACTGTTCATACTGAATTTTGCTTTATAGCATGAAAACTAATTTAAATGCATTAAAAAAGAAAAAAAATCGGGGATTTGTGATTTTGGGTACTTTTTACCCTAATACCATGTAACTTTCTTGTTATACGCCCTATGAAGGTGACTTGCATTTGCGTGGAATTGCTTAAAATTAGGCGCGATTTCTATTGTTATTAGCAAAATTCATGACATTATGTATCATAAAGACGGGAATATCTCAAAAACGATAGCATTTAGGTAGGTACATGTTTAGGATCAAATGAAAGGTAACATTCGGACGTCTCGAAATCTTACAAGAAAGTGCTATCCTTATCTTGCCTTTTAGCGGAAAAATTGTTAAAGTTGAAAAAGATATTGCAAAATTTTCAATTTTTTGACGTTGCGTACTATAACTGCCGGAAAGGGTATAGAGAGGTGGTTGGGCATTTGTTGGAAACCGTAGAGGGTTTACAATCACCTGCAAGTCACCTTCATGGGGTGTATAACAAGAAAGTTACATGGTATTAGGATAAAAAAGCACCCAAATTCCAAAACCCCCCCCTACCGCCTACACCGTGCATTTTCCGGCTCACCTTCCATTCAATTTATTTCTCGATATTGAGTGAGGAATCCGTACAGAACACCCTGTATAGAGGACATAGAGTGACGTCACCACAATTTTCTCTCCAGACAAAATGGTGGAAGGTGGTTCGTACCGAGAATATCTTGTATTCTATATGCCTTGGTGCGGGACAGTCATACCTTGTTTGAGAATATACTGTGCTCGGCGTCAACACACTGTAAGCAATGCAAAGGCATACTGGGAACTTACAAATTTCACCAGAATGAATTTTTATTTTCATTTTATATTTATCTGGAGAAATATGCGTTTACCTACAGTGAACACTCTGAATCCTTTGACGCGTCGCCATTGGTACACATCTATTTTCAATAAATATATTATAACTATATTTGACGACCAATATTTTGTATTATTTCCTATTAAAAAAATTCACACAATAACATTGATGGACATTCTACATTCATGGATCCATCGGAAAGTCAACGATTTCATAGATTTGAAATAAACTATGTTCTCTGTAATAGTAATAATATGTCCTTTAAAGAATATACTTCTAAATGTTGCAGAATCAGTTTTTCTTTAGACACATTTAAATGCAAATATCGATAAT
This sequence comes from Dioctria rufipes, assembly GCA_963924295.1. Lineage (NCBI taxonomy): Eukaryota > Metazoa > Arthropoda > Insecta > Diptera > Asilidae > Dioctria > Dioctria rufipes. Next base: position 104,730,064 of record OZ002741.1, on the reverse strand, counting down.
AGGATAAGGTCTTTTTAAATTATTCGCTTCCATAGCGATTCGTATACAACTTGAAAGACTTAATGATGTTATCAGTTCTACATGTACCTAATACTTTGGGCGTAAAGCATATATACTTCGCCTCAAGTTCCAAACACCATAAGAATTTGATTGTGTCTCCTTTTTTTTTTTGTGATATATGTAAATATTAGAATGGTGCACTATTGTGAAAATTTGGCTTGAATAATTTTTAAAATAATTTTATGGTGTTTTATAAGCAATCTGAGATACTGTTAAAGATCAGAAGATTGTACAATCTAACTCAAACAACTAAACTAAAAGCTGATACTATATTTACCTCTATATTTTCATTAACTAGATCCCCTACCATAATAGAGTTACCAATATCATGTACTCATTCAAAATGAGGCATTTTCTTCGAACAATAAAACAACTTATGATTGTATAACTAAGGAATAGAGAACACCTATTTCGTGAATAATTCAATACCAGACTGATAACTAAAAAGTAATTAATTCAATTATGTTCATTTTTTATTAAATTGTAGAGTTGGGGACCGAACACTGCCGAGTCATGCGACTGGTCTGTTGACTTGTCACCGACTGATTGATTTTTAAACGTTGCTGATTGCCTATCGTTAAGCATATTGCATCATCCTCTGTGGAATTAGTAATCGAGCTAAAGGTGTTGAGTGGTATTTCGATTTTTGTTAAAAACTAGGTAAATGATTGAAATATTGCAATAAGAAACATAAATCCTATAGAAACTTACTAGTGGTTAACCCTTTCACTACCGAGGAAAAAATTCTTTTAATATGTAAAATGGCTTAGGAGCTTCATTTGAGTAAAATTGAAATGAAAATATATTTTTATATTCACTCACCTGGCAGGTATAAAGTGTCCCTTGTACAGGACATCGGTAGTCAACAGGTGTAAAAACTCCTTCACCTTATATTTGAAATTTATATAAAACTTCAGTAAAGTACTTTCGGGTATAAATGATTGAAAAAATAATTAATTAGCTTTAAATTTTTCACACATTATGAAATTTTTTTTGTTTACAATCAAGATACTTGCATTTATCAGCATTGGTTGCTTCGACAAATACAGGAAAATGACCTACTTGATCCAATCGAACGTGGTGGTAAAAATTATTTTTTATTAGGTGGAGTTCCTACTTCTTCTAGAGAAGTAGAAGAAGTTGATGGACGCCCAGTTATTTTTTTAGTACTTTAATGGATCGATACCAAAGTGGTGCACAAATCCATTTTGAAAACCATCAAGTCCATTCTGTCCCTTTCTAAAATTCCATTTTCAGAGCAAACTGCTTTATACTCCATCCAACTTGCTGTAACTTCCATGTCAAAAAAGTGCATAATAATATGCAATGTCCACTTTTTGGATCTTATAAATATACGATAATATTGGATCATTTGATCCAATAAATCTACTCCTCCCATTCCTGAATTATATAACTGCACGACTTCAGGTCTAGGTATGTCAATATATTTATGGGTTTGTTTATCGTATCGTTTAGCTTCGCCTGTTTTTCCGATACCGACAAAATTAAATGCTAGGTAGACCGCAATATTGTCATACCATTTTGTATTTATTATTTTGCCAGCGCGACTGATGACTTGGTGAGATATACCACGTCCTTTCATTTTTGTATCTGAAGGGAGAGGTGGATTCTTAAGACGATTGATACCAACTGTACCCGCCGCATATACTTTTCTAGTATTTCCAAAAGTTGATAAGAAGTGAAAAATTATCGAAATATAACTTATGGTCAAATTCGTCATCTGGAATACGCTCGGCAAGCTTAGAACTATTGTTGCTGAGAACTCCAGGTGTTTCAAAGTTATGTCATTAATTTCAGTTGATGAGCCTTGATAAGCAATAAAATCATAAGGCATTCTAGTTTGTCCACAAATTACATAAACTTTAATACCCCAGGGGCATGGATTTCCTTTAATATATTGTTTGACTGTCAACTGACCCTTGAATGGAATTATCTGATCATCAATACATAAGTTTTGTTCAAGTATAAGTTTCAATAATCGTTGACGCACTTTTTCCATTACGGGCTTCACTTTGTAAAATTTGTCAGCACAATCTGGTGGTTTAGCATTATCATCTACCAAATGCAAATGCTTCCCGATTGCATAAAATCTATTACGATTAACATATTCTGTAAACGTTGGCAATGCTAATCCTTTCTGCAAAAACATATTAATACGGCGAAATTTTAATACATCCATAATTCAAATATTCAGAACGCACCAAAAGTGTTTATTTATCCTTTCGGAATATTCCGTTTATTCCATTCAGTGTTTCCTTATTCGCAGTGGTGTATTCTGAACGTATTCTTTTTAAACTACCTCCTTAGTTGGAATAAATGGAATAAAATTTGACAAATGTTAAATGGCAAACATCACTCCGAGAAAATGGAAGGCAGCAACAGCAGAGACACGAAAAATTGATTTAATTTTGTAATTATAACGGGATATTTTATTTTTTTAACCTGAAAATTGTATATGATGATCTCGAGGTGATATTAGATTTTGCGTTGTGCACAACTGTAAAATTTTTATTCTTTTCTGTTTACTTAATAATTTCTGTTCCGAATATTCTTGTACCACGTGAGCAGTATTTTGTTCCTTCTATTCCTTCCACAGAAAAATTAAAGCACTCATGCTGAAAAATATTGATAGTGTTTTTAAGACAGTGAGTTCTTTCATTGCGAACAAATTCTATGGTACTGCTAGTGTCATTGGTTCGGATATGTCTCCATTGAATTTTATTTTTCAATGGTTACTGCAGTTCGTTTTCTGTTGGCAACTAAAGGGTTTTCCAATCAGAGGTGTTATTTTGATATTCAAAGAAAAATGCCATTTTTTGAGATAAATGATCGGATCTTTATTTAATTATAAAGAGGAAGGTATGCCGTTGATAATGGAAAATAACATCTACCAAATGACCACCACGACCACGCCTACGGAAACTTTTCCCGTAAAAGATCAATGGTTTCGTTGCTTGTTTGGCACGTAGCGCCATCTTGTTGAAAGTAAACGTTGTCCAGGTCAATACTATCCAATTCCAGCCATAAAAAATCATTGATCATCTGTCGATAGCGCAATCCATTCACCGTAACTGTTGCTCCAGCCTCATTTTCGAAAAAGTAAGGTCCAATTACCCCGCGGGACCATAAATCGCACCAAACAATCACACGTTGAGGATATAGAGGCTTTTCAACAATAACTCTTGGGTTTTCCGAGCCCCAGATGCGACAATTTTGCTTGTTGACGAAGCCATCGAGGTGGAAATGGGCCTCATCACTCAAGATGAGTTTTCGATGGAATTCCGGATCATTTTCATGCATTTCAAGGACCCAATCAGCAAAGACACGTTGTTGTTGATGATCGGCCGGCTTGAGTTCTTGTGTTAACTGAACTTTATAAGCCTTAAGACCCAAATCTTTATGCAAAATACGGTGTAATGACGTTTGTGGAATGCCTAATTCCAAAGAACGACGAGGAATGGACAAACCTGGGTTTTATTCAATACTTTCGGCTACAGCAGCAATATTCTCGGCTGTTCTTGAACGACGTGCACGGGTTTTATTCTTCACATCACTAACTTGTCCCGACAGCTCGAATTTTTCTACCAATTTCTGTATTGCGATCCGACAAGGTGCTTCATGACGACCCAAAAATGTTCGAGTTTTACGAACCGTCTCTGCCACATTTTCACCATTTTTATAGTGAATTTTAATAATTTCAATGCGTTGTTGAATCGTGTATCGTTCCATTTTTATTAATGGCCTAGTTTCTACTTGTCAAATGTTAAAAATGACAGCTCCAAAAGTGACATCTACCGAAATAGCGGGCTAATTAAAATAACACCTCTTATTGGAAAACCCTTTATAATGTTGGAACAGTTTCAAGTTCAGTAATATTAGGCGGACCTGCTTTTCACTTCAAAGTTTGTATTTCTTGCACTGCTCCCGATGTTTTAGCCGATGAACGAAAAATTGCCCTTCTTAAGAACTTTTCCCGTGGATGGTACCTTTTATTTGGTTCAGTGGAAGCAGCTGCTTCCTTATAATATAATTCATCATCTTCATCATCGCTTTCTTCAATTATATCATTACGTCAAATTCTTTCTTTAGGGACATTTGTTTCAGCACAATCTGCACAATGTGCATATTTTCAAACGGTCGTCATCTTCAAGATCAGACTTTTCTTCAATCAATTCTAGGAGTTGGTTCTCAATTAGATATTTTGCTCTATCCATTCTTGCTAAAATAATTCAATGTAAACGCACGCACATCAGCTAAAAACAAAGTAAAACTGTACAAATTTCTCTAGAAAAAAGTGAACATTACAATCACTGACGACTGGTGCCCAGTACAAGAGACACTAATTCTAGGTAATCTAGCACTTACCATAAATGAAAAATTTCCATGAAGCTTATTTTATTGCTTTAAGAATATCACGTATAATGCTACTTATTACGAATATCACTGTAATTTCACTTAATTTTGTACTTATTTGCCCACAATAGAGGAGAATAATTCTTTAAAAGAAATTTCACAACGTTCTCGCATCAAAGTTGGTATTCAACTGACAAAAAGAGAATTAATAAAACTGTTGCCATTTAAAATGTTTTCTGCAGAAGCTGCTACGATAAATAAAACTAATTTTGAAAAAAGGCATTAACATTGTAAGTTCTTTGAAAAACATTTAAAGATATGTCCGCTGTACAGAACACGGGTTAAGGAGAAGAAGAAGAAGGATTACAAGAAAACGGATGTTGAAGAATCCATCCGTGGCAAAAAGGACGATACAAAACTGCTAAAATGTATTTAAAAATTTAGAAGAGTCAGTCCTATTTCAAATGTATTACAGAATGTCTAAGGAAAGCTTTGATGACTTGGCAAAGATTGTAGATGAAGAAAATTAAAAAAAAAAGACAAACGTTGAACACAATAGATAAAATTTGGTCGCGGTGTTCTAAGGGTCCTAGTAGCCTAATCGCCCTACTCTTACCCTATATATACAAAAATCGGTTCGATTCAGTCAGCTGCCAGTCGGCAATTCTTCTCATTTTTTAGTTTCTGACTAAACGCTGAAACAGAATGTGGTGCTGGCGCTTGGAACTAGCGCTGGCGCATAATCTTCCCCTTACATTGTAGCTGAGTATGAATACAATGCTGCATCTTAATTCTGCCAAATTTAATTTCATATTTGATATTTCATTCCATACTTCCGCTTTTCTTTTTAAATTTTTCTATACATAAGAGTTGCGATAGTTCTCAAAATACAAGGTGTTTCCTCTATGGTAGTCCATAAAGCGGGAGGTGATACTACTCGCCTAACCAAACAAACAATTGTATGGCAGGGTGTAGGGGCATATGAACCGTTTCGGAGTTACATGATGATTAAGAAATTATGCTAGATTTTCACAAAACACACTGTATCTTAAAAAGTACAGATCGCACGGTCACCGTATAAAGCTGCTTGTATTGAGAATTTCATGGCATTTTCAGGGACTGCTCAACTAGCCCCGTACTAGTCTCCCCTTAAGAGTTATTGTGGTCTAAACACAAAATTTCAGATTTTCTTACCATTTTTTTTAATTTGACCTTTATTTATTTTTGTTTTTTTTGTCAAAAAGGTCATTAATATAACTTTTTTTTTTATAAATCGGTAAGGAGTTATTAGCCCACAACCTATTCAGGTAATACCGAAATTAGCTGATATTTCTTTAAAATGACGTGTAAGGAGGGGATCAATTATCTTCGAGAATAAGTTTAAGAATAGCCTTGAGAGTAGGTTAAGAGCTAATAACTCTCTACCGGCTACAGATACCACATAGGGTGTGATAGGTTAAATTAAAGAAGAGAGTTATGTTAATGACCTTTTTGCAAAAACAAAAAAAAAGGTCAAAGTAAAAAAAAGGTAAGAAAATCCGAAATTTTTAGTTTAGACAACCATAGCTCCGTTGAGAAGATGGGTATAGGGCTCGTTGGTTGGTCGTTGGAAAGGTCTTGGTTGATCGTTGGAAAGGTCTTGAACTTTTGAATACTATCCCGTACGCCATGTATTTTTTAAGATACAATGTGTTTTGTGAAAAACTAGTGTAATTTCTTAACCACCCTGTAACTCCGAAGCTGTATATAGGGGGGGGGGGGGGACCCCTACCATATAATTTTTTGTTGGGCTAGGTGAACTTTACGTTCTAACCCTTTTAAGTTAATAAAAAAAACATAAAAATTAAATAATATTTCAATAAAAGACTCTACTGGTTAGAACACGCTTACTTTATTTAGTTCAACTAAGTCTATTTGCATTTAATTTAAACCTCGCTTATAAAATCTCTTTTTGCTGAAGTTGCGTCTAGTAATATTTTTGTTATTTTCTCTATGTGAAAATTATGGGAAAATAAAAATTGAAAAATTATGATGATATAAGCATTTTGTAATTTTGTCTTTGAGAAATGAATTTGTGATATCAAAAATTATTTGGTTAAAAGATGTTTAGGCTGGATGCATAACTCCTGCCTCCTTAAGATGGAGCGGTGGCCAAAGAAACTGGATCCTTGAAATTTCGTCTGACGAAGCGGTGAATGAGGCGATGGGTATTGGTTTGCGAGTTGTATGTTCTTCCATGACAATCTTTTGAGTATTTCTATTTTTAACCGGGCACATGATGATGGCTATAACAATTCATCCCAGGATCATGAGGGTACTATATGTTGACAGTTCTTTCTGTCAGCTTTTAATCTGCAGGATTTCTATTGCTTTTGTATTCTCAAAATGATATGCTTTCAGCTTCTTTCAGATTTGCTATGGTCGCTGTTGAATTGATTTTGCCAAATATTGTAGGATAAATGTGAATGTCGTCCAATAACTGTTTGTTGCTCCGGTCTTCATAGCTTATTTCGTTAATTGCGATTCGGCATTTTTCGAAATGGTTAGTGATGTTCCTTTAATTATTTTTCGATCAGGTCCACAGGCCGATTGCATAGTAGTTTCGGGGATGTTGATTATTAAAATGTAGTTAAAATGTAGTTTGGTTCGGGCTGTATTATTTGGCTTACTTCTTCGTTTTCTATTAGTCTGCACTCTGTTGATTTGTTGTTGATGAAATTGGTGATGCATGTGAAATTACTCTTCTTCTCACGATCAGTCGACTCCGTACAGTAGAAGGTATCTTCTATATTCGGGCACTTTTCGTCGAGGTATTGAATATATTGTGTATTTAGGATGGCATAGCGTCTGGTCATGATTTTTTTTTTCTTTTTTCTATTGGAAGGGTATTTTTTGGAATATGGAGTATGCTTCGTTCGGGATTGCGGGTATGTGGATGTTGAAAATTATGTTAGAATTAAGGCCGAAATACAATGATACCGACACGATAATTGCAACGACACTGGTTGTAAATGACACCGACATTCTTATGTTCGTTGACATATCAATATACCTATGTAGATGCTAAAATTGTTTGTTGAAGTTTATTAACAAAATGGAAAAAGTTGTAAAAGTGTAATAAACAATAATTAACGCTGAGTATATGTGGATTAAAAAATATCACTTTTCATACTTATTTTCATCTTCTCTCCAATTTCTTTTAAATATGTATTACGGTATTGGGGATTTATTTCGTCGTAAGAATACTTAATTTCTCTCACGAAATGAATTGATTGCTCCTCGAGAGACATTTTTTGCTTATTACTTTGAATTGTCAAAATCAAATTACGACGACAATGCCGACAAAAGTTCAATTATTCCCAGCTCTGATTACGGCGACATATTTGGTCGGCGCCATTGGGTACAACAACATTGTATTGATATAAGGTCAACATTAATTTGTCGTCGTAATTGTCGTGTCGGCATCATTGTATTTCGACCTTTATTGTAACAGACCTGGGGTCCAAGGAGCTCATATATGTGTTCATTAGATTTTATGTTTATCGAATGATTTTTAAAAATATAGTAAATTTCTAACAATTCGTTCGGGCCTAAGTATCAAATTTGATATTATGTTTAACCTTGCTAACATGACGGCTTCCGCTATATTGGTTAAGTGATCGTTCAGTATATCTATATTTTAAATAATTTGATTCAAATATTGAATTTGTATAAGAAGATCATCTTCTGAACGGATTTTATTTGTTATTTGCTCTTAGGTTCATTTTAAATGAATTTCAATTATCTCTTCTTGATGATAGACAGATTTGACTATTAATCTGAGTTTGCTTGTTAACTTCATGCTTTATATTAGATTGATTAGACGTTAGATTTTCTATATCCGTATTTAATCTTTTCGCATCATCTTCATCCATATTTCCTGTAATGCTTTTAATTACTGATCCTAACACATCTATAAGCCGTCTTTTCTGTCTGAATTTCGGCATTTATGTTCCTAACTTATTGTTGAACTCAATTAATTTAATTTTTGTAATCTCTGATGAATATTTAAGTTCGTTGATATTTGCAAATGATGTGAGTGTGTAATAGGTTATAGTACGTCCATATAGTTCTAGCTGTTCCGAGTGAATTTCTTTATTTTGACTGGTAAAATTGTAACTTCCTTACCTTTTTTAACTTTATGTTTGCTAAATCTGCGTCTACATTCTTCCCTGAATATAATGGATCCTTCTTTGGCTATGTGTGGACTTTCCCTATTTTCGTTAAGTTTATTAATATTTTTTATGACTTTCTCTTCTAACTGAGCTTTATTAGATGAGTATAATTCTGCTTGAAATTGATTCAGTTTTGCTAGGTATTGGTGGGTGTACTTAAGTTTATTGGTTTTGTTAAATTTATACGTTCTGCCGTAAAATAGTTCAAAAGGGGTATGTTTAGTTGCGGAATGTAGATTATTAGTGTGTCCTTTAATATATCATCTTGGTCTCTATCTGTTTGCTTGTCATATATTATTCGATATATCTCTATTAAAGTGAAACGCATCCGTTCCACTGGGGAGTTACTACTTGTCTGTTGGAATGTAGTGGTGTGGTGGTTAATACCATATTGCTTGCAAAAGTCTTTAAATATGGTAGCTATGAATTCAGAGCTCAGATCTGTAAGAAGTTTTCTTGAAATGCCGTGTAAGCTTATGAAATATTTTAGAGATTTAATAACCGTAAGACTAGTTCGTGCGGGTAATGTATAAGCAGCAGCAAATTTGGAGAATTGCTGAATGTATTGTAGAACCACTGGTACCTTGTACTGAGTTACACGTCCTAGATTCATATGCATTTAGTTCGATTTTTGTATGAGGTTATGATTCAGGTGCGTCGGCATTGGTGTTTTGCCTTCCCTTCTTATATACCAAATCATAATCAAAGTCCTCTAGTTTGAGTCTCCAGCGGATTAATTTTGAATTAGGTTCTTTTGCCAAGTTAGCGGCTTATGATCTGTTACAATTTTGAATCTATGTCCAAATAGATAAGGCCGAAAGTATTTGGTAGCCCAAACTACGGCTAACAATTCTTATTCTATGGTGGAGTAGTCGATTTCGGAATTAGTTAGCGTACGATTGGCATAGCATATAGGTTTATTGCTGCCTATAGGGCCTTGCGATAGCACTGTACCAATAGCATGGTTGCTAGCGTCGGTTGTTAACACGAAAGGTTTCGTAAAATGTAGATATTTAAAGATGGGATTACCTATCATTCAATTGGAGTACTTTACTTTTTTGAAGGCTCTGTTTTGGAAATAGAAAATTCTTTAATTACCTTTATCTTATCTTGGTTCGGCTTAAAACCATCGGTTGTAACCACATGTCCTAAAAAGGCGATTTCTTTGAGTAGAAATTCCGATTTGTCACGATGAACTTTGAGATTTGCTTCTCGCAGTTTATCAAATACACGTCTAAGGCTTTCGGTGTGTTCTTGGAGGGATGTAGAAAATACAATAATGTCGTCAAGATATACCAAGCAGATTTTACCTTGTATTTCCTTAAGGACGTTGTCCATGATATGCTGGAACGTGGATGGGGCATTTTTCACCCCAAAAGGCATTCTTACGTACTCGTAATGACCATCTTCTACAGTAAAGGCTGTTTTCTTACTGTCATCGGGATTCATCTCGATTTGAAGAAATCTTACCTATGATTGATGGTCTTTTCATTCAGTTTGTGATAGCCTATGACAAGGCGCCATTTATGTCTACAACTACCGTATTTCTTTTTATGTACTGTCTCTACATGTCACTAATTTGCTTTTGTACCTCTTGCTTATGAATATAGGGAAGTTTATAATACTTGGTGCAAATGGTTACGTCGACGGTTTCGGTTATGCAATGCTTTACGTTATTGGTAAAAGTAAGTTTTTGGCGCTCTATTAAATATATCTTCATAACTCTTGCAGATTGAGTACCTATATTGAATTATTCTCTTCTGCATTCAGATGAGATACTCGAATTAAATTTATTATATCATCAGGTTGTAAAAGTGAGTCTGAGCAGTCGTCATACTCGACACTGATATTATTTAATTCTGTATATTCTGAGGATGAAAAGGGGGTAACCTTAAGAGGTTGTTCCAAAAAGAGCAGCTGTTCTTTCTTTATCGGAATGATTGATAACCTGTATTATGCTAAACCAATCCTTTGCCATATATACTGTATTCCTTGTGAGAGGTATAATTTTGGGTTTACTTCAATATTTTTCATATAAATATCTCCGTTTGATACATCTACTGGTAATTTTGCGGTAAGTTTTGTTTTTACAGGCACTATATATTTATTGGATATAAACTTGGATTTGAAATGTAAAGGGATGATTAAATTTCGAGTTATTAGTACTTAGTACGCTAGATCGACATTTGCACCTAATGTGCGAGTCCTAGGAGACCATCAAAATATCCATGGAATCGAAACACCATAGGAATCGCGTTTCTCCTGGTTGATTGAATTCTAAAAAAATTGGGAAAATAACTTGTTTATTTAGTTTATGTTTATTTAGAATTAATTGTGGGTTCTGTTTCAGGAAGTTCTTCGGGATGTGAGAAAAAGGCCATGAAATTCTGCACACAATGAGAGATGTCCTTGGAGATGACCGTACACCCTGTACTTTTTAAGATACGGGGATTTTTGTGAAAAACTAGCATATTTTCTTAATCGCCCTGTATCTCCAAAATAGTTGATATGTACTATCACCACCTACTCATGGCGGAAACACCCTGTATGTATATCAAAGTCCGCAGATAATGTCGCCTCAACATTCCCATTCTCCTGCCTGCGAAACCTTTGGTTTTAGCGATATTTACTAAGCTATTCGTCAAGTCCTAGTTACTTGTTAAGCAAATATAGTATTTCCGGAAGTAAGTTTTACTTATACTCTTTTACTCTTGTGGTAGAAACCGACGATAAAAATTTACCATACTCAGAAAACGACGTAGTTCCTTTAATATTCCTGGAATAGTTATTATTCTCCTACACGTAGTCATCTTTCGCCATTTTTTTTAAAGTGAAGTAGAGATGACCAACAACTGATTCAAGATCTGGAAAAAAATGTTATGGTAGAAAACCAAATTTCTTTCGAGCAGCTGCCAACTTCTGGGGAGATACGCTTTTGAAAAAATATGAGAAATGTTCTTTGTAACCGTGTTTTACTGCCTTGTAAGATCTTGATTCGAGTGTAATTGCCTGATATGTACGTAAAAGTTTTTTAAGAGCTGCTATTAAAGTATCGAAGGGCTTTGCGTTTTTGTACCGACCAGCAATCCGTAATAATCTAGAAAGTGTGCTCCTAGCTTGAGTTTAGGAATGTCTTCTAAGATGAATTGCCATTACAACGAACGCCATACTCCCAGATCTAGGGAAAGAAGTTTCATTCCGAATTTATGAAGAATTTGATGCTAATAAACCTATAGGCCTGATTTGGAGCATTCACAGGTTGGTGCAATAACCAATACGATCTGCACTAGTGTCGATTACATAACCAAGAGATTAAGACATCCTTTAATTAAGAGTTCCACACCTGTGACAGAAGGAGATTCTATGTCGCTAACTAAACCTATGCGTTTTCATCATGAGCATTCATAATATGATAGAATTAAGCTCTTTCTTAGGTGATTTTTGTGTAAATTCTGCTTCAAGTTTGAAGAACATTAACTCCAGAGAGTTTTTCCAAAATAACATGAATGAATTAATGAAGGTTAGCTGAGAGGAAGATGCTCTATCAAAAACTTCCGCGGATGCACTATAGGTGACCAGGTACAGTCTAGTCTAGCATAATTTTATATTTTATAAGAACATCTAAGTATACAGGGTGTTTCCCCTTAGGAGGTCAATACAGCAGGAGGTGATAGAACTCACCTAGATAAACAAAAAATTGTACTTTTTGTTTTTTTACTTTGACCTCTATTGTTTTTTTTTTTTTTTTTGTAAAACGGTCATTAACATTACTTTTTTTTGCTAAAAACTATAAACTACAGACACTCCTCTTTAATTTGATCTATTATTCCCTATGTGCTATTTGCAGTCGTTAAAGAGTTATTGCTCAAAACCTATCCTGAAAGCTATTTTCAAATCTAAATTTGTTTGGAAAAATACTATTACAATCGAAAAATCTTTTAAAAAAAGAAATTTCTATGTAAAAGCAGGCATTTCTTAATAGCAGGAACCGTATTACTCATCAGTACGGCTTGGTACCTGCCTGCCGTATACGTCAAAGTGCACAACCAATCTGACCTCATATATGCACTTAAATAATTTTTAAGTGTGAATTATATACAAGGTTAAATACTACGTATTTACTTGAATGCCTAGCAAGATTAGCCCTATGCGGAATTAGCATTTCATAGAGAGTTTTGCTATGAAATACATTCATAGCGAATTTAGTCAATATGAAATTGACGGAGTTTTCTGCCAAATCCGCAGCTCAAGAATTGCGTGGTAAAAATACTGTTACAATCGAAAATTCTTAAAAAAAAAGTAATTTCTATGTAAAAGCAGGCGTTTCTTAATAGCAGGAACCATATTACTCATCAGTACGGCTTGGTTCCTGCCTGTCGTATACGTCAAAGTGCACAACCAAGCTGACCTCATATATGTTCTTAAAATAATTTTAAGTGTGAATTATAAACAAGGTGAAATACTACGTAAATTTCTATTCTTGGACGCTTATCTCCTACAACTTTAAATATTTTGTAAACTTGATTTTTAAAGAAATAAAATTAAGCAATTTTTGTCTGCTTGTCCCTAAAAGTAGGTATGGGGGACAGAGAAAGAATTACAAATACTGTATTGCCATTTATTTCTATTCTATATATTCATGTGGAAAACCACTAAACTGAAACTGGACTATGTTAGATTTTGTATAGGACTTGTTATTTGTAGTTCAGCGGAAAAAAGTAGTTAAACCAAAAAGAGCCAACTAGAGAAGTGATCCCATAATAATGTCAAATAATGTAAGCAATTTTAGTTGTGTCAGTAGTTCATTTTATATATGTCAGTGGGCAGTATCCAAATATATAGTGAAAAGCGAAATTTTCGTATAGCAAACCCACGAAGGAGTTACCCGAATTGTCCCATTTTCTAACTTAATTCTTTTTTTTTTAAACCTCCTGTGCAAAATTTCAGGTCTCTATGTACACGTGATCTCGCATATCGTGGGGACGGATAATCGGACGGACGAACGAACTTAGTATACCCTACGATTTCATCATCTAGGGTATAATAACAGAAAATATCAAATAAATAAACTATATTAAGTGTTTTTAAGGTTTTCTTCCTGTTAAAATAAATTCAAATTATCAATTTATCACATAATAGCTGTGTTCTTTTGTGTCCGCAGAACAGGGCAGAACAAAAGATACACAAAAGAACGCCTCAGACATTTTCATAGAAGATTTATAAATAGTTCGCTTCAATTGACAGAACAATATGTTCTCTCCAGTATATGGGAGTTCTAGAACAAAGTATACAAAGGAACAGAGCTAATATTGATTTTTGAACTTATCGTGAGAATATAGGCATACGGATAAATAGTAGGGGACAGGCATAAACTTATATAACCATATTTGATTACATCTACGTATGTAAGTGAAATTTTAATTTCCATCAAGAAGTTTTGCTAAAAAGGTTTCAATTCAACCCCTTGTCACTTCCAAGTCAAGTTGGAAGTTAGTACTCATTGGAATCCTCTATATGTAGTAAATAAACTGAGTAAGATATAAATATTAAATTTGTAATGGGAAAATCTGAAGAAATGCAAAGTAGTCGACTTATTTTGTACCGGTTAGAAACATAAAAATAAAAAAACAAGAGAAGTTATAATTGGTCAAGATGAATAATATCATACCCAAGATGAAAATAAAAGTGAAATAAAGTTAAAGTAAAGGAACAGTTTTGTGTGGCAACACAAAGAAGGAGTTGCCCGATTTAGTCAATTTTTGAAATTGCATCTATTCATCAACTCTCTACGTCGACTCATTCGCAGGCAGAGTCCAAATATCTGATTTGTCCCATTTTCGAACTTAAATCTACAAATTTTTAAAAAGACCTTGTCCTATGCGTTTCAAACCGAATGACAAACTTAGTATAACTATCCCAATGAGATTTCATTTATGGTATAAACACGAACGTTTTGATAACCAAAAATATTTTCTGTCCAAGCTCGATAAGTGTGCAATAAATACTGACTATTCTGATATGTGGTGAATGTTCAGAAGCAGAAAACCTGGGTATACTGTACAATGCATTTACAAATATTGAATTATATATAGGAACACATTTCTGATATGAGAATAAACGAAACTGAAGAAGATACGTATATAAATGTCAAAACGTCGATTTTTCATACAACGACTCCTTTTTAAATTTTCAAAAACAAAGCGAAAAGAATGGGTGGCTTATTACCCACTTCACTTTTCATTTTTACTGCCATAAAGAGCCCTGAGATCCAGGAGAACTCATCTGCACAAGCTCATTAAATAATCCAAAAATATTTCCAGAAAGGAGAAAGAAAAAGTTGAAAGGAAAATATAATTCTTCTCGGCAGAACATTATCGCTCGAAATATGTCAAAGAAAATGTTCTGCTTAAAGACGCATCGCGAGTTAGCGCAATTAGCTGAAAGAAATTCTAATTTCATTCCCCTAATGACAAAACCAATAGCATTTCTTTAGATAAAAATCTACTCATTATTCCTCTTCTCCGCTTCCATATTTCATCGATATTCTCCCGTTGTGTCATTGAAGCTAGAGTAGAGCATCCGGCGTAGTTGCTTGCGATAACATGCCTTGCTGTACATATATTGTTTCACATGATAATTGGTAGGCACGCAATGTAAACTCAATTAAACTTTCGTGACCTCAGTTGAGTTTTCATTCCACGCACGTCCCATTTATAGAACCAGATGTCAGCTACAACTATGAGTACTAACTAAATGCCACCAATATGTCTATACCACTCCATTCTGTGACTATCTCTAGGAACCCTTAGAGGAAATTGGCAGATGATTGATGAATTCATAGCGACATGGATTGGGGTCTAGGAAGTCATTTTGAATGTAAAGAACAACAGGAAGACCGTTAAAGGCTATAATTGCCACTGATGGCAGCCATTCTCATTACAAATAAAATTATAATTATAATTTTATCTTTCTGGGCATGATTCGAGCCTGTTTTATTTGTCTCTACCTAGAGACTTTGCAGGAGTGTTTCTATTGCTAAGACAAAAGTTCTGTCATCACAAAAGCCATTAGGACAATGTCAGGCGGTATTTCTTCCTAGATCCTATAAAATTACCCTTGTTGAAATTTATTCGCCATTAAGTTGCGTCTCTATATCTCTCTACGCTTTTATTAGGGGTGACATTAGCCGATAAGATCAATTTGCCATGACGCTTTTAAGGTTTTAAAATGATGTCTCGTCAAGTACCTTATCTTAAAATGTCACAAACAGCAAAGCTATTTCCACAGCTATTTAATTCTTCCTACCCTGATTTTGTGGAGTTTTTATTTGTAAAATACATGAGACTTGCCACGTTTCCATGCCACCCTCTCTCAAAGAAAAAAAGTTAAATTTTTCAAGCTTACAGGGGAATTATGAATAAGCATAGAATCACATTTCTTTCACTGCTTTTTAAATTATGAGTATAAAATTTAGCCTTGGTTAGAGGGTCAGGTGTAGTGGTAAAGTTGACAGCTTTTGTCTTAAATTTATAATAACACTTTAGATATAAAGGATGTCTCGGAATGTTTTTCGTTTTTGATACTTAAAAATAATAACACCAGAATTAGTTCAGACTCGTTTTAATTACTGTAAAATCAAAGAGCAGTTCCTGAATTTATTTCTATTTATGAAAAAAGAAAAGCTGTTTGAAAATGTGCACCATCTGCTTCTTCATACCATTTAAAATGGAACTGACATTTTCAATTACTCACTGGAGCATCACTCCTGGAATAACGTTGATTTGGTCTCTAATTATTTGCTTTAAAACATTCAACATCGGGCGGTGATGGGTTGAAAACTTTACTCTTTAAGTAGCCCCAAAGAAAAAAATCAGCAGGCGTTATATCGGGACTTCTTGGTCACCAGTTGATGTCTCCTCAGCTCTTCTTTTTTTAGGGAATAAATCGTGAAGAGCAGCTAACGAGTCATTTGTAACGTGTAGAAGTGGCTCCATCTTGCTGGAAAAATGTCTTGTGGTTGTAGCCAATCTGGTTTTGCATTTCTGGAAGCAAAAAAAGCCAGATCATATGTCAATATCAATCGGAATTAACGGCTTGGGTGTGAACACTGTTATCCTTAAAAAGTATGAGCCGGTAATTCTTTGACTTAATATGGCAGCCCAAACAACAACCTTAGCCGAGTGTACTGGTTTCTGTTGCAGTTCCAGTGGATTATCGGAAGCCCAATATATACATATATAATTTTATTTATTCACATGGCCGATGATGTGAAAATTGTATTCATCCGAGAACCGTATGTTATTGAAGCTCCTAAAACGATTTTTCATTGCCCTGCAGAATTCGAATAGTTTAGCAGGATCACGCGATCATCGGGCTTTATCTCTTACACAACACCAGTTTTTTAGTGAAAATGTAAGTCTTTGCTAATAATGCGAAGAACCGCTACTAAACTAAACATGTACGCAAAGCGTTTGACACCAGTAATCTCCTCCTGCTGTCTGTGTTTGGCGCGTAAAGGTAAACAACAAAAATGAAAAAAAATCTGAGATGTCCTTTATTTATATATTTACAGTGATAACGAAAAAACGGGGTGTATATTGACAAGTTAGCTCTTGGAAGTATTACTAAAAGTAAACGTTAAATATTTACTTATTTATATATACCGGAAACGGACTTGCGGTTTCAATATTGCAGTTTGCACTAATCCGCAAGTGTGTCTCTATATACTGAGGAATAACTCTCTATATCCTCGGTGTAAACTCAGTATGTAGAACATTGGAACTCAATATTGAAATTGCGAAAATTTTCGCGGTATAGAGAGTTTATTACAATCTGACCCTAGTTATAAACCATTCACGAACCTTTGACCTTGACACTTGTCAAGTTGAAGTGTCTATTACGTTTTTATTTTTCATATAGACCAGTAATTTCACAACATTTCCTCGCATTTAGTACAAATTAAATGACAAATCATATGTAAGTTCTCTAATTAATTGTCAGTATCGTAAACCGCAAGTGTGTCTCTGAAATTGTATTATTGCAATATGACATAATTGCAATATCAACATCTCAATTTGAAACCGCAAGGCAGTCCCGGTATTATTTCTCATTAAACTATGTTTATACCCTATATAATGGAAGATTTCATACGAATAACGAATAAATTGTTATTCGAATAATATTTCATTGGAATAATTAATTAATACTTTGTTTTTGATTTGCTAATTTGTCATTCTCTTATAATTCATCCGCTAGCTATTCCTCACATCCACCATCCGCTTATCCTTTATTATTTTTTTTAAAACTGCATCTACGTATTCATTTATTCGACCTTAAGTTATTGTATGTTAAAATCCTTTTTTTAAAAATCTGAGAACAAATGGTGTCAGATTTAACTCCATTGGACTTTTTGAAGTAAAATTAAAGGTAATTTTTAAAAAGAATTAGTTTCCTTTCAAATAAAACCATTGATTTCTTTTATGAACGCTGAAATTCAAAATGATGAAATAAAAATTTTAAATTAAACGGAAACTTCTTTATTTGTGTCGTATATATGTAGGAGGGTGTTCAAAGTCATAAGGGGCATTTTTTTTTTGTGAAATTAGATACGCATACACTTTTTTTCTATTTTGGTCTAACTACTTGAATATGAAATTGTATTGCGATACGATAACAAGAACCCGTGCCGACTTGATGATAAACTTAGAACTTAGCAATTTGTATTGAGTCCATATTCAATTACTTCAGCATTCGTGAAAAAAAACTCAAACTAATCAAAACCTTTATTTATCGCTAATCTTTATTTATTCTACCATAAAGGCGTTATTCTGCATATTTTCTTTTCAGAGTATTCGTCTTGCAATCCGGATATATCTTTCTGTGTTCTTGTACAAAACGTAACAGAAATTGTTTTTGTTGCTCTTCAACTGCATTAACTTTACCGCTCTTTCGGATGTGTCATTTACTACTCTGAGCGTTGAAATAATCTTTTTAGCTTCTAGAAACGAGGTCGAAGTATCCCACGAAGAAAGACTTTCTTGGAGAAAACTGCCATCAATTTTGAGACAAGAGAACAAAAACTTGCTTTTGGCCGATACGAAATCCTGTATATTTTTATCTGAAAAAAAAAAAAACAAAAAAAAATAATAATAATAGTTAGCTTGATCATAAGTATAAGCAGAAAAATAAAAATAAAAATTAATATACTAACCATACAAAGAACCACTAAGTTCCTCCATCGATGGAATGTACCGTTTCTCATGAGTTAAGACTTTTTCTTTGCTTAAATTAGTTGCTAGGTCCACCTCGTCGTCAAATAGGGAGAGAATAGCTACTTCGTCCGTCAAATACCATAAATGCTGACTAAACTTCTGCAGAGCTGCTTTCGAGATACTTTTGTCAACTTTTTCGTAAGCCTTCATTGACTTTAGGAAGCACAAATCTTGGTGAGGTGATTTCACTGCCAAAATGCATTGAAGCTTAACATAGCATGTCACAATAAAGATACAGACATCTAGTAGTGACGCCTTGTCTTTGCTGGTAATTTTAAATTCAGAACTGAGTATCGATATTTTCAATGATTAGATCGCTCTTGCCATCCAACGAGCTTGGTGCAGGGCACCTGGAGGCCTAATCTTGAACTTCTTTTCTGTGTCTCCGCCTAAGAATATGATAGAGAGCTCAATCAACTCTAGATAGTCATCTCTGACTATTTTTTTGGTCAATTCAGTTCTATAAAATTTAAGTAGATCTTCTAACTCAGAGACCGTTAGGAACGCTTCTATCTTTTCCCTATAACATTGGATATTTACAGGGTCGACTTTTTTCCAGTTATCTTTGAACTTTTTAAACATTGGAATATCGGGGCTTGTTGTCACTTGGCTGATTTTCGATTCAAATACACCTTTCAATACCAGTTCGTAAAAGTGGTGACGGCAAGGAAACAAAAGCACTTCTCTGTCAAGTGTTTGCTCTAGGAGCACACAAGCACCATTGATACGACCTGTATTCGAAGCAGTAGTATCACAACAGAGAATCTGCACTTTATCGGCAAGATCCCAGTCTACGATCGCGTTCCATACAGCCTTGGCCTGTTCTTTGCCAGTAGAATTATCTAATTTGGGGACACCAATGAGCTGTTCTTTCTCACCAAATGAAATCACTATAGCAAGGCGTTCCTCTTTAGATTTTCGAGCATCTAAAGCAGGCAACAGTTTGCCATCTCAGTGAACAGTAACTACGTTAGGTACCTCATTTTGGAAATTCATTTTTATGGCTTCTGCACGTTCTTTCGTTTTTCTATGCGGATTCGTTCGATAGAAGACTTACTTATCGCAAATTCGTCTACATTATGCCCAAGTGCCTCGATAGTAGCTTCAAGAATGAAAACAGTGTCTCTTATACTCAACTGACACCGATCTAATGCAGCCACTAATTTAGGAGTAATGAAATTGTTCCTCATCATTGTTCTACTAGTCCCAGGTTGTGTGCTCTGGATCACAGTTGAAAAATCATCTTGCGGGTCCATATTTTCTCCGGAACTAGAAGATAAATCTTCCTGCAAAGGTTCATACGAAGTGGAAGAAGAAATATATTTGCCCCGCCGGTTTTCTTCTTCAATCGCCCTAATTCGCACCCTTTCCTGTTTATCAGTCAGTTTTTTATTTACCCCAGCTAAGTAGCCGAGCCGACTTGGCTCTCTCTGTCGTAACAAGAAATTTCTATCTTCTTCTATCTTTACCAATTGGAGGGCATCGGCGTGTGAAATATCAAACAAATTGTCCAAATTGTGTGAAAACTCTTGTTGGCGCCTCTTGAATACATCTTGTGTTTTCTTTGCATTTTTTTGCAAGTCTCTCCAAACCTGGTAAAAGTTAACAAGTTTCTTTACGAAATTAGGTAAAGATTTGTAGGAATCCGTGCCTTTTCCCAGAAAATTATACACTCGCGAATAGCAAGATTTGCACTTTCATTCACTGTTAACTTTACCTCTCTGATATTATAAAATAAAACAGCGAGGATTTGTCCATTGGAGGGAAGTTTTGACCCTGTTATTTGATGTTTTGTTTCTCCTACTAAAATTCTTTTCTGTTTAGAGCTAGGCAATTCTCCCGGCATATTAATAAGCCAAAATAATACGTTTATTAATAATTAAATTCGAACTAATGTGCTCATCGACACGAAAGCGCGCGCTCACAAGTATGCGAGTACTGACATATGTATGTCGAAGCAAGTCGGCACAGGTTCCCGTTATCCAAACGTCATAAAGTTTTATTTATACATGTTTTGACATAAGACAAAGAAAATAAGAGGGTATGCAGAAAAATCACTTTAGGTTTTTTTGGACACCGTAGGCATACATAAACTGACAAAGCACCACTTTAAAAAACAAGTAAAAAACCTAGAATTGGTTTAAAGCCAATTCTTCGTTTAGTATACGTCTAGTTTTACCACACTCATCAAATTGACGGATTTTTTACCATGACTGTTAGTGCAACTTTTGGATTAGTAAGTAAAAGAATATAATTAAACAACAAAGACATTTATAATACAGTTATTGATTAATCAAAAATAGTTTCTATTTGATACGTACCCCAATAGAAATTGTTCACAGTTTTACCTTGTCTCTTGCCCCTCAAGGGGCAGTTTTTAAGTAAACCAATACTAATTTGACTGACAAAAAATAAAAATAAATAAATAAAATCTAATTAAATTAATATTGAAATTCAAGACCCTACTATTCAGGTAAAACTCACAAATAATTAGATATTACTATAATAATTAACAACATAAATCTAGAGAAGAACAAAAAGAAAATTAAAAAATGAAATAATAAGAAAGAGACTAAGGTACTATAGCTAAGTTACGCAAAATAAAATAAAATAAGATAAAAAGAAAATTGAAAATTATTAAAAGTGAGCTATGGTGTGAAACAAGAGAATAATATGAATAAGAAAATAAACTAGAAGCGTCGACTTTCATGAACCTCTTAAATCAAAGAACATACATATATGTAACTTTACTGTTAGATGTTCTTTGCTTAAATGTACCGACAGATTGCATGTTCTGGTAACTCAGAGGAAAACTATTCCAGAAACGAGCTCTTTGGAGAAAATAAGAGATTTTCATAGCTAATTTGTGAAAACGAGGTATTATCATATTTTAATAACGTTCAAAGGCTCTGGAAAACTTCGTACAGATAATACGGGATGTTTATATGCAATAAGTTATATAAAAGTAAATCAATCTTCTCTGCTTGAGATAATCAGGAAATGAACAACCTATACAAATTGTGTACGGTAACATGAAACTGCGAAGTCAATAAATGATGCGAATACAATCATTAAAGGTAACTTCGCCCTTCGAAGGCAAATAATATCGAGATTGGGGAAAATCAAACTGCCAAACGTAAAGTAAAGTAGAATTAGGGTTATAATCAATATTCCAATGGATAGTTATAAAAAAAATTGCCAAAAATTAAATTTATGTTGTCGCAGCATTAGACCAACGTGTATCCAATCTTCTGATATCGGAAGTCAATAATTTGGATTCAGCATGCACTCATCCATATGTCTTTGTATGTGTTATTAGAAGACGTAAAGAAAACCTTGAGTAGGTACATCTGGGTCAAGTTGGCAAAAATATACAGTTAAAACGCTCATTCCATTCCAAATGCTGTCTAACAACTTAATTAAAGCTTAATTCGAATAATAAATAACCTTTTTATGAGCTTTTCTTATTTAATTGAAACTTTAGGCTAAATATTATTACGAGCGTAGCCTTAGTTCGTTATTTAAAACACAATATTTCAGATATCAATAACCAGTTCTTCTTTTATTTAACTTCACTGTTTACTTTTATAACATTTACAAACAATTATCAAATCAACTCTTTATAGTTATCGCTAGTACTGTACTTCTAATTATCGCAATCCAAACAGTTTACTGCGTTCACTTCACTGTCTGAAATAAGACTCACCTCCCGGAAACAATTTTTTTTTCGAAACAATTTCTTTATTGGCCTACAGCTACTGACAATTTTAATTTACTTGCTATGGTAATTCTAGATTTCCTTAAAATTAGACAGATCCGTAATGGTCTTTACCCTAATTTATATTTATGACTACTTAGATATGTATATGACATATTTTTCTTATCTCTACTGATTATAATGTGCGAGAAAAAGGCCATATGAAAAAACTCGCTATACCTGACTTAAGCTAAAGTAGGGAAGGTAATTTTATTAAGCATGTTTGAGGCTTAAGGATAACAGTTTTGCCTAAGTAATTTATCTTTATTCTTACCTACTAGAATGTTTCTGGCCTTAGTGTGTCTTGATATTTCCTGACGTTTTAATTATTAATTTCAAGTTTATTGGATACTATAGATAAATTTAGTAATAAAAATGTAGTAGGTACTATTGCAAGCGTACCGGCGGAACCTTTAGTGCGAAATTGCGTATGTAATATTTGTCGGGTTATTGTGCTGTGTTGTATACCTGGGATCGGGTGTTTGGGTTTCTTCGCTTGTGGAAGAAGATTAACTCATTTGCGTTGTTAAAGAGTGCGTTTTTGTTGTGGAGGTGTTGAACGAGGGCAGGTAGCTGGTACCTATTATTGCTTTCGAGGTATTCAGTGGGATAGCTGATGCATTCAGCAAGTAACGGGTTTTCAGAGCTGTCTAATCTATTGAAGAAGTGCATGGTTTGTTTTATGATTTCTCTGTCAATTCTAGATGTATTTGTTTTTTCGTATAGAATTTTGTTATTGATGTAGTGGTATGAATTTGGTTTCCTATATAGGCCCGAGCAACGTCTTAAGATGGATCTTTCTAACACCCGGATCCTTTCCATTTGTGCAGAAGAGATGTCTGTCCAGATAGGGGATGCATATAAGAGTATGGGTCTGATTAATTGCTTGTAGCAAATAATTTTAATTTTCAGATTTAGTGCGGACCTGAGGATTGATCTGAGAGTAAGGAAGGCCACGGTAGCCTTGTTGATGATGCTGTCTATGTGACGGTAAAATTTAAGGTTGGAAGTTAGTGTGAGTCCAAGATATTTGACTACCTCTTTTTGGGCTATTGTTGAATTGCCGATGCGAATATCCATGTGTTTGAGGAGTTGCTTTTGCCGCCGAGTGGACGATTTCACACCAGTGAAGGCGATTGATTCACATTTATTTATATTTATTCTGAGTTTCCATTTGCTGAAATAGTCAGAGATTATTCGCAGGTAGCTATTGATTTTGGCTATAGCTGTAGGTGGGTTTTTCGTGCTGTAATAGAGGATAATGTCGTCTGCGTAGTCAGCGTTTTGATATTGGGACTGACAGCCTGGGAGCTTGGGAAATCAGAAGTGAAGATGTTATATAAAATGGGTGAAAGAATTGATCCTTGGGGGAGCCCGATTTGCGGGCAGAATTCTCTGGAGAGCTCGCGTCCAACTTTTACTTTGTACGATCTGTTGGTGAGGAAGCTGTGTATGGTTTTACACAGGTGTGGGTGAAAATCGAAGGTGTGCAGCATTTTGTACATCAGACCTTCGATCCAGACCGAATCGAAGGCCTTCTCCATGTCTAATAGACAGGCAATTGTTGGTGTTTTTTGGTTGAGATGGTGACTGATATCCGTCTTCAGTTTAAGGAGAGCGTGTGTGGTAGAGCAGAATTGCTTGAAACCGGATTGATTGATTGGGATGATGTTGTTATCCGTACAGTGATCTAGGATTTTATCTTTAAGGAAGCATTCGAATATTTTTCCTAATGCTGGCAGTAGAGATATCGGTCTATAGCTAGCTTGTAAGTTTGGGGGTTTCTTACTTTTGAGGATGGGCATTATATACGCTTTTTTCCAGCTCGTGGGGAAGTAGCCTAGGTTGAAGCAGTGATTGAAAATTATAGAGAGTTTTTGGCTGAATAGTTTGGGTAGTTTTCTAATTATGAAGTTAGGGATTTCGTCTGGGCCGCTTGATTTTTTATTTTTCCTACTGCGGATGTATTCTGTAGTCAGTTTCACGTGGGTAAAGCTAAGGGCTCCGGAGGGCGGTGTTGTGGAGTTGTGAGGTGGTGGGGGTCTTCTGTCGGAAGTTATGGCCGGGTTGGTGCTGTTGAAATCAGTGATGTGGTCGCTATTGTTTAGGAACTGGTTGTTAATATCGTTGGAAACTCTAGCCGCCCAGTTATCTTGGGCTAAGGCTGCGTTATTAATGCTGATATTAATAAAGTGTTCTCCTAGGCAGTTTGCTTTTTCCATGTCTGTGACCAGCGTTGATGTAGTGTTATTGGAGGAGATGGTGAGGTTTGGGAAAACCGAGCTGTTGGATTTATTTGTTAAGTTTTTGATATTTTTAAATGTGTTTGTGTCCATTCTAATGTTGGAGAGTTTTTTGTCCCAATAGTTGTTGTAATGTGTCTTTATTTGGTTCTTGATTAGGATATTTAATAGGTTGATACGTGATTTTAGATATTGAAAATTAGGGTTTAGTCTATTGCGATGGAAAATTTTCCTGAGTTTGTTTTTAGTTTTGATTATTTTTATGATTAGGTCAGGTAGCGGGATAAGGGAGTTTTTATTTATAATGCATTTGGGAGTAGACGCATCAATTGCGTTGTTGATTATACTGTTTAGGTTAGTGATTGTTTGGTCTATTTCTGCACGTGATAGGTTTCTGTTTGTGGGGATTTCAAAGGTTTGGAGATCTCTGTTGGTTGAGGATCTCAGTTTGTATGTATTAGTTCTGCTATAATTGCGGATTACTACGGGGTTAGGCGGTGACATGTTGTCGTTGATTTTAAGTTGGAGTAGGATGGCGTCGTGATCAGTGTCAAAGGGTTCTGATTCCAGAAACGGGGAGAAGTTTGGGTTTAAGTCGATGTTTGGGTTTCCCTTTATGAGAAATAAGTCAAGGAATGAATGTGTATTCCCTCTGTGAAAAGATGGATCTCTACTAGCGAGTAGGTTAAGGTTAAGGTTAATAGCGTTTGCTGAATACCAATTATAGAGTGCTGTTCCGGCAGGATTGTCGTGTGCATTTAACCAAGTGTGATGTTTGGCATTGAAGTCACCTCCAATGACGACAAATGACTTTTTGTTAGTCGGTGATAGGCTAGTGAGGTCTAGAATTTTAGTCAGCTCTGTGGGCACTAAAACGGGCGCGAGGGAAATAGTGTGGTATAGGGCAGTGATGAAGATTTCGCACTTATCGCAAATGAGTTTTATGGTAGTATGTTCAATGCTGTTAAGTTGGACAGAAAGCTGAATTGGAATGAAGTTTAATGACTTATGAATTAGTATACCGGTTCCTCCCCCTTTACCAGTGGTTCGGTCGGTACGTACGAGGTCAAAATTATGGAAATGTAACTTGCTTTGCATTAAGCTTTGTTTCCGAGAGGAGGACTATGTGTGGCTTGTTCCTTTTTAGGAAAATATCAAGATTATGTCTTCTTGTTTTGGCTACTAATGAGTTGACATTAATAGCAACTATTTTGAGGGTGTGAATACTGTGTGTGTTTGTTTGAGAGATTCGTGTGTTCATTGAGATATTTGAAACAAGAAGGAGACGAGAGCGATTTTTTTCTCGTCAGGGGAGGACAGGTTTCGGAACTGAGGCAGGAATTCGTTTATCTGCTTCAGTATATTTGTGAAGTTATTGCCAAATAATAACTGGCATTCGTTGTTGAGAAACGAAAAGGGCGAATCTTGGAGTTGAGGGGCAGTTTGTATAGGGTTATTGATTTGGGTTCTATTGTTAGCGCTAAAGAGATTCGCAAAAGAGGTTGTTGGCTGAATATAGTTATTTACTGCTTTCCTTTTGAAGATATTTTCATTGCGCAAGGCAGTTTTTTTTTCTTGTAGTCTTTTCAAGATGGTTAAATATTGCGGGCAGTTTCTGTAACTGGCGGGATGTCCTTCCTCGCCACAGTTAATGCATTTCGGAGTTGTGCTCGATATGTTTTGGCATTCTCCTGGACTATGTATGGATAGGCATTTGACACACCTGTACCTCATTCTACAGTTGGCTGCAGTGTGGCCATACCTTTGGCAGTTTTTACACTGCAAGATTTCCGATCTCCTGAGAGTTTCGACAGAGACAGTTTGATAACATAGGAAATCAACTTTCAGCAGGTCTTTAATGTTACCAGTCGGACCTTGCTGAACTAACCAGATATCTAAGGGTACGTTCTTCTTGATAGAGTTACGGGTCGAAAATCGAGATATTTTGAAAATTTCTGTGATGCCTTTAGCTATTAGTTCATCAAAAATATCTTTTTCGGAGAAGTTTCCAGCCAGATTTTTTATTAGCACGCTATGCGATTTCATGGACTTAGGGGTGTACGTGTAGTACTGTTTTTTAGAATTTTCCAGGAGTTCTTTCGTTTTCACGAAATCACTGGTTTTTTTCAACTGAATATGTGTCACATTTTTGTTGACTTTTTTCAGTGAGAAATCTGAGGAAAAGGCTTTGAGCGCGTTAATTGTCTCTCTAGTTTCAATGTTGTATGTCACTATTGGTGGGAGTTTTTCTAGTTTCGGGTTCGCCGTAAGTGTTTCGTCTAATAGGGAGAATCTATTTGCACTATCGGGTTTACCGTTACTTACTTGCACTTTTGCTGGGCGTGTTTGGTGTGTCTCCTGATTCCTGGAGGTTCCTGGTTTTCCTTGCACTTGGCTGCTTTGTTCTTGGATATGCCTCTGTAGGTCTGCTACAGTCTGCTTGAGCACTTCTATTTGCTTCAGGTATGGGGCGATGTACGCTTCCTTTGTCCCGTCTTCAAAATTTGGCTCTGACGATATTATGGCGTCACTGCCTGAGATTTCTTCGGCATCCATATCGGAGGTATTGTCCGGTTGACCTGGCATTGTATTGCCTGCTAAGCGTGGTCGGCGCTTCTTCTTCGTCGTTTTTTCTTTTCCCATAAGGGGGAAATGTTTCTGAAATGACAGGCCAGGGAAAACCCCGGCCGAAAAATGTGCGTCAGACACTCCTATTGCTACGTCACTATTTTCAGAAAGTTCAGAAAAACTTACCTCTTTTTTAGATTTAAGCCAACGCCTAAGCTCCTTGGCCCGTTCGCGTCTAATCTTTTGGTCCTTCTTTACCTCAGTCCTCCTTTCCTCCCTTTTTGCTTCTATGCTGTCCACTTTGTCTGCTTTTTTCGCTCGATTTTGTCCGCTCGATGTTACCTGCTCGGTCGTTCTCTCACGAATGGCTCACCTCCCGGATGTGACTAGCGCCGTATTTATACTCTACAAATTATACTAGAACTTCCTGAATATTCCATTTTCCGAACCCAAGGTTTACTAAGATGTCACTAACCTAAAGTTGCTTCCATTTCATGTCGCTTGTGTCACTTTGTGGCACGTAAAAATATCATATTTCACTTATCTTAGTTAAGCATGATTTAAGTCCGCTCAACTCAAGTAAAGATCCCGCTCAAGTAGAGAATCCGCTCATGACTTACTTTAGTCCGTTCTAGCAATGAACTCACACAAGCAGTCAGTTCACTTAAAATTCGAGCGTTGAATAACCGCTCAAATGTTGAGCGGACTCACTGCTTGAGTTTAGCAATGTGTGAGTTAATATTGAAAAATGAGTCCGTCTTTGACAACCCTGGGCGCAGGCTTTTTTCTAGTCTTCTAAAGGTTGAAGTCATGAACAAGAACTCTTATCCTTAGTTTCGATTTCTAGAAAACTTGCGTACTGCCAAAGCTGCCTGATCGGCTAACTTATATAACCGTCAGTTTTTTAATTTTAATTTCGTAAAATGCAGATCACGTGGAGAATGAAATCCGGAGAAAATCAATATCTGAAAGGATTGAACTATCGATCGAAGTAGGTTCCTGCGTTTTTGACATCTTGCATGTACCGTAAAATCACGAAATACAATTATTAACAAAATTTTTTTTTCGTTCGGTCCCGCTATATATTTTTATGAAAAATATAAAGTAATTCTACTTTATTTGGCATTTGTATCAGAAAAATTGGTTGCTCTGTTCTCGAGATATGATTTTTTTAAAATGACGTTTCATGGTACAAACACGAAATTTCGAAACCTTCTAGCTAGTGTGGGAGGGGGGGGGGGGGTGGAGCGGGGTAAGGGGAAACAAAAATCACGTGTGAGCTATATAGAAAAGAAGAAAGGAAAAAATCACAATTAGGAAACACAATAGCAAACAAAAAAGGAACGCATAGAATGGAGTGAAGCCGACAAGAAAGGGAAGTAGGAAGAACTCTTAGAAGAAACAGAGAGGGCCCCTATAAATAGGGGTTAACTAGAAATAAAAATTACGCAAGTGGGAGCTCAATAATTTCCGACGGCAAAAATTCTGTCTGAAAAAATCATTTCGAAATGTTTCTCTATAACTTTTCGATTAACTAAAAAATTTTGTTTTTTTTATGGATACGCTTTTATTGAGAGATTATCTGTACAAAATTTCAGGAAGATCGGATGTCATGTACCTATTTAAAAAAAAAATTAAATGTATAATTTTGCATACCCACTTTTGGCCATTTACCAATGATTTTTGAAAACGTACAGAAATGCCACTTACAGAATCGGCAATCTACATAACTCCTCTGTGGTTGATATCTTACCCAAATGAATTTGGCGCTTTCGTTCAAATTCTGTTACAATTTAACAGCGATGACTCCCGTGAAATTTTATAAAGTTTGAGAATTTCCAAGCCTACAAAACCCCGGACTCTCCTACATTATTTCGGTTTCGCTTGGCCATCTGGAGTTCCCACTTACGTGACCTTCATTTCTAGTCAAGCCCAACATATACTGTTAATGAGGCCGAATTCGGTGATAATGAGTGAGGACCCTCTCCTTGTAAGACGGATGGTGCGTCCGAGAAGGGTCTATTCCTTTGTACATCGATGTCATTTTGCTAATTGACGGTATCGTTTGCTACATTGACATTCAATCTCGTTCTCATACTTATCGAGCTTCCTGACTACATGAATAGCAATCTAAAAAAAAAACTAAGAAGCAAGGAAAAAAGCTAGTATTGGTATTAAACCAATTCTTACGATACCTTCTAGAGATGAATGCCCGTCCGTAATTTCGTATGATCACCTCTGTGAAGGTTTGATTGTTGAAGTAGTTCTCCGCATTATTTTTCTAGAACGGTTTGTCGGACAGTAAAAATGATTATAACCAATTTCATAAGATTTCATATTCTGAACAACTTTTGCGTACAATAAACACGTCTAGCACTGATCGTTTTCTCAATATACGTAAAAAACCTAAATATTTATATGGCAACACCTAGAAGCGGTTGCCCGATTTAGCCCATTTTTAAGATTATATTTACTATTTCTATGAAAATGTCGTGTACAATTTCAGCTCTCTAGGTCAATACGTTCTTATAGGCAGTATTCAAATATATAGTGAAAAACGGAATTTTTGCATGGCAACCCTACGAAGGAGTTGCCCGATTTGTTTCATTTTCGAACTAAGATTTCCTTTTTCAGCATTCTAAATGAACGCGTGCTCGCCTTATCGTGCGGACGGACAACAAAATAACTTTTGATATTATTCCTGGGTGTCCAAAGCATTTTGCTCTATCATCATTATTGCTATGCGTTAGAAACGGAATGACAAACTTAATATACCCTATCATTTCATAATTTAGGTCAAGGGGTATAAAAACGTCTGAAAGGCATTCGGAACGTGCATTTATTTTCCATTTCAAATGGGAAGCATAACATATGCGCGCATCCAGTATTCGAATTCGTTTGCTGAATAACGCATAAATACACGGCTGTCAAATTAAACAGCTGTTAACCTGTCAACTACAGTAAAGGAAATTGCATTCTTGATTTTGTTGAGAAATTTCATCAAAGTCGTTGATCGTTTTCACAGAATATATAAAAACCTCAATTTTTGTATGGCAACACGATAAACGGGTTACCCGATTTATTCCGCTTTGGAAATTGGGTTTACTATTTTCATGAAAACCCTGTATTTCAGCTCTCATATCAACGCTTTCTCAGGCAGCATCCGAATATAAAGTGAAAAACGAAATATTTATTTGGCAACCCTATGAAGAAGTTGCTTGATTTCTCCCATTTTTGATCCTAAATCTACAAGTTTTTTAAACAGGCCGTGGGCAAAGTTTCAGCTCTCTAAGTTAACGCGTTCTCAAGATAACTGACAGACACGCAAAAATCAAAATAACTTTTAATATTATAATATAATATTTAATACACATTTCATCTACAGTATAAAAATTACAACAATGAGCTGGAGTAATGAGTGCAGCGATTTACGTACGCAATACAAAACTCGAAAAATTAATCAAGTTATTTATTACGTTTTTTTAAATGAATTCTTTTGGTGAAAAAAAAATTTAAGTTTCCAAGTTCCCAACGTTTCGCCATTGCTAGCCGGGAACCACCTAAAATATTAGGTGCATTGACAACAGTCTAGTCTTGTGGAACTGATATGATATTTGAGTACCTGTTGAAATCTGATCAAAGATATTTCTGTCAATGACAATGAAATTTTCCTCTTTTATGAATAAGTCCCATAATTATTTTATGGGAGACTGTTATTATTTATATTATCACGAAAATTTCGATAAAAAACCATGCCCGTGGCTTGGAAGTTATGTCAAGAGAACCATCTTTTACTGACTTATTCGACATCTACCTTTCTGGTTGGCTGACCCAATTCTGCATAACCAACGTGTCTGTTCCATATGCCCATCTTCCTACTTTTACTCATGGAAGTTTCTTCAGCATTGCTTACATCTATGCAGTCAAAATACACCTTCTGTGGAGCTCGATTGCTGATAAGTTTTATATGGAGCCCACTCGTGATAAGGCGCTCATTTTTTCCCATTTACAAAAACCCCGGGAAGACTTGAGATTTTATCAGTTGCCGCTGAAAAGGTTTTGAACCCATTGAACACGTTTTAGTATACTTCCTATTGACCTCTTAAGTGAATGCTTGGAAATGAAAAGATTTGGCTTAAAGCAAGGGAATTGAATAAGGAGTGCGATTTGTACCTAGTCCCTTGATGGCATGATGCTTTTAATGTAAGAAGATAAGAACACTTCGGAGAGAATTCAGTTAATGGGACTACGTAACTGCAATTCAGTTGCAGACAAGAGATTGTAAGTATAAAATTTTAATCGCATTTGGGGTCATTGTGTTTATTAATTTTATCACTTTTATCGGTATTGATTTGGACCCGAAAGACGTGAGAGGTACGAAAATAAATTCGATATCAACTGCTAAGAACTTTTATCTTTAAATGTTGTTCTCTCTTACACTGAAATATTTCAAAGAAAAGTTAATGCGAATTAAAATTTTAAAGGAAAAAAACTGTATGCGTTTGTTTTTTTTATGTAAGTATTCGATTATTAGAGCCATTATTAGAGGCTGCCATAAGGCGGAATTTAATTACATTTACAATGGATCTTTATTTTGGATGATGTATTAAACCCACTCGCTGATGACATTGTGGTTTATTACCGGTTATTAACGTCCGGTTATATGTTGTATGCGTGTCCTGCTGTATTGTAATATCTTATGTCTTGCCTTAAGGCCCAGTTTTATCAGTTGGTGTAGATGATGAATTATATTAAATAGTAGATACTTAAAAAATAAATAAATTTATGTATAGTAAGTTGCACTGTAGTTTTTCTAATCCTCGTTGCCAGTTTATGTTGTGTATGTGCACAATAAAATACCGAATTTGTGCTAATTCATTTTTTATTAATACGACTTTTTTTCGAATTTGTAACAATTTTAAATAGCTTCCTTGTCAAACGTTATTCATCTGTCTTTCTTCATACAGGATGCACAACGAGTACAGGAGATACAGTTTTTACGCTGAAACTTTCCTTGTTCGTTCAGGTATTTTAAATATTTGTGGCAATTAAGGGGACTCTAGCCGCCATTTCCCAATCAGCGCTGTCATTATTTGGAAAACTTTTTCCATAGTGCGACGTCCTAATCTGTTTACTTCTGAGGTAGTACCCGTAATTTCAAAAAATAGTGAAGGAAGGATAAGACGAACGAGATAACCGAGTAGTAAAAATTGTTTTTTTTTAATGCTCTTGGCAAACAAAATGTCGCCGCATCTCCAAATAGAGTCCCGTAATATTACACCATTCATTAAATCTGTAATGATGCTTTTTGATTTTGGGAACTTTATCCATTAATATCCTCTAACTTTCCTGTACATTCTGTCAAGATGACTTTAATCTGAGACTATAGTAAGATTTCTGAGATTTCCAATAAATTTACAATAATCTCTCCACCTCCATTTCGTCAACAGTTATAGGATGCTTAATACTTTTCAAAAACTAAATTCAAATTCAATAAAAAGTAAAATTAACATCACTTTGTTAAAAATTTCGAACTGAGAGTCCAATAGAAACTATCTCGCTTAACCGTAATTTGTATATGAAATCTATGTATACTGATCTATACTGATGTTAACTTTTTGAGTACGGAATGGGTAGGTTTCAAGGATGAGTAGATCTTACGCTTTTATATAAGAACAAGATTACCAAAATCCATTGAGCCTTACAGGTTTTAAAATTTGCTCTTATAAACGTTTAACAAAAATATGTAGATACATAGATACTTATTGCGTGATTTATGAATTTCTATAAGATTCGATATTTTAAAACACTACACACAAAAGTATTAGAAAGTTTATACAATTATAAAATGATTGAATTTGCCCATCATCATGAGATAAGAATTAATCTTTAACAAACGAAATCATAGCATTAGCAATAAAAAATATGAAATATGCTTTTCTCCACACTCAGATGTACAAATTCGCAACAAATATTTTAAGTATGTTTGCTGTTGTAGTTCTCCGATGCAAGTCGATGCAGTTTAGGTCTATAGTCATTACAAAAAAAAGGTGTGACAATAATATTATCATTAGACAGGAAGGTTATTCAAACACATTTTCATTCATACGATACAAGCATACAAGTTTTGTATGAAGTATTTCTCTATATACTAAATAGGTTGCAAATCTTCATGTAAGAATGCATGCATGTGCATAGGGAACAAATATAGAGAAGGGTTTCTAAATGTATAGTCTCTAAAATTCGACGCTGTTAGATCGGCTCTTATACATACATATATATATATACAGGGTGTCCCGTAAGTGGTGTAATATCCGAAGGCTACGAATAGGTCATGCTTAGACAAGCAAAATATTGTATGGGACTTTAAGATATTTCAGTATATTTTTATAGATCACCCTGTAACTTTTGAACGTTACACCCTATAATGATGATTTAAACTTTGGTAGATAGATAATTATTGAACCTTACCAATGGTCTATAAATTTTTTTTTCCTCCCTTCTCCGCTTTGATGTTATCATTCAACAAAGTTAACATTTCGGAATTTTTACTCGTTTTTCTTATTTATCCAATTTTTCATATTGGATTTAAGAAACCCAAAAGCTTAGCTTTAAAATGACCTATCACACTCTGTACCTAAAATGTAACCCTTTGCGTTTTTTGCACTTTTTCTTAAGCATATCCAGCGAAAATGGCTCAAAACGTCATTTCCAATAGGTAATTGCCTACTTTCAGGGACTTATTGAACTTTTCCTGCCATTTTTTTCTGGATATTCTTAAGAAAAAGTGAAAAAACAATGCGGAAACGGTTACATTTTGGGTACAAAGTTTGATAGGTAATTTTAAAGTCTATCTTTTGGGCTTCTTAAATCCAGTATGAAAATTTGGTATTATTGACAAGTTTTTCGATAATAATAGTAGTTAAATAAAAAAAAACGAGTTAAAATTCCGAAATTTTGATTTTGTTGAACCATGGAAAGGGATTATATATCTATCAAAGTTTAAATCATCATCATAGAATGTAACGTTGAGAAGTTACGGGGTGATCTATAAAAACATACCGAAATATCTTAAAGTCCCGTTATCTCGGAAACTGTTAGAATTGCCCTCCCCACCCATACAATGTTTTGGACGTCTAAGCATGACATATGCGTAGCCTTTGGATATGACGCCACTTACGGGACACCTGTATATATTCGGTCTTTATAGATTTCTTTACTCTATGGTTTTATTAAAAAAAAAAACTGTCGCAGCAAATAGTTTAGCTGTGCTTGTCAAAAAATTTCAACTGAAAAAAATTTATTCATTTTATTATAACATCCGCAAATTTCCATTGATTCTTCAAAAATGAGGCCAAGAGGTTACGGAGTAAGTAATTAAGAGATGTTCACTCATCACATTCAAAAAGAGATATTCCAATAAAAAGTTCAAAGAAAAATTCAAAATGAGAGCAAAACACATGTTAACCTGCAAATAAAAATTTAAATGAATTTTTCTATAATACAGATTTTGCAAATAATAGGCCTTAATGCTGCCTACTTCGCCAAAAATTTAGAAAAAAAAGAAGAAAAATCGACAAATATTTTGTAAATTTGTGCATCGCTCATCTCCAATTTTGATGATATTTTACAGGTTGGCTTTATTGTTAACAGTGCTTTGCTGAAATATTTTTTGTTTTTGTCAATTTTTGACGGAAATATGGTACTTTGAAATTTGTAAAGAGTGGACAATTTTGCTTGGTAGGTGTAAGTTTAAAAATGTATATCTCAAGACGTACACATCCCATGCGCATAAAATAAACGCTATTTATTTAAAGAGAAGCCTTGATGTTCCTGTAAAAATTAGTCTGGGTCCTTTTTCTGAAAATTTGTCTTCAAGGATAATGGATATGTTCGTAATCGTTGAATATCTCAAGATGCTAATTCTTCTTTTTTTTTTTTAATCAATGAGTTTTGAAGAAGCTGGAAGCTGTAAAAAGGAGAAAATAGAACTCCTTGAAGCTTAGATAGAGTTATTTTTTTAAACATATATATGTATTTCAGAAAACTTGGAACGAAAATTAATGGCGTGTGCAGAGTTGTCAGAGTATGTGCAGTGTGTTCGGTAAATAAAAAGGATGGAGTGGCAATGGATTCTTTGGATTGTTTGTTCAGACTGTCCTCCCTAAAATTACTCCTTCCCCCTTAAATTTCCGTTTGCAATTTTTTCGTTTCTCAAAGGAAGTGTAGTCACTTGAATGTTCAGAGGTCCTTTTCGGATATCAGCGGATCAAGCCACTGGTTACAAATACGATATCCAATGTATTACAATTTATGGTCAAATGTTTCAATTATCGAGCATTAAATTTTAATTCTTGAAAAAATGTCATACACTTTGCAATGTTATCCTTGATCCTGTGAAGTTTTCCATCGAGGACCAATTTTTTTTCCTTCTAAAATATGCTTCCGCTCAGAGCATATTAAAATTTTAGTGTTATGCGAAAGCTGAAAAAGTTTAACGCTTATTGTGTTCCATTTTTCTTATTTACCGAACGCTGCACATAATTTGACAACTCAGCACACGTCATCAACTTTCGTTCAAAGTTTTCTGAACTACATATTTTTAAAAAATAACTCCAGCCAAACTTCAAGTGGTTCCATTTTCTCCTTTCTACAGCTTCTTCATAACCCATTGTAGATTAAAATGAAAAAAAAAAACATAAATAAAAAAAATAAAAAAAATCGAGAATGAGCGTTTTGAGATATTCAAGCATAACGGACATATCCATTATCTTTGAAAACAAATTTTGAGAAAAAGGATCTCGACTAATTTTTACAGAAATCTCAAAGCTTCCTTAAATAAATAGCGTTTGTTAAATGGGCTTGCGATGTGTGCCTCCCACATCCTGATATAAATTTTTGTCACTTAATCTAACTTTTATTTATATATATATATTATTGATCTTAGGCCAATTAAAAAAAAATTTATCTTGTTATTATTTTCTTTAGATTTCTTATTTACTATAGATATAGTAAATAAAATTTAAGAAATGAACTAAATCGGAAAATCCCTTCTCGGTGTTGCCATATACGAAAACGCTGTGTATAAAATTTCAGCTCTCTACGTGTCGACACGTTCTCAGGCAATGTTCAAATACATACACAGTGAAAAATCACAGTTTTGCATGGCAACACCAAGAAAGGGTTGGCCGATTTGGTCCATTTTTGAAGTTGTATTTGTAATTTTTATGAAAACCCGGTATGCAAAATTTCAGCTCTCGATGTTGATGCGCTCTCAGGCTGTGTCTAAATATATAGTGAAAAACGAAATTTTCATATGGCAACCCCATGAAGGAGTTTCCCGATTTGTACCATTTTCATCGTAAATTTACTTTTTTTTTAAAGAACGTGTCCGAAATTTCTGTTCTCTACATACACAGTACACGCGTTCTAGAGTTATCGTGACGACAAATGGACGGAAAGACGCACGGACATACGGACATACAAAAATTGAAATAAGTTTTAGAGTCCAATCCATTTTGGTCTACCAGTGTAATTTCTATGCGTTACAAACGGAATGACAAACTTAATATAACCTATGATTTCATCATCTAGGGTATAAAAATAGCTAGGGTATAAAAATATGTAAATTTAATAGGGCATAGCTACTTTCATTACCTTAAACATTTGCTTTACATAGGTGTATGTAAATAAATGCATTAAAATTTTAAATATGAATTGACTAACGTGTAACAAATTTTGCATGAGATATATTTGGTTTATATAATATATAAATTAAATATGATAGTTTACACTTTGTGGCGTATTTGATTTACATCTAATGACGAAATGCAAAATATTTCAAAATTTAAATTCACTTTACCGTGCAGCGCAATACAAAATCAAACAATTTTCCATACGTTTATTGAATTTAAAAAAATACATCTTTTAGGGAATTAAAAGTACATAAGTATATATTTTTACTGCAAAAGGTTTTAAGTAGGTATATTAAGTTAAATTAATACATTGATTTAATATTGAATATATTTCATTAAAGCACTTATATGATTTTCTGAAAAAGTCAAAATTCTCAACTATATAGGCAATTTGGAGTTGAGAGTAATTTTCTTGACTTTATCCAAGTATTTCTCTATCACTATTCTGAATATTTTACTTATGTTATATTAAGTCAGGTAAAAATTATTTGTCTCCGTTAAGTATAGTTAAGTATTTCAGTATGGTGGTGTGGCTCCGATATCAAACTGATGTTTGCTAAATAAAGCAAGTTGCCAAAACGCTAAACGCAAAAAAAAAACATAGATAGATATCCAAAACATTCACATTTTGTTATACTAGAAGTCGAAGGTATACTTTTTAAAGAAACTGGAAATTATAAAAATGTATATCCCAAGTAACATTGGAGGTTGAATTTCTTATCTTCGACAGCCGATCAAGTTATTTTTGTTAAAATTACGTAAACTAGACTTAAGAATTTAATCTCAAGGTAAATTAATTTAAGGTAAATTAGGAAGGAAATTGTACTTAATAATTTCTTAAATTAGGCCTTTAAAGTAATCTTGACTTTGTAGTTAATTATTAGGGAAAAATAACATAATTATTAATTTTTAATTTACCTCATAGGAATGAGAAAATTAGGGAAATAAATAGGGAAAATTTCCTAAATCTAAGGCAAATTTCATTACTTTTTACCTAAATTTTACTTAAATTTGAAGTCAAATTTAAGGAACTGTACGAACTTTGTACTTGGATCTATTCACCAGTTCAAGCCAAGATAATGTAAATATTCCCCAAATAATTTCCTTTCAATTGTGTTCGCCCTCAAAGTCTGAATTATCAAAAAAGTTAACCTCAAGGTAATTTGGACTAAATGGGATCGTTTAGTGAAATCCCTAATTGATGAATATACGTAATATACTGCGGAATCAATGAACTGTTCCTTTCATTGAATTGCTTCATCAAGATTACAAATGTTGCTCCTTTTTACGACACATTTATATCGGAACCAGTTAGGCGCTGGAATACCATTTGCATCGTTTATGAAGATGCTACACTTGATTTCGGCCAATAGATTTGATAATTAGCTTTCCAACTATGCGGAATACACACATATTCAACTGCGCTTGCATTCACCCTCTTTGTAACAAATCTTGTATCCAAATGATGTTGCTAATGACTTTGTTTGCTATTCTTAAGATCTAAATAAAATATAGCAGTTAGCAATATCGAGATATCCTTACCGTCTTTCTGTTTGACAATCAATTCAATTCTTTCAATTGTCAAATATGTTTTATTTATTTAAGGTGAAATTCTATAATATAGGGCGAAATGCCATATTTTAAGTCAAAATTTCTTTATAGGAAAAAGTTATCATTGGCTTTGAACACAAAATTCCCTAAATAGGGATTTTTGCCTTGAAAGTTGAATATTTTGATTATTTCGCCTTGACATCCAGGAAAGTCGTCGTATAAAGAAAATGTTTAAGCCAAACTAACTTTTACGTCGAGAAATTTAGTATGTGCCATATATTAAAGCAATGAATAGAAAAATTGCTTTTTTCATAGTTACTGAAAAAAAAAAACTCAAATAAATGAGTTTTTCTTAATTTCAGAATGATTTAAGAATATTGAAATTAATTTCAAGCTTCTAAATGGCAAACCAAAGAATAATTTAAAAAACTTTAAAATTATTATTTTTTAAATGTAAAATACTTTTAAAGCGCGTGGGTGTTTTTCGAAAAACTTTTTCCATATTTATCAATAGAATTTTTCTCATTTGAAATTAAGCGCTCAGAAGCTGAGAGGATTAATTTTGAATGTGCCCATAATTTCCATATAATTTAATGATTCAAGTTAGAGGTATGTGCCTTGTTCATAATATTTATATTACCTATTAGGGAAAATATACACACGCACAATTCTTATCAAATGAAATTCCTTCTACATTAATACAGACCATAACATGAGCAAAAATAGGTCGATATTAAGAAAAATATACATAAATTCGACGTGCAATTTACGTTAAATTTACCAAATCAAGGAAATGTGTTGACTATTCTTTGCATTATTAAATATATGTATTCGGATAAAACTTTTTTATTTATTAACTTTTATTCTTTGAGGTTTGCATAAGTGGTATGACAGTGATTATCAATCAAGTCCAAGCCTTACAAACAGTCCGGCTAAAAGAGTGCAGTATCCACAGCAAGAATAGGTTGCCGTAATCTTAAATCAGTGTCAGCACCAGTACGATAGTTTACATTCATCTTCAAATCACCCCTTGATCCCGGGAAGTCAATACAAGTCCGTGAAGAAGGTTATTGTGATTTTTCATTTAATCAATCAACATTTAAATACAGGCTGTTTTCTCCATGGTGCCTTTCCAACGACCGTTCAACCAGCCCGGTGCTCCTCTCATCTCAGGAGTTATTGTGGTCTAAATTAAAGATTTCGGATTTTCTTACCTTTTTTTACTTTGATCTCTAATATTTTTGCAACAAGGTGGTTAACATATACTTTTTTTTATAAAAACTGTAAACTCTCCTCTTTAATTTGACCTATAACACTCTATGTGCTATCTGCAGCCGCTAAGGAGTTAGCTAAATTCGGTATGACCTGCATAGGTGCAGGCTGTTTTGAAAAGATTCAACGTGTTTTGTTAAAAACTTGCCTTTTTTCTTAAACACCCTGTCACTCCGAAACCGTTGAAATGCCTCCCCCTCTGCCCCTTTTTACAATTTTTTGTTCGGTTTGGTGAGTGCTTTCTCCTGTTCTACTGACCACCATGGAGGAAACACCTTGTATAGTAACGTAAACATGCTGAGAGAATATTGCAGAGGACAAAAATGAAATGGAAGTTTACCGAGAATATATTGCTCATTATCTATACCCCAAGCTCTTAATTTTGCTTCAAATCGAGTTTGATGAACCACGTTTCGAAATTAAGTTGATATTGGAAACAAAATTGAGAAAATGGTCAAAATTCAAAATTTTCTTCATAGTGTATCAAAAACCAGAATGGAAAATGGTGAACTTTCAAAATGTAAGAAAATTCATACAACAGACGCGCTTGCGTCTAAATGTGAAATGACAAAAAAAAAACACAGGGTGATTCGTAGAAAACTATTCCAACATGTGTTAATCGATTCCATACAGTGTTGTGATCAGTATTCACAATGAGCAATTTTTTCATAAAACCGCTCCTTCATCCCTTTTTATATCCTTTATATTAACTTCACCGCCGTGTCCGCAAACTTAGAAAGTAAAAATTGACCACTTCCCGGTATCGAGCTGAAATTTTCTACATCGATTTGTCGTCGATGATAATGCACTTTGACAATACATACACGCAATAAACACACACAGCCACACACAAAATTAAAATGTTATGGATGCCCAAACTTTAAAGATTTAATCTGAGTTGTAGCATATCTTATAATTAAACTTTTCTTGTGTATATTACTTTTTAGTACATTTTATTTATAAAATTTATTTATTTTAAAAGTTTTTTTAATATATTTTATTTTCTACTTTTTAGTCATACTTTCGAAACTCGACTCTCTGATCTCGACGCGCGAATCTCGACTCTCGAAACTCGACTCTTGAAAATCGGCTGTCGAAAATTGACTTTCGAAACTCGACTCTCAAAACCGACTCTCGAAACACGTCTCGGAAATCGACACTCGTAACTCAACTCTCGAATCTCGAAGTGTGGTAACTACCACCTCCACCCCAACCCCAAAACTCCCCAACGCGTAAGAAACTTTTACCCCATTGGAAAGCTCCCCATTCACTCATATTAAATCGAGAAACCTCATTTAAATCCATCCACTTTTACTACCCTAAAACTCTTTCGCCACGAATGGCACTCTCAGGCGCTCAGACACAAACTTTCTCAGTCAGGAGTCTGTAAGTTGATAAAAAGAACGAGTTAAAACTCCGACATTTAAAATTTGTTGAGTCAAAACTTCAAAACGGATATCAGGAGACGAAAAACTGATAGTCCATCCGAAGGGACCAACGATTATCTATTTACCAAAGTTTAAATCATCATCATAGGGCGTAACGTTCAGAAGTTACGGGGTGATTTATGAAAACATACCCAAATATCTTTATTTGTTAAAAAAATGGCTGAAGGAAGGGTTTTACGAAAAAAATTCTCGTCGTGAACGCTGATCGCAACACTGTAAGAAATCGATAGGCGCATGTTGGAACACTTCTTTATGAATCGCCCTGTATACATATATTTTTCCGCGCTTTCCGTAAATTTCACCTAATTTACGTTTGTTAGTGAATCAGTTGGCTTGCTCGAAAAATCAATACCTACCCGCATCTTTTATTACTATTCCCTTCGAGGCCACAAAACTTAATAATCAACCACCAAACGATTTTCGTGGTATAAATTATGGGTACTCCCCTAATCAAATGACTTCTGAGTAATTAAGTAGGTATTCAACAGTGTAGCTCCTTCACCCAGTGTATATAATTACAGAGGAGTATGTCGAAAGAGCAAAATCATTTATGTGTATAAAGGCAATACTTGACTAAACGCCAGAAGGGTACTAGTGGATAGAATCGATTACTACAGAAAATTGTTTTGCCTTGCGTCTAGTTTAGGAGGACGACTACGACTACTTAAGAGTTGGAATGCCCTGTGTACCTATGCAACAAAAGCACCCGTCATGAAATATAATTCAAAAAAAGAAAAGAACAAAGGCGCACCCCACAGCTAACAAAACTGTTCCTCAGCCAATCTCCACAGTCTGTTAAACACCCTTGAACAAAAAGAGGTGCTCAATTGCCCTTGAAAGCTTCTTACCACCCCGAAAGAAGAAAATTTGCAGGCCAGCATTCAGCACTTTGAATTCTAGTGTGGTTTTCCTTCTCACTTGGTTTTTTTTTTAAATGTAAATACCCTGCAGCGACATGTGTCATTTCCAAGAAGTTCCAGGTGTTGCTCTCTCAGTGAAACTGTCTCGCCCACTCAGGGACTTTAACATTATGTCGGCGTGTGCAGCAATTTTTTTTATCATATCTAGAATTTTCTTTATTTTCCGACTGTAGATTTTTCTGATTTTAGTTCTAATTTGATCCATTTCAAAAAGAACAACACGTGTGGTTACTCACTATACATGTTTGCCTTCGAGTTCATTTCTTGTGCATAAATACGTTTTGGTTTCCCTTACATAACATTATTATGTGTTGCGAATTGGCTGCTTTGGATTATGGCTGAAATAACACAAACCCATCAGCACATCCCTATAAGAACGAGAGCTAACTATTAGTGGGCTTCTAAACAGGATTAGCGTGAGTTAATGGACTTACAGGAGCGGTTTAAAATTACAACGTAGCCATTAGCGCCTTTGAAATTAACTATGGATTACCATTGGTAAATGCACGTTCGTTAAGTTTTATATGAGGACAACCTTTTCCTTCCTCCCATATACATACTTATGTACGAAAGATGTCTTTTTCATCGATTTCCTATTTGGTTTAATGCCAAGTTCATGAAGAGTGTCAATTACACAATTTCGTAATAAGAAAATGACTTACAGCGAATGAAGGTTATATGGATAACATTCATATTTTTATGGAGTTAGGATATACACATATATTAAACCGTGCTGACGTTGAAACACATACAATAAAATAATTTTTATTCGACTTTTCACATTCTGATTCAAATGGTGTAATAACGTATTTTCGACATTTTGCTCGGTTACGATGTTTATGCTTTCCAGTGTCGATATTATGTAGAAAGTAGGTCATATGGATAGGAGAGATGAGAGATAGTGAAGTAATAATTAAGGATTTATCAATAATTTTTCCATGCTTACAATGTGCCAATTATCTGCATTTTAATAGTGCAGACTAATTGTGCAAACTTTCTGTTATATTTAACTGCTCCTGATATGTGGCCAATCTCATTCGCAATATTCTATAAGACCGTTTTCGAAGGGTTTGCAGCAATGGCCGACTGTTCTTTATACTTACTACCTATCACCTCCAGGGTCGTATATAACTCTATATTGAGTCCCTTACATTTTAGTCTATACATTATTGAGTCTCCACCAGTAGATTAGTTAGCTTAATAAAAGATGTAGTTTGTCGTACATGAACGAAGATATATCAATGTCAATGTCATTTCTTCCTTGTTTTTATGTTTATATATCGTGCCTACCCCCTACCTCCTTCGAGCCTTCAAGATCTGAAAAAAAAAACATTCCTTCAGAGCTCCAATGCACAGGGTATACTTTTACTTTTCGTAAACTACTTCCTTCTATTCCTTTTGTCCCAAAATGTGTCCAAAATGCAGACATTAAAGAGTTATTCCTGCTATTCCAAAGGTTTTAATATTTCAAAAGTTTTTCAAATTCCTCCCGCTTTTCATATTGATGATTTTATTCACAAAATAGGTATTGCAGGTAGAATTTTTTTATAACTTATTTATATATTTTGGATTTTGCCAAGGACCTCAAATGTGACATGTACGTTCGCTTCAGAAATAATAATAAGTAGTAATAATAAAAAAAATATACGCAAGAATATACCCAGCAATTTCAAAAACCAAGCCTAATTTAAGAAAATGTTGTAAATTAAAATATTTGAGAATGCAAAGTGGCTACAGTTTAATCAAAAGACGCGATTATTGAATTTATTGGCACAATGCCCATAAAATTTCTCTTATTTTTCTTTCACCGTGTCAATGACCGGCGAGCGTATACTAACAAGAGACCTTTAAATGGGTACCATTATTTTGAATAAGAATGACAAAGCCAGAAAACTTAATCATTCTAAATGAAAGCAATATTATCTCCCATTATTGCACAAAAAAAAAATGATAGATAAAAATTATAAAAGTTCTTAAATACATACAAATAATGTACTTAAATTCAATATTTTTGTACATTAATATTGGTAATAAAGGGTGTATATATATCGTGGGATTATTGTACTGTTCGATAAAAAAAAAATTTTCCTGTCCATATATTATTAAAAAAAGAACTCAAACCTAAAAATAGCTAATAAACCAAATGCTAATTGAATTTGTAGATAGATTATTTATTTATGGTCCACCCTGTAGAATTATGACACATTTTTTACATTGTTCTAAATAAATTTACGACACAAAGATATCAAGATTAAATCAATGATAAAGAATGACATGAATTATAGTTACTCCCCACTTTCTTTCATTTCACTCTGAAATTTTCTAATAAGGGGAAATGAAAATTGACAGCTCTCATTTCACAATTGAAATATCTTGTAATATTTTGCCATCCTGAACTAGAAATACAAAATTGATTTTTGTGAAAATGTTTTTAATCTTTAAATATTTTTTGTTAATTAAATTAAAACGCTATTCCCAATATTTCCGGTGGTAGCTTTAATTAGTATTGTAGCACAAGTCATTCAAAA
The DNA here is from genome assembly GCA_963924295.1 of Dioctria rufipes. Classification (NCBI taxonomy): domain Eukaryota; kingdom Metazoa; phylum Arthropoda; class Insecta; order Diptera; family Asilidae; genus Dioctria; species Dioctria rufipes. The sequence goes on along the minus strand of OZ002741.1, from coordinate 104,685,163 downwards.
CAAAAGTATAGGCTTTTGCCATAAATACATGCAAAAACCACAGTGTGTAAAACGAACCATTACACCCTTATTCGCCAGTGTATAAAAAACAATGTGCTTGATTATTGAAAAATGTAAACATGTCCCCTTCAGGTGTATATTTCCCGCTGTCACATACATGCTCAATTTCCTTAAAGCTACAATACTTTCTTTCAAAATTTTGTTCAAGAGATTTCTCTTGTTAGTATAAATATATATATAATGGGGGGGAGCTACAGGGTAGACGTTGAGTGGATGCAGCTCCTCACGTATAATTCCAAGCGTTATCGACCTTATCAAGGGATCAATATACCTCTACGTGGTGACCAATCGTACTCAACTTTTAAAATCGCTCTAAATATTGAGTGCTCATCTCTGTTCGAAAGCTAGCGATCTTCCTTCGAAAAAATGTAAACTGTCACGATTCGGGAAACAGAGCTTCAGAATAGGACTGACCCAAAGTTAAGAATCTAAGCGTTTCGATCACGGATACGATGAGGATTTTACAATCTTAAAACTCGACCGATGATCAATAAAATAGGTTTAGTCTTTAAAAAAGTAATAACTGTTATAACATTATATGAGACTCCACGAAACTAGGTGAAATATTTGTTAAGGTTACTAATTCTTATTGTGCTGTCACAATCCACGCAACAAGGAGATGGTGTTAGCATAATACTCACAAAAGAAGCTGAGTCCAGTTTCATTCACTGGTCGCTGACTATAAAATATGACTCCCTTGTAATGTCATGCTACTACTAAAAACTGTCAAGGCGATACTAAAGGTACGGTTACACATTGCAACTTTTACCGCAGTGCAGCACAAAAAGCTGCTCTACCAGAGGGTTACAATGTGTAAACACCTGTGAAACCCAAAATCTGCGCCTGCAGCTCGATCTCGACCTCCATAAATATTTCCTTATGAAATTTACCTCTTGCTAAAAATTTCAAAGCCGTTCAGTATGGGAGATATTGCGTTCCTCATATAGGTTAGGTATCTTCTCTCTTTATAAGAATTAGAATTTCTTCAAAACCATCAGTTGACAACCGCAAGATATTTTTACAAAAAACTTCGTCCCCAATACGTTATTCTTTCATTAAATTATTTACGGCTTCAGTACACTCTTTATTAGCTATCCATTTTTTTTTACCCAACACCTCTTCTTTTTCTGATTTTTATTGCGATTCGATTTTTTATCAAAATTAATGCCAAACAAGCGGCAGCTTCTGAATCATCAAAATACTTGAATTTTGTCCACCAAACGCTTCAGAGTTTAAATAGAGACTATTGGCAACAACAGCTGCGAACAGTAAGATCTGTTGCATGTACACAGCTTCGAAAGGTTGCAGCTTCTTAACTGCGTACAGTAAAAACTGCAAACTGCGTGCAACTTTATTCCACCACGTGTATACACTCACTGCTACCTTGAATGCTGCGCAGCAAAATTTGCAATGTGTAATCGCAATTAAGGACGAGTAGTGCGGAATTAGCTTGATGTATACAAAAGAAACAAGTTGCTCAAAATTGACAGAAATATTAAAATTGCAATTGGTCAAAGAAATAATAAATTTCTTTAAAAGTATATATTCGAAACTGAATCATATAAAGGGTTTTCCAATAAGAGGTGTTATTTTAATTAGCCCGCTATTTCGGTAGATGTCACTTCTGGAGCTGTCATTTTTTGACATTTGACAAGTAGAAACTACGCCATTAATAAAAATGGAACGATACACGATTCAACAACGCATTGAAATTATTAAAATTCACTATAAAAATGGTGAAAATGTGGCAGAGACGGTTCGTAAAACTCGAACATTTTTGGGTCGTCGTGAAGCACCATGTCGGACCGCAATACAGAAATTGGTAGAAAAATTCGAGCTGTCGGGACAAGTTAGTGATGTGAAGAATAAAACCCGTGCACGTCGCTCAAGAACAGCCGAGAATATTGCTGCAGTAGCCGAAAGTGTTGAAGAAAACCCAGGTTTGTCCATTCCTCGTCGTTCTTTGGAATTAGGCATTCCACAAACGTCATTATACCGTATTTTGCATAAAGGTTTGGGTCTTAAGGCTTATAAAGTTCAGTTGACACAAGAACTCAAGCCGACCGATCATCAACAACGTCGAGTCTTTGCTGATTGGGTCCTTGAAATGCATGAAAATGATCCGGAATTCCATCGAAAACTCATCTTGAGTGATGAGGCCCATTTCCACCTCGATGGCTTCGTCAATAAGCAAAATTGTCGCATCTGGGGCTCGGAAAACCCAAGAGTTATTGTTGAAAAGCCTCTTTATCCTCAACGTGTGACTGTTTGGTGTGGTGTATGGTCCCGCGGGGTCATTGTACCTTACTTTTTCGAAAATGAGGCTGGAGCAACAGTTACGGTGAATGGATTGCGCTATCGACAGATGATTAATGATTTTTTATGGCCGGAATTGGATGGTATTGATCTGGACAACGTTTACTTTTAACAAGACGGCGCTACGTGCCATACAAGCAACGAAACCATTGATCTTTTACGGGAAAAGTTTCCGGATCGTGTTATCTCTCGAAGAGGTGATCACAATTGGCCACCGAGTTTTGTGACTTAACACCTTGCGACTTCTTCCTTTGGGGCCACGTGAAAGAGAAGGTCTACGCCAACAGCCCAGCGTCGATTCAAGACCTCAAAGATGAAATTCGTAAGGCTATCGAGGACATAGGGCAGCCACTTTGCGATTTGGTTCTGGAAAATTTCATGAAAAGGATATGGTCCTGTAGGCGTGGTCGTGGTGGTCATTTGGCTGATGTTATTTTCCATTATTAACGGCATACCTTCCTCTTTATAATGAAATAAAGATCCGATCATTTATCTCAAAAAATGGAATTTTTCTTTGAATATCAAAATAACACCTCTTATTGAAAACCCTTTAGTATATTTTTATTTTAAATTAATCTCTTGCTTTTTATATGAAAAAACTATATTTAACACATTTTTCGAAATTGTAGCGCAAATTCTTTTACATGCATTACATACCTATAATGAAAATATATTTCAATTGCCACTTATTTGTGATACAAATTTTGAGGATTTATTACTCCAACTGATAAGCCCGTCTGTATCCTCGTTTAAGTGGAATGCGTAGGTGTATGTAATTAACTATTTCGATAATAGCCGCATCACAATGAGGAAAAATTGAGAAAAGTTCCGTGCTCTGGGTCTATTTACCCATCTGCAGCTGGTTGTAGTAAAACATACCTTTTAGCATTACAATCCTGAATAAAAGAGATTATAAAGCGGATACGGAAAATTTTAATTAAAAGCACAAAGGGATTACTACGGCAGACGGCTTTTCTGAAGATATATAATTTCAGAGAGAGTGCGGTATTTATGCATGTGCTGTGACGCAGTGCGCTTCAACGATAAAGCTTAAAATGTTTAATTAAAATCGTTACTGTCTTATCAAGGTACTTTTCAGATAAGTGTAATTATGGAGACTGAAGAACTTAGCAATTACTTTCGATGCAATGCCATCACATAAAAGCCAAAAAAGTCTGATAACTAACGTTTTTATATCTCACTTGAGACGTCCACCACACCAGGTAACACTTCAGGTTTTTACAAGTTCATAGTACACTATGTAGAACACTAACAAAAGCAAAATAGATCTGTAATTGTTCTAACAAAAAATAACTTTTTTTCTCTGTGAGAGATGTCGTACAAATGAATGTCATCCAGTTCCGGGAAAAATTTTCGTTTTGTCTCTGCACCTCTTCTGCTTGAGGTTTGTCCAAATCCCTGTAATTGTGAGTAATCCAGAAAGGAATAAAAAGAAGATTTTCCAGCTGCATAGTGACTGCATTACATATATAAGCACATAGACCACAAGTACACGAAAACACGAGTAGGACGATGTCTATAAGCCCCCAGGGATGTGAACTTCGTGATAAACGGAAATGATAATTACAGTTGGGTTTGAATGTATACCCCCATATATGCTCCCAGGTATCCTCCCAAGGGCTATTTCTAAAAGGTTCGCAGATTTTGAAATGCAAATTGAACAGAGTGTGTTAAGGTAACTTAAATATAGAAAGTTGGTGGACTCTCATTAATTTCAACTTCAACTGTATTTCTGCGAATGCGGTAAGGATGTAAATTCCGTTATTATGTTTTGTTTGTGCTCTGTGCAATATCAGTAGCTCCAGAGAATATAATCTATTAAATGACTTTGTAGGAAAGGAAGAGAATGAAGGTGTAATGAAACTCAGTGTAACAGACAGATTTATGCTCAATTATGGCGCTGTGCACTGATATGTATTGCCCTTGAAAGAGAAAAAAGAAAAATAAGGAAAGTCGTGATGAGGTGAGTGCAGTAGGTGGCACTGAACTTTTCATCCATAAGGAGCAGGAAGAACAGAATGGTAGAATGATCTATATCCACACAGTTTCAGTAAAAAAAAAAATATCAAAGTCGAATATTGTAAATACTTACTTACATTACATACGTAATATGAGTCTCTTAAATTGAAATATTTCTCTATTTTTACACCCAGATCAAATCATTTGGCTTACTAAGTTCGGTATTATCCATCCGTCTCCCTCTTTGTTCATTGATCAGTCTGTCTGTCTGCACAATAACTTAAAAATGAGTAGACATATTCCAGGCAGCACATTGGGCGCGTTTACTGCCACTTTTGTAGCGTAGTCGTTGTCGTAGTGTAGTTCTGTCAAAACGACTACGATAGACTATCCTCCTGAGCGTAGTTGAATATAGTCGACTATTTGGTACATTCAAAGTGCGAAGTGAACGATAGTCAAAATTTAGCGGAGTGAACGCTCGGTAGTGACTCATAGTCGACAAATAGTCACTATTTTGGTGGCAGTGAATGCGCCCAATGTAACAATTTAGTCACAGTTACAGAAAAACTTTTCGGATACTCATAACCTGTCAGATTATTCAACTGTACGTGGTTAGAAATGTACTAGAGTTAAAAATATTGCTTCCAATTGTTAAGTTGCTAAGTATAGGTTCTTATTACGTTATGACAACATATAGAACGGTTTATTCACCTCATTTCCCTGTCAGTTGCTGATGGATGGTAGCTTGTTTTTTTTATCATTAAAGGTCCCAGAACTAGAAACAGGAAAGTACTTTAACTATTTTAGTATACATGGAATTACAGGTAGCTTTTATTGATTACCTTACTCTAACTAACACCGAGCAAATTCATCAAGCTAAATAGATTGCAACTTAAAGGTTAGGAGCCAATCAAGATTAAAAATTTGTCAAAGTTCGGTTATTTTACCTGACAAAAAGGCAAAAATTAATAAATAACAAAATTGTTATTCTAACAAAAATGTGATGAACAAGTACTTGCAATTTTTTAGTAATCGCGTCGTTGTCTGTAAATTTATTTTACTATACTTAGCTGATTAAATTAACTAAAAAATATAGAAAATTTGTTTTTGGCTTTCTTTGTGTATCAGTTCCACGAAAGCGTGGTAGAAATGTTTATTATGGCTTTACATTCCAAAATAATAATTGGAGTAATAATTTTTAGAATTTTAAACTCATTTGGAAACTTTTACAATTTTCGCTATTCGAGCAGTCTTTAAAATGTACATTCAAAAAGGTAGAATTGGTCTAAGACCAATTCTTATGATATCCTAAATGACTGCCCGTATGTAATTTCGTATTCCACTCATCTGTGCAAGTTTGATTTTTGAAGTAGTTTTTCGCTTTTATTTCTAAAACGGTTCGTCGGACAGTAAAAATGGTTATAGTCAGTTTTCGAGTTACGACCATTCGCACTTACGACGAAAAACTTTCATAAAAAATTACAAAAATGTATCAGTTTTCTACAGTTTCCGCCAAATATATATCATATATGTACATAGTATACATCTTGTTCGCTTCTGTGATTGATGTAGTAAACAATTAAAAAAGCTATTTTGATTAAAATATGCATATTATAATTATATGGATAATTTTGTATGAAATTCGACTTACGACCATTTCGATTTACATCCGAAGTTGCGAAACCAAACTCCGTCGTAAGTCGAGAACTAACTAACCAATTTCATAGGATTTCATATTCTGAAGAACTTTTCAGTACAATATAAACGTCTAGGACTGATCGTAAAAATACGTAATATACGAGAATTTTTATATGGCAACACCAAGAAAGTGTTGCCCGATTTATTCAATTTATAAAATTATATTTACTATTTCTATGAAAACGCTGTGTACTAAATTTCAGCAACCTGCATTAACGCGTTCTCAGGCAATGTTCAAATACATATATACTGAAAGACGAAATTTTTGTATGGCAACCCCACGAAGGAGTTTCCCGATTTTGTCTCCTTTTCTTCCTTTTTTTTTAAAGTCCGTGTGCCAAATTTCAGCTCTCTTACTGCACGCGCTCTCAAGTATCGTGCGCACAGACGGACGGACAGACAGACTGACATGCGTGTGTGTTGAATCCATTTAGCTCAGCGGGAAAAATGGAAATGCCTGACTTAGGTAAGGTTTACTATTAACATTACCTGGAATGCATTAGTAATGAGTACATGAACATACCTTACGTTGAACTGGTTTAGGAAAGCAGGCATAATGTATTGATGCGTCGTATTTTTGAGCAAGCTATGTACCTTCCAGGGAATACGTAGAAAATGAGTCCTATAGTTTCATTGTTTTTCTAAGAACAATGAAGGAAGAGAAGTGCGTGCATATGGAAAACATTCTGATTTGTGCATTATTTTAGAAGAAGTGGATTATTTTCATTTAAGTGCAAGATACGAATAAGTGAAGACCCGTTTATTTTCCGCAACTTTTTAAAGAAGCAGGAAAAGTGCTTCTCTTTACCTCACAGTGTAAGTATGATGAGTGCACCCTCCTGACAGTATACACATATAATGTTTTTTTTTCCATACACTTTTCTGAAATAGCAGACTAAATGCTTTCACTGAATTTAAAAGTGATCCTTCTTTTCACCTTCCAAAGAATTTAAAAGTAATGCTTCTTCCCACCTTCAAAAGAATTAATAAAGAATGCAACCTTTAACCTTCCAAAGACTTAATAAGGAAGGCTTCCATTCACCTTACAGGTCATGCAGGTGTATATACCTTATATACCTTCCCGTCGTAGGACATCAATGCTTTAAAAGAAATGAACTGGGTATCGGAGCGTATTGCTTCCATACCTTCCATAGAATGTTTTCGTAATGCATCCGAAATGTTTCCGTTTCCCGCTAGATCTAGCAGCATTATTTCTATGCATTACAAACAGAATGACAAACTTAGTATACCCTTTAGATTTCATCTAAGGTATAAAAACAAATTTCCACCGATTTTTTTGGGTAATGTTTGGTCATTTAAGAGACTTTTGTGATATCACCTGTTATCATAAATAGATGTGATTTGCTTTTACATAAAAATTATCTAGCTGTGAGCAGCGGTTTGTTTAGAAATCACATACCGACTGAAATGGCCTGGCATTCTTGAACATCGTCCATCAAAAAAATACTAACTTTCACGATATAATAACATTTAATATAAAATAATAGATATGTGTATCATGGAATTTAGTTGGATAAAACAAACAAAATCGCGTTTACCAAAAACGGGCTGTTTTACCACAATTATAAGAGGAAATTTGGGTAGAGTACAGGCTAAAATAGTAGTAGATAATATTTGGTAATCGGAAAATGTTAACATTTTCTGCCATGTATTCTGTTATATATGTGTAAAAGTATGATGAGAAAACATTGATAACTACAAATTTGTTGGTTCCATTTAATAACTCTTTTGTAATTTGATTTAAATCATTAATTTTTATTTGTTTACTTCAACATATATCTAGAGCTAGGTAACAACTACGGAGGTTGCCATTGAAGTTTTGCGGATGACAAAGAAAACTTGAGAATATCGTAATTTTTTTTTCGAAATATTCCCCTTTATGTTAAGCTTAAATTAATTCTAAAAGCATCGAGACCACCGTCCGCAATTACTTCAGAAAATGGATTTACGTAATCTTCCACCGCAATGTGAGTGTTGTTAAATTTCAATCCATGCTTTTTATCTTTTATGAGAAGAGAATAAAGAGATATCGCAAGGTGCCAATCCGGGAATATAAGAAGGATGAGTCATCAATTCTAATTTTGAAGTGGTCAGGAACTCAATATTCTGAGATGTAGTGTCTGATGGTGCACAGATGGATTAAGCAGAAGAGTTCGCCTGCTATGTCCCTCTTTTTTAATTCATTTCTCTTTATCAAACTATCATTGATTATCAAGTGCAATCTGCATTATCATCTGTATCGATGTTAATGGACAAAAATGAAAACATAAGAATCATAAAAAAAATCATAAAAGAGTAGGGGTGACCGGGGACAAAAGTAACAATTTAACTTTGAACATTTTTTGTTCGTAAATTATAAAACATATGCAAAATTTAATTATACCGTAGTTTTTGGAAAGCAATAAGTAATATTTGCGACTATTTAGAATTAAAAGTAATTTGAAATAAGAAAGTTCTATGACTGAAAGTGTCGGAAGAGAAAATGTTACAACCGTCTCCGAGCTCCGGTCAAAAGTAACAGTTATGGGGACAATTGCAACATACATTCCTTATAGCTAAAAAAATTATACTTCATCACTTTTATGTTTTATTTAAAACGAAAACATTTATTAAATAATATATACAGGGTGATTCAGAACAAGATACCTTCCGGTATACCACGCGATTCCTTGAGGTAAGCTGATCAAAAAATTGTTCCACATACCCCCCTCCTAGAAACCCTAACTTTGATTAAAAAAAATCACTCATTTCGCAAAATTGTGACAAATATACAAGGGATCATTCTTAGTACACTGCACATACCAAGCAAAAGTATTGCTCCTCATCGCTTGCTTCCTCTATTTGATAAAGAGCCTACTTTTTTCTTGTAGTATTGGGATTTTATTTTCATTGTTTCTGTAAAATATCTTTTTACTTTTTTCTTTCCCTTTTTCTGATATTCCAAACGGATAGCTTCTTTTGCGGGGGTATCTGTATAAATAATAGACTTTCTTTTCTTTTTGCCTTTGTTGGTATTTTGCCTGACCAGTGCTTTTAGAAGCGGTCTAAATTCTTATGGTAAAAACTCGGGCGTATCTAGTCATGATGCTCCAGGACCTATTGCCATTACCATTGTAACAAGTGCACCTTTGGAAATTGTTGGCAAAGGCTGACTTAATGAAATAATCTCCGGAGCTAAAGTGGGCGCTACATCTGTAGGTGGTATAGCTACAGCAGATGTTAATGGCATATACTGATCGACACCTGATGTATCTGTTTCAGAACACTGGATGCTCAGTACATTGCCTCCTTCAGATGGAAGTCTGTCCATAACAAATGAGGGAGCAAAGCCCAGTGAATATATCTCGGTTAAAATGGTAGATTCCGGTACCTTTAAACCCCGCTTGTATGTTGTTTTGCGTCACTGCAAGTGGCAAAGAGTCTCTTATTATATCTGGTATATGGTATATGGTCATTGTTGTCCCTGGTTGACTACGCATCCAAGAGTTACATGCAGAATTAACTGTCCTTTTCAATGGGCCATAAACTGAACGATCAAGCGGCTCTAGTTTGTGCGAACATTGGGGCGGAAACGACAGTGCAACGATCCCGTTGTCAGTGCAGAAATATGTATGTGAATGGTAGTTATTTAATAGTAGGAGGACCTTGTTTTCAAGAAAAGATTTGGTATGACTCTGAAAGTGCTTCAAAATCATAACGAACTCTTTCACCTCCATCCATCCGCTCGCATTTCCACATTCTACGGAGCCGGTGGGTCCATCCCTTATAAAGTGATATTTGTAACGGATTCGCGGAAATGTTTACATAGGAGGTATACTAATTCCAATTGCATTGATATCCACAGTAAGTGTAACCAATGTACCCCTTTCCGCCGATGTTACAGCTCCTACTTGCTTTTGGCCTTTTTTTGCAAGTATTCTATCGAATTTCTGTACCATTGTGACGCCAATTTCGTCAACATTGTACATGTCTTATGGTTCAAATTTAAATCTGTCCATAACTGTTGCAAAGTTGTCAAAAAGTAATTTAGTATTAGCCTCATTGAAGCTCGTTGCCCGTAATAAACTAGTTGCCTGTGCTGACCTTATTGAAAGTTTAGGGTGTTGCTTTTAAAAAAACCCGAGAACCAATCCTCGATTGCCAATTTGTTTTCATCCCACATATGTAGGTGGTCTAAACAAGTCGTACTTCTTCGCAAGCTCATATGCTAATTTACGTACTTCTTTTGGCGATAGTCCGTGATATATCTGGGAGGCTTTGATTATATATTCCTCCATGCGGTTTTCTTGAGAGTCATCAAAGACACGTTTATGACTATTGTAGCCCACCGACACTTCCTGGGCTTCCATCCTAGCTTCTCTTTTTTTATATCTAGACATAAACCGAGGTTACGCGCTGCTTCGCTTACAGATATTGGGTTGTCTGTATCTATATTTCTTTGATATGCCTGCTCATATACAAAATTTCCATTTGTTCCGCGTTCAGTAGTTCTCTTTTTTGTTCGTGGCATCTTGAATAACAAATTAGCATAGTTAAGTAAGAAAAAAGAAAACTCATTTTACAATTGTAACGTTACAATTGTCCCCAGTACATGTTGGTACTTTTGTCCCCAACCGATATTTTTACAATGTGAAGATATTTTCCCATGAACTCGCAAACAAAGTAGGGTAAGCCCTGTTATACTATTACTTGAAAGTCCAATACACAAAGGGGAAATAAATAATTACATCTACATACCGTAATATAAAAAAAAATATCCAAATTTAGTGTTGCTAAAAAAATTTACTTTTCCTATTAAAAACGACACACACTACTTTAGCTGCGACTCACTTTGTTGGTGGTCAAAAGCGAACTGAGAAGCTGCATGTAGCGATTTGTCTGGATGCAAAACTTAAGGCCGTGACACATTAATAGCAGAAAGAAGCGACAGAAGCAGATGCAACTGTTCCAGCACTAACAAATTGAAAGCAGAGGCAGCGGCAGCAGCAGAAGCAGAACTTGAAAGTTGATCAAATCTCAAAAAGTCTGCTTCTGCTCAGTACTGCCAATATAAAGAGAGCTAAAATTTTTATTTCGTTGTTGACGTCCTTTCTTTTAGAAGTTTTCAAGAGATTTGATGCGAGAAAAACAAAATGTCTATGGAGGAAAACTAATTAATTTTGTTAGAAATAACAAATAAATGAACAATTTACATCAACTTTTTAAAAATTATACCACCTGATATGTGTAATTGACAAGTCACTGTTTTCTGCTTCTGCTTTCAATGTGGTTGACAAAGCAGAAATTTTGGATTTCTGTTTCTGTCGCTGCTTTCTGCTTTTAATGTGTCACGGCCTTTAGGTAGCAACCCTCGTACGTAATTTAGTAGATGCAACCAAAAATTTGATGTTTTCTTGCTCTTTTGAATTAATTATTTATATATTTGAGAGTATAGTGTACTACTTATACTCGTAGTTATACAGAAATGAGTAAAGTTTTAAAGGTTGTAGATTTTAGTGGAGTGATTTTAGCAAGGGAAGTCTAAACAAAAGTGTGATCAGGACACTCCAAAGAATCCATTGGTATACTCCATCCTACGAACGCGCTGTATATCATCTGACAACTCAGCACACCTCATCAGTTTTTGATTCAAAGCTTTCTGGATTACATATATTTAAAAAATAACTCTACCCAAATTTTAAGGAATTCCTTTAAGGAGTTCCATTTTCTTCATTCTACAGCTTCGTCAAAGCCCATTCACAATTAGAATAAATAAAAAATTAAAATTAAAAAAATAAAAACTGCGCAATTTGAAATATCTATATATTGTCTTGAAGGCAAGTTTTCAGAAAATATACCTAGACGAATTTTTCTCGGGAACTTGAAACTAGAAATAAATGAATTTTGCGAACTCTTATTTGTTAATGATTCTAAATTAATTTATAAATACAAGATAAAAACAACCACCTTGTCCGTTTTTTGAAGCCGGGATTTTCCGCTTTCTGGGCGATTGCACTTACCTCTGAGATAATGAGACAGATACTTTTTCCTCTTTTATCTCTTAATTTTAAATTCAGTTCCTTTCAGTTGGCATTAAGCGGTAACGATGAAAGTGCACAAATAAATTGTCAATTTTTGCATATTATTTATTTTTATCTTATCCCACACGGGACTCGAACTCACAATTTTTAGAATTGCTGATAGATTGAAATAGACGAAAATTGAGAACGCTTTTTAATGATTCTAAAATAAATCAAAACCGGATGAAGCAGTTGTTCTCTTGCAAGTAGTACGTATTATTTAATTTAGAATCATTAAAAAATAAGAGTTCTCAAAATTTCTCTATTTCCATCTATCGCCGATTCTAAAAATTGTGAATTCGGTCCAGTATGAAGATGAAAATAAATATGTATAGTTTACCTTACGTGTATGCATCTCAAGTGTAGGCATCTCTGGAGATATAAATTATTAAAGTCACGCCTACGAAGCAAAATTTGCCAATTTTTAAAATTTGAAAATACTATATCTCCGTCATAAATAGATCATAACAAAAAATATTTCAGAAAGTGCTATCACCATATATCCAACCATTCTGTAGAATTATCAAAATCAAAGATGGCTCATTCAGAACGTGCGTTGCTCGAATTCCAGTGGAATAACCTAATAACGACTTGTGATTAGCAATTCAAAATGTGATACGTGAAGACAAAGTTGTCGTTAGTTAAAGAGAATAATCAAACAGTTGAATATTCTGGTAGGTACAACGTCCGTGGATAAAAAATAGAAAATCGCAAAAATAGTAAGTGTTTGTTTACCAGTAAGACTGTCCCTTATCAACTAGACCTTGTTAAATTTTTTGAATAGGCTTACTCTTCATGGAATGATGGAGAAGACTCAATTCCTCATACATACATATGTACATAATTTATTGCATATTCTTACTCATATATTTAAATGATTATAATAAATATTTTTAACATACCACTTTAATTTACAGAATCCTCCTACGACTGGAACACCAATATTAGGTAAGTTAGCTGTTTAAAACTTTACCATAGATTTGCACTTAAATTAAAATGATTTTTTTCTTCAAAACTATGTATTAGGGTGCTCAGTAGGTTTAGTAATTATGTAATCTAACTAGATATCTCGTTGAATATTATAATCATACACCCTTCTAAAACAATGTAGAGTCATATGCGTACCTCCTAAGTTACATATAAAGCCTTAATATTACAGAATGCTTTTCAAAGTTATAATCGCATCGGTCAAATTTGTGTTCAGAGAAAATATAATGATTGTGCCCATAATTGTTCTCAAAATTTAAAAAAAAGTTTTTCCACTGATAACGGTACATTTATACATTACTTGTGAAAAAAAAATATTTATTATTCAACGGCCATAAAAATTGTTGTCATGAGAGACTACATGACAAAATTTTTATGGCCGTTGAATAAAAAATATTTATTTTTCACAAGAAATATATAAAAATGTATCAATATTTCCTACCTTTTCTTTTATGGAGTTAATCAATCTGTGCAGTGAGCTATGAGACGCTCACAACAGACAAAACTCCTACTTCCTTTATTTCTTTTGTGAATTTAGCACTCTATGGCTTAGCTAAATTGATGATTTTGGTAGAAATACAGGATGTGTTAAAATCTCTGTAACAATATGTTTAGTACATTAACAAGTAAAAAAGCTAGAATTGGTCTAAGATGAATTCTTATGATTTCAGTAGAGTAAAACCGTATACGTAAAAATCCTAAATTGTTATATGGCAACACCAAGAAAGGGTTGCCCGATTTAGTTCATTTTTAAAATTGTATTTATCTATTTTTATGCAAATACTTTGTACAAAATATCAGATCTCGACGTTGAGGCGTTCTCAGGTAGTATCCAAATATGTAGTGAAAACGAAATTTTCGTATGGCAACCCTACGAAGGAGCTACCCGATTTTTCCCATTTTCGAGCTTAATTTTCCTTTTTTTGTTTTTTAAAGGCCATATGCAAAATTCCAACTCTCTAGGTAGACGCGTTCTCAAGTTATCGTGAGGGCGGACACACGGACGAACCGACGGACATGCAAAAATCAAAATAACGTTAATTTTATGCATGGGTGTCTAATCCATTTTGCTCTACCATCATTATTTCTAGGTGTTACAAACAGAATGACAAACTTAACCCTTTTCATTTATAAGTATAAAAATGGTAGCCGTCGTATCCCTACTCTTTAAAAATTATCTTGCTTAAAAAATACTTTCTTCAAATGGAAAAGCCTCATAGTCTATTTAAGTAAAGTTAATATTTATTTAGAAAAAAAAAAAATATTTTTAAGAGTCTTTAATTTAAATATTTGGTATTACAGTAATTATTTTTTGTAATATACATAAATGAATATTATTATGTTAAAAAATATTCATTGCACCTTTGATCTTTAAAACGATTTAACCTTACGAAGGTAAGTAATGCTCCCCTAATTTAGGTCCGGCTATTTAGTTGCGTTGAGATTTTCTGTTGCCGCCAGTAACTTTTGCACCTCTAAAGATTTATGGTCAGATACACATACATACATTTATATATATATGTGATTAGACAATATAAAAAAATTTACCAAAAAAAAAAAAAAAAGAAATAAACAAATAAGTACAGAAAATAGCTTCTATCTTTAAGAAGGATAACATATAAAAACAGACAGGTGCAAGTCAAAGTTGCCCAAGCTGTTGGTTGAAGAATTACCGGTTCTGACAAAACTGCGCTGAAGGCCTGATACCCGGAGATATTTTATCCAAAGAAAGTAAAAAGTCATTGGAATCTTTGTGCAACAGGTAAAGCAGAGATTTCAGGCAAGAACATGATATTTGGGTCCAAAAGGCAAGCAGGTGCTATGGAAAAGAATTAATCTTCAGTCCTCTTGTATACAAGATTTGCATTGTTATTCGAAAAACTGTGAGGGTGGACATTAATATTGTAACGCTCCATTCTTTCTCAAAATTTTACAGATGAACAAGGATTGGATTAAAATTCGGAAAACTCACTCATGCCAAAATTTTATATAGAATTTAATACTTAAGAGTTATGCATATAAATTTACACCTGTTGAAGGCTCCCACTCAAATTACAGCTTCTTGGCATCAGGTCGCCCTGAATCCCTTGGTTGGTATTCGTACTCGTACCTTTGTCTCGTATTCTTAATCATATCGTTGGCTGGTATTCTTACTGATATCGGCAACGTTACCATATCGTCTTTTGTGTCTTTTGAGCTAATTAAAGATCTTATATATACTCCTGTTAGTAACTCACATGGACCGTCCCTTTATAGTCAATAATTGTAAAAGTTATTAAATGGGATACAACTAATACTTGGTATTCCATTTTTGATGTTAGAACAGGTTACTCCTTCACAGATTTTTTCTTCTTGTAATGGCATTTCTGCATTGTGGTATCTTCCTATTGATGTCGCGACTTCTTACTGCTTGGGTACTAAATTTACGCACGCCTGGGGATACAGCCCACTTTATATTTTGTACTATTAACTTCCTTTTCCAGTTTTAAATTAAACCCTTTCTTTGGAGCTCGTGATGCTCGTACTACTCACTCTCTGGATAACCAATAAGGTTCGCCGGGACTCATGCAACTTGCTGCCACCACTTTCGGACTTCGATTCGGCCTCCTCCATACGGTTTAAGTGAAAGGCATTCACATAAGCCGTTCACACACTACTTACAACTATCCTATTAGCTGAACATATGCCTAACACTTATTTTCTACCTGAGCCTATTATTACCATCTAATTCACTAAGTTAGTTTTTACTTATAAATCGTTATGAATATAAATTTACCTTAAAAAACCACTTACCTCATACTCGGGAGATCCAAGTGAAAATCTTAACTACTGGGTCTATGTTCACAACAATCCAAAAATCTACTACCATAACAGACCTCAATTCTATTCCGCGACGACATCTGAGATATCAGCGGTTGGGCTGAGATTTCATATTGTCACTTTCAGGGCCGGTTTTAAATAGGGGGGAATATTAATGTAAGTGATTTACTTAAAGACTCAGTATAGACCTTACTTTAATAGATGATTAAAAACCTTATTTCAGAGATTAAAAGAAAAACAAGCTTAAAAAGACTAAAGAGTCAAAAAAACCTGCACTCCAAAAAATATCACATAATCAATAACAGTATTACAATTTATAGCAAAGTCAAACATTTTAAAAAGATTAAATAAAATAGATAAATAAATAAAATATCCATCAAAGAAAGACGAACTAAGACGGAGACTAACAAACTAAAAAACTTGAAGATATCACCTAAAAACTTTGCATTAATTTCATTCATCATTGCGTTCATGTATGTGATAATTCATTCAATACCTGATTGATTCCGTTATAATCATTAATCGCATCCGCCTATGTGGGCATGGGGTCTTCGGGAGTATTTAATTGACCAACGCCTTAGATCTCCTCGTTTATATGGACCGTGCTTGCCATCACATTCTACGTTCTATAGTCATACTGATTTATTTACCTGGTTTCCTTTTAGAAAGCGATTCATTATCCTAATGCGTTAATTACGCTTCGTTACCTCAAGGATAAATATTTGCATATAACGATACCATCCGTTAGAATATAATCGACTCATATATATATCTATTTATGATAGAATAGATCAGGGCTTCTTAAACTTCTTTCATTCACGATCCCATTTTTATGATTTTGATTTTTTTCGCAACCCAAAAAATTTAAATAAAGATACATAAATATTTTGTGATGATTTATTATTATTAGGTAACAATATAATACATATGAATAAATATGAAAAATATGAAAAAATATAGTTTTAGAATATGTACAAAAATATAAAATTAAGAATTGCACAAAAAGTTGTAAAATTGTATTAATTAAACCGCAAGATTTCGCTAAGCGACCCCATTTGGCATCGCGACCCATAATTTAAGAAACCCTGGAATAGGTCAATAGATTGGAATCGGTGTTGGTTAGTTTCATGAAACTCTACGTCGGCGATAAGTTGTCCCGAAAATTTTCAGATCCATGAACATTGTCATCCTTAATCCTCCGCCATAGAAAAATCTCGTTAATGCTTTGATAATTCTATCATAACCATCTTTTGGTTGTGTGACATTTTCGGTGCTATACTTAATGTTTCAATAATGGGTACGTTCATAAGTACATAATGTACATATATATGTGCTATCAAATCTACTAACATTATTCTACATTTAGCCAATATCAGTATACAGACTTTAACGTTAATTTAAGGAACGCAAAAATTTATATACATAATCAAGGCAAAGAATGCAAAAATACAAACGATATTCGGATATGAGAATTATGAAGATGGAATCATTACGTCAATATTAAATACCTACAATCCGTTAATGGAAGTGTAATATTTTTCAAGTTTCGACAAAACTGAATATACTGTATACATCAGTAATTTAGTGAAATATAAAATTTAAAATTTCTGTCAAATGTGTTTAATTTTGAGCCTGAAATCTATTTACGTTTCTATCCGTGATGAGTTGGTTTCACAACATTTGGTTGTGAAGCTTCGAGCAAATTTCACCAATAATAGAGAGAACAGGAAGTGCTGATACCTATAAAGTTCATGTAAAGGGTTCTCCAATAAGACGTGTTATTTTAATTAGCCCGATATTTCGGTAGATGTCACTTTTGGAGCTGTCATTTTTTGACATTTGACAAGTAGAAACTAAGCCATTAATAAAAATGGAACGATACACAATTCAACAACACATTGAAATTATTAAAATTGACTATAAAAATGGTGAAAATGTGGCAGAGACGGTTCGTAAAACTCGAACAATTTTGGGTCGTCGTGAAGCACCTTGTCGGACCACAATACAGAAATTGGTAGAAAAATTCGAGCTGTCGGGACAAGTTAGTGATATGAAGAATAAAACCCGTGCACGTCGCTCAAGAACAGCCGAGAATATTGCTGCTGTAGCCGAAAGTGTTGAAGAAAACCCAGGTTTGTCCATTCCTCGTCGTTCTTTGGAATTAGGCATTCCACAAACGTCATTACACCGTATTTTGCATAAATATTTGGGTCTTAAGGCTTATAAAATTCAGTTAACACAAGAACTCAAGCCGGCCGATCATCAACAACGTCGAGTCTTTGCTGATTGGGTCCTTGAAATGCATGAAAATGATCCGGAATTCCATCGAAAACTCATCTCGAGTGATGAGCCCCATTTCCACCTCGATGGCTTCGTCAACAAGCAAAATTGTCGCACCTGAGGCTCGGAAAACCCAAGAGTTATTGTTGAAAAGCCTCTCTATCCTCAACGTGTGACTGTTTGGTGCGGTTTATGGTCCCGCGGGGTCATTGGACCTTACTTTTTCGAAAATGAGGCTGGAGCAACAGTTACGGTGAATGGATTGCGCTATCGACAGATGATTAATGATTTTTTATGGCCGGAATTGGATGGTATTGATCTGGACAACGTTTACTTTCAACAAGACGGCGCTACATGCCATACAAGCAACGAAACCATTGATCTTTTACGGGAAAAGTTTCCGGACCGTGTTATCTCTCGAAGAGGTGATCACAATTGGCCACCGAGATCTTGTGACTTAACACCTTGCGACTCTTCCTTTGGGGCCACGTGAAGGAGAAGGTCCACGCCAACAGCCCAGCGTCAATTCAAGACCTCAAAGATGGAATTCGTGAGGCTATCGAGGACATAGGGCAGCCACTTTGCGATTTGGTTATGGAAAATTTCATGAAAAGGATATGGTCGTGGTGGTCATTTGGCTGATATTATTTTCCATTATTAACGGCATACCTTCCTCTTTATAATCTTTATAATGAAATAAAGATCCGATCATTTATCTCAAAAAATGGCATTTTTCTTCGAATATCAAAATAACACCTCTTATCGGAAAACGATTTATATGAGCACGGCTTTTAATAAATACATTCTCCAATTTCCCCTATTTAAACACCCCAAACTTGAATAGGGGAAATTGAAGAAATGTATGTTCAGTTGCCTACATTTGAAACAGCCGAGACATTCCCTGGGTACTCTGGCGCAGTGACAGCGACTAAGAGTACGACTAAATTATAGTTTACACAAGCGAAGTTACTGTCCCAAGTAACCTCGATTTCATTCCCTCACCTCCTCTTGACATACCCACCACTTTACTTGCGCCAGTACGAAAACGAGTTCCACTCACTTCAACTTTTTAGCGAAGTGGAACCTGAGAAATAGTCAAATTGAGTGTATTTTCTGCAATTGGTACACGTTTTGATGTGTGTAGTCATTTATAATATCATCTGGCGTGGAACTTGTGAAATGTGAAGATATTTATTTTTGAGAGAAAATGGTTTCAAGTGAAAAATTACATATTGAAAAGGTCATTAATTGTGCAGCAATATAATTTAGGGTAATTTCGGAGGAAAAATTCTAAGAAAAAAGAAAGTGCGAGTAGGTTCCTCGCATATTGATTGCTAAGGAATAATATTTTTGCTTACGTAATTATCTTTAAAATTTTCGAAATTTCTTACTGAAAAATAAAAAGCACTCTTTTGTATAAAAGTGCAAACACAAATCTGTTGACATTTTACAAGTTTCACACCAGCTGGTATTATTAAACACTACTTAAATATAAAAATGTACCAGTTGCAGAAAATGTATACTCAATTTGACTATTTCTCAGGTTCCACTTCTCTAAAAAGTTGTTGCAAAATCCGCTTTCGTTGCTGGAATTCGGGGAGCACCCCTTTTTTTTGTTTGTTTCGCAGGCTACGCTGCTGACTGAATTTCGTCCACTTGGCCGAGCGAGTACCAGGACGATATGGATCAAATGCCCGAGTTCTTGTAGGTGCGCGAGCAGCACTTCAGAGTGAAAAAATTTTGGACTGCTACCTGGGATCTCCTTTTGTCTTCACCAACTGGGGCTTCTGAGGTGGGGCCCGGTTGAGCAAAGCTCACACACCGTGCATTTTCAACAACGGAGCTTTGTTGATGTAAGGATAAAATGTTTCCTTAGATTTTATGCTAACGTTCTTATGACCAATGTTTTCTAAGGTATTAAGGTGCCCCTAAAATTAAGGTGCCCCCCCCCCCCTCTTATCATCAGATACTTTGAACGTCTCCAGAGTACACTATCTTTGTTCACCCCATTCTCGTTTTGTTATTTCTTTACTTAAATAGTATTGATAAGTTGAAAATTGCTTTTTACGGATAACATTTCTCTGATTTTCCCTGAAATATTCACAAAAATATTATTAAGCAACATCTAATTATAAACAGACGTCATTTGAGCAAACGAATTAACTACGATATGGCAAATAAAGAGAACAGAAATCAGGGAAAGTAGCTCTCGGCCAAAAACCGCATAAATATATTCACATTTGTTATTTGTGCTCTACGCTAAATTATCAATATATTTTGACCCGAAACAGTACGTATTGAACATGTGTTATTTCTTGAATAAAAGAAGACGTCCTCGAATATCTTGGAAAACTGTACAAGTATCTATTTTTATATCAAAATCCCTAAAAATGTCATATGTGTAATTTCAGATTTCATTCCGAGTTCTAACATATTATTTGAAAATTTCAAAATTATGGGTTTTTGGCTGCCATGCCACAAAGGCTGTCACGCTATTATGCCCTATATATCCTCAAAATATTTCATAAAAATTTTCCTATTTCCAACAAGTACTAAATTAATCAACTGCAGCTCTTTTCGGTTTAGCTGTCACATTTAAAACTCAATATCGAATGCAAGTATCCACTTATTTTATATCATATCTATGCAAACACTTGGAGACGTAACCAAAAGTCCAACAATAAATTTCATGAACTACAAAATTTAATAACAGCATTCAAATAAGTAGAAGAAATCGGCATATCATTACACTGTCTAAATGCACTCGTCGATCGTCTGGACTCTAGTTCAACACTTAAAAAATTAATTGTTTCGAGATAATTGACATTTAAGTTGTACACATAATGGGATTTTTTCAAAACAACTTCAGTTCTGTACTGGAATAGGATTTGTATCATCTTTTCATTAGCAACCAACATTTGTCAAATATAGATTTGAATAGTGAATATTGTATTCTACTTATTGCAATACTTAACTTTAAAATGAATTTGTCGGACTTGTTCCAGTATTGAACTAAACGATTGATATGCTCTTAGTCGCTTCAAATATATCGCGTCTCCATCGATATGTCTTCAATCAATCAGAAATCTGCAGCATCTGACGATCCCTCTCTACATCATCCAACACCTCATGCAGATTATGTTACACGATCTAAACTATATTTCGATTATTTCCAATTAGTCACAGTAAATATTTGACAGGCTTCGCGCTTAAAATCGCCAGATTTTCGTCTTTTCTTTGTTGATTTGGAGTCCTATATTGCGAGCAGAGTCGCATATGCCGTACTATCATTCATATCACACACGAGATGCAAGTCAGCCAAGTATTTAAGCAAATTTCGACAATCTATGGCACCTAATAGCAAAATCTTGCATTTTTTTCCAAACGGCAGATTAAGTACTACAACAGACAGCATGTCAACCTATCTTAAAAGCTACTCTGCGGTGTTACATTGCTTGCAGACAATTCTCGCCGATCTCTGAATGGGGCCTGAATGAAGATTCACGATGTTTGCAGTTGCAGTCCTCCGTTCTTTGCCAGTGCAACCCACAATATCATAATTTCGATCCTGTCGTATGCCTATACTTAAAATCGGCATATATGTTGTGATCTTCAAAGTTGTGTATTGATGTGATGTTTTTAGGGTTCCGTACCCAAAGTGTAACAACTGGAGCCCTATTACTAAGGCTTCGCTGTTTGTCCATCCGTCACCAGGTTGTATCTCATGAACCGTAATAGGCAGAGAGTTGAAATTTACACAGTACTTCTATAGCCGCTATAACAACAAATAATAAAAATAAAAATAAAATTAAAAATTAAAGGGGGCCCCCATACAAGAAACGTGATTTTTTCGGCGTTTGTATCCTCGTTTTATTCTCATTCATGATTATTATCATAAGTAGGTATTCTTTTTTTCAAATGACAGCATTATTTTTTCGACGCCTTCTCTCATTTGAAAAAATACATAAAAAGTACGTAGTGTTGAATTTTGTACGATGTTACGGAACCTTCGTGTGCGAGTACGACTCGCACTTGGCCGATTATTTACAATTTGAGAAATAGAAAATGTGACAAAAATATAATAATAATTCAAAGCGAACTATGGTATATAAAGATCATGGTAATGTACGTGCTTATGTCAATAAGCTATTACAATTTAAATTACAGATTACAATGTACTGAAGGAATTTTTAAGAGGTACAATATTGATTGCATTTTTGCACTAGTCGTGAATGCCTTTTATGTGACTTATAGGTATCACTGTCCGCCTCGTCGTATAGACAAAAGAAATTAAATACCAATCTCTGCCCGCCTTGAAGGCCTCACTTCTCTCATGTGTTCCTCAGATAAGAGTAATGGATGTAGCTTCCTCACAGCTCTTTTCAGCATGGTGTTCTTGCACTTTACGGAGGCGACCCGGAAGATTCCATCCGGTCCAGGATGGACGTGAATTACATTTTGTAGTGAGGGTAGAGCCTCCTCCCGAAGGAGGACGATTGCACCAACATTTAGCTTAGGCTGGGCTGACATCCACTTTGTTCGGATTTGAAAATTATTGAGGTAGTCAGCAGACCGACCACCTTCTCCAGAAATCTTCATACATACGTTGTAAGACTTATCATTGTGAAAGTCTGCTTAGACTGATTGACTCCCTAATACGTTCAAAGAATTTGATGTCACACGGCCTGGAACATAAAGAGGGCAATCAAAACCCTCGAGAAATACTTCACAAGCCATGAAATAGAAATCTATAATGTTTTATATTTCTTATGGATAAGTGACTATAGACATTGATTTTATATATACCATAAAGCCTAAACTACTTTCCACACAGGAAAATAGTCTTATAGTAATTAGGCTCCTTAGCTTCCCAAAGTCTACACTTACTATACATCTTACTTAACAAAATAGTTTTGATTAAAAAGTAACCTTACCATTTTACGCTCAATAACTCTCAGCTGAGTAATAGTTGCAAGAGTGTATGTGCGGCCGTAGTCCGAATCTGTAGGCAGATTGATTCGAATTCATCGAACCATGGCACAATCCAATATGTAATATTCATTACTCAGTTGAGAGTTTTTGTTTGGGGAATCGTAGTCATTTGGTTAAGATACATTCTTCTAAATAATTTTGTTAGGACAAATATAAAAATTTGATAATGGTTGGGAAGATAAGAAAGTAAGCTTAAGATTATTACAAGACAAATTTGCTGTATGAATAGTAGTTTACAGCGCAGGAGCTATTCAAATCAAATTTTTATCAGTTTTACATAAGAACACTGCAAATATTTTAAAATGTTAGGACTATACTAGGGCACTCATGTAGTAGTGAAGGATTCTGTTTCATGACTTGCAAAGTATTTCTCCAGGGTTTTACGGTAATGCATGAGTACGAGCTTACGAGCTACTACTCATAGTTAAACAATGTAGTAATACTTTATGTGTATTTAGCATAATTGAGAACCATGTAGTGGGGATTTAGAACAAAACAGATGTAAACTGAAACTTGCTTTTTATACCCTTGATGAAATCTAAATGGTATACTAAGTTTGTCATTCCGTTTATAGCACCTAGAAATCATGATAGTAGAACAAAATGGATTAAACACTCATGCATAAAATTTAAAGTTCTTTTGAATTTTGCATGTCCGTCCGTCCATCTGTCTGTCCGTCCATCCTCACGATAACTCGACAGCGCGCGTACCTAAAGAGCTGAAGTTTTGCATATGGCCTTTAAAAAAAAAAGTAAAATTAAGTTCGAAAATGGGACAAATCGGGTAACTCCTTCGTAGGGTCGCCCGACAAAAACTTCGTTTTTCATTACATATTTGGACACTACCTGAGTACGCGTCAACGTCGAGAGCTGAAATTTTGTACATGTTGTTTTCATAAAAACCGTAAATATAATTTCAAAAATGGACTAAATCGGGCAACCCCTTCTTCGTGTTTCATATAAAAATTTTGGGATTTTTACGTATACTGTGAAAACTATAAGTCGTATACAGTTTCAATGTAGTGAAAGTTCTTCAGAATATGTAATCCTATGAAATGGGTTATAATCATTTTTTCTATCCGACCAACCGTAATACTACTTCAAGGCCACGAAAAACCACTTCAAAAATCAAACTTGCACAGATGGGTGACCATACGAATTGACATACGGGCAGTCATCTAGGGTGTCATAAGAATTGGTCTTACAATTAGACCAATTCTAATTTTTTTTACTTGTTCAGTCTTGAAATCATTTATATTAATCAACTTACCCCGCTGCACTGTGTACACAATGTTTAAGTTTATTATACTATATTATAAAATATTGAGACCAAATACTTCTTTTGATGTAATTCCGCCATGAAATCGACAAATTACATTTATTATAATGCCGTTTAATTTGACAGCTTACAAGTGCTTACATATTTCAAGTATTTGAGCGTTATTCAGCTAATAATTTCGTTTTGACGACGTCGCTTTACCATACATTATAGAGGAATCAAACTTTTTATACGAGCAGTTTTGCGAGTCACTGTTTGTATTCGACATAGATTTTTCCTTTGCTAACAAAATTCCATAGACAACATCAAAAATATATAAATAAACAGGCTCTCACATTCTAGTCGTCTTTAGTGACCTAAAAATAGACTGATTAAGCCAATGATAAGTTGTATGTGCTTGACCTGATTCAAGGACTGCAAAATGGAATATGTATACTGTTAACAGTTTTTGGATTATTTGAAATATCTTTTCAAGACTAGAAATTCAGAGTTCATATTAAGGAAAGTAGATTGCTTTGTTCGTTGAAGTCTTGACCGATTTAACTAAGAAGCGTTGCGTGGGAGGTGTACCTACCCATTCAAATCTGTCTTATGATCCTGTGCAAAGATATGACTGGTACTGGTACCCACTGTATATAGATTTTGTTTTTTGTTTTATATACATAAATATATATATATGCGAATAGTAAGGAAAATCGGTTTCTGAAAGTTTACTACCATTACAGTCAGAAAAATAAAATTGATTGCATACTTCACAAATGTTGTTTATTTTTCATAAAATATTTGTGTAATGAAGAACGAAATAAATTCCAGGGTATTTATTTATTGTTCAAAAAAGCAAAAGCAATATTATAATTAAGACCACTTGGAAGTTGTCTGATATTATTATTCTGAACATTTTTTTGAACTAAAAATTTCATTAGTAAATGTAATATTTGAGCCATTTATTTTGAAAGTTGCGCAATTCCATTTGGGTATAGTAGTTTTAATTTCTTCAGACTTTTTTTATTAAACATAATTGGATAATAAATTTACATTATCTTTTAGTACAAAACACACTAAGGTTAGCTGTTTCTAATATTGTGTCTATCTATCAAAAATACTTCAAGTTTTGAATACCTTCTTCTTTAAAATAATATCAAGCTTTGTATAACAAAAATAGTTCCCTAATTCACAAATCTAAACAGAATTATCTTTTCAAAATTATTGGCAACACTTTGGGATCAACTCACAGCCAATATTGCGCTGATCGAAATTAAAGCACAGATCTTGTATTCTATTAACCCAATGGTATCCATGGGCAAAAAGCGGTTAAATCAGGCGGGTTCTAAGGCATTTGTTTATCGTTCATAATACTAGTATTTTTACAAGGGAAATTCGTTAAGCCTCTTTAGAGGAACCAGATCCAAATTCAAAATTTAGCCCAACTTCAAAGCCAAACTGTTGCCGTTTTACTTCGATCGAAGTATTTGTACTCCATTTCAGGGTTATGTACTCCCGTGCTCCTCCGCTAAATACTCCGTTTCGACATTCACAGTAATTTCTGACAATGTACATACTTATTCGATTAAAACCCAAAATTTTAAAATTCAAAACATTTGAATTGTAATGGTAAAACTTAAAAATTTTGAGAGAAGAAGGTTTGTAAAAATTCACATGTATTCAGTTTGCGTAGCTGACTGCACAATTCACCTTCAAATCGAGAATTATAAGCTATGCTGTAAAATAAATGCAGAAACTGAATATTTTGACCGCTTTTACGGAGAGTCTTTCTCCAGACTACCGCATGATGCAAAGATTAACAAGATATGGGTGATTGAGAGGAACTTGTTGTGTTGCAACGTCATTTGAAGACAAATGTTATTTCCAGTGAATTTGTTTTAAGTTTTTCGTGTTATATTGACTGAAAGATTTCTTGAATAAGATGAAATATTTAATAAAAACATTAGTTTTTATTTACCGCTTCGTAAGAAGTAATTATGTGCTGGTGGGAAGGCAAAGAAATTTCCAATTAGAAATTTTTTTCCACTTTGGTAATAGCGATTGAAATTGACACAAACAAATTTCTAACATTTGTGTCTAAATTATGTAAACACCAAATTGAGAGATGAATCTGCCATACCATGTTAATCTTTGTATCATGGACTAGCGCAAGTCTGATTAGATAAAAAAGGAAGATACCTATATAATTCCAAACTGAAATTGTTGACTGTTGATTTAAATAATTATTGGAACAGAGTTTTTAATTTAAAAGATGACCTTGATGAGAAAATGTTCCCAAAACTGGAAAAAAATTATTGGATCCATTTTACCTTTATCTGATAGCAATGCTACTGCGAAAATAATATTTTCACAAGTTAATTTAATTTAAGACAAATAGAAAAATTCTTGAGCATAGAAACATTATTTTAGCTGCCAAAAGAACGGCCCGATAACAGAGACTCCCTAAAATTTAGTTAGTGCGGACCACAGTACTAGACTGAAGGGCTGTGACGTAAATTTGTGACCTAACGTACATAAATTTCTATTGAAAAGATAGAGAGAGGAGAGAGATTATTGTGTTCTTTGTACCGTGCTTTCCTATACATTTTACGATATTTCGTTACATAATGGTGGAACGTGTTTCGTATCTCTGTACCGTGTGATAAAGAACGCGAAGGGGTACCGGAAAAATTCTAGGATGCACTGCTGGAAGAATTATTGGATGAAGATGCACGAACTCTAGATTTGTCGGATGAATTAAATGTTGACATATCGACTGTCGGTAAACGTTTGCATACGATGGGAATGATCCAAACATCAGGGAATTGGATACAAAGACGTTTGGGAAGTGCAAAATGCTTCTGAACGAAAAAGTTTTTTGCATTGCATGTCATTGGCGATGAAAAATGGATATACTACGATAACCATAAGCGATGAAAAAGTTGGGTGATTCCATGTGAACCAGGTCCTTCGACGCCGAAACGGAATATTCATGTTTCAAAAGTTATGTTGCGCTTCTGGTGGGATTAGAAGGGTGTTATTTATCATGAACTGCTCAAACCATCCGAAACCATCACTGGGGATCGTTACCGACTGCAGCTAATACGTTTGAATTGAGCTTTGAAGGTAAAACGGCCGGAATGGGGCAATAGAGACGATAAACTCATTTTGTTGCATGACAACGCTAGGCCACACGTTGCTCAATCGTTCAAGAAATATTTGAAAGGAGTGAATGGGGGAATCTTGCTCCACCCATCGGATTCCACAGACATTTCTCCTGCGGATTTCCATTTATTCCGAACCATACAATCAGGCCTTACTGGAGAGCGGTTTATAAAGGGTTTTCCAATAAGAGGTGTTATTTTAATTAGCCCGCTATTGCGGTAGATGTCACTTTTGGAGCTGTCATTTTTTGACATTTGACAAGTAGAAACTACGCCATTAATAAAAATGGAACGATACACGATTCAACAACGCATTGAAATTATTAAAATTCACTATAAAAATGGTGAAAATGTGGCAGAGACGGTTCGTAAAACTCGAACACCGTATTTTGCATAAAGATTTGGGTCTTAAGGCTTATAATCAGTTAACACAAGAACTCAAGCCGGCCGATCATCAACAACGTCGAGTCTTTGCTGATTGGGTCCTTAAAATGCATGAAAATGATCCGGAATTCCATCGAAAACTCATTTTGAGTGATGAGGCCCATTTCCACCTCGATGGCTTCCTCAACAAGCAAAATTGTCGCATCTGGGGCTCGGAAATCCCAAAAGTTATTGTTGAAAAGCCTCTCTATCCTCAACGTGTGACTGTTTGGTGCGGTTTATGGTCCCGAGGGGTCATTGGACCTTACTTTTTGAAAATGAGGCTGGAGCAACAGTTACGGTGAATGGATTGCGCTATCGACAGATGATTAATGATTTTTTATGGCCGGAATTGGATGGTATTGATCTGGACAACGTTTACTTTCAACAAGACGGCGCTACGTGCCATACAAGCAATGAAACCATTGATCTTGTTATCTCTCGAAGAGGTGATCACAATTGGCCACCGAGATCTTGTGACTTAACACCTTGCGACTTCTTCCTTTGGGGCCACGTGAAAGAGAAGGTCTACGCCAACAGCCCAGCGTTGATTCAAGACCTCAAAGATGGAATTCGTGAGGCTATCGAGGACATAGGGCAGCCACTTTGCGATTTGGTTATGGAAAATTTCATGAAAAGCATATGGTCCTGTAGGCGTGGTCGTGGTGGTCATTTGGCTGATGTTATTTTCCATTATTAACGGCATACCTTCCTCTTTATAATGAAATAAAGATCCGATCATTTATCTCAAAAAATGGCATTTTTCTTTGAATATCAAAATAACACCTCTTATTGGAAAACCCACGTTTCTTTTATTTAAATGCTAGTTGTAGCATAAGGTTACCTCCGCGTTGAAAATCTACCCGAAATACTTTCCCCAGGCTTCACCCTGGACATTTAAATTTTTAAAAAATATTTTCAATGCTTGTATAAGCCTTCGATCCTACATAGGAGAGTCGTTTTCATGAAAAATTCATTACGTCCTTAAGGCGGCAGCAAATTTATGTTTTTGTTTGCCTTTTTAAATATTAGCTACATACATATGTATGTAGATTTTATGGCTGTGCATCCACCTTTATGAATATGCATTCGAATTAATATGTATACAGATTTGTTTATTTCGCTAATTTTAACACAATTTCATGCAGAAATTAAATTTCAGCGTTTTATGAAATTTAATTACGAATTTTTGCATTTCACCTTTGCACCATTCGCTGTAAATGTAATGGACCCAATTCGAACATTTGTATGTATGATGATTCTCGCAAATTAGCCCGCGATAACTTCAATAACTCAAAATTAAATCCGGAACGGATAATCCAATCGCAGTTTATTTGAAATTCCGTATTAGCGACAACATTCCCAAAATGATATATACGACAGAAGACTATGTATATACAGGCCATGATCAAAAGGTATAGTAGTATTGGACGGACAAGCAAGTTCAAGTTTGCTAGCGACATCGTGCTGCCATCATACCAGTGTAAACATATCAAGCGAAAAGTCCCTAAATACTCGATAGTTTATCGCCGTTGTTTCATGTGGCAGGGGCTAACTGACATATTGATTATTGGGCTTGTCCACTGAGGTTGCGTGGATTTTTTGGTTTGCGTGTTCAAATGTGTTTTACTCCGTCAAAGGTGAATTAATGCGTTTGATTCGCTTATCAAGCAATTTTTTAAAGCCAGAGATACTGATTCCACCTGTCTTCTTAGTAAGCAGATTGCACATTGTTTGCTCGAATTGTGTAGTCATGGCATCGATTTACATATGCATAAGCATTTTGTCACCTTTCTAAAAATATTTTCTTGCAGCTTGAGAAAAATTCGTTATCAGGCGATACTTATAAGCAAATTATTTTACATAATTCTTTTAGTAAAATTTTAATTTAGTTAACATATAATAAGGATTTTACTTAATTAAGTAAAAGTTAATGCTTGGCAGCAACGAAGAGCATGAAATTGCAAACAGAAGTTAAATAGAACGTAAGAAATAGCGTACGGTGGGATTTACATGGACGAGACAACGAAATATTTTACAAAGTCTACTAAGTTCCTTTATCAGAAATCACGCTACCCTAGGGGTACGTATAGGAAACGGTATTCCTTTAAGAGTTAATAAATTATATGCCTCGACATAATGAAGTATCTTCGTGACTCAGTTCCCCCATAGCTATTATATGTCTTTTAAAATTTGCACCTAAGGCTCTGCTGTGAAGAAGCAAATAAGGTATACCGTATACTGTATTTCTGCATCGCAGGTAGTTGTTTCAGAAACGAATGGTATAGAAATTCTTTTTCCGCAATGCTGAGCTTTCTAAGCATATAAAGGAAAATTCCTTGGGTCTTAATTATTTCTGTAATCTTCTAAACATGCTTTCCATTTTGTCAACGTCTTCCAATTTCATTTACCCCTCCTTTAAATCCACAAGAAACTACGCGAAATTGAGAAGATAAATTCCGAAAAGAAAGTTTTCTCACTCCTCAATTAGAAACTTGAGATGAATGACTTGGTGAAGTTTAATTGCGACATTTTACATATAAAGGATGATACATATACTAATTGCAATAAATTAGTAAAATAACCTAATTCATTAAAGCGGAAACTAGTTTGGAGCCATGCTATTTTATATTTGATTTCATGAGAATGATGGACTGTAAATAGCTATTAAGAGAAAATTGGATAATTTTGTTGAAACATTGTAGTGAAATGTAAATTGGTAAGTTGAAATGTAGCAACTTTTCAACACTTTGCAAAACTGAATATGTAGCAATTATTTGGGCAATAAAATTTATATAGAGTTTTTTAGTGTTACTTGAATTTATAATTTAGAATAGAATAGGTATCGAAATTTTATAGTAATGCCGCATATAGGAGTTGAAATCAAGAATGAAATCGGAAAACATTGGTAAATTACATAATAACGTGTTCAGCGTTTTTGGATCCGGAATAGCGATTTTTTGCTGTAAGCATGCTATATTGTATCGGTTCACTTTGATATGGTTTTGGCCTTATTGACAACCCTCGAAGCCACCACTGGTTAAATAACCGGTGAATTAACAAGTAATTCTAATCCGAGTGTACCAGGAGGTCCTTTTGACAAGACCTTGTGGATTCTAGCACAGACAGGTGTTTCGTTAATATTTTCTATGAATCGCCGCCATGATCGCCATTTGGACCTCCTGATTTCCCGGTTATATTCGGTTAGGGGTAGTTAATATTCTTTCCTGTCCGATGTGCCCTTCGCTTAATAGCATATCCTGCGAACCTTTGCCCTGAGTTAATAAAGCAGGGGATATTTCGATTTGTCGCCCTTTGCTTCAAAGGGCAGTTCTTACAATATGCGGGTACCACCATTAGCGGCTATTTCAATGTCCGCTCTTGTTTTGACTGAGTGGATAGAGTTCCTTAGCTTTCTGCTAGTTGCCAATTGTAGGCATGCCAGTATTATATGTCTAGGAAGACAATATGTTAGTGTTTCAGTAGAATCAGTTTCAATGTAAAATCTTATCTGTTTATGATCTTACATTGAGGGTTCCTCTGAAACATGCCTGTTGCTTAACCTTAGAGATTATCGAGTAGGCTCCAAATCTTTTGTCGAGAGCGTTTTCAACGATTCAACTTGTCGGTTATATGAAAATATAAATTCAATAAATGTCTCACCCGCTTTATTAATGTCCGAACTCACCCAGATGGTGTGGCGGGCGTTTGCATCGCATCCAAGTATCAGATGGATGTTTTTTCCACTGCAGTGTTCGACTAGTTTTTGGATGGCAGAACACATTCATTGTCACCTGGATGGAAAATACACCGACGCAATTATCGCCCTCGATTGTGTATCTCCTATGACACTGATAACCGCTGCTGACACACGTCGGCGTGTGTATGTGGCGTTGTGTTCGAGTCGCGTTTATGTGTGTGTGTGTGGGTTTTTGCAGGTCTGGCGCAACCTTCTCTTTCATCGCTTATCCCCTCTCCTAGTATTCGGGTATATCGGTTGGTATTAAACTATCGGCATAAAGCCTTGTATAACTTCATGAAGAGACTAAAAATTTCAGACACTTCATGTAAAAAGTCATTAAGCGCAAACTGTTACATTATCTGCCTACATTTCATGAAGTTCCTATACTTTTCATGAAGTGCTTACGACATATAGATATAGAGGTCGAGAGCATCCCTAATACATACTATTATAATATTAACGATGTCAATACAGCCTGAACAATAACTCAGGTACGGCTCTGACTGATCCTTGATTTCAACCACAAATCTGATTGGACCTTTAAGACTTTTTAGAAGTGAGATATAGAAAAATCTTGCCATATTTAAGGACTTCAAATTGGGATGGACTTAAAAGTTCGAATTAGGTTCACAATCACTGCGTTTTCTTTATGAATGTTACTTATTAAGTAATGTAGCAAACTGTAAAGTAAAAAATCTTTAAATAATAAACCTCAAAGTTCTTATGTCGTTTTTGGACCAAAAAAAACAAGCAGACATTTTTTTTATTACCTAAATTTAACTTAGAAGGAAAAACCAGGTGACGTTTAGTGAAGCACAAGTTGTGTCAGTGACAAAAATGCCGATCCAAAAGAAAATTAAGCCATACTGTCTCACAACACAATACTACAGAAAAGTGAAGCAAATAACTACTCGTAGAGTAAATAAAGAAGTAGAAAAAAGACCGAATGCTAGTGTATCTGCAAATAATGAAGTAATTGCAGATAGTGAATCGAGGGTGTCAATACCTGACGACGAATTACATATAGATTACGATGAATATGATGAAATCGAACGAAAATATTTTGAGGAAAAACTGTCATTATTAGATGATTTGAGAAATTTGGGCGTTAATACATAAATTGATCTTAATTGCAGTTAGCAATTTGTTAAAACTGTTAACAACTCATGATATTGAAGACCCTCCTATAGACATAAATTGTATAGCACAATCTATACTTTTCGTATTATAATTTCGCGGTTTCTAAAGCTAACCAGAATCGACTGTGCTCAATGAAAGCTGCTATTCGTGAACGCGTTTGACAGCTGCTTTCTCTACAACTAAATAACACGAAATGCCCTAATAGGGCATTTTAAAAACAATTTGTCCTAATAGGATGATTTCAAGACATAACGCCGAAATATCGCCCTGTATAGACAAGATTCCCTAATAGGACAGTTTAGAGACAGAATGCCTTCATATGACTATTTATAGGATAGAAAATGTTGATAGGTTAATTTATAGACAATTACTTTCAAAACAAAATTTCCTACATAGGAAAATTAGACTTAAAATCATAAATTATCAGTCAAAAATTTAGGGCGAAAAATTAGGAAAAAGAAACTTTTAAGACGAAAATGAATAGATCGCCATAGCGAAAATGAGCCCCCACAAAAAAAAAGTCGAGTTTTAGAAACTTCTTTATTTTCTACAATTATTGAATTATTAACTTAAATTAATATCAATATTTTAGTTCTCAAACATCTGAAGTATGAAAAAAATGATTTTATTCATATATGCGCAAAAAATAAATGTCACGAAAGAATTTTATTAAATATGTAAAATTCGAAAGACACGTTGAAATTTTCTTTGGTAGATTTGTAATATTTAAAGAATTAATAAAGCTAATAGAGCTATCTATACATTTTGATTTTTGTCTTATTAAGTTTGTAGTTTGGTACAAGTTCCATTATTGCTATTTCATTCATTCATTTACAGACAAATTATCAATAATCAAAGTCAGAAATGAGACTGCGACTCATCGAATAGACTTCAAATAGACGCCGAGTTGATGACAATTTAAGACACTTATTCTTATAATGTCTTGTCGTATTTGCCAATCTGTCCTATCTTATATTTACGTCCAGTTTTTTCCCCAAATTAGGAATTCGACGTCCAATCGACGTCTAATTGATCAATAGAGGTGAGGTCTACTAAAAGTTATACCCTCTTCACGGGTTGAGCCGACATCTTTTCGACCTATAATTGTTAGTTGGGTTACTAGTAGATTTAACCGGTAATTTTCTCATAACTTTCTTGTATGTAATTTTTTATGCTTACTACCAATGAGTGACTAGTAGATTTGTCCAATAGTTTTATAGAAAATCTTCAACAAAATAAAAATAGAAAAAGGAGTTTGAGTATTTCGAGACTCGTATAATATACATCAGTCTACAGGCAATTTTCCGTCTACTGCGTGCATTTTTAAAAGACAAGTACCGAGGTACTGTGACACTTACTTTGTAGCCGAAAATTTCGTAAAGAAATATTGAGAGCGTACTGTGTGTTTCGATCAGCAGTGCAGGACAGTAATGAAGCCCTGAACTGTCTGCTGTCTAAACTACAACAAACTCAAATGTCCAAAAGTTGGTGGTGGATATATAAAAATATATTTAAAAATCCAAATATGAATTCACCACCGATTCCAAATATTTACGATTTTACAATTTTTCTTCCAAGTCGCTTAGATCTGCCACTAAATGCAGTAGAAATTTAGAAGAAATTTCGAAATCTTTGTCATCTACATCCAGAGAAATTTCTATGTAAACAAGTAAACAGGTAGAATTGATCTAAGACCAATTTATATTATACCCTAGATGAATGCCCGTATGTAATTTCATATCGTCACTCATATGTGGAAGTTTGATTTTTGAAGTGGCTTTTCGCACATATTTCTAGAACTATTCGTCTGACAGTAAAAATTATTATAACCAATTTCATAGGATATCATAATCTAAAGAACTCTTCAGTACAATAAAACGGTCTAGGACTGATCGTTTTTAGAGTATACGTAAAAAACCTAAATTTTTATATGGCAACACCAAGAAGGAGTTGCCATATTTAGTCCATTTTTGAAGCTTTATTTACTATTACTATGAAAACACCGCATACAGAATTTGAGCACTCAACGTTACGCATTGTCAGGCAGTGTTAAAATATATAGTGAAAATCGAAAGTTTTGTATGGCAGTCCTACGAAGCAGTTGCTCGATTTGTGCCACTTTCGAACTTAATTTACTTTTGTTTTAAAGTCCTTATGCAAACTTTCAGCTCTCTAAGTGAACGCTTTCTCGAGTATCGTGTGGACGGACGGATGGATGGACATACAGGCGGACGGACGGACAGACGGACGGAAAGACGTACAAGCAAAAATCAAAATAACTTTTAATATTATGCGTGTGTGTCCAACCTATTTTCCTCTACAAGCATTATTTCTGAGCATTACAAACGGAATGACAAGCTTAGTATGCCATATACATTTCATCTAGGGTATAATAATAAAAGAAATGTCTGTTGTTATACAACCGATAAATATAACCGTTCTTTACACAAACTCGGTTTTGTTTAATTCGACTTCCCCTCTCAAGCAACAAATTTTTGGTCACTAAAAACATATTTTTTAAACTCTAGAATCTACTACCTACTGCCTATATCCTAGAATCTACTATCTACTGCCGACTGCATCGTGTGGGCCTGCGACCATAACAACATTTGTGTGCATTATGCACACCTTTTATCATATAAAGCTATATAATTGTTTTCAGATGGTAAACCGCCTTCTGACCATGTAGGCTTCCAGGAGCACATCATTCCATCTGATGAAATGAATCAAAAACGCCAAACTACACGCAAAATATATAAAAGCAAAAAATTTCTGCAGTTTGCACTATTAACTTTATTGACTTTATTTCCTTTATCATTATGCTAAACAATTTGATTTTTTCAAAATAAACAGAAAAGGGTGCAACATTCTTTGCAATAATATCATAATTTTGATAGTTATTTCTCTATGAAAATAGCAACCATCAAATGAAAATATATTAGTAATAAAAGGTTTTTTACTGGTTTTGTTTCTGTCACTTCCCAACTCCAGATTTTCCATACTCAAGTACAAAATTATCTACATGATGTATTATGATTACGTTATAATGTACAAAACACTGCAAATTTCATGAGTAATAGAGTTTTAAAATGCTAATTACAAACATATAAAACGATTTATTACCTAAGTTAATGCTTTCTCTTTAACTATGTGTAGTTTTGAGAACAATATGACTCGAAGTTGTACTAACTTTTCGTGTTTTTTAAGATTTCATGGGGGTTACCATTAATTAGTTATTTCTGCGAGTTTGTGACTATTGTTGATATTCTCATCTAGATGAATCCATTCGAATTTTTCCTTACCCTTAGTATCGAGAAGACAGTGTCATTCAGTTGTTTGAGTTCAAAGTGAAATGTTCTGAAAAAGTCTGTTTCCTTAAAAAATTTAGTAATAATGTATGTGAAGAAGGCTTTTAATTTAACTAATACGTATAAGTAAATTAATATCATAAAATTTGTGTTGTTAAATAAAGTAAAAATTGTTTTAAAAAATAGATCTTAAAAAAAATTTATATTTTTGATGTCATCACAGTGCTCGGTGTTGATACCGATATTGTAATAAAACTAGTAACGAGAATTGTGCACATTACTGAGTAAAATCGTGAAATCTTATGGATCCAGTAAAGACCATCTTCACAAATTAGTAACAATCTCTTCAATTAATTATAATTTTTTTTTATTTTAAAGGATACATATGCGTACCTACTAATACCAAAAAGACCAAGAAATTATACCAAAAAAGACTTGCAACGGGCGTTGCAGGAAAATAATGCTGAAAACTTAATCCAATGTGACTAAAAATTATAACTCTATAAAATAGACTTTACGGTCGCACCCAGAAGTCTTCATTTGGGCTAAGTAACCATAAAAAAGGATTCGATAATGTACCTCGAAACAATCCTTTCAAGAAATATAAACCTGGAAAAATGGTGTACAACCTCTTTACGGAGACATCTCAAATTATCTATAAGAACCACGGAAGCTGTCACCATTTCGAGTTCAGAGGTATCTAAAAATAATATCCGCGGACGGTTTTCTCAAATAAAATGTTATATCGAAGAAAATAATGCGTTCGATATTTTCCACTTCCTAAAGACCGCCAAAATTAAGTCATTTTAAATATCGAAGAATTTCCAATAGTTATTGCGGATACTACTGGAAATATTAAAGATTATTTTCTTAGAGCTTCAACATCACGTATCAGCAAAAGTATTACGCAAAACTAAAGAATAGATAAAACATAAGTCGCAATGAGAACAGTCAGGACGTAGAGTATATATCAGAATTATGCAAAACCACCATTACAGGGCCGCATTTACCATAAGGTGCATTGTGCGCAAGCTGGGGCCTCACTCTGTACTGGTCCACATTTTTAAAAAACAATACAAAAAAAAGGTATCGTTATTGTTGCAAAATAAAATACTCTCGCGGCCCTAGTACCAAAAACGGAAGCAATCGGCAGCTGTTAATTAGGCAACGAGTTATCGCCCAGTACTTCATTTTCGCACAGGGATACTTGCTACTGCATTATTATTCAAATGATAACACCACACCTGAAGTAGCGAAGACGCATGGATAATTTTTAGGCACATCACTTCGCACTGTGAGGTGTTGCTTTTATCTGTTGTTAGCAAATAGCGCTGGGTAATAACAATAACACTACAGCTGGAGGTCGCCGATGACGCAATGAATAATCGCTAAGTTCCTCACTTTTGCCGGTGAACACTTACATTTATTTATTGTTGACAAACCGCGACTGCAATGCTGGAAGTAAGTTATTACATATTCGAAAAGTCGGATTCGCTTCCGTGTACAGGTTAAGTGAGTGCGACACTTCGACAATATGACAAGTTCAGTGTTATATTTCAAGGAGGTCGGTCGCCTGCGTGCGAATATGGTAATTAGTGAGTTAGGTTAGTTTTTTAATAAAATAGTAATTAAAAGTAAAGTTGCCGTTGTTTTTTCTATGGAACACGATAATACTTTTAAATCATGTAATAAAAATTGGAGGCCGCTGAAAATTTACCTCTATTTGCATCGTTTAGAAATGTCATGGGTTCTGCTTGTTTTTTATGACTGCATTGTGCTGCCACGCTCAAAAAAACTTGCACCTAACACAAATATCGGTCGGCTTCACAACATTTAGCCTGCGTTACAATGTGACGGTGTCGCGAGAAGCGGTCGCGAATGATGTTGCTGATGCTAACGTGGACGCAGTGCCTGTTGCTTATGCTGCTCATTATTAAATAAAATCATTAAATCGTAAATAAATAAATTAACTAGTTATTAAATACTGTGACATTACTTAAAACTTACAATATTCACTCACAATTTTAATGTTCTGTAAAAATAAATTGCCTTAACTGCAGCTGTCAAGGTGTTGCGCGTCTCAAGTTGAAATATTTTCAACTTTAAGCAACGCGACCAGCGTCAGCAACATCCTTAACGACACACTGTACCTGCGCTTGAGTACTTTCATACATTTTAACTTTTGACAAATTTAGCGACAGCGTCCGCGACTCGCAACAGCGTCACATTGTAACTCAGCCTTTTAGCTTATCAGCATTACTGTTTGTTATATATTCACAGGTTCTTTCCTAAGAATATAAAACCAACGAACGTAGATATATTTTTGACGATATGCAAGTGCTGAACACTCAATTTCGGTGTTGAAATGGATAAAAAAATATTTACGAAACAACTTACATCAAAATAAAACAAGTGACCTGTCGCTATTATTATTGTGACATTATAGATATACATATTTGCTAAAACAAATGCAAAAAAAAAAATGTTTGATTTGTTTTTATACTTTTTATACCCTAGATGAAATCCAAAGAGTATACTAAGTTTGTCATTGCTTTTGTAATGCATAGAAATAATGATGGTAGAGCAAAAAATGGATTGGACACCCACGCACATATCTCAAGAACACGTTCACTTAAGGGAGCTGAAATATTGCCCACGGGCTTGGGCTTTTAAAAAAAAAGTAAAATTAAGTTTGAAAATGGGTCAAATCAGGTAACACCTTCGTTGGGTTGCCATACAAAAATTTCGTTTTTCACTATATATTTGGACACTGCCTGAGAATACGTCAACGTAGAAAGTTGAAATTTTGTACAAGGCATTATTATAGAAAAAGCAAATATAATTTCAAAAATGGGCTAAATCGGGCAACCCTTTCCAGGCGTTGCCATATAAAAATTTAGACTTTTTACGTATACTGTGAAAACGACCAGTCCTCTGACGTTTTAATTGTACTGAAAAGTTCGTCAGAATATGAAATTCTATGAAATTTTGGAAATATATACAAAAAACCACTTCAGCAATCAAACGTGTACGGAGAGGTGACCATACAAAATTACATACGGGCATTCATCTAGGCTATCAAAGAATTGGTCTTACAATTATAGCTTTTTTACTTGTTTTAAATCCAATGTTATTTTTATAAATTTTTTCAATAATCTAAAAAAAGTGCGTAATGTGCTTATAGTATATATGTATATATTTTATTAACTGGAATAGGGGTCTCATAACAATTTTGCGCCTAGTGCCCCCAAAAGTGTAAATGCGGCCCTGACCATCAACATGAAAGCAGAAGAATAAAACAGCGGAAATCGAAATTTTTTTCATAATTTACGGGTGAAAGTTGACGAAATAGAGATTGTAGAAGCAACACCATCAAAATTGGAAGAAAGTAACCAAAGGACATAAAAATTAATGGACACATTAAAAAGAAAAAATTAAAAGCAAAAAAATTGATCTCCCCAGACAAAAAAAACATATTTTAGATATAACAAAAATATTAATATTTTATAATAAAAAATATAAATAATAAAATATTATCTCTCTGACGTCGTTTACTCGCTCGGTGGGTTTGCTAGGGCAACATGAAGATGAACATAATTATCAAAATGAAAATTGGTATGCTTTTTACCCAGAATGCATGTAACTGCTTACAACATGCTCTTTACTGGTACCTACATAGAACCTTTATGTTGTTTTTTTGTTCCCTTTGATAAAGTCCAAATATAAATTTAATTTTTGATTTCAAATTGTAAATCGTATCCCTATAAAGAGTGTAAACCGGCTAGCTGCTAAAAAGTAATATAGGTAATCATTTAGTGAGAATATACACCGTAAAACTGAAATGCTCGTTACTAGGTACTTTACCCTATTAGGGCAGTACGGTAAAAAGGAATATTGGACTGTTCTAAAATTTAAAATAAAAAAAGCATAAATCTATGAAGACTTTGTTTCATCTTAATGAATAGTTATCAGGGGCATTGGTTTTATATTCAGGAAAGCAAGCAATGGGAGAAAACAAAAATAGAGAAAGCCGATATTTCTTCACTGGGAATTAAATTTCTTTGAAAAATGCATTCAATTCGGCAAGTCGAGGTAATAATGCTAGACCAATTTTCTATTTAGATGAAACATGGATAAATCAGAGTGGCTCAAGAAGTCACATCTGGCAAGACTTGAACAGCACATGAGGATTAAAAGTTGCCATAAGTACGGGTCTGATAAAAGGCCAATTGTACTCTCATCCACCTTTCTTCTCATAAAATTGGTATTTGAAGAAAATTTACAATTGTGAACAGTCTTAAAAAATAAATACGTGCTTTAATTAGTACAATTTAGTATAATTAGCAGGAAATATAATAAATTCCTCTTCATGCGGTTGAGCGCTTTGGCATTTCCCATTTTATGAATATACATGTACGTACTGGAAGGCTTCTACACATCCCAGTCACAAAGGGCACGATTATGTATTTTTTCGTCGTCCCTGGATAGTGAAGGATGTCAACTTGTGCGGTGTATTTTTGATTAAACGGTTTAATTTGTTGTTCAGAAAAGGAACAGGATAAACAAGTCCTGTATATTTCGAAGTGGTGACTTTCAACACAGTGGTTTGTGTACGTTTTCAAGTGTACTTCTATATGAGGCTTATACAAGCACTGAATTACAAGCAGGCAGACTAAATGAAGCACGTACGCTTCCACGGAATTTTAAAATGCATCGTATCCTCCTGTATTCTATACAGATGGATGCGTACTGATTTTGACCTTTTCAGAAAAATGCATTCAACTTCATTCCCGTAGCCATAGATAAACGAACCCTGTGCATAAATTAAACTGCACCGCACGGCACACAATTGCAAGGGCGAAGGTTCAGCACGTATGACTCAGATGTAAAGACTTAGGGCATGAGGCAGATTCGTATAAAACACATGAAAATCGATACATCAATCAAGTTTAGGGATGCTATTATATACTACTGTTATTGGATTTGCTCGTGTGGCAATGGGGCAAACAGTACTGAGACAGCACAATGAATCTGCTGCTATGAATACTCGTACATAAACGCAAGGGAGTATGAATTGAAGGTATAGGACGCGCGAATAATATGATCCTTTTTACGATTAAATAATTACTGAAGGGAGAATTTGACATAAAAGATATGTCCCCAACCCATATTCATTAGGTTAAGCTAGGGAATTATATACTCACTTCCAGTTCACCTTGTTGGTTTCTTTCATCCAACAAAATCACCCAGACCGACGAAGGACTGTTCTGTTTGTTATGCCTTAATTAGATTTTTATAAATTTATGAACAAATCCTACCAATGCCATTTTCTTCTTAGAAGTTTGCAATATAAAAATTAATGGAAATCCTTATTTATTCTGCAGAATGGACTGAGGTTAAGGACAAAACTCGAATTTCATGAATTTCGTACATTTCGTGTAAACGGATTTGATCGCACAAGTACAGAAGAGGGTAACATATTTTAAATAAAAGCTTTGAATAAACTTCATGACAGGGAGCGAATATATAAGCGATAAACGTTTCAGATATTCTTATAGGCATTCAAATGGGGTGAATGAATCAGATATGACATGTGTGTATTTGTTAATGAAAAAACATTAACACTGAAAACTCCATTGTTGGATTTTACTAGACTTTCATATATATGCATGTATGTTTGTATAATCGTTTACGAAAGTACAA
Organism: Dioctria rufipes; assembly: GCA_963924295.1. Classification (NCBI taxonomy): domain Eukaryota; kingdom Metazoa; phylum Arthropoda; class Insecta; order Diptera; family Asilidae; genus Dioctria; species Dioctria rufipes. The sequence goes on along the minus strand of OZ002741.1, from coordinate 104,643,210 downwards.
TAATTAATCGTGGAAAAAAATAAGTCCCATAATTCGAGTAATTAATCTGCAAACTATATACATAAACCCATTTGCTACTTTAATCGCTAACAAATTACATAACACTGATGCAACAGGGTCTGAAAACAAACATCAAAGAGAATTCGCAATAGGCATGCAATCCCGTGTATGAATCAGGAACAATGCAACGTCTGGCTGAACACGTGAATGTGAACCGCACGATGACATAGTATGAAATAATCTCCATTTTATGACTCTATTACTCTATCGTGAAGGAGAATATTGATTTCTTCCTTTGCGATGGGAAAACTGTACAGTAAAGGAATAAGCAAATGAGGGCGATCCGTCTATAAACTTCTATTAAGCATAATGCGACCACGTTACTTATAAAGTTTCGTAAAAGCACACTCTCGCATAGGTTTCAGTGCATGAGAATGCGAAAGCCTGGTTGACAAATTAAGTAATTTTAAGCTTGTCTGAATTTAATTATTATTTTAACAGACTGCTAACGAAATTATTAACCCCTTCCAACTAAAATTAAGTGGTCACCCAAGCAAATGCTTATAATGGTGTTTCAGTCTCTTTGTGTGTATGTTGTGTAGTGAAAGGTCCTGTTCGGGTATGAGAATAAATTTAGTTTCGCCCGAAGGACAGTAACTTTTCCTTTTCCTTGAATTAAAGATTTCTATGAATGCGATGTTTACATAGCACACAAATAAATTGGGCGTAAGGATATGTGAAGGGATAACAAGAGTACATCGTCTTAGTAAGTCTTGAAAAACCACAGAACGAGTTTAAAAATTTCATAATATATCAGAGTCAATAATTAAAGGGGGTTTTACATTATAATAGCGTGCATTTTTTCCAGATATTCTGTGGGAGATTAAAATCGTATAATATAACTATACTATGCTATCGAACAACTATGGCAGATTGAACGATGGTTGTCATCTGAACTGACAGTTTGCCGATTAAGAAAGCGTACTTATAGTGTTAAAAAGTTTTATTATTGCAGAATTTTTTAATTATTGAATTAATTAATGAATTTGTTTCAACTACCGTCGACTATCCTCATAACCGTTATCAAATGTAGTCAACTACATATTTGCTTATACTATTCACGCGTAGTCGTTAAATGTCAAATTTTGGCGCAATGAACGAAAAATAGTTTTTGGTAGTCACTCGTAGTCGACATAAAGTCACTACTTCGGTGGCAGTGATCGCATACAATGATTTTCAAAAAAAGACCATTGCAGCGAAACTGTGGATGCGCTGCTTCCTGCTTCTGGACGACAATTATAAAAAAAACTTCCAATTTCGCATTATTTAATTAAAAATTAAAAACGTATTTTTATTTTGACAGGTAGGTAATTGGACAAAAATTTGCTATAAAATTATATATTAAAACGTGTTGCCACTAGTCAGAACTGTCAGGTTAGGATTGTCAGTAACAAATTTCTCTTTGTTAAACACCTCCAGCACGCTTACTGAGGAGGCAGATCGACTGAGGCGGCTCCTGATTCAATGGTTACGGTCTATGAATGGTGATTGAATAGTAGACTGTTCACCTTTCGAACCTTTCTGGATATCGAATGGGCCTTTAACAGAACCACTTACGATTCCATGTACGAGGCAACTTGTCGGCATGGTGCTGACGGCAGTATCATGCGATGGATCGGCCAAGTGCTAAGACGATGAGACTTAACCGTGGAGTTGGATGGCCGAACCTCTCTCACCGTGCTGGTGAAGAGAGGCTGCGCGCAGGGTGATGTGCTTTCTCCGATATTCTAGTCCACGTTGGTTGACTCTGTCATCACGGCGTTGAAAGTTATGAGATTTTCATGCAAAGCGTATGTGGATGACATCCCTCTCATTACTAGGCACAGCATGGCTGCTACCTGTGCTCTTATGCAACGAGACCTCAAAACTGTTGAGGACTGGTGTATCCGTCATGATATGACAGTGAGCACTACAAGGCCAGCTTTGTGCTTTTATCCAAGTGACGTAAGCCTGGGCACTTTGTTCTTCTAAAGCTCTTTGGACACACTCTACACCTGTCTCGCAATGTCAAGCACCTCGAGTCTACCTGGAGTCGAAGCTGATGCAGAGAATACATGTAGAGGAAAAAGTTAATGCGGCTCTGAGGGTCTTTGCTCAAAGCAAGAGAACCTATGCTCATATATGCCTCTTGTGTATGGTGGCCAATGAGACTGCGATTCGGAAGCTGACGGGCATGCAAAGGCTTGCCGGCTAATTACAACCTCCATGCGATCCACGGCTACTGTCGCTCTTGAGGTATTACTACCTCGTATAATGTCGTCTCTAAAAGCTTTCTTTTTATATATGTATGCGGGCTAATGGTGGGACAATGTACTTCTGGGAATAGAGTATCTCAGTTCCATTGCAAATGTGCTCGAGGGTGCTGACTTTGATCTTTTGTCGTATAAAAATGTCAAAATATACAAACTGAAGTGACATTTTTTCTTCTCCATCTCTGTGATTTTATTCAGCTCAATAAGCTTAGTATGACGTAAAATAAACTAAAAATGACCCTTCGCATTACAAGTACAAACATATTATTTCGAATTTAATCACTTGTATAGCTGTAAGTATTTGTAGAACATTCACTTAACATAGTTGAAAATTTTTGTCACAGCTACGGTAGCGCTCTAAATTTAGTTAAGTTCTTTTTGAGATAAATAAAAAGGCTTTAAAAATGAACTATAGTGGAAACCAATGTACCCCAAATACATATATGATGAAATGTTAAAATGTGTGACAAAAATGTACGATAAAAAGTACATCCAAAGTTCAAAATCAGCACGCAGGATTTCGAGAACGAAACGGACGTAAATAACGTAGCTGTCGACTAACTTATAGTTTTAGATATAAAGAAAAGACTATCTTAATCTCTCGCCATATCTCAGACATGTTACTGGTTCTTATCAATTCATGCATACGTTAAAAACATATTGTCCTTGATGCCCGGTGCGGCTACTTGAACGGATTGAATATACATACTTCCCAATTGCAGTTTGTCAATGGTGATGAAGATTTCGTCTCCTACGCAGAAACTGTAACCAGATGATATGTGTCGGTTTGTAGGTTACATAAAGTTATATCTCGAAGAAAGTCAGAGAAGTGCTCTACAAGCAGATTCTCTAAAGACTTCCCAAATGAATTAGCGCTTCCTCCAACTTTAATCAGAAAGAGATCAAATTGATTTGGTGGCTGTAAAACAAATGTCTTATGACTTGATGGGTCATTCACACCTCCTATATTCTCCCAGTCTTTTAAATCTGCTGATAGAGTACAAAGACGTTCCTACGATCAATGTAAAAATTCATGAAATCAATGAACGATTTCATTGGTAGACCCACAAGATATTAAAGAAAAGCATGTACATAGAATCAATGAAAAATTGCACTATTTGAAGCACATGCTCATGAAAAGGAAGAGTTTTAGGAAAAGAATTAACAAATAATGTTCATGAAATCAATGAAAATATTATTATTATAATTATATCTAGTTAAATCAAGAAACTCAATTTCATTGTATTAATTAAGTTGCTCGTAGCAAGTAAAACAAAAAAATAAATTAAACTTTTCTTATGTCAATTAATGTTTCATTGAATAAAAGAAAAATATTTTAATGAACTGCATTTATTGATATTACGGACGATTTTATTTTTAATATTGCAGTGACTATGAATATAATATTAGTACCCAGGAAACCGAGCAGTTGAGTCTTTAATTGTTTCTTGTTCATCGTCCTCAGCTCTAACAGTAGGTATATTCACACATCTCTGGATTAACAATGAAGCAACCAGTTGCTTTAAAGAGATCGAAAGTAATGTTGGGAATTTGTTCCCATTTAAAGTCCATTTTAAAGGCATGTTAATATCTATAAAAACACTTTAACAAACGGTGCAGAACATACATACTAGTGTTTTAAAAATCATGTGCAAAAACTATATAAAACTTAAAAAGAGTGAGTAACAATCCTTAAACAAAATAACAACAAACGGCGCATGAGGAAAACAGCATCCAGCTCAAGATTTTTAAAATGTTCCACATTCTTTCGAATTACTCTTGCTTCCATTAAGAGTTAGAAATGATAAAGACCTATTGTGCTACGTAATATATCCGGAGATTGCACTTTGTTCCTCTAAGAAATACTAAAAAAAGGACGCAAAGTGTACAGAGTGTACACCGCCTAGAGTATTTGCAGCATAACTGAAAATGACTGAAAAGAAGTATTAAAGAACAAAAGCCCAGTGCTGGAAAGCATTCTCTTCAAGAATGTTCTAGTGCTCCTTGAATTCCTCTAATGTGTTGGCGTATGCACTTAAGAAAAGTCCCAGTGCGGCACGTGCCAACCTTTTTTTGACCTGTCATAAAAGTCTTTAAAATCTCAAAACCACTTAGAAAATCTCAAGTGTAAGCTTTGCAGCAGGAGAGAATTTTATTATTCTTAATTGCATCACTTGAGAGTTTTAATTAGAGCAGATCTCATTCGGAGATTATTTTGAAAAATTTCAATCGACCCAGGTTCTAAAATAACTACACAAATTTGTCAGCAGAAAAGTTATTTAAAAGCAGAACTTTTACAGGGGGATTTGTTGTAAACACTTATGTTGAATTCTTTTCAACGAGTTCCAACTCCAATGCAGTGCAGCTTTACGTGTTTTTGTTGTTGCATTACAAAAACAAAAACACGTAAACCTGCACTACACCGGTGTAGAGTTCATTGAAAAGAATTCTCGACATTAGTAAGTAGTCTTTTAGAGGAATTATAATCGGCAACAAAATAATAGTTTTAACTGACATATTATAGATCGATAAGAATACCAGAAAATTATATGAAGTTAAAATGCTCAAAACAAAGAATATAAACGCTGCTTTTTTCCAATTGAGACCAAGACAACCGAATATACTTGACAAATTAGTGCACTAACTTGAAACATCATATCCTGATGGCATCATGCGGAAATCTTCTTTAATGTAGGACCCAATTACTGCAGTCATGGCCGGACTGGGTCTTGGAACCGGCTTAGGAAAATGAGCCTAAACCAGCCATTTGGGGTCTTCAAAAATCACTTTAAAAGGAAAACAATCCAAATTAATATGCTGATTTTCCAACTCTGCTTGAGGTTGGAAAATCTGGATAAGCCAGAGTTTATGTTTGCAAATCGTTTTTACATTTAGTATACGAGTGGCTCAAATGGAATCTTTCCCACTGATCCGAGCAAAACGAAGTTAAAATGTTTGTCAATCTGGCAAACGATTAATGCTATATGAGCCTGTGAGAATCAGAGTGGCGTAAGTCAATATTGATTTTGTTTTTCTCACCTTGGCCCATGAAAAGTAAGGACATCTATTGTTGAAAATGACAATGAAACACTACCATCAATAGCTATAACTGTAAATTTTGAATTACTTCATGATAGTGTTTACCGGGTGATAGATAAGAAGTAAGAACTCGGTCCTGAAATTATTGACTTTCACCGCTATGGTTCTCACCGGCTCATATTTAAAAAAAAGAATGGTATATTTCATGCTAAATTCCGAAACTTTCACTCTTAAAATTAACTATTAACCCCTTCACTCTTACAGTTGCTTAACCTCATCCAATGCAACAGCTACGACGTCTATTATTAAAATTGTTATATGCACCCAAGTCCCAGGCCTCCCCTGTTACTCCTAACTACTCCACTGTATCGAATAAGGTTTTTTTTTATTTCAACTCATTTAATTACCCCGTATAATTCGCAGAAGAGTTCTTTTAATGTGGGACTAGCTCCAATAACTAAAAATGACAAACAAGAGTTGCAAAAGAATGGCTATGATATTATAGATCTTATGTATTTAGCACGAACAAGACAGGGACAATTTTTTAACATATAAGCCAGATTAACACTTTTTATGACTGCTTCCGTTCAGAGAGATGAAGAAAACTGTGCTTTCGTTAAAGGCTGAAACACTTTAAGAACCTCAACCTGATGATCCTTGCAAACTTTTGCAACTCACAATGCGAGCTTTGACAACTTCTGTATGATAGCAATTAATTGGGCTATTGACTTGAAAATTTAAATTATTTTGTAATAATTTACTACAGCAGGAATAAATTTTCACGTTAAATATGTTTCCCAAACTTGTTTGCAACAAATTTCCCGTACACTTTTTCCTGTAAACAATTCTGGCATCACTTGATTACAAAAATTAGCTGTCAAAGCTGTCAAAGTTCCAGCAGAGTAGAAAGCAGACCTACTCGAGTTCAACCTCAACCTGGCCGGCCTCACCAACTTTCCTATTCTTTCCCATTGGGAGCTTGATAACCTGATCTCATATATTCTACAGAAATGTCAAAGTTGGTGAGGCCGGCCAGGTTGGAAAAGCTAGCAGTGTTTTTCACGCTTAATCGCTCATTCTTAGTGTTTTCACTCCCTCTCATTGCACTTCATGTACACGGCCTTCGCCTTACGGTATTATCGCTAATCCATAGCAGGGGCGGATCCAGAATTCTTTTGAGGCAGGGGCGCAACTCTGGTTTAAAATATTCATTAATTTGGAGTCATTTATATGTTTGAAAAAATCGAAATGATTGCCATTGCTATAATTTGAGAGATCGCTACCCCCTGCTTTCTTGGGAATAGGCTGAACGTCACGTCAGCTAGTTTCCAAGCAACTAGAAATTTTCCTGTCAAATAAGACAAGTAGAAGGAAGTAGAACAGTTTTCACAGAGATTTAGCTAAGGATGAAGCATAGCTTTTAATTAACCGGGGCTACAAGCCATCAAAACCTGCGGTTTTGGAGACGTTGATCTCCTTAAGAACTTTGAATACATCTCTCATACGTATATGTATTGGCTCTAGTAAACATCCACATGGGAGACCCAAAAGGGGCGTTTGTGAAGTGAGTGGAAGATGGAAATTTGAAGCGAATCTAGCAGCCAAAATATAAGTTTTATCCAGGGAGTCAATAACCACTTCTCCATTGTTAAGTAGTGAAGATATAAAGTAACTGGTGAATTTGTTCCTAATGGTTTTGACCAGGGACCAGAAACCTTTGCTACCTTTACGGTTTGCCAAGTTTTTTTGTCTAACTTTCTAATCAAAGGGAAAGTTTTCTCTGGATAATGGAATTGCAGGTGTTCTGTGCAGTCTTTTAAACTTGTTTCAGTTCTGGACATGGATGGAATTGATAGGTGCGAAAAATAGACTCTTTTGTGATTTTGCTGTTGTTGAAATCTGCTGTAGGGATATGGAATGTATTCACGCATCCCATTACTGAGAATCTTACTAAAATTCATCAATATTTCTTGAAGCAAAACCGATCGATCGATCAATTTCTATAAGATACTGATTGAGACTTCTTTTTATTTAACGTTTGGGATAAGTACCTATTCTAGTAAAACTATTGCACATTAACGAAATAATAAAAAACATTATTCCAAAATAAATATTTTGTTTTAAATGTAATAACTCACTTCAACAAATCATTTGTTAGCCGTGGTGTAGTTTCGCTGAATCGACTTATCAAAGAGTCTTTGGCAGCTGTTTTCAATTAAAACAAACCATTCATCACTTTTACCGGAATAGGGTCTCTCCTGCTTTAAATAGCCCGAGGAAAGTCGCTCTCATGTACACGATTTTTACAGGTATCAGCACTTCCTGTTTTCTCTAGAGACTTCAACAGCCTGGACCTAAATTGGAGCGATAGCCAAGTCCCTAGCCATAATGGCTGCGTTCTTAAACGTATAAATTGAACGCTTCCAGAAATTTTTATGTTTTTTACATGAACGTTTCACTGGACCAATAACTGAAAATACAAAAATAAAACTTTTATTAGCTAATTTGAAGTAGATATCTAAGTTTGTATGTACAGTACAGGTACTTGTACTTATGTGCTCTGATTTGCAACTGCGCAGACCTTACTGCCGAAAATATTTTTTCTTTTTGTATTTATTCGAATGATTCATTGCCTCGGCTTCGTGATAAAAGCGTTTGCAAAAGTAACACAAAATTCACGTAGAATACAAAGCAGAGAGGCGGTATGCGTCAATTTTACTTACCTGCTTCTTCTCCGAAGTTGTCGTTTTTCTCATTTCCTTCCTCTTACTCTTCAAAAGGACGAGAGTTTCATGCATAACTAGCACACAAAGGAAGGAACACATTTATCTACTTTTCTGTGATAACAAAAAATTCGTTCTTGAAATTCTTGTCACGAAATATCCCCAAACTTATAAAAATTCTCGAAAGAGTTCAACGGCTTGATATGTATGTATACAGTGCAAGAGGAGAATAACTTCTGTCTGAGAAAGAAATTCGTTAAAATGCCAAAATGCCCTGATTAAGTGATCTGAAAGAAAAAGGAATATTAGTAGTTGAAGGAGACCGAAAGAAGTTGAGCTCTGAAGACAAGAAACGGCAAGAAACGAAAAGTGTAAATATGCAAATTACGCTTTTCACATTGATTATTTATTTATAAGTGTGCCCGGAATCATTGACGTCTTAGAAAGGAGATGTTGCTACTAGTCTTTTGCTTTTAGGTTTTTTATATGCTTCCTCAAGCTTGACTACTTTAGTTGCACTACTAAAAAAAAAGCCTGAATTTTAATATATGTATACAAAAAATCTCTTTATTACTTCCTTAGCGTGAATACAAAATGGCTTCTTGATGATAATCGAAGCGGAGCAAAGTGAATTTCACAACATTACATCATCATTATTTGTTTGACAGCTTTTGTTTCTGTTGATTTCAGCGCCTTTTGTGGTTTGCCGAGTAAATTAACAATTTGGGCTGCCACAGCTACTCCCTTCCCCGTAAATTTCCCGGCCGACGAATCTAACTATCTTTTTATTTCTGTATGTCCTTACTGGATGGATGATCTTGTTGAAGCCACGTGTTATGTTTGTCGATGTTATGTAACAAAGTTTGTTTCTCTGTGTCATAAGGTTTGCTATCTTTGATAGCTATATAAGCTGGTTTAAGTCGCCCCGTCGATAGTGTGTCCTCATTTTTCTTTATTTTTAAAATAAAATTGTAGTCGTCTATTCTTTTAATGATTTTGTAAGGCCCCGAGTAAGGTTGTTCCAAATGATTTTTAACTGCTTTTTAACTGTTCTCACAAATGCATGAGATCATTTGAATAAATCTGTGAGATGAAACATTTTATTTTTCGTATGATGTGCGATAGGTCGTTGCGGCGGGCATGTCCACATTAAAAATAACTTCTCCTGGAATCTTCAATGGTGCTCCGTACAGGAATTCTGCAGCATATTCTCGTAAATCCTCCTTATAACATGTCCTAAGTCCTATAAGAACTGTTGGCAGTAGATGCATGCTGCCTTAAATGACCGATGCCAGCGCTCAACCAAACCGTTTGACGAAGGGTGCTATGGAGACGTGCGTATGCGTTTTGTTCCCAACATGTTTGTCAAAGTTGTAAAAAGACAACTCTCGAACTGCGTACCCTGGTCAGTGGTCAACGTCTATGGAGTTCCATAACGCGACATCCAAGAGGAATAGAAAGCGGTTGCAACTGTTTCTGCCGAAATATCATTTTGCGGCACAGCCTCGGGCCATCTAGAAAATCTATCTATCATACTTAAGCAATACCTGTAATCTTTGTAGAAAGGCATTCTTACTATGTCCACATGAACATGTGCAAAATGATCATCAGGAACTTCAATTTTTCCAAGAAGGTCCCGATGAACCTTAAATCGCTGACAAGCGATGCATTTGCGACACTATTCCAGCACATCCATTTTAACGCTAGGCCAGATGTATTTCTGACGTAGTTGGTGAGATGCTGCTCTTCCACTAGGATTGAAAGTCCATGGATAGAATCAAAAATCTGCTTTCTCAATTTTTGTGGAATGTAGGGTCGATTGTATCCTGTTACAACATCACAGTATATTCATGTCTCTGGATCAAGTAGTCATTTCTTTAGAATTAATGATGAGCTTCCTTTTAACAATTGTTTCAACTCTTCGTCTTTGTCTTGTTCTGCTTTAAGTACTTTATTATCTACCATGGAGGACATACCTATTGCACTGATTCTTGAAAATGCATCAGCTACTATGTTTTCTGAACCAGAAATATGTATTATCTCTGTTGAAAATTGAGATACATACCCCAGGTTTCTAGCCTGCCTAGCTGATGCTTTATTTAGCTTTTGTGTAAAGGCATAAATTAGTGACTTATGGTCTCTTCTTATTAAAAACTTTCGTCGCTCCAAAAAATGTTTAAAAAATCGAATTGCCTCGTATACTGCCAACAACTCGCGGTCGTAGGGGTATAATTCTTCTCAGCAGTTGTTAACATTCTTCACTAGCCGATAAGATGCATTTGACACTAATTGGCATACGATTCATCCACAGCGATCGCATAACTGCTTCACCTATGCCTGGTGGAGTCATGCTCCTCACAGGTTCCGTCATAATCCAACGTTTATTAGTAATGTTCAATGTACCTTTATAGGGGTCACCACTTTGGGTTTTTATATGCTTCCTGAAGCTTTACTACTTTAGTTACACTACTAAAAAGAGCCTGAATTTTAATATACAAAAATGTCTTTATTACTTCCTTAGCGCGAATACAAAGTGGCTCATTATTGATGATACTCGAAGCGGAGCAAAGTGAATTTCACAACATTACATCATCATTATTTGTTTGACAGTTTTTCTTTCTGTTGATATCAGCGCCACTTGTGGTTTGCCGAGTAAATTAACAATTTGGGCTGCCACATGCTTGTCATTTCCAGCTTTAAAACTTTTAATAAAAGAATTTTCAACGATTGGATATAATTTTTTATTTGGTTTTTAACCATTTTTGCTTTATATGGTGGAAAAATTTTATTTGTACCATTAAACAAAATTTTCTATAACATATACATATATATCAATAAATAATCAATGGTCTTTCATTAACTTGCGCCTAAAGTTATGTAAATTTAAATTCCTGTGAGGATATTATGATTACCAAGAGGTTGAAAGGCGGAATTGGACGGCAAGCCGGACGGCGATGGTCAAATTACTGAAGTTAAAATTGAAAGACGAGAAAAAATGCATTGGCATTTGAATTTTTAAATTCAACTATTTTTTAACAATTGCTAAGTTTCCCACAATGATCTGCTTTATCTCTTGTCAACACTATATCAAACATGAGTATAATTCTTTAAAAGTAAAACCGCACAAAAATGGAACTTTTCGACCCAGCCATCAGTGATGTGACCTCCATCATCTGTGATAGGCGATCAGAGATAATCATTCTGATGAGACTTCTTTGATCGCTGAGTCGAAAAGTTTGACTTTTCTGCATTTTAATGCATTTTGAAAATCCATTGAAATTATTTTCAGTGAATTCCAGTTTACTATACAGGAGAAATAATCCACCTAAAAATAAAATCGCCTACCTTACGGTACTTATATATGTATATATGCATGGGTATGCAAATATTAGACGAAAAGGGTTTTTCAGGAAATATATATAAAAGATACTTTAGTTTAATTTTAAGCATACAGATTGAATTATAAAATTTGCACTCACTTGCTGCAACCCTTTTAAGGTTTTCAGGTGGTGTGCTAGCGAAACGTAACACCGATTAAGTCAGCCTTGAATACGAGCTTTCACCTGGTTTAATGCCTCTGGCGGGTGTTTCGCATTTACATATATGCGTATGAATGAAATTTATTACTTGCATCCTCTAGTATTCCTTCGTGTAATAACAATCGTAGTACATTTTGCGCTCATGGTATCTTTTGCCTTCAACCATTCATTTGATATTTTGCCGTAAAACGGTAAGATCGGCTTTCGTTCCCGTTGACTTGCATTACTAGCTCTTTTTGTGAGTTAAATGGCATTTGATAGAAGTTACTTGCTTAAGTACCTACTCCCCCACATAGCGCACCTCAATATGATACTCCCAGGGTGGTTTTAAATTTCACCTAACTGGATGAATGTTTACGCTAAATTTGTTTTGCGTTGAATGGCTTCTTTTAAAAAGGAAAGGGTACACAAGAGGTGAATATATGCAGTTTGTCTTGTCTGTGTTTTAACAATCATTGTGTTGTTAGGACTTATTAAGATACATAGCAACTGTTCTGTTGCTTCCGCACAAAAACAAAATATAATTTAGGTGAAAGTTAAATGTTGCAGTATTTAAAATGCACATTTTGGTTTAGGAATTGAAAGTTTATCAAAGAATTAAAGTTCTATCAGTAGTAGAGAAAATATTCTCTTACTAAAACAGTTTGATTAATTATGATAACAATTTACATAATAATAATACTTTTTGTCTAATTTCACCCGGAAACTTCTTCTCAGAGGCAATTGAAAAGTTCCTTTTATATGAGTATTTCTGTTTGTTTTTTTTTAACCGAATAATTTAAGGTCAGTAATATAACTAATGCAAACTATACGTAGTAAAATCGAGAAACTTCCTATAATTTTTTATTTTAATCAAACAAAATTTTGGTGCATACATTATCTTGCGTTTTCCTTAGATATAAGACAATTAACTTGTAATCTACTGTATTAAACTGACTACCAGTAATATTTTTTCGTTTAGTAAGTATTTATAGTTCAAAGTTTTCATACATGCAATTCTATGGTTCAGAAAACAAAGTCCATTGCATATATAATAGTTCCACTCCTACTCAGCATCCGTTCAATACTACGAGATTCAATGGCTATAGGCATAATTATTAAAAAAAATCGGAATTTTATCTTTTTTGTTTTATATTTACTGAGGATGATGTCAAGGGGTTTAATTAATGTTGTGCTTACTCGTGCGTCTACGCTTATGATTGGTTCGTTTCTTTTACATATTTCAATCTCAACTTAATGTTATAGTAAACTTTTTCGTAGATCACCAAACTGTCATTGTTATTTTACCTTACTAATTTTACAAACATATACACCCGTTTCTTTTGTTAATCTTTTTTATCATAAAATTAGCACAACACGTAACATGCCTTCTGACACGCTTCAGCACTAAAACAAGCCACAAGAACTATTTCTCAACCATCAATCCAATAAAGTAGTCGACTCCCTTGATCCTCCTTCCTCCACAAATTCTATCATTCCATGCAAAAGCGTCCAAAATTGTTGGATTTTTCGGTTTGATCATCACGGGGTTTTTATACCATAGATGAAATCTATAGGGTATACTAAGTTTGTCATTCCGTTTGTAACGCACAGAAGTAATGAGGGTAGAGCAAAATGGATTGGATATCCACGCATAATATTAAAAGCTGTCTGTGCGCACGATAACACGAGAACGCGTATACTTAGATAGTAAAATTAACTTCGAAAATGAGACAAATCGGGCAAATCCTTCATGGGGTTGCCATACAAAAATTTCGTTTTCCACTATATATTTGGACACTGCCTGAGAGCGCGTTGACATAAAGAGCAAAAAATTTAGTACATGGTGTTTTTATAATAATAGCAAATAAAATTTCAGAAATGGACTAAATCTGGCAACCTCTTCTTGGTGTTGCCATATAAGAATTCAGGTTATTTACATATACTGTGAAAACCATTATTTTACTAAAAAGTTCTTCAGAGTACGAAATCCAATAAAATTGGTTATAATCATTTTTTCTGTCCGACGAACCGTTCTAGAAATATATGTGAAAAACAACTTCAAAAATCAAACTTGCATAGATCGGTGACCATACGAAATTTCATACGGGCAGTCATCTAGGGTATCATAAGAATTGGTCTTAAACCAATTTTAGCTTTTCTACTTGTTTTAAGTTAACATGATTGAAGGTTTTATAGTGCAGTTACTATGTAATATTTTAATTTTCTGTGATCTCCCCTGCGCTCTTTGCGAGATATGTGCGATCAAAGATCCGTACCTTTAAAAGTCTAACTCCGGGAGTAACTAACATAATCTAAGTAACGCAATATGGGAGCTAGGGTTTCTTCTCGAGAATTTCTCGAGGAAATAGTATAGTTTGTTTTCCTCATTTCTCGAGAAAATAGTTTATTCTCGAGAAAGGCGCCAACAATCAAGTCGCAACCAGGATATCGGAGATTTTTTTTCCTAATAGTCCCGACCCGCCAGAAATCATAGGAATACGTAACAAATTAAATCGAAAATGGACAGTAGAAAAAACAGGAAGGAATGTGCTACGACCTCTCGATTTTTTTTCATTAGAATATAAATCCTGGTTGTGTACTAACTTTTCCTACCATCAATTCTCACACAATTCTCAGAAGTTTATAAGGTCACATTTTAAGAAGAATAGTATAAACTGAGACAACGTACATCTAGATATGAAAACCCCAAAATGAAGCGGTACAAAAGCTGGCCCCTTAATGGTCCCCTAATAGAAAGCTCTATAATTGTCTTTCTCTGCTTTATTATGCAACATAAATTCTTCGCAACATTTTTTACTTATAGCTTTCTTTGGTTGAATATAATGTTAAAGAGCTTTGAAAAAGTGATCTGGGTATATATGGAGATTTTCATATCTAGTTGTATATTGTCTGTGGTATAAATAAGGATTTGGCAACTTTTAATCTTTGTAATCAGATTGTAAACATTCAACACTATTTTCTCATGCAGCTTGAAGGTATACACGATTATAAACGGAAGGAATCAATTATCGAGCCAAATAGTTCCTCTTCACAGCAATAAGCCAAAAGGCGATTTGAAGGCCCTACTACTGATAAAATAATTTTAAGATAAAAATATTTAATAAAATTACTAAAATCCATAAAGAGATTCAATCTGCAACGTAATCCTGATGATGAAATTATATATTGTACTGTAAAAAGGAGAGTTAAGTTAGCTCAGACCATAATGAAACTAAAAGAGATGCAGAAAAAATGTATTGTATCTATTAACGTATTAACTAGCATTAAAATTAAAAAATATATGGATGTTATCATACATATATAAAAGAATTCTAAAGATTCGTCAAACCTTGGGTTGGGTAGATGTTCTGGCGAAAAAAATGTTAGTTAGAGTTTCTATAACACAAAAATTAAATGGAACTGGTATTTCTATTATATAAACGATATTGTACTGTAGGTAATAAGTGATCGTGTTGCCGTTATGCAGGAAGTTGAATTGGAAAGTTGTGTGCAACTATGCTGTAATCATGGTCTGCACTTAGCTATTTTGAAAATTTTTAAAACTGATTACATTGAGAAAGTAACAAAATATAATAGTGATAGTGAAGATGAAGATTGTTTATTAGAATATGAATTGAATTTTAAATTTGAATTAGTGAGAAACAGAGAGTTGCCAATCCGAAATCTCATAGAATTACAACTATGATAGAAGAATTTTTGAATATTTTTACAATTTTCCGTAGAATGTACCTACTATATACGTACGGAAAATTACAAAAATATTCAAAAACTCCTGTGTCAAAAATATCGTTTTGCAAAATTAAGAATATATAAATAAAAGTAGGTGTGTCATTACCTTTGTATTATAAGACAAGTTGGCATATTATGGAGATTATGATCAAATGCTTTTTACGAATTAAAAAGCCTTTACAAGTGAGACAAGATTTTATATTATTAACTGCAGAAGGTTCCTTAAAACATTTATTTTAATGAATTTAGAAAAGGTCAGCAATGAGCTATATGCTAGCAGCTTCCTATTGCAATTAAATATGAAATAAGCAAAAGAATAAACAAGAACATCATAAATCTTCACAAAGTCCCACTTGAAAAGAAAAAGATATACATAAGTAGGTAAACATTTTTTAGACTATTCTCGAAAAATTACATGAATTGCAAAAGAAATGTTAAATAAATAATTTGTTAGTTTTGAACAGTTTTACACTGACGAACCAGAAGTTAACGAAGTTCCAATCCATGGAAATGAAGTACAATTTAAAATTTATCTATAACAGATAATGCCAGAGACGTGAGCGCTGGTGTTGTTGAAAATTATTAAACAATAATTCAATATATTTCAAACAACGGGTACAAGAAAAACATATTTGGAACTTCATACTTAGAGATGATTTGTCCAATAATTAATTAGTAATGAACGTAATTTTACTATTTCGAAGGATTTTGTTAAGAAGAAGAGCAATTCATTGTTCAATACTACTTTTGATGCGTTATGTGTTTTGAAAAATTATATCATAGCTGAACAAAAAAGGAATTAAATTTCGTTTTGCAATCATTTTATATCTACACTTACATATTGAAATAATAAATAAAATATATGAGTTCAGTATTAAAGATTGGTACATATTTTATTGTTATTGTTATGTGTTATTGTTTATTGTTTTAAATTGAATATAAGCGAGTTAATGTTATTTTATATATTATATGAGAATTCTCGAGATTTCTGAGAAATAAGAGGTAATTTTTTCTTTTCTCGAGAAATGAAAACTATCGAGAAATCTTAAACATGGGAGCACTACTATGTTACTTACGGTATATGGTGAATTTGAAAATTTATATCTCCAAAACGAGCAGCACCGCTATTTTTGCCACAAAATGAAATACCAAATAAAGAAGGACATTTCAATAATAAATAATACTTTCTTTTTTTTTAAATACTAATGTTAACAAAAAAAGAATTTCGTTCCCTTAGCATTTGAATCAGAAAAATCGGTTACTGCATGTGCAATATTATTACTTGACATCTTCCTCTTTCCATTGCGTCATTGAGCTTTTGTTACCTTATCACTAAAATTTCCTCCACTTTTGGTTAAAAAATTTCCAGTTTGGTGATGTAGTTTCTTGAATTTGGTTTGTATTCATCCCTTTTCCCCAAAACACTATCTTTTTTAATCACAATCTTAATATGCTTAAAACTTGTTTGTTAGATGGAAGATTGCGTCCAGTAATGACATGAGCGCAATGTCTCAGATTTCACAGGAATTTTTTTTTTTTGGAATTGGAACTATTCTGAGAGTGTCACAATTTATAAAGTTTTGTTCAGCCAATATATGGACCACGCTAATGCACACCTATGCAATGAAGTGTGAGCGATTTAAGCGTGAACGGTTAAAAACCAATATATTTAGGAAATATGCCTTATAGAGCCTTATGAATATCTGCCCACAAACCTTAGGTATTTTTCTCTAAAATGTATGGAATATTCCCTTAAATGTAGGGAATATTCCCTAAATTGTAGGTAATAATCCTCCAAATTCTAGGGAATATTCTATAAATTTCAGGTAATATTCTCTAAATTTTAGGGAATATTCCCTACATTTTAGGGAAAAATACTTAAGCTTCTGTGACAACAGTTTGTGCATTTTTTTACAGTGTAAGGGAGCTAGAGGCTAGGGGCTAGTTGTAACAAGGGTAAGTTGTTACCCCGAAATTTTAGAAGGAATTTGATAATTTCCAAATGATATTTTCTACTATATCTCTTATGTATAACGAGCTGCATTATGTAAACATAACCAGTATCCCGCCGGGCATCAAAGGTAGAGGTTGTACATGTATAGTATGCTCCAATTTGGCCAGTTAATGGCAAATAAGATTAAAGTAAACTTTCATTTACGACATATTTTTTTGCGAGTTTCCTTTTTCTGTTTGTACAGTGAGATTGCGAACTCACTTAGTTTTAAACCTTTGTTATTAATTTTCGTTCAGCTCTTTTTGTTTTTTATAAATGTTAATTAATTTCAAAAATTATCTAATGGGGCAAGTTGTAACATGTTAATGTAATGAGATTATACAGGACATCTTTATTTAGTAGAATTCTATGTTCATTTTTATTTTAGTTTGAAGATACCAAATGGTAAATTTATTTAAAAAAAAAACATGTTACTTGCACTGGAAAAGCTTATTTTAGCTAGAATGGCATTAGAGATTGTTAATGAAATTATAATACAAAATTATGACTAATTTATACTCAAATAAAGGAATATTAAAAACAGTTACATCTAAACCTAGCATTTTATAAAAATAAATCCTGAATTATCTTACGATTTCGATTTAATGATCTCTTGTTACTACTTGCACCATGTCTGTTACAACATGCCCCAAACATGCAACAATGACACTTTTTAGAAAAATTATAGTTGTGAAAAATATTGAAATATTTTCAATTATTTTTGTTTTGAAAACGATGCTAAAAATATCTGTATTTTAAAGTATTGCGTAATTTTGGTAATGTAACTGTTTTACCAAAACTATTACAAGTAGCCGATATTTTACAAATTCTCAATATCTCTATACAATTAATTTTAAAAGAAAAAATTTCTAAAAGAAAAACTCAAATTTTTAACATTGAAACGGTAAAGCGTTTTTCATTAAAGGGTTTCATTTTAAATTTCATGTTTTTTTTTATCTCTCAAAGATGGAGCTGTTATCCTTGACAACTGACAAATAAAAACCATACAGTGAATGGAAATTTAACTGTTCACACTCGGGCTGCGTATAGAAAATATGAAAATTCTTTTTCAGCAAATTAAACGTCTGAGCTAAGTTAGTGATGTAAACACCCAAATTAACAGAAATCATTACTACTGCGGGTGAAAGTTTTGCCGAAAACCGAGTTTTGTTTATTCCAAGCTGTTCAAAGAAATTGTGTATTATTATTGATTGGGCGTTAAAGCAATAAATGAAACACACGTGTTAAATAATACTTAGGTTTAATGTAAGTGTTCTGGTCGACAGCCAACAGCAGAAGAAGGCAGAACGGCGCTTCGAAGTGGAGACAAGAGACGTGACACTAGAAAATGGCAGATTCTGCATGTGGAATGTTTAATTATTTAACAGCTGTTACTAACTTCACGACACTTACCCACTTAGAGGCTCGCTTACAATTGCGATACATATTTGGTAACTTACTTACGCTTTGCCTAACGAATACAAATTTATCCAATACTTATGTCTCTATAATTCAATGGCGTAATTTAACATCAATTCAAGTTCAATTAAAATTTTTAGGCTTTGCTTATTAACGCGATCTCTCTACACGTCGCTTTATTGGCAGAACATGGGGTCTGAAGCCAAAAATGATGTACTGGACGTACACCACGGTTGTTAGACCCATGGTCACCTATGCGGCCCTCGCATGGTGGACGGCTGAGGCTCTGCTTCAAAAAACCCAGCGGCTTGCCTGTCTAGGAATAACTGGTACCATGAGAACCTGTGCTACAGCAGCCATGGAAGCCTTATTAAACCTTGCACCCCTGCATTTGCAGGTGAAAAAGGAAGCGATCTCCAGTGCTATTAGAGTACAAACGGAGAAACAGTTAAAACCAGGCGATCTGGTTGGTCATTTAAGTATCTTAAAACAGATATGCTTCGAGCAAGTGACGACAATATCTGATATAATCACACCCAGAGTGGATTTTGTAAGACCATTCCAAGTGGTTCTTGGAGACCGACAACAATGGCGCTCCACTAAACAGTCCTTCCAACAAGGATCGATGGTGTGGTATACAGACGGCTCAAAAACAAACAGTGGGGTCGGATTGGGTGTATAAGGCCCCAAATGGCATATATCAAAGGCTCTAGGCTCTACCCCTACCGTATTCCAAGCCGAGGTATTGGCCATAGAAGAATGTGCTAATACCTGCATTAAAAGAGCCATAAATGGCTCAACCATTAATATCCTCTCGGACAGTCAAGCTGCCCTCAAGGCCTTAAAGTCCTACACTGTCAAGTCAGGGATAGTCTCGGAATGTCTACAAACCCTCAAAAATCTATCAAGGAGAAACAAAGTTATCCTCATGTGGGTACCTGGACATGAAGGCCACAAAGGCAATGAAATTGCGGATGGCCTAGCCAAAAGAGGAGCGGAAACTCAGTTTATCGGACCAGAGCCATTTTGTGGCACTTCAAAGTGTTATCTCAGAGCTACCCTAAATAACTGGGAGAATAAACAAAAATCCCTGTATTGGGAAAGGCTACAAGAACTTCGTCAGGCAAAAAAGTTTATCCACACCTCTGGCGGAAAAACAAAAGACCTCCTACTCTTTAGTAGAACATAGCTCAAAATGATCACTAAGCTCTTCTCAGGCCATTGCCCCTTGAGGTATCACCTAAACAAGCTGGGTTTGGCTAAGACTTCATCCTGCCGCTTCTGTCAGGATGCTCAGGAAACCTCGGAGCTCTTGCTCTGCAACTGCGAAGCATTGGCCAGGCGGAGATTACTCCACCTTGAACATGCTTTTCCTCCACCAAGTTACGTATGGAACCTCAAGCCCAGAATGGTTCTAGACTTTATTAATAATCTAAACCTATAAATGGAGCAAATTCAACGGGGACTCACAATAGATCTTTCAGGTCGCAGTGATTGCGAGGCTAACGCCTATACACCCCTTCACAAATCTAATCTAATCTAACGCTATTATTATTTTATTATGTTATATTAGTATTTAGATTTACTGGCAATTCTTTGAGAGGACCTTGTTTTATGGTACCTTTTTTTAGTTCTTTTATCAAGGCTTCTTTTAATTGTCTTAACTAATTCCTTCGATCTTCCGTTAACAATTCTGGTTTTACATATTCCGGGATAGTACTTATCTTCCAAACATGATAACCTAATCTGGGAATAATGTACAGTTCTTTTAGTATTATTAACTACTATCTCAATTAAACATGAACTTAACATTTTTGATACCATGGCCTTTATCCATTTACAATTACTTTTACAATTACATACATATAGTATCTTCTCCCCCTCTTTATAAATCGGAATATTAACTTTTCTTTAGGTTGGAGTATATTTATCTACGTCTGCTAGTATTTTAGTATTAATTTTACATTGTTCAATTGGTTTCTTCGATTTTATATCAATCATTTTTTTCTTGTGGATTCCCTGGCCGTAATATGTCTAAATGTGCTCTAGGTCTAAATTTAAAAATCATTTCCGAAGATGATAATTTCTTGGTGGTAGTTGGAATATTGCGATACGTTGTTAAAAACTGTATAATTTTTTCTTCCATTGACAGCTTTGAATATTTCGAATCCAGTAAAAAAATTTTCAGGAAACGTTTTGTTTCCCCTACAAAACGCTCTGCTAATCCATTGCTTTCTGGATGATTTGGTGGCTTTTATGCCATTTTTCTTGCAAAAATCGATAAATTTTATAGATGAGAAAGGGGGACTATTATCACTGCATATTTCTACAGGTAGACGTAGCTGCGAAAACGTTATTTTCAGTTTACCTATCACTACATCTGCGGTCTAGTTTCTTAGCAAGTGTACGTTAAGCCATTTACTATAACTATCCACTAAAATTAAAAATTCAAATTTGCCAAAATAAAACAAATCAACATGGACTCGCTCAAACATATGGCTTGTTTTTTACGAAGAACAGGTTGTTGATTTTGGTCCGTTCTATAATTGTTGGCATATTATACATACATGACTTTACAAAATTATTTATTGTCCAGGTTTTCAAAGCATACATAGTTTCTGGCAAGAGATTTCATTTTTGTTATACCAGTATGATCTGAATGAACTTCCTCTAGCAGTGATTTCTGCAATTAATCTGGTATATTCCCATAGTAAATACAATCGTTTTCAACTGAGAGTAATTTTGATACTTTGAAGAAATGTAATAGTTCTATATTTATAATATCTGATTTTGCTGGCCATCCTTTTAAAGTGAATCGAATAACTTCCCTTAATATCGAATGTTTCCCGCTATAGCTACGAATTTGATTGATATCTATAGGACACTGATCAGTCAAATTGAATGAGTTTATAACAATTTCTTCTTCCTTGGAGAGCTTCAGCATCAGCATGGGCCATTTGTGAACCCTTTTTATAAATAATCTTATATTTATATGCTGAAAGAATTATGGCCCACCGTTGAAGCCTTGCTGCTGCAACTGCTGGTGTTGACTTTTTTGGGTTAAATATTTCGCGCAGGGGTTGTTGGTCACTGTAAATGATGAATTCTTTCCAATAGATATACTTATGAAATTTGTGTAGAGCAAAAATAATAGCTAAAGCTTCTTTGTGAAGCTGCGAATAATTTTTTTCTGGTTAATGTCAGCTGAAAGCAAATCGTGGCTTAGTAGGCTATTGACAAATTGATAAATGCTGGAGGGAAAATCATCTGTCTCGTTAGCTCAGTGGTAAGAGCAGTCGCCCGGCAAGCGGAAGGTCCCGGTTTCAAACCCCGGACGAGGCGGTTGTTTTTTCTTCTTGTATTTATTAAATTGATTTAGAATCGTTAAAAATAAAAGTTCTTAAAATTTTTCTTTCTCCATCATTGACTGATTCTAACAAGTGTAGGTTCGATTCCCGTCCGGGAAAAAAATAAATATTTTTTTTCAGCTGGTGTGCGAGTACATAAAGCGAATAAAACTGGACGTTCTACACCAGGTGAGGTGTGACATGACAGCACCGAGTCCATACGGAGGCGCATCAGCCGAAATGACTATTATGTTATTTGAGTTATAAAGAGTTAAGACTAATTGTTTCAGAAGAAGTTTTTTACTCTCTTTAAATGTTTCTTCACATTCTTTTGTTCAAAAAAACTGACAGTTTTTCTGAAGAAGTGCGTATAAACTCGTTAATGTTCCTTACAAATTTGGTATAAATCTAGCGTAGTAATTTAGAAGACTGCAGTTCTGTTAAATTTTTCGGTGTAGGTGCATCGCGTAATGCTGCTGTCTTCTCCGGACTTGGACTAATACGATTAAAAGAAATTTGGTGTCTCAAATAGTCTACTTGATCCGCGAAAAATATACACTTTTGTAACTTGACTCGAATTTCGTAAGAATTTATTCTTGATAATACGTTTACTAACCTTGACTCACATTCTTTAAGCGTTGAACCGCCAATAATAATATCGTCTAAGTATGCAAATGTTTTTTCCAAACCTTCAAGGATTCGGTCTATGATGCTCTGAAAAATGGAAGGTGCACTTGAAATTCCGAATGGTAATCTATTGTAGACAATAAGGCCTTTGTGTGTTGAAATCATTGAATATTTTTTGGAGTTTCCGAAATTTTAATTTGCTGGAATGCTCCAGCGAAGTCAATGACACAAAATTACTAACAATTTGATAGGTAAGCAAATAAATCTTCACTCACATGCAACGGATAGTACTCTGTACGTACATATGGATTACCCGTCCGCTTAAAATCTACACATAGGCGAATTGAGCCGCCCCGTTTGGGTACGTCTAGACTGGCAATGTCACTATGTTTGACTGGCGATAAGGCACTGAATATGGTTTACTAAAAATGGGAAGAAAGGGACTCTTCTACACTAATTTCTGCTTTAAAATGTTCTGCCGCAACTTCAAAGTTTTCACTAAACACTTCTGGGAAATTTTCTATTAATACTCGCGTTAATTCATTATTTTGTAACTTATACAGCGGTCTTTTCTTATTAATATGCAGTAAATAAGGTTCTATTGGACAATTTAAATTACTGAACATACCTTCCGAGTGATTTGATTCTACCAAACTACTACCTCCATCCTGGAAGAAACTTATCGAACCATGGACGCCCCATCAAGTGTGTAAATTTCCTGCAGTAGTCAATTACAAATAATTCAAGCAAAAATGTATCTTTTCCAACATCCAGCCACTGTACTTTCACTTTAATTACTCCCTTCAGATCAACTTGATCACCTGTTAGTACCTGATATTTATTATAATAATTTTCTATCGAACAACTTGAAAATAGCTTAATATAATCAACATAACTAATTAATAACTGCGCGGCTCCTGTATCTACTTCCATGTTGACTATTTCACCTTGAATTCTTATCACACCTAAAACCGGGTGTCATCCTGACTTACTGCTGGATACATTCTCTTCCAATAGATTCACACTTCTTTTTAACCGGTTTTGACACATTTTTGCAAAGTGACCCTTTGCTTTGCAATTATGACAGATTACTTCCAGAGCTGGACATTTATTGCGATGAAAATAATTACCGCACCGGTGACATACAAATTTGTTTTGACTGAAATTCTGCTTCTGACGTTGCTGATTTTAACTCCATTGACTAGGCTGCTGTATTTGTTTGTGGCGCGACGATGACGTAAAAAATTGATTTGTCATTTGACTACTTGATGCGTTGTGTTTCTTTCCTTGTTGGCTGCTTTTGACGACATTTATTTGTTGAAATTTTATTTCCTCCGACTGCTTGGCTACTGCTTCTAATTTTAATGCACTCATTCAGACTTGCTCGAACGTTTTATCATCTTCTTGTAAGAGTTTTTCTTACCATAAATTATTACGCATACCACAAATGAACTTATCCTCAGCGCCTGATCTAGAAATTCGCCAAATTGACACTGATTTGCTAAGAGCTTAAGACTAGACTGACAATATATTCTGTGATTATTTCACCCTGCTTCTGCGTACGACCGTAAAATTTAAATTGCTCTGCTATGGTAAGCTTTTTTGGCGTGAAGACTTTTTTAAAACTGCCTTCAATTTATCGTAACTTTTAGATGACAGGATCTCCGGTGCTAGAAGTGTCTTGAGCATTCTGTACGCCTCTGGTCCAATTAAAGTTATGACCAATGACTTTTTCTTTGGTGCCGGTATCTCGTTGCATGCCAAAAATTGCTCCATGCGGTCGATATATTCCTCAAAATTATCGCCCGGGGTGAAATTTTCCAAAGAACCGACTAAATTATTCATTATTACCTTAGGTTGCTGAAAATCCGACGAGCTTGTTGGCTTGTTCGACTTTTATTTTTTTGTCCAACTCGGCCATAAATAGCGAAAACTAAATTTTTTTACTTTATGACAATTGACTTTTTTTCGTTTAACTTTTATCCTCGTCGCCAGTATTAATAATTATTATTGATTGGGGTTAAGGCAATAAATGAAACATACGTGTTAAATACAACTGGGGTTTAATGTAAATGTTCTGATCGACAGCCAACAGCAGAAGGAGGCAGAGCTTCGAGGCGCTTCCAAGTGGAGACAATAGACGTGACACTAGAAAGTGGCAGATTCTGCATGTGGAATGTTTCATTATTTAACAGCTGTTACTAACTTCACGACATTATGTATGGTTACAAAGAAGCTTGCAGCATATTTTGCATAAAGATCTTGAGTCTTGAGCTAAAAGTTTACACAAGAACTGAAGCCTGCAGACCATGTTCTTAAATTGGGTGTTGGAAATACAGACAGGTATCCCCAATTTAAATTAAAAATATAAATGCGGACACATCATTTGGTCGCCAATATACCGCAATTTAACACCTGCATACTTTGGACTTTGGGACTAAATGAAATATATGGTTTTCGCCAATGCTCCACAAACGAATCAAGCACATCAAATACAATATCAGAATTATTGTTCGCAAATATGTTAAAATGTAAACATAAACTTTCTCAAAATGATGGCGGTATTAAAGATAAGCTTCAACTTCATCTATTAGTAGAGTACTGTATATTGAAATAAAAAAATCACCACTATTTAAAAAAATATGTGTTTTTAATAATTTGAAATAAAATAAAACGCTTTAATTGAAAACATGTTCACTTCAATGTGTATGAAATTCTAAAATCGGTATAGGCAATATCTATAAAGATTGACCATCTCACTAAGAAAATAAATAGAAAAAAATAATAATAATCCTGCCATCCTGTCTAATTTTTTACTGAAAAGGATCTAAAATTGTCTAGGAACTGTGTAAGCCAGAAAATTAAGCACCGTTCAAATAACAAGAGGCAGAAACTTTTCAAAGAGTCTCTGAACCAATTTGCTGGTCCCATGGTAATTGCTTGGCAGATCTGCTCTGCTCTACAAATGTCAGCAAAAGTAAAAAAGGGGACTTAACCCTTTTATTGACGGTTTTCGTAATAATATTACAATCTCCATGAATTCGAGGGTAACATAATGTCTGAATAATGTAATTTGGAAAAAAAGCCCTTTTCTTAAAAAAAAAAAACAGGAAAAAAGGGTTTCATAGCAGTATTGATAAAATCATCTGAGTAAAGTGTTCTTTTGGATTAAGTACTTGCGGGACATTTTGATAAACAGGTGTCAAAGTTAATCGCATTAAAGTTAGATAAAATTCAACAAGAGATAAAACAATTGGCAGAACTTTGAATGGTAAATGGATTTATTTATAGCAATTTAAATTCAAAAACGGAAAACTTGTGAAATTAAGTGGATAAGTAGCGCAAAGTATGTTACTTTTAGGAGAGTACAAGTATTTAAATTATGGACGGAAGAATAAATATATTTCCCGTAAATAATTAGTGTTATTTACAAAAATAGAAAAGTATATAACCACACTATTCGACGTAACACGAAAATTTTATTTAGGCTTATTAGATAGCTCAAGATTTGGTAGAAATAATATTCTTAATTTTGTTGTCATTCGCATCTTTTTGCTTCAAATGTGTAATTAGGTTAGTTCGTTGTTTCAATTTCCATAGTAATAAAAATAAGGTTTAACTTTTAGATAACAACTACTACATGCTAACTTTTGCATTTCACTGTAAGTACAAGTAATTTATAAGTAAGTAGAAATTAGAACTGCTTAGAAAGTACTTTTTAAGCGCGCGTTGACATTTAATATCGAATGTGGGGAGAAGGGAGGGTAAGATGATGACAGTAAGCTTTGATCATTTTTATATTTGACCTAAAGTCTTAGTTATTTATTTAGAGCAATCGTTAATAGGTTTACTTTTAACTACTAATTTGTTCATAAATTAAAAACTTAGCATCGCTTTTTCATTTGTTTGACGTCATGTCAAATTCGTCATGTTATCCTCGCTTGCGGGTAATATGACGCAGGACAAACGAAATGAAAAACAAAATCGATTTATATGAATAGCTTTATATAAAAAAATTGGCATACATAGGCTTTGCACTTCGCTTCTGCTGGAGTGACATGGACCAATTTACGACATATTGAACAGAATACTACATCTCATTTTTATTGGTGTCATTATAGATCACCAAAATTCTGCCGCCACGAAATTATTGTTCTCGTGTTTTTTCATATAATTTCAATACAAAAGGTCACCATAAAATTTGTGAATGATTCGGGTGAGATAACGAGTGGTAAAAAGTATGTATTGCAATAAATTTTTTTTGAAATTTACTTTATTAATTCAAGTAGTAAAATGGTGGAAAATCTGAAACTTAACAAATTCAATGATAACACAACTTTTTCGAACCTAATTTTACAATGAACTTGCCCGTGAACACATGAGACGATATTGCATGAATAATTGATATTTCCTGATTTTAGTTTCTCTTTAACTGTGCAAGCGGAGCCGACTTAATCCTGTACAAATCAAAGAATTACTGCCATCGTCTGGCAATCCCACATAATTTACGATTCGTCATTTTGCCCGACTCGTCATCTTACCCTCCCTTCCCCTATGCTTGTCTTATAGGGAGTGTTAGATTACAACCGCACGCGACATTCGCAAAGCAAATATTAGGCGAACTTCTACTTTTCATCGCAATCGCGATGAATTTAACCTCACATTTGGGAGATTGTACAGTTGATGGATTTTTTTATAATTTTTTTTTATTTCTAGGCAAAAAAGTAATTGATTGAAAAGTTGATTGAGAAAGTGGAAAAATACGAACTAATTTATAATAAAACGTTGAAAGCAAGTTGTACGAATCTCAAATGTGAACGCATTCAATGTAACAGCATATTTTTTCCAACTCGTCCAACGCGACGCTAACCATTCGTCGTAAATACCAATCTAACCCTACTTTAAAGGGCCAATTGTTTCAAGAGAATTATTGCAATATTAAAAGTAGATGTATTAAATACCTAAAACAAACTGCTATATTTTTGGTTGCCATTTAAAAGTAGGTATATCCGTAATTCTTTATAACTTTTGTCACTTATAACTTTGCAAAACTCCTTTTTGCACTAAACACAAATGTTGGTCTAAAAACGTGTGTAAACAAAAATCACCTGTTAATACTTTCTTTAGTGCCATTAGTAAGTCATACACGCAAGGGACTAGTCGCACGCAATCGGCTAAAGTATTTTGCAAAGCATTGATCGCAAAGTTGCCTACGGTAATAAAAAAAATATCGTCAGTTGGTGAAAATAGTTTCAAAGAAGAGAACCCGTGCAATAGTTAGTGCGTTTATGTATTTAAATTTTCGTAAATTTAAAAAATCAGTTATATACTCAAAAATCACTCCTATTTTATATAGTTTTCGAATCTTTTCAACTCAGGATTAAAGCTATGTTTATAACACAATATACACGCGCTGAATAAAACCAGATAGGCAATCTCGTTTGTGTATGGGCAAAAATCATTCAGGAAAACCGTACAGTTTTCCAAATGGTGTTGTACAGCACGTATCGTTTCCCATACACATACGAGCTTTCCGGTATAATCTAGAAACGTACTTGTAACCTCCATTGACATGTATTATATGGACTGACTATGTTCATAGAAATACACTACAGAAAGTGGGATCACTCTATATTGCTGGCCTTCGGTCTAACCACCAAGTAGGTACCAACTGAGAGAGAACTGTAAGCAAAAAATTAATAAGTGGGTTCTTCGATATAAATGTTTTTAAATTAATTATTTAAGGTTACTACTGATAAAAACTGTTTTACTAAAGACAATATATTCATTAGATATGCAGAAGAAATTCCAAATGTTTTTTAAAATCGCTTTTCGAACTAAATGCTCACTTTTTCAACTTCCCGCCAATGATTTTTTCAATGTTTGCACCGACGTAAGAACCCTTTTCCATATTATATAGGTATGTCAGTGGTTACTTTATAGTAGTTGAAGCAAAGTTAACTTAAGAACAAGTTAGGAAACAAGAAGAGATTTCCGACTGTTTTCCATATAAATGTTAGCAAGTAAAAATGAACAAAAAATTAAGGAGAAAATAATAAGAAAAAAATCAAACTCTCTTTAATAAAATACAACAAATGTGAAACCACAGATTACATTAAAAAAAAAAAGAGTGGCAATGATTAATTCTCGAAAATAAATGATAAGGAGAAGTTTTAAATTTTACTCTCATATAATGTTGAGAGATGCGACCAAAGAACATATAACTTAACAAGAAGTTTCATCTGGCCTCTAAAAATGCACAAGTTGTATGGTTATTTGGTGATGCGGTCGGGAGGTAATAGACGGGAAGAAGCAAAGATTTGAAACTGAGAGAATATTGCTCTATTCTCTCTGTTCTCCACCACCCCACAGCTATACACACGCCGACGCCCGCAGCCATGCTCAGTTTTATGTTTCACTATGCTGCCTAGCTGTTTTTCTATTAATTTAGGTACTCGAAAATGTTGGGCCCAAGCACACGAATCAATGCAACTGACAGTGATTGTGACTAGACAGACTGCTTGTCGCCCACCAATTCCTATCCCATCCGCTCATCTTACTATTCTCCCTCTGTTCTGCTGCAATGCAATGTAAATGAAAATTCTCTCAAATAAAGTATTCTTGATGAAACCGGTTTCTTAGAGAAGAGGTAAAAGGGGTAAAGAGAACACGCAATGTAATGCATGGGCATGATGCGGACTGCAGGCTCTGGCCTCTGGCTCTGGTCCTGGTTCTGTGCTGGTGCTTTGACGATGACGACCCGTCAGCCGCCACTCACCACTGATAACTGATGGCGGGCCGTCATTCAAAGCAGAGTTTTCGTGAAACTTGTGAAAGCGGGTCGTATTATCCACCACCAGAGAGTGGCGGATCGTTAAAAAGCAGAGAGTTTTCATACAATTTGTGAGAGCGGGTCGTAATGGAACGACCCGCCATATAAAACTTTTCAATGCATATTCTTTCTGTTAGAAGTTCTTTGGTTAGACCCAAAGTTGTGACAATGACGAACAGCAGTTCCATATTAAAATGAAAAAGATCCAGAATTTTACCTGCTCTTTAAGAACAATCAACACCGGGAAAACCGGGCAAGGGCCTCTTGAACTTTTAATTATTAAGTAAAAAAGCTAGAAATAAGTGTAAGACCAATTCTTATAATACCCTAGAGTCCGTATGTATTTTGGTATGGTCACTCATCAGTGCAAGTTTGATTGTTGAAATGGTTTTTCGCATATACATATTTCTAGAATTGTTTTTCGGACAATAATAATGATTATAACTAATTTCATAGGAATTCGTATTTTGAAGAACTTTTCGGTGCAATAAAAACGTCTAGGACTGATATTTTTCACACCTAATTTTTTATATGGCAACTCCAAGATTTTTATAAAAAACACTACATATAAAATTTCAGCTCTCTACGTTGACGCGTTCTCCGGCAGTGTCCCAATATATAGTGAAGCACGAAATTTTTGTATGGCAACCCTGCGAAGGAGTTACCCGATTTGTCCCATTTTCGAACTTGACTTTTCTTTTTCAAAGCCCACACGCAGCTCTGTAAGTACACACGTTCTTGAGTTATCGTGAGGACGGACAGACAGACAGACGAACGTACTTACAAAAATTAAAATAACTTTTAATATTATGCGTGGTGTCCAACCCATTTTTCTTTACTAGCATTATTTTTGTCCGTTACAAACGGAGTGACCAACTTAGTATACCCTATGATTTCGTCTAGGGTATATAAATATAGGTTGAAGGACTCTATTCTCAACATAGTAATATGGTTAAAAATTTTGTTAACAATAGCCATCAGTGTAGCTAGTAGTGAACAGAGCTTTTCCAATTAAAATTAATTAAAAATTATCTTTGTTGACTTAAGATTGGGAAATCTAGCGATTCTCTCCATAGGAAAACAACTAACAGATGAATGTCATTCAAGACTTTTCTAATAAAAAAGTAAGCAAAATTTGCAGACGGGCGTTTTTTTAAAATAACAAATTTAAGTTCGAAAATGGAACCAATAGGGCTACTCCTTTGAACATAGAGAGCTGAAATTTTATACATAAATAAAATTTAAGAAATGGATTAATTCGGGTAGCCCCTTCTTGGTGTTTGAATATAGAAATTTAAGTTTTTACGTATACTATGAAAACAATCAGTATTAGACATTTTTTATTGTACTGAAAAGTTCTTCAGAATATGAAATCCTATGAAATTGGTCATAATTATTATTGCTGTCCGACGAAACGTTCATAAGAATGTAGGTTTTTGTTTTTTTTGTTAATTAGTGCAGGGTGCACGACTGTTTGCCAACAACTACACAACTGTCACGCTATTTTCCGGTTTTCTCACCAAAATGTATTCTTATCAGCGACATTTTATCCTTTTCAGTCCTTCACAAGCCATTTTAATTCACATGCATTTAGAATAATCATTGTAAGATCAGGAAGTTTAGATATCAAATTGCTTTAAGAAAAGTTCAGAACTCTCCTTGAAAGTGAAGTGGCGCGCCCTCATACTTGATCATCATTTACACATATTTGTAAAAATCCCCCTCATCCCAAAAATTCTACTAGACTGCTAGTAAGAATTAGTAATCCAACTAGATCTGTTCTAAATATCCCGACTCATAGTAAGCTCTAAGCCAACTGGAATGAGAGCTCCCCCCTACTAAAACAACTGAAGTGAACGCTTCCCGTATTTACAAGTCTCTAATGTAGTTTTTAATGTCCTTATAATAATAATTATGTATTCATACTTATGTACATATATCGGATGTCTGATACCTGTTTATCGTGATTTATTTTCCATACATACATATTTTGTTGCAATTTTTTATTCATTCCTTATAACGAAAACTCTATAACGAAAGAAATCGCCCAGTCCCTTGGGTTTCGTTATAGAGAATTTTCACTGTATATAGAATAACGTCCAAATTTATACTGATGATTTATTTCATATTACTAGTTTATTTATATAAAAATCTTACCCCAATCGATTATCAATAATAATTAACCCACATATACGTAAAAGTCCCAGCGACCACAGAGGTCTCATCAGTATGGTTATCTCTGATCGCCTACCACATAAAAGTTCAATGATGGAGATCAAACATGCATTTTGATGCGTCTTATAGACGAGAAATTTTCCACTTATAAGTAAAAGGTGTAATAGTCCTGACCCAGCACTTTGCTTATAAAACGCACAATTAGTACAAAGTGTATGAGGAAATATTTGACCATAAGTGCACACTGGTTTCTGGTTACAAACATGTACCTACGATCAACAGAAAATACCACTTAACCTCACTTGATTGCATATTAACAATGTATCGTAACTTGATTGCATTGTATCGTCTGCATATTTTTCTGAATGTTGTAATCGCGCAGCTTTAGCCAGGCATACGAAAATTTGAGGAAGTAAGAATGATTGATTCTAGGTAGGGCGTCAAGAACAGAAGTGTCATCAGGACACTCCAAGGAATCCATTGGCATGTTTCATCCTACTTTTTTAGCAGAACACCTTTTCATTGATTACAAAAGGTGTTGTCAATAGATTTTGATCACATGGCACTTGATCAACAGTGGATGACTCAGAATGAAATCCAAGGAAACCATTCACAACTGTTGGCTTAGCCCTGCTGTATTTAGATTTGATACTTCATGATTCAGAATTGGATTGTATCGTCGACTTTGATTAGCTGGATTTGTAATGATAACAATATTCATTCAATATTTAATTTTTTGATAACATAATTTGATTTAAAATATCAGAAATATATTTCTTTAAAACAGGAACTGGAATACCGTACTATTATTATAATCTAACATATTTAATAAGTTTAAAAGAATCTGTTTCAAAAAAGCATTTAATTTTCTTATTCATACCAGATAAAACCGTTTCATACTTTCCACAAGTATTCGTAGACATTATGATCGGAAAGACTACAATATCACTTAAATTAGGAGGAAA
This sequence comes from Dioctria rufipes, assembly GCA_963924295.1. Taxonomy (NCBI): domain Eukaryota; kingdom Metazoa; phylum Arthropoda; class Insecta; order Diptera; family Asilidae; genus Dioctria; species Dioctria rufipes. The sequence continues at coordinate 104,610,507 of OZ002741.1, read as the reverse complement.
TTTATAGTGAAAAGAAAAAGGAACGAGAGTATCTGAAACACACGTTTTCTCTCTACGACCAACTGACTGACTTCATGTTCATCTAGAGTTTTTCACAATTGGTCTTAGACACTTTATTCCTTGTTCGACTATATTTACAACTTCATGCTTTTTTTTATGAATTGGGATTTAAGCGCATTTCTAAAACATGATTAATGTTTTACTTTCTGTAGTAAACAAATACCATTTTATACAACTCTTCGCCTAACAAGGGATTTCAGTTTATTATCGCCATCAACCTTTTCTCTCCACGCGTAGTACAGTGAAGCACCCTGCAGTAGAAAACTTAGAAAAACGAATATCATTTTCAAAATCATCACAACAATAAGATATTCCAAAAGCGGTCGATGCAGCCAAACCATTGGTACCATTACATTGTTATCAGATGTTTGCTATTATTATATAATTTGTTAATACAGTATATATTTCAAAACCGTAGGTTAGGTTCGGTAAGAGGAGTGTTGCTAGAAATAACTTGCCTGCTTCACTTAGATCTCCAGTGAGTCTATTGTGCCCCTTGCCCTCATGTGATAATTTTTTTAAAACCTCCCCAGATCCATTCTGCTTATATAAGGAACCTCAGGATATATCTGAGCTATTTACGTTGCAGCTCCCCCCCCCCCCCCCCCCTACATAAACCTTCCTTGAGGAACTGTGGCCAGTTGAAGATTTCGCCAAAATTAGTGAGCCCTGATGGGACTAAATGAGTATAACTTTTGAACCACACTATTAAATAGCCAAGAATAGTAGCTATCGAAAAGTCTATTACTCTGTATTTTTTAAACAAGCATCTTTAAATTATTCTCAAATATTTCCAAAATTTTGATTTTTTCACACACAAAAGTTTTTGAAATAAATAACGGTATTTATGAAATTTGTGTGTAAAAAAAATTGATGTTTTGGAAATATTTACGAATAATTTAAAGATGCTTAATTAAAACACACAGAGCAATACACTCTTGGTTCAAAAGTTATACTCATTTATTCTCACGAATATTGGCTAAATCTTCAACTGGCCACAGCTCCTAAAGGAAGGCTTCTAGGGCGGGGTACGTGGAACAATTTTTTGATCAGCTTACCTTAAGGAATCGCGTGGTATACCGGAAGGTATCTTGATCTGAATCACCCTGTATATATATATATATAGCCATGTTATTATGTACCTTAGTGCCTTCGGAAGCATAATGGGTTTCAGTCCATCTACCCCCGATGCCTTGAAGGGATTAAAAGAACAGACCACTCATTTTATCGCTTTAACGCTGACTATATGGAGCTAATCACCTCTTTCTCTCGGTCTTGTAAGTGCCATTTCGCTTTTAGGAAAGTGAGCATCAAGAAGTACATTTAATAGCTCATCATTTATTGTTGTCCAGACTCCGCTCTCCTCTGTTATGAAATACGGAGTGTTCTGGTCTTTTTCAAGCACTTTCCGATTCTTGGATATTTTTGCACTAGAATCTATTGACTCGCAGAAATTCCTACGTGAATATCTTTTTGCTATTCTTATCGCCTTCTTGAATGATCTTAAACCGTCCTTGTATCTAGATTAGTGTACTTGATCTCCTCTACGCTTTGTAGCATAAAACAATGTTTTCGCGCTTTTTTCGTAAACTTACCCAGTTCCGCATTCCACCATGATGGCTTGGATTTAGCACTGGATTTACTTATAGAACAAGCTTCCCAGAACTCTTAACTCTTCACTTAACCCATCGGTGACAGTATTAACAGGAGTTTCCACTGATAACTCCGTTGTTAGCCTTTCGGGTGAATAAACTTCCAACCTGTCACTGAATACATTACAGAATCGGTCTCAATTTGTCATATGAATATTCCTGAAAACTTTAACAGGCTTCGCAGCAAAATACAACATCGAAGAGTATCCAACCGTGATGAGATAGAGGCTCCTGATTAGACACTCTCCAGTTATGCACCACGAAGCTATCCGAACAAGTATAACACCTCACTTTTGTTTATTGTTCTGAAAGTTTTTGCACTCCCGCTATTATAAACTAAAACCGTAGTCTCTAAAAAATAGTTAAAAAAAGACTCGCCTCTCGAATATATTTACACTCAAGTAGGAAATTGATTTTCCTTGCCTCAGCACCCTCGATCACCAATTTCATTTCCGTAACAATATTAATTATTATAATGGAGACCTGTGAAATCTCATTACTCAGCAATCCGATAACACTAAAATCTATTACTACTAGCACAATCCAAAAATTCCAACGAAACCGAAGAGTACAAAATGTTTGCAATAAATTTCTGTTCGAGCAAAAATTAGGATACCACAGGATTCTATTGTGTACCCAAAACCTTTTGTTTTACAATTCTTTACAATTGCAACCAAGCTTGTTCATAGCTATGGTTAGGCTAGGTGTACAAATATGTATGTACTAATACTTATGTAGGCTAAATCGAACTTTCTGAAGCTTTTATATGTACTGTATATAATATCTATATATATATGTATATAATGTCCCCAAAACATGCTCAAAGCACTCCTTTTTCTTCTTCCTACATTTGGAATAGTACCTCATCATCACCGAATGGAGGAGAGACAAGCAGCAAAGGGAATGCAATTGGAAAAGACACGTCAGAGTGGGACTTTCATTTTGAATTTGTGGAGTTCACTGTAAAGTCATGAACGTGTCAAAAATTTTAATCAAATTAATTGATTTGAGTACGGTCACCCTAAAGCGAACCTTATTTACAAAAAATGGTGGGTATGACAAAAGTACACTCGGAGCAATATCTATTCCGCTATACACACTACATTTCATTCAAAATTACTTACCTTAGTCCTAGAGTTTATGTATTTAGTATTGTTCAAAACCAGTACAGCTTTCCCCAAAAATTATGCGTATACATGACAAAAAGACGCGAAGGGAGAATAACTTTCATTCCCGGAAACGGATAAATGGCGCCAGATTAAGTATGAAAGGAAATTTTTGGGGAAGAATGGCATGTAATTGCTAACTAATTGGATTTGAGGAACTTTCACCAGACTGTGTTTTATTAAATCGGTGGTTTAGACTTTGTGTGTAATTTTCCACCAGGTATACCGGTACGAAGGTTGTACCGCATGTTTTGTGTGGGTGAGCTGTTTGTAATTTAGATATTTTCCCTCTTTTCTTCAGAATGAAAAGCCCATGGATTAAGTTAGGAATGTCAATGACTAGAGACGCGTTGTTCGTGTACCTTTAATTTATTCAAGGATAAAGATAGCATCTTAATTCCCATTACTTTTGCATCTACGGAGGGATATTGTTCTTAGGACTATTATAGTACTTATAGCTGGTATAAAATCCAGTTTATCGTAATTTCCCAATAAATTTGTATGAAAGCTTCAAGATGATCATTTTACTTCCTCGAAATGATATATACTGTTTAGTAGGGTGGCCCAAAAATGTATGGATTTGCAAAAGTGTTAACATGTCTAAATGCTCATTCAGAATTTGTTAGCTTAATTTTAAACTTCCATGCAAAATTTCAGTGAAATTCATTAATGTTTAGAGGTCGCTCAAATCGAAAATAGTGTTTTTTTGGCTTTTCTGGACCTTCAGCAAAACTGTTTCAACATTTTCTGTTATACCTTTGTAATTTGATAATATTTTTTCTTTCACGTTCGAAAATCGCATTTTGAGAACAGTTCATACACTACATGACCCCTTAAGCTGCAGTTGTTTGGAAGATAATCGATTGTAGATTATATTATAGTAGAAAAAATACACCGGCGAGCCACTTTTCCTTACGAAAAAACTGAAACAAAGTCAAAAAATTGGAATTCCGGGTCCGAATTTTCGTTTTGAAAATTTTATAAAAAATAGACGAATTTAATTTTTTAAAGCAACTTTCACTGCAATACGTCCATAAATAAGTTCCCTTTAATTTAAAAAAAGAACCAAGAAAAATATTATCAAATTAAATAGTTATGACAGAAAATATTGAAACAGTTTTACTGAAGGTCCAAAAACAGCAAAAAAAAAACACTATTTTCGATTAGAGTCACTTAATGAATTTCACTGAAATTTTGCATAAAAGTTTAAAATTACATTAGCTAACAAATTATGAATGAGCATTTAGATATTTTATTACTTTTGGTTTTTGGGCCGGCCACCCTACTGTTTTGTGTAAAAAGGTTCACTATTGAATACTAATTGCATAAACTTGCAAGGTGTCACTTAAAGTGATGCATTTATTTCTATTTGAAGACAATAATCTTGCATATAACTACTACACTGAATCATCATAATTTTGCTCTGAGAGCTGAGTTAAGCTGTTGCTAAATGTTTCAAAATTGTGAATATTTGCAAACAAGTAATTCTGGCAAATTTCATAACAATAACATTTTATATATGTGAAAATGTACTCACGAGGAGCTAAAATTCCATCGTGCGCATATATCTAATAAACTCAACAAGAGATAACACAGTGTTCAATTGTGTTCTTCTGTCCCTGTAACATACTTTTGGTTTGGAACCTTTTAAGTTTTAACTCTCGATACGTGTTAAAACATAAAAATTATAGCAGATTTTAATGCATACCTATATTAAAATTATTTGAAATGATAACAATTTAAGATCGTTTTCATCAAATTAGAAATCCTTACGGTTTCCGAAATCGACTTAAAGATATTTGGGTATGTTTTTATAGATCACCCTGTACCTTCTCTACGTTACACCCTATGATGATGATTTAAATAAATAATAGATAGATAATCGCTGGACCTATACAGTTTCCCCCGCCTTCCTTCCGTTTTAAATTTAAGGCTCAACAAGTAAATAAAATAAATATTCGGAATTTTAACTCGTTTTTTTTTCTTATTTAACTACTATTCTTATCAAAAATCACGTCATCGAGATCAATTTATCATACTGGATTCAAGAAGCCCAAAAGCTTGGATTTAAATTTACCTAGTATACACTATATACCCAAAAAGTAACCATTTCCGCGTTTTTTCAGTTTTTCTTGAACATATCCACTTACAAGGTGATCTATGAAAACATTCCCAAATAGTTTTAAGTCCCGTTACCTCGGAAACCGTTAATATTCCCCCCCCCCCCCCCCCCTCCCGCCAAAAACACAATTTTTTGCTCGTCTGAGCATGACCAATCCATCGCCTTCGGGTTTCACACCACTTACGGGGCACCCTGCATATACATCTATTAGAATTAGTCAGGCCACTAATAATGAAAAATGAACACTACATGCGAAAAGCAATTAATCTCCATTACACTCATTTTACTCCGCATCCGTTGACGTTTCGAAGCAGAATGATGTGTATATGAAACTTTTTTTCTATCTTCTTCCTTTATTCCTTCTGATCAGTGCTGTCGTTTGGAAAATTTCAAGAGTAGTACAATTTGCTGCCAAAGCGGAGTACTTTCGGAAAAAACGGAGTACACGACTAACACAATTTAATAAATTCACATTAATGTGAATAAAACTCATTTTTATTACAATGTTTCATATTTAGATTTGTAAATAATTCTTTATATGTCCCCTATTATTACATTATTTATATTTTTTTATATAGAAACAACTGGTTTTTATTATTTTATTTTTCCAGCAGTAAGAATTTCTTAAGTTTAGTTGACAGCTGTTGATTTAAAAGATTCATTAATTAATAGCTTTGATTCAGATCATACTTACATGAAGTAAAAAGTTTCTGTTATGAAAAGATATTCTTGAGAAAAGCATACCTGCATAAAGCAAATACATAAATTCGATCATTAGTTTAATTATTTAATGATTGAAAACTTTTGAATTTTCAAAATATTTGTAAGGATTTTAATACACAGTCATTATGCAAAATTGTATTGACGACCTCAGTCACTTTAGTTTTTCTGCATTTCAACGTAAGAGTGGGTCTCTTAGACCAATTCGAGTTTTTTACTTGTTTGCAAAACTTTAAAGCATATTTTACAAAACCGCCTGTTATTTATAAGGCTGCGTGCATACAAATGAACATTTTTGAACACGCTTAGTTTGTTTATTATAAGTATTACATTTTGTTGGCGACAAAACAGATTCTATAGAGTTTCCAAGAATGATTTCTTGACATATCCGGTCGTCGTGTTCTAAATCTGTCGTTACACTAGAAATTATTTATGTTTGTTTGAATTTCCAGGAATTGTTCTAGATTGCCTTTGATCTTCGGATACATTTGTCATATTCACCACAACCACTACATTTAGAAACTTTAATACTGTGTCTACAATATTGCCAAGAATTGACTTTACTTTACCTATGCACATACATTTTGGATGCCTTGACACTTATTTCTTCATTAGCGAAAGTGATAAATATGGAATGTAGTTAGTAAACTATATATCTGAAAGAACTTTGAGGTCTAACGACCATTATTTATAATGTCGATACTCATTAGGATCATTCCACAAGAAATCTATAAAAATTCGCACTTTCCTACACTGTACACAATGTGCACAATTGTCGTCGCAAAGCTCAGGAATATTCCCTAAAATGTAGTGAATATTTCCTACATTTTTGAAAATATTCCCTACATTTTAAGGAATATTCCCTACATTTTAGGGAAAATACCTAAGCTTTCTGGCAACAATTGCGCACATTTTTTACAGTTTTCGTTTTTGTTTTGCTGAAAGTTAAGTAGTTATGAGATAAGAATACAGCGATTTATTTTTGTGCTGCGCCGCATGCTGGTTGAATTAAAGAACTTTGAAACCCTTAAAATTCGCCGATTTTTGGTCTGCTGAGTTATATTAAAAAAATCATAACTTTGATTCTGATTATCACAGCCTTTAGGTTATTTTAAAGATGAAAGTACAATCCTTGAGGGAAAATTATAAAAAAGATATGCCTTTTAGAAGAAAAAGTTAAGGATAATAAATATATCCTTTATCCTTGAATATCTTCAAATGCATTCCCTTAATTTTTCCTTGCTTTATTTTTAAATTAATGCTCATAATGTTGTTAGTAAATGGTTAAATTTTTAAAGTAGGATATCAATGGGTTGGAGACAGGAGTTTTTTTTTCGTTTGAGGTCTCCTTTTTTATGAAAAAATATCATACAAATCTATTTTGTTCTCCTTGATCCCATAAGAATTTTTAACTAAGGACATATTTTTTGTCTTCTCAAATGTAACCCATTAACAGTACATTAAACAAAAAAAATATGATCTCGCCTCGAAACCCATTGAGATCCCAACTTGAGAATTGTAAGTTCCTTGGATTTCGTATTTTGCAAAATTTGTGCCCTTGAATCAAATACCACTGTTTCTGTGGAATTTAAAAAAAAACTTATTCAAACAATCAGCTTTACTGATGAAATATTTCTGTAGTTTTTCCACAAAAGAAGAAAATCGTTCCTAAAATATTACACAGTGATGGTGTAAGCTGTAAGTTCCTTGAATTTCGTATTTTGGAAATTGGTAACTATTCTCAAGTTTTTTGTGTCTCAGTTCAGAAATTTTATTATTGTTTTATTACAAAAAATCAACGTTTTTACAATACTTGAATTAAAGTAAACAAATAATATAGTTAAATTAAATCACTAAATACCTTCGCCGAATCATAAACAAAAACCCAACTTTCCATGAAAAATTTGTGAGAAGGAAAATGAAGAAAATAGGAAGGACATAGGAAAAGGCAAAGAGCGATTTAAAAAAAATTCTGGACTAGAATAGAATTTTCTGGAGTTCTTCAAGTAGAGAGCGTTCATTTTTCACTTCATAAACATCAATCACAGCATTTAACAAACGAATCATAATGACATGACTACATAGGTGTAATAGGTTAAAACAAATCAGATTACACTTTAGTGCGCTGAAAGCTAACGTTGAAAAAAAATTATATAACATGAATGTGTTAGCTCTTAATTCCTGTTTGGTATATTTCATCAAGTACAACGTAGTACTAAACCAACTTTTCAACCGGACTCGTTAATAAATTTCATTACTAAAATGTACTACGAATGTATAGTTTTAAATGAAGGTGAATAAAGCCTTTTAAATTATACACATATATAGGAGTTTTAAGTATGAAGAAATGAAAAGCGGAATACTTTTATAAAAGGAGTAGTACCGGAGTACGCTATCAGGTTTCGGAGTACAAATACTCCGATCGGAGTACAAACGACAGCACTGCTTCTGATTAAGGCTTAAAAATAATTGGCAAGATCAGAGCGGCAATTGGCAGAGGGGCGCAGGAAGTTCGCTGTAAAACAGGCAGTCGAAAAATTGGGAACACAATTGTAACGACAGGCAGTGAGCAGCGATTGTGAAAGAAGAGAATACTGACATTTAATTTGTTATTTGTTTTGAGCGTTTTGAAAGGAGATTGCATGTAATTTTGCCGACGGTGTTTTTTTTACGTATCGCGGAGATTCTTCCACTTTTTTCTGTCGTTGCCAGCTGAAAATACAGAAATTAACTAAAAATCAAACTGAATGCAAAATATCACAACATTACCATTTGTATTTAAGAGCCTTGCAATATCCATCCAAATCATGTCTCTTTCGTCCTTTTGTCTATACTGCCACAATCAATTTTTCCTCAAAATTCAGTGTTTTAAAACTGCCCCGACGACCTACAAGCTCAAAATGAAAAAACTAAATGCCAAAACAATTTCATCCGTTAAATTTTGTTGGTGGTACTACAGCGACGACGGCAAAATTATAATTTGATCAATCCCGACAGCAACTTCGTTCACCGTTGTCCGTTGCCCGCACGGTTACCCGTCGTAATTTGATGCATTCGCATAAGACGTGCTTTTAGAAGTTTGACAGCAGCACTTTTTCGTCGTTTGCTGTTGCCCTTCGCAATTATGTTTAAAGCCTTAAGATTCTTGTATATCATTACATAATTATGTGGCCTCCTTAACCAGGAGATTTGATAAGAACTCACACAAAAGTTTACTATTATGCCTTCGCAGTGACTGTACTTTTGTAAAATGTGCTTTCGCCTGAAAGTAGGCAACATGTTGTATATTGAAACATACACAAAAGTATGCAACACGTTTAACTTTCTTACCATTTCGGTACTACAGGCGCATAATATTGCGCTCAGACATATGTGGCCTCCTTAACCAGGAAATTTGATAAGAACTCACACAAAAGTTTGCTATTATGCCTTCCCAGTGACTGTACTTTTGTAAAATGTGCTTTCGCCTGAAAGCAGGCAACATGTTTTATATTGAAACATACACAAAAGTATGCAACACGTTTAACTTTCTTACCATTTCGGTACTACAGGCGCATAATATTGCGCTCAGAAAAATAAGGTAATTCTGCGCCCAGCAGAAATACGGTAATTATTGCATATGGCCGCATTGTACATATGCTCTCAGAGACTTCTCGAACTCTAACGCTTATAGAATTTGAAGAAAGTAACGGTGGCGTCTAATGGGAATGTACATTTTTTTACATTTTAAATTACAAAAAAAGTTATATTTGGTCGTGTTCCAGTACAGAAGTGATGCTATAAATTTTTTTAAATACGAACGTTGAGGCCTGTTTGTAGAATGAAATCTCTTCTACATCTTGTCCCATAATAAAATATCTAATTAGTTTTTTAAGTTCATAATTAGTTTCGGAGATAACTCGAAAAGAAATGAACCAGTCCTTTTTAGACTGGCAAATGGCTATTTTTTGAGTGAAGAAATGGGTTTATTTTAATTTCATATTTGCGAACAACTGTTACGTCCGGGAAATTTGCCACCTTAACCAAAACCGTTCACAACAGACCACTAATGCATACGAAAGAAAGAACAGGTATTAAATATATTCAAAATGTAGGAAAGGGGGTATATTTTACCCAAGTGCCACAAAACAATTCTTTAACGGTAAAAACGTCTGTATGAAGTTTACAGGATCAAAATAATTACCCCACCACTCAGTTAAACTCTCCATCCACTATAATTTGATACCCCACACGCCCCATTTTAGGCAACCCCTATGGGGCGGTAGTACTACCCCTCATCCCCTCACCTACCAACCAATTTTGTTTTTTTCACCTATATTTTGCTTATGAACATCACATATACAATTAAAAAAACGACATTGCTCTACTCCCCCTCCATGGAAATTTATATATGAAGAAATGCACGAAAAATTGGACGTCCACAGCGACATGTTATTTCTAATTTTGCTCCGGTCATACAAAGCGTTTCTGCATTGAGCTATTCCGTACCGAAGGAGTTAAATACTCAGGTCTAAGAGTAAAATTTGCTTGACTATAACGGTTTTGATTTCGTTCGTCTACATTAGTCCAACATTTTATTAAAACTGTCGAAACAAACTCCCCCGATACGTGGCCAAAAGTAAATTTCTTTCCCACCTAAAGTTATGCAGTTTTTATTACAAGTTTCCTTGATATTCCACATGAAAACATATAACTCTTCCTGAATGTGCTGTTCAATTTTCGCATAAAAATATTAAATAAACACATTATAGGCCTTTTAGCTATGGTTCCTACGGGAGTTTCATTTATACGTATCCTCAACTAAGCGTGTAAGTATACCATGAAATGGCTGAATAACATGAAAACATCCAGGCAATTATTGTGAATATATCGGGGATGAAATCGGGACGATTTGTACTGTTTCATTGCATTCGAATTTTTTATGCCTCGGAAGAACCAAATTCCTCACTTAACGGAGCTGTGCCTGTCAATTCTGATATCTCCTCCCAAAGTCTTATGAAGCCCAAACTTCTGCACTCCCTCTGAAATTGCTGTGGAAATGTATTAGGCGTTGCGTTGCCGATCCCCCAATAACCACGATGTTCAGTTCGGTAATGTATACATTAAGGACTAAGAGGGCCCGAGAACGAACATACATCGATGTAAATATTTTGCGAGCTTTAACAGAGAATTTTGTTGGGGCTTTGCCGTCTTTTGCAAGGAGAATAAGCTAGGGTGTTACCATAGAGACGAAAATCAGTTTAAAATTTTCTTTGTCGGGTAAAATGTCTTCAGGCGTTAGTACTGCCGGACTTGGGGTCTTTTCTAAGGAATTAAGCCGAAGAAATCTTGCAAGAGAAAGTCTCGTAAAGTTACTGATAATATGTAGGAATAGAAGGTGTTTGAGTTGTTTTGGTTCAAAGAGAAGAGCAGGCGTGATATACTGATATAGTCTGATGTTGGTATCACCGAATCCCATGATGCACATATATGTATGTGTGTGTCCTGTAGCCAAAGATTGTTTACGTAAATTGGTTATTCCTGCCTTGCTGCACAGGGAACGTAATACCTTTTCGAGTGGATTGCATTAAATCTATTACGTTTGGATAGACAAATTGCGGTGCGGAAGACATACGCAAGGGTACGTAATATGCCCGCCAACAATTTATTCGTCTTCAGTGCTTGTACTTTTATAGTTCTACTTTTGTCGGTTTGTTTATGTCTACAATTTATGCAAATTTTTTGTCTACACAAACTGGGAGTCTTTCTACTTTTGCTGTAAGTGGATGCTGTTTTGGCTGTGGGTGTAAATTTTTAGGAGCATAAATTACATTCTTCTCTGTAATTTTTTGTAAATTAATTGTTATACAGTTGCTTGGAAAATACAAGGTTAAATATAGTAATAGAAAGAAATTGGGTTTGAACGAAACCGCAACCAAATAGTAACCTAACTAACAATTAAAACGAAAAGATGTCAACTCAACCTATTAAGAGAGCAGAATTTTTAGTGAACCTGACCTATTTTGGTCGAATTCCCAATGCGGGCAATAAATTGGAAGTATTTTGGACGTAAATTTAAAGTAATATAGGACAGGTTGGCAAATAGGACAATACATTATAAGATTAACTATCTTAAATTGTCGTCGATTCGACGTCTATTCAACGGCCCATGGGGCAAATTATTCCAAATATTGATAAATCGTATCGAAGGATATTCTTTCCTCAAGAATCAATTCATCTAAAATATCGTGTGCATTATATCGATATTTTTCATTATAACTAAATACAAACAAAAAGTGGTCTGCCTAATTCCAATATTGATTTAAGCTTAAGGTTAGAATCACCGGAAAACACCTTTCAAACCATGAAATAGGAATTCATACGTATTTATGCGAGTCCTTCTCTTTAGAACGTCGCTTATTTTTTCTCTCTTAGAAAAGCAACGACCGATTAAAATTTAAACTGTCCTATTTCCCAAACTATTATTCATACCAAAACATTGTCTTAATGTAATATTTAGATTTTCAGGTGGTCACTCTTATATACCTCAATTAACAAAACTATTAAAAAATTTCGGTTCAAATGATAAAAATTTCGATTTTCCAGCAAACGCCAAATTACAGCAGGCACAAGAGTATGCCTGTGCTGAGTTGAAAGAGTTTTAAGTATGAATGATATCTAGTTTGGGCGTTATGAGAATTTCTGTCACTTTATGAAAAGAACATACAGCGTGTTGCAAAAGTATGGTAAAGGTACGCTAAACTTAGATAGCTCGGACCGAGCTAAGAAAAAAATTCGTATAGAGTTTTGCCTCACATTGCGTTGCTTCCGAGCTATGCTGGCAACACTGTTTTGTGTACCGGAGAGTGTAGACTTTTGAATTTTTAATGTATATCTCAGGAAGTAAATGGCCTAGAAAACTGAAATAAATTTTGATTAACTTACAATATCTTTCACTTTAAGAAAACATATTGCCCATTAATTTAGTATCGATACTTTCGAAATGAAAAAATGTCAAATTGGGATTTGTGTGTTTTATTTTACAAATTTCTTCTTTGGGAGCGATTTATTCAAAATTTCTAATAATTTTTTTTTTTTTTATTATTTGGATTATATTATATATATAGGATATATATATAGGATTTCCTTTCCAGCAATATGTAATTCAATGATGTGTCTAGAGAGTTTCATAAAATAATATCCAATAATCTTTCAAGCTAGATTCATACCACAAAAATTAATCATTTTAAGGTTTATTTGATTGGCTTTTATTAAGGTCACAAGTTTTCTGATGAGTCATGCTCATTAGCCTATTAGAGTATACGAAAATTCTCATTTACTTTCCAGGAATACCCTATTTAAAAAAAGTTACAGCATTGGAGTTTGTTCAAGAATGTTAAGTTTGTGCAAACTGCAGGTGTTATACAGAAATAAACAAAAGGTTATTCGGGTACTTAGACACTCGATACAGTGTCAGCAGATGCACGAAAGTAATACGTAAAAGTAGGTTTTCTGACCTATTATGGGAACCAAAAAAAAAATATTCTGTTGCTGCATGCAATAAGAAGTCAACTTTACCTGAAAATTTTGCATAAAATGAAATTTCTCTAGTTGTATCGCCTTATTGATAGACACCGTTTCATCAATTATAGCCAAGAAATTTAATTAAAAACAAATATCATGTCAGCAGTAGACATGAATTACGCGACTTAGAGCATATGGTATATTTTTACGGGTATTGTCGTGGGAATGGGCGTGCAGCAAGAACGGAGTATGTTAGAAGATTCTCTGAGAGACCTCGTCCCTCTTCAAGCCTTTTTTCAATTACTTTTAATAGATTAATCATGGAAGGAACCCTTGTCAGTCAACGAGAAACTTCAGGCAGGCCTAGACGTGTAAATAATATTTTTATCTTCAAATTAAAATTTCTTATAAATAGAATTTTACTTTTGGAGAGTGGAGAACATCGAAAACATTGTGGACAGGATTCGGCAAAATGACTCCTTAAGTACTATGGCTCTAGCAGTGGAGCTTAATTTATACCATACCTTTGTGCGGCGAACTTTGAGGAATTAGTGTGTTCATCCCTATCATTTAAGGCCCGTACAGGAACTTCTGTTAAGGGACCTCCAAAACCGCGTTGACTTCGGCAGGCTTATGTTAGAAAAGCATGGGACTGATCCCCGTTTTCTAAGCAACGTTCTGTGGACTGATGAGTCCAACTTTACAAAGGATGGAGTGGTTAACTTCCACAATATACATAGATGGGCTGAAAGCAACCCTCACGCAAGCAGGGAACCACACTCCGAACATAGATTCAGGCTAAATGTTTGGGCAGGAATCTTGGGTCAGAATTTCATTGGGCCTTATATCATATAATTTATCCGGAGGGGCTTATCTCAGTTTCTTGAAGGATGTGCTACCGGAATTGATGGAGGACGTGCCTTTGAGCATAAGGCGGAATATAATTTTTCAACACGGTGCAAGATTGGCTGAATCAAAACTTTCCTGACAGATGGATAAGCCGAGGTGGACAAATAGCATGGCCAGCGAGATCACCAGACCTTACTCCGATGGACTACTTCATATGGGGTTATTTGAAGGAACAAGTTTATTCCGCCGTAGTAGACAACGAGGATATTTTGAGGCAGCATATAGAAGAAGCGTGTTTGAAAGTAAGAGAAATATTGACAGAAATTGACATACCATTAAGTGTAAGACGTAGATTGCAAGTTTGTTATATAGAAAATGGGCAACATATTGAAAACTTGTTGTGACCAAATAAATTTCATAAAAATTTTACTTAGGTACATCAATGTTGAAGTTTTATATTATTTTATTACCGGTGCACAAATAGGGTATTCCTGGAAAGCAAATACGAATTTTCGTATACTCTGAATTGAATAGGCTAATGAACGTGACTCATCAGAAAACTTGTTTTATGTCACCAAGTGACCGTAATATGTGGTATGTATGCCGCTTGAAAGATTATTGAATATTATTTTATGAAACTCTCTAGACACATCATTGAATTACATATTGCTGGAAAGGAAATCTTATAAACTATCAAATAATTTAAAAAAAAAAGAGATTTTATTAGAAATTTTGAATAAATCGCTCGCAAAGAAGAAATTTGTAAAATAAAACACACAAATCCCAATTTGACATTTTTTCATTTCGAAAGTATCGATACTGAATTAATGGGCAATATGTGTTCTTAAAGTGAAAGATATTGTAAGTTAATCAAAATTTATTTCAGTTTTCTAGGCCATTTACTTCCTGAAATATACATTAAAATTCAAAAGTTACACTTTCCGGTACACAAAACAGTGTTGCCAGCATAACTCGGAAGCAACGCAATGTGAGGCAAAACTCTATAAAAAATTTTTCTTAGCTCGGTCCCAGCTACCTAACTTTAGCGTATGTAACCATAGTTTTGCAACACTCTGTATATACAACTTGTTAGGACGAAGCTGGCGCTATCATGTATTAGAAATTAACTCCCGGAAGTTTTGTCAAGATACGAAATATTATATACACAAAATAAAGAGGTTTAAATATTTTTAAAGTTAAAAAAATACAGTTTATTAAAAGTACAGGCTTGAAATTTTTTTTTGTGAAACTGAATTTAAAATTAACAGTTTTGAAAGCTTTTGGCTATAAATGTGGCCTCTGTTATTCATTGCATTTCCAGCCCTTGAGAGGAGCCTTTCAGATGCCACTGAAGAGCACATTATTGTAAAATAATACTGTGCTTCATTATACATATTTGGAGGTAGATTTTTAAGTGACCTTCCCCAAGTCATTATCGCATCTGAATCCAAATCATCAGTAGGCGATATCAAATATCTACTTAACTCTACATGATAACAAAGATTTAGATTTATTCCAGCTTACCGAGTTAAATGTCTAGACTACAGCGAGGCACTAGGATTTTGTGCTATCAATGGTTTGTGATATACATTTAATACCATAAATACAAATTGCACAACAAAAAGCAATTTAATATAAAACACTAAAAAGCTGTAAACACAAATTTCACAACAAATGTAAAACGCTAAAATTAATCAGCACAAATTTATTACAACACCATTCATAATCGAAAATAATTGATGATAATAATGACATACATTTATTTGCAACAAGCAAGCGATTGCACCACTGACCCAAACGATTCATCGTCAAGGGGTTTCACGCGTAAATGCATGTCATCATAATTTTATGCACATTGCTTACTCGCCCAGCGTCAGCATTTAGAATAGTAAGAATAGGGTACCATAGGTTACTAATTATGTATATATAGGCTAAGAACGATCAATAAATTGAATTCATTCAGTTCTCTTGATTTATCGAGAAAGTTACAAACCGTCGTGTATTATTCCACATAGGAGTACTAAGCTGTACAGCTGCTCCTACTATTCATACCCCCATTTTATCTCGGAGTCTGAGCTGTTAATAGCCGCTCCAGTGGAGTCAAAGTCACACGACTGCTCCCAGGTTTTTCCTTAAAAATTAAAAGATACTACATGGCGACCGTGACATCGTAGAAACTGCGAAATTTGTAACTTTGCGAATCTGCAGACCATAATATCATCATCAAAAGTGCAGCTGGGAATTTTCATAAATAATAGAAACTTATACGGTGACATAGTAACAACCACCAAAAAACTGCGAAGACGACTACATCCACTACCAGTACCAATCAGAAGAAATTTTAGTATGAACGAGATAGATGCCATCTTCAATCACATTTTCAAGACTATTGAAGAAACTAAGAAGATACCAGAGAGGAATATAGAAGGCATAACACTGTATCCAGTAAATAAGAAGCCGACGCCGTACATCCCCAAATCAAGGCTGGACAACGAAAATCCTCCACCATACGAAGCGGGTCCAAAAAGAATCACCATCGAGGAGTATAGAAGCAGAAACACAAGCAGTGTAAAAACTCAGGAGACAAAACCACGAAAAAGAGGAGGCAAGAGACAAAAAATTGCACAGGAACTTCAAAATTACAAGGTACTTGTCGAGTTAGCAGCAACTGAGGAGGAACGGGAAAAATACAACAAACTAATAATATTGACAAAAAAACAACTGAACGTCATCAAAAGGAAGAGATAAGGGTTTAATGATCTAATTTAAAATTTATTTTTTTTAAAATATAAAGTAGAAGTAGCGTAGTATAAAGGTATAATAATAATTAAATAATTAATATGTAAAAAAAAAAAAAAAAAAAAAAAAAAAAATTTTTTTTTTTCTCTTTTGCTGTTTGCTTGACGTTGTTGGAAATAAGCGAAACATTTTCAGTAATGGGTAAAACGCAATCCAAAACTTCAGATAACAACGGGGAAATTGTTAATAATCTAATTATAGAGGATACAGTTTCGGTCGAGAATAATCAGATAATAATAATTTTATGCATATTGGTTGCAATTAAAATCGTTGAATTTGTATACATACTGTACAAAGATCATAGGAGGGGTTTAAGAAAAAGATACCTCAGTACCCCAGCAAAATTAAACATATCAACCGTCTGATAAATGGAAGCACTTATAAAGATTAAGGACGAACTAGAAAATATTCTGGACAATTTTAAGAAAAGTAAAAACCGTCCATATTCTGAGAAAACTCTGCAAGAGAAAGAAAAGTTAACAAATCAACTCTGTGCCAAGGCAAAAGAAAACGCACTTAAACAAGCGGACGTCGAAACAATATTGAAGATAAAAGTTATCTACGAAGAAATTGAAAGTATAGCAAACAAAATCTTAGAAAACATAAATACACAAAAACAAACAAAGATGGGTTTTGACATAAAAACAGCTACATCGCTCATACAACCCTACGATGGAAAGCTGGATGAAACTGATTCTTTTATCGAGTCTATGGAACTACTAGACGAGTTAACAGCAAACGAACATAAAACCATCATGATCAAATTCATCAAGACACGTATAACTGGAAAAGCCAAGTACGTAATATCGGAGGGCACAAATACAGTATCAACGATCAAAGCCAAATTAAAAGAAAAATTTTCGGCAAAATTATCGTCAGATGCTATTCTGGCACAACTGCGATCATGCCAGCAAGGTAACAGAAAACTTGCAGACTTTTCCAATCAGATAGAAAATCTATCAGGCCAGCAGACTAGAGCCTTTATAACAGAGAAAGTAGCAGCTGGAGAAGCAGCTGAAAAATTGGCCGAAAAATTTTCAATACAGTCATTTATGAACAATGTTGCCAATACAGAAACAGCGATTATACTAAAAGCTAGTAGCCTAGGAACACTTTCAGAATTAGCAGCGAAGGCAATAGCAGTAGATAAGCCGCAGCCAAGCAGTGTCCTGCATTATAATACCAACCCATCAAGAAAGTTTCATTATAATAATACGCAAGGGTTCAACAATCAAAATAATTTTAACAGGAACAGGGAGCGCTGGCCCAAACAACAGTACAATAGAAATATGGCAGCCAATAATAGACAAAACCACCCACGAAATCAATATAACCACCGCGATAAAAGATATTTCGGTAATGCTGCACCAAATAACAGTAGTCGCTACCAGAATAATCTGCGAGCAAATAATAATAATACCTATAATCAAAGAAGAAATGTAAACTACTTCGAATCGGGGGAATATCAAGCCCCCCAACCAGAAGAAGAAACAACACGGTTGGGGGCTGCGACGAATTCAAGCCAAGAATACATTGCCTAAACCTATCCTTAACAAACTTTATTAAAGCGTATGTCGACATGTGCGGGTCAGTATGTACTCTGATTGTAGACACAGGGGCAGAAATATCCATATTCAAGAGGGGAAAAATTAATAAAGACCAACTTTACTATCCTAAAAACACTTGTATTATCCAAGGGGTTACGGATACTAAGAGGCAGTCGATTGGGGCAACATACACAAAATTACATTTTAACGACCAGTTTGCGGTCGAACATTTATTCCAGATAGTAGAAGATGATTTCTCCCTCGGGGCTGATGCAATTTTAGGACTAGATTTCCTAACAAAGTTCAAGACCACTATCGATTATGATACGTGGACCCTTACATTAAACACACCTGAAAGTTCGGCAGAGATCCCAATACTGAATGGTCCATCCGAAAATTCTATTATCATACCACCCCGATGTGAAATAATAAGAAAGTTCAAGGTTAAAAAACAAGAAGGTGCCAATGATATGGTAATCATTGGACAAGAAATCCACCCAGGCATATTCATTGCAGGATCAGTAACTTCACAAAATTACCCACTAGTCAGGATACTAAACACTACAAACAAAACCACCACACTACAACATTCCGACATAATAACACAACCACTCTCAGACTTTAACGTCATTAATACAGACACAATAAAAACAAAAAGAACAGAACAAGTTATCTCCAAATTAAACTTAAACAGCATTCCAAACTACGCCAAACTTCAATTCGAAGAATTATGCCGAGAATATGAAGACATATTTGCGTTAGAAAGTGAACCTCTAACAACCAATAACTTCTACAAACAAAATATAGAACTAACTGATAATAGAGCAGTATACACAAAAAACTACCGAATACCAGAAGCACACAAAACCGAGATTAATAGGCAGGTAGACAAAATGCTAGTAGACGGAATAATAGAGAACTCTGTTTCTCATTTTAATTCTCCAATACTACTAGTACCCAAAAAATCCAACAACCAAAATAAAAAATGGCGTTTAGTAGTTGATTTTAGGAATCTTAATAAAAAAGTTCTGGCAGATAAATTTCCCTTACCGCGTATAGAAGAGATACTCGACCAAATGGGCCGAGCCAAATACTTCTCTACACTTGACCTTATGTCCGGATTCCACCAAATACCATTAGAGGAATCTTCTAGAAAGTTCACAGCTTTTTCAACTAACCAAGGTCACTACCAGTATACACGACTTCCTTTCGGACTTAATATAAGTCCAAATAGTTTCCAAAGGATGATGACCATCGCCATGACGGGTCTACCACCGGAAATAGCCTTTCTGTACATTGACGACATCATAGTCGTCGGATGTTCACAGTCACACCATATAAAAAACTTGCAAACAGTATTTAACAGATTACGAGAGCGTAATCTCAAATTAAATCCTGAAAAATGCAAATTTTTCCAAACCGAAGTCACCTATCTTGGACATCGAATATCAGCACAAGGCATAAGCCCAGACAGTTCAAAATACGAGGTAGTTAAAAATTATCCTATCCCAAAAAACGCCGACGAAGTCAGACGATTCGTAGCATTCTGTAATTATTACCGCCGTTTCATCCCCAACTTTGCAGAAATAGCACTACCGTTAAACAAACTACTCCGGAAAAACACAAAATTTGAATGGGCAGAAATCCAACAAAAATCTTTCGATGCTCTCAAATCAAGTTTGATATCCCCAATAATACTGCAGCACCCTGATTTCAAAACCCAATTCATTATTTCCACAGACGCCTCGAATGCTGCATGTGGAGCAATCTTATCACAAAGTGTCGACGGAACAGTACACCCAATCGCATACGCTAGTAAAACATTTACTGCCGGAGAAAAAAATAAGTCAGTAA
Organism: Dioctria rufipes; assembly: GCA_963924295.1. Classification (NCBI taxonomy): domain Eukaryota; kingdom Metazoa; phylum Arthropoda; class Insecta; order Diptera; family Asilidae; genus Dioctria; species Dioctria rufipes. The sequence goes on along the minus strand of OZ002741.1, from coordinate 104,590,235 downwards.
TTGAAAAGGAACTCGCAGCAATACATTGGGCAATTATACATTTTAAGCCTTATGTTTATGGCAGAAAATTCACAATAAGAACAGACCATCGACCCTTAACATATCTTTTTGGCATGAAAAACCCATCATCTAAACTAACACGAATGAGGTTAGATTTAGAGGAATTCGATTTCGAAGTCAAATACATTAAAGGAAAAGGAAATAACGGACCCGACGCGTTATCAAGAATACAACTTGACATTAATGATTTGAAGGAAATCAATGTCCGACGCGTCCAAACCCGAGCAATGAAAAAACAAAAAGAACAAAACATAATGTCCGATGAAATGAAAAATACTCCTATAGTCCCGCAGCCTGATCAACTGCGCGTTTGGGAGATACCATCTCCAACAAAGATAGCCAAATTACCTGAACTAAAAGTAAAAATTGAGAACTGCAGTAATAAAGAAACACAAATAGAAATAAATATAGTGCACAAGTATGAAATAAAATATAAGCGGTATATAAATATAAAAAACAACCAACCAGTAGAGCCCGCACTAGAGCAGGTACTCGAAGTATTGGATAATGATATATATAAACAATTTCAGACCAAGACTCTGAAACTTTCTGCAGAAAGCGAGATATTTAAAATAATTAATTTAACCGCATTTAAAATCCTAGGAAACAAAGTATTAAAAAATATAAACGTTAAAATTTTCAAACCGCAACGGTACATATCAGAAACAACGAAAATAAACGAAATCCTACATAACTATCACTCCACACCTACAGGAGGACATCTGGGTCAATCAAGACTGTATAAAAAGCTGAAGGAAATGTACAAATGGAAGAAAATGAGGAAAACAATAGCGAAATATATAAACAGATGCGAGCTTTGTGCGAAAAATAAGCACCAAAAGCATAATAAAGAGCATATGGAAATAACTACAACACCAACAAAAGTTTTCGACATTGTATCCATTGACACAGTCGGTCCATTTACAAAAACCACCAACGATAACAGATACGCAGTAACAATGCAATGCGATCTAAGCAAGTATATAGTAATAATACCCACAAAGGACAAGGAAGCAAATTCCATAGCAAGAGCCATAGTGAATGGGTTCATACTAACATACGGACCTATGAGCAAAATTAAAACTGATCTAGGAACAGAATACAAAAACCAGGTTTTTGCGGAAGTATGTAATATACTGAAAATAAAACAACTGTTCGCGACCGCCGCACATCCCGAAACGATCGGAGCACTAGAAAGAAACCACAAGTGCCTAAATGAATATCTTAGATGTTTTGTTAATGACAATAGAGACGATTGGGATACATGGATTCCATATTACGCATTCTGCTACAACACCACACCAAACACCGTACATGGCTACACACCATTCGAACTCATATTTGCCAAAAATATAGACCTACCTTCAGAACTCACAATTGATAGACCAAATCCCGTGTATAATTATGACCTGTATAGTAAAGAGATGAAATACAGACTTCAACAAGCCATAAGTAAGGCAAAACAATACCTCCAGGCATCTAAAGTGCGAAGAAAGCAAGTCAAGGATGCTAATTGCAAACCAATATCAATCAAAGTAGGCGACAAAGTACTAATGACAGTACAAAATAGACGAAAACTAGATCCTCTATACAACGGACCTTATATAATTAAATCAATAGACAACGTAAATTGCATTATCGAAGATATAAATAAGAACAAAATCAAAATACATAAGAATAGGCTAAGAAAGATAGAAAATTAAAAATTATGTACTATTATTCTAACTATCTCTAGCATGTTAAATTAGATTACACACCGGTGTAGACAAATAAGAATTATTGTAATCAACTAGATAAGTAAACGTAAACAATAAAGATCCCAATTACTAATGCCATTGAGCAATTAAGAGCTATAATAATAAACTATATATAAGTAGGTATATGTAAATACGACTAGGAATTAAGACTCATTATAATCAGCTACATACAAAAACATACCATATGAACTATTAGTATACATAAGCGATAAAATGCTTCATTGCGGCGAGCAAACAATTAAGGTTTAACGTAAACAAACTATACAAAAAAAAAAAAAAAAAAAAAAAAAAAAAAAAAAAATTTATGTAAACACAAATTTTTTTTTTTCCTAAGGGGGAAAGGTGTGATATACATTTAATACCATAAATACAAATTGCACAACAAAAAGCAATTTAATATAAAACACTAAAAAGCTGTAAACACAAATTTCACAACAAATGTAAAACGCTAAAATTAATCAGCACAAATTTATTACAACACCATTCATAATCGAAAATAATTGATGATAATAATGACATACATTTATTTGCAACAAGCAAGCGATTGCACCACTGACCCAAACGATTCATCGTCAAGGGGTTTCACGCGTAAATGCATGTCATCATAATTTTATGCACATTGCTTACTCGCCCAGCGTCAGCATTTAGAATAGTAAGAATAGGGTACCATAGGTTACTAATTATGTATATATAGGCTAAGAACGATCAATAAATTGAATTCATTCAGTTCTCTTGATTTATCGAGAAAGTTACAAACCGTCGTGTATTATTCCACATAGGAGTACTAAGCTGTACAGCTGCTCCTACTATTCATACCCCCATTTTATCTCGGAGTCTGAGCTGTTAATAGCCGCTCCAGTGGAGTCAAAGTCACACGACTGCTCCCAGGTTTTTCCTTAAAAATTAAAAGATACTACAGGTTCTATTAAACTTTCATTTCCAATATTTTGCTTATCAGCATCTTTCAACTTGTCATTTACCCAAGAAAATCTGTGACTAATTTGAAGTGGTTTTTCAAAATGAATTTTTTTAAATCTTGGGTGCAAGGCAGTTGACAGCATGACAAGATGATTTTCTTCTATTTTATCAACGCGTTTTGTCTTTCAGTTAAAATATTTTTCTTTAAAGTGGCAAAAATGAACATTGATGATGTCTCTACGATATCTATTGCATCGCAGATGCAATATATTGTAGGAATTATTTTACTAGCAATAAGAAAGTTTTTCTGCTGAAACCACTTTAGTGGCTTCCTCAAATGACCGAAATAAGGGTATGATTTCTCTGATTATTGCCAATTCCTGGGCAGATAACATGCGAAAGGTGCATCAGTATCGGTACTTATATATGCGGCCAGTTTTTCAAATCATTCAACCATATAAAATCTGGAGTTCCATCCTCTGGGAACCTATTGTTCAATTTTCAAAAATGTATTTGAATTACTCAATTGGGCTGTTTTTTAGTTCATCAGCTGCTACGATGGATTGCTTAAAGAATGTTACGATTCTTTTAATCTTTTCTATTATTGCCGGTGAGCCTTCAGTTGAAGAAGTACCCTTTTCAACAACTAAATTTACTATATGGGCGAAGCATGATAAACGTTTGTGTTGACCGAAAGTACCTATCTTTATCAGATTGACAATATTATTTGCATTATTACAGTACCCTGTCAAATTATTAGACCCGTTCTCAACAAATCATTCGTTTTACTTTGGATTTGATATTTTACAACTGCTTTTATGGATTATTTGTTGTTGTTTTTCATTCTTTTTTGTGGCAATAATTTAATGCTAACATTGTTGTCTAGCAACTTGAATAACGGCAAAAATTTTTCCTGTTAAGTAGAACAATATACCCGGTGCGTTTATTTTTAATAATCGCGTGTTATAACTGTTATGAACCTAAAAACCATAAAAATGTGATCAATAAATTTTTCATAAGCTAATAATGCTTAAAACATGATTAGCTCATCTTCCTAATAAAAGAATAAATTGCGTCAGTATGCCTCGTCGTATGTGTGTACTTTTTTTTATCTAATAAGAATTTATTATATAATTTTGGTGTTGTATTTTATTTCCTAAGGGATAGGGAAAAAAAGACGACCTAATATTGCAAATATTTCAAGTTATCATAACTTAAACTGAAAATGCTAATGGGTCTAATAATATGGCAAGGTACTGTAGTGACAACGGCGGTCAAGCAAGGAAGTATAAACAATAATGAAGCATTTAAACTTGGAAAATGTAAACCATATTATAAATACATTGAACAAATGACAAATTGACAATGGTCTTGTTCTTATTTGGAAAAGAAGTTGTGTGGAACTGCTATATCATCATAAAGCGCAATATACATACTATATGTACATACGATAAAGTAGATCTTTGATTCTACAACATAAGATATAAGCTTTTAACGCAACATTGCTGTGTAAAATCACTAAGTTTACTTTAATTTACTTTTTAATTTAGGGTTTTACATGATTTTATAAATTGAAAAATATCGATACATCGATAATATCGGGTTAACCAGTATCGAGTGAAATTATCGAATATCGACACAAGATTTATCAATATATCGATAAATCGATATTTTTTGCCCATTCCTAAACGATAATCTCAATTCTTGCAAATTTGAAAGAGAAATATATTTCACATGTTAATTTTTATTATATAATTTGTCTGTAATTCAATGAATGACATACCAATAATGAACATTGTATCAAACTGCAATCTTAATAAGGCAAAAATCAAAATGAATGTTAGATCTAACAAAATTTAGCTTAACAAAATTTAAATCAATTTTTCGTATTTTGTATGCATGGAAAATAGCTGCAAAATACAATTTTTGTAAATATTACAGCTGGTCCGAAGAAAAATCAACGGCCGCTTAGAATTTTATATATTTAAGAAATATATATGTGATAAAATACCTTTGTAATATTTTCTTTTTCGTATTTTTTCATGATTCAAACGTATGAGAAATAAAATATGGATACTAATTTAAATTAATAATTGAATAATAGAAGTTTCTAAAATTCAGCTTTAATATGGCGATTTCTTCAATTTCATCTTAATAGTTTCTTTTTCGTAATTTTTCGACCTATAAAATTTCGTCTTAAAAGTTTCTTTTTCGTAATTTTTCGACCTATAAAAGTTTCTGATTTACAATTTAAGCAAGTCCAATTTTTCTATATAGGAAATTTTTTAATGAAAGTAAAAGTCTTTAGAGCATATCTTGAAAATAAATTAACTTACAAACATTTTCTTTCCTATAAATAGTCTTATGAAGGCATTCTGTCTCAATAGTGTCCTATTAGGAAACTTTATCTTTACTGGACGATATTTCGGCATTATGTATGATGATTACCGATATTGACTCTGGTTGCTGAATATGTGAAAGGGCTGCTAATAAATTATGTTTTATTCCATTAAACCAATATTTTCCAGATCCCATTTCAGTAATTTCAATTCTAATAGTTGTCTTTAATAGTGCTCTACCGTCTATAGGAAAGTTTGCAAAACTCTGCTGTTGTATATCTAAAAAGGGGTAAAAATAATAATTATAATTCCTAATTATGATTATTATAATTCATACGTATGTATAAGCTAATCATGCTTAAAAGATGATTGGTTTATCTTCATGAACGACGAAGAAATTGCCATTAGAAATTTCTTAAATTTCTTGCAAGAAAATAACAAAAATACCTTCAGTAAGATTTATCGAAAATACAACGGGAACATAAATTTTACAAAACTTACAGTCAAGATTGAAACGATCAAGTCTCCACCGAAAAAGGTTTTATCAGCACATTATCGCGAGCTGCATACATTGTGAGCGAAACAATGTATGCACCAAAGGCAAGACGATGGGTTGATATTTATCGTCCGAAGCTATAATTTTAGACATGCTCAAACATGTCCAGTGAAAATAATTTTCTCGGCGTAAGAAACGGTAATTAAGCCTTTTCCTTACCCTAACTACGGTACTTGATGATTAAAATAATCAAGTGAAGGAGATTCGGTTTTTGCACGTTATTGGTAGCGGTCAACAGGGTTCCAAAACTATAGGCAAAGTATTTTAACGGTTTCTATTCATTTTAATTCTATTCTATTCAATCAAAGAGAGTAGTAAATATAATAGAGATAGAATAAAGTTTAAGTGGCTATCTTATTCGGGAAAGAAAAAACTTGCGGCTTGTCCCAGTGAATCGTACAATTAAAGAATTATTAAGGGAAGAAAAAATAAGAAAGTGTACTGTAAACTAAAAAAAAATAAAATAAAATAATAAGGAAATGTTAGTTGGAGATACTAAAATTGTAAATAGAACCATAAATTGAGTGTTGTGTTTTTCACCCAAGTACCGACCACAATTGGCGGTATGAAACTAAAGAGAAATCGATTGTGCCCCGAATATATAATTAAACTGACGCAGCCGATAGGATTGAGGAAGCTTGATCAAGCCAAAAAATCGTAAAAGCTTAATCCTACGAACCGAAGGGGTTCCATTGACAAAGCCACTCAGGCAAAATCACCCCCAACACTCGGGGTAGATATCAGTGCCTCTGCTCCAGGCTGGGGAACGTTCACCCCAGTTAGTGCAAAAGCACCACCGAGAGATTCACAAAAAACCCAAGAAGCTTTAGTCGACTTTAATGATCATCCGTGAACGTCTGACGAGAAACCAGAAGATCCAAAGTCAGGTGAAGTTCCGGACACAACGATCGTGAGTTGAAGAGGAAATCGAAAACGGCTCTTTAAGCCCCTTTTTCAAATAGATGCAGGCGAATTTAAGACTGCCCACTGCCCCTCAGCCGCAAAAACGAGCAAAACTCAGTGACCAAAAATTGACAGGGAACACGAAGGTGGTTAAAGAAACCCCATCTCAATCACAGCAAAGGGATCTAAGCAGGCCAAGAGCAACCCCTCTTTCATAAAACGCATCATATGGCAGCGAACAAACCTGCTCAACAATAGCAGGACACTGAAGCACCAGGAGAAAACTCCCCACCTTTAGCCGACGTGGGGTAAGCCCCAGGTGCTAACTTTTGGTGGCCTGACTTGCGAATGTCAGACTTGAACGATAAGTTTTCGTTCCTCCAGGGTATCCTTGGAGGATTTGATCGTGTCTTTCCGACACACTACTATTATAAGTCTTCTTTCTTCAAGAGTGGGTCTAGCTTGAAAGGTTTGGAACGTGTCATTTTGACACCAATTGTTTAAAGCTTTCTTTCTGCAAAAGGAAGGTTTGAAGTAACTGGATGTAAGAAGTAAAGTATCTATCTTGTGCGTAGATCCTTCTGTTGCTTTGTTGACGATTTGACTTCAAGCTGCCATAATTATTTATTCAGTAATTCCGTAGTGGACTTCAAGTCATATATAAAGAGAACTAGATGGTTAATAATTTATAAAATATGATATAGTTTAACGTAACCAAAGAAAAACGTCTCAATTACATTAAGATTTTTATATATCTTAGCAGTTTTTATTTTTGAACAACGTAATAAATCTATTGCGCTACAATGATTATTTAACGGAGATAACGAAGTTCATTAAAATGAAATGAAGTATGGTAATATATTTTGAAGCCCTTTTATAATTAAAGGGACGAGATCGTCCAGACAAATGTCCTTATATTTCGCTATCTGACAGATAATTCTGACTGTTCTTGTCGAAGAATATTCACTTTCTACATTTGTTTGGATGTTCCATAGCCGAAAACATGTTCAGGAACATGTATGTTGTTCAGATGTTTTAAATCTTAACGAAATTTCATCCATTTGGTCGAGTCGAATTTGCCGTAGCACTTACAGAAATATGTATTTAGACCGTGACTATAACAGGAGCATTCCGAGAGGATCAAACAATTTCGCTATGTCTAAAGCTATACTAATCGCTTTGATACCCTTTACTCATTACCTTCATTGACCTTTATACAAAATTTATCGATCATTGGTAGCCATGTCAAACCTAAAGTTTTGATCCGCTCTTCAGTTTCATCTGTGAAAGCTAATTGCACTTCTTGATCTTCTGGTTAGATGTTCTGGTGGAGTCTAGGATGGTTGGCGTACCATTTTCTCAAAGTAAAGCCTCCCGTGTGAAATAATTTTGTAAGTTGCTCTTGCATTTCGAGGATTTCCATCATGCTGTTCGATCCCGTCATAACATCGTCAACATAAAACTCGGTTTTCAAAACCTGAGATCCAAGAAGATAGCTTTCATGTCATTCCCGGGCAAACCCTTGCAAGCACTATGTTGCTAAATATGGACCTGATGTCGTTCTATATGTAACTGTGCATAGTTGATAGTATATCTAAGAACGTTATTCGGAAGATTTCTCCAAACTATGATATTGTATTTTTTATCTTCCTTATCTAGTAAGATCTCCCGATACATTTTTTGAATATCAGCTGTAAACACAAATCGTGTCATTCGGAAACGCAACAGGACGGCAAAAAGTTTATCTTGAATGGTTGGTCTTCCCGCGATTGAACTTGACTTCCGAAGGTTCTTCCAGTTTCCAAAACTTTTCAATTTTTTGGTATATGCTCTCGTCTTTACTACAGATGCTGTATGTTGCTGTAGCTGGCCTTCTTACATGTATCTTTCCTGAAACTATCCATCCCAACAATGCATTTTACAGGATTGGTCCATCATTCTTCAGTCTTATTTGGCCAATTGGCAATAGCTGGAGGTAGAACTCAGCACCTAGTAAGGTATCGATATGTTCTGGCTGGTTGCACGGAGATTCTGCGAGCTGAATATTGTGTGGAATAGATCACATTGACGTATTAATGAGTTTTGTTGGCTGAGGTGAATGTCGAAAGTCTCCATTCTCGCAAAGAAACCATTTAGTGCGGATTGCATTTGTATACTTATTATTTTCTGTTCGATGTTTCTAGTCGCCAATGCCTTGTATACACATTGAATCAATTGATGTATTCAAGCTTAACTTCTTGACTAATCTGTAAGTAATTAGATTAACTTGAGAGCCCGAATCTAATACAGCTTGACCTTCCACACATTTGCCTTGCTTCTTAATCAATTTTATTATGGCTGTACTAAGCAGTGTATATTTTCTTTGACCCTGATTGGTAATGGTTGCTACATTTGAAACTGTAGCCGTTAAACAGTTATTAACTCATAACCTACTCCGGTCACATCGAAATTAGACGATATTTTTTAAAATGACGTGCTAAGGGAACAAATTATCGTTGAGAATAGGTTTGAAAATAGGTTTGAGAATAAGTTTAGAGCTAATAACTCTTAAAGGGCTTCAGATAGCACATTGGCTGTAATAGGTCAACTTAAAGAGGAAAGTCTACAGTTTACAGTTTTTATAAAAAAAAAGTTATGTTAACGACCTTGTTGCAAAAATAATAGAGGTTAAATTAAAATAAAAAGTAAGAAAATCCGAAATTTTTAGTTTAGACAACCATAATTCTTGATGGGAATAAGGGGCTGATTGAGTAGTCGTTGGAAAGGCCATGAAGTTCTGCATACAATGAGCTCTTAACTGTGACCGTATACCCTGTAGATTTTAAGATACAGGGTGTTTTGTGAAAAACTAGCTTTTTTTCTTAATCACCCTGTAACTCCTAAACGGTTGATATGCCCCCCCCCCCCCTGCCATACAATTTTTGGTTCGTCTAGGTGAGTACTATCACCTCCCGCTCTATTGACCTCCTAGTGGGAAACACCCTGTATAACAAAGTTTTATAATTGTTTTCATCACCACGTCCTAGGCAGACGGATAAAATCAATGATCATTCATTCGTAATTGGTTTTTTCAAAACTCAAGTTACCCAAGATTTTGCGAATTAAAACGAAAGTCCTGTCAATTTTTATATGAAATTGACAGCACCATTTTAATAATTAAAATTCAAATTCAAAGGTAAAGCGATTTTTGAAAAATTCAATTACGAACGAATGATCATTGATTTTGCCCATCTGCCTAGGGTATTATATAGCTTATTGGTAATAAGTATTTATTACGGTATCCGTGGTTACCCGTATATAACTCGACAACATTCAGTAATTTAGGTGACTATAATAAAAATTGGGAACTTTCGGTAATACATATACCCACTATAAAATATCGTAACATTTTTGGTGGCGCTTTAGTAACTACGGTGATCGTTATAAAAACAAATTACTTTTAATGTCAAATGGAGCCATTATAAAACTGTTATTATTTATTTAACACAAAATAACCAAAGGATATATAAGAACACTAACGTCTATTTTTTTGTCACTATAAGATATATAACATTACCAAAGGTTACATATTATGACGAAAGGGTATATAATGACCATTTTCGAGGCATGGTAGTTTATATAACATTTCTAGAAGTTTTATAAGGGCCATTCAGCTTATATAATAGAGCCAGAGTTTATATGAAACTACTTGAAGTATTATAATGGTAATTTGTTCATTTAAGTACAAGCCGCCATTTTTTCATCTCTGCATTGCAGATAAAAAACAAAATGCCGGTTAAGCTAATTTTTCAAATTGCAGATATATGGCTTCCGTTTTATTTTTATATGAAGAAAATACATAATTTTAGGTATATAACATTTCTAAATTATGTAATGTTACTTTTATGAATTAATATCACCTAAGTGAAAATTGTAACTTTAGAAATATTTAATTAAAATTATTAAATATTGCTTATTTATGGAGGGGTCTATATTTTTTAGAAGAATCTATGATGATATTCACAGTAAAATTTCAATTACAACTGAATTTCATAATGTATATGCAGAAAAATTGTAATTCTAAGGTATAAAAGTCTTAAATCCTTACATTATAAAAATGCAATACAAAAAAATATCGAAACTCTATGTCAAGATAGGTTGGGTAAATATTTGCCTTATATTGCTTTGTAAAGGTAACGAAAAGTAATTTCCCTAACATTTCAATCACTAAAAGTAATCAGTCTGAAAAATTTCCAAACGTTGTGGAAACGTTACCAACACCATTATAAACAAAGTTTATAAAGGTAACCGAAACATTAGGTACTGCAACCACTACTATGACCAAAATAAATTAATCGGGAGCAGCATGGGTTATATAAGGGTTATATAAGAAGTTATATTAAGTTAACCAGAATATTTTTGTTACTCATTTTATAAAACCTTTAGTTATATAACGTTACCTAAATCAAGTCACGGTAACCTTTATATAATCCTCCATTTAAGCTCTATAAGGGGTTTATAGTGCTTAAAAAGTGGTTTCTAGTACTAGTCTATATAACTCAAGTTATATAATTTGGTAATGGAAACCTTACGGTTACTACTATATAAAAATAATTGTTTCTTGGGCTGGGCTGGTCATTGATTGTTCATACAAAGTATGAGTGGCTCTATCTAGCTTTTTTTTATCAAGATATGCAATAATAACTGGGTCCAGTCAGCAGTTGCGATTTTAAAGTTCTCTAACGCCATGCGACACTCTTACGTTGTATCATGCAAATTTCTTATATTGTTCGCAGATGCGGCATCAGTAGCATGACGTGCCTGTGATAAAAGTTTGTTTACCAGGGCAGATATGAGCAGTCTGCGATTTTCATATCTTTCATGGAACATCTCCCACGCAGCTGAGTAATTATCTCCAGATAAACTCAAGTATCTAATGATTCTTTCAGCTTGTAGCCATCTGCTGCTTGTGTACCATTTCTGTAAATAAGTTGCGAACTTGGGAGGTATTATTTGTGGAAGCTTAAGAGTAGTGTTGGTTGTTGTGGATGTTGTAGCCCCTTGTGGTGCGCAAAATCGAGGGTTTTTATCAGAGAGACTTACTTTCTGTTTCTGCATCTGTTCTTCGAGTTGAATATAGTCTTCAATGTTATAGCCTGCTGTGCTTGGAACATCTGTCAATTCCCAAATGATGTAATTGTACTCCTCTATTTGGACCCAGTATTGATTTAAAGTCTGTAGTCTAATGTGGTCGTGCGGTTCGGGATGATCATCAGAATAGTCTGTGTTATCGATGTGATGACATGTAGATTGTATGATCCCTATTTGCCTCCTAATAATTCTGCTGATTCTTCAGACAATAACGGAGTAGACCATTCATCTAGTGAACTTGACTTGGTTAACGTAATCAGTGACTTCGATGCAGTTTCTGTTGAATTGTCGTCAGGCTGATTTCTCTTATGTTCGCCATTGTTGGCTTCGTCTTCCTGAAAGGACTGTAATTCCTCCTCAAAGCTACACTCGCATGATTCGTATACGCCTTTGCAAAGTATTCATGGTCCAGAGAAATTTTAGGAAGCGCTCTAATTTTACTGTCATTCGAGTCGAAGGAAGACCAGAATGATTCGAGTCGTCTTTATCTTTCCTCGTAGTACTCCTTGGTTTTTCTGTCATCTCTATCCTTCTTGTATTTTTAACGATCTTTACCAGCTCCATTCCCTCAATTTCATGCTCCTTCGCTAGCTAATCCATTCTGGCTTGAAGATGATTGCTCTAAAGACTTGGTTTCGAATAGAGTTGAACTGTAGTTCAAGTATCTCTCCTGAATCACGTCGGGGTCACCAATGTTCAAGAACTATTTTGTTCTCTATAAAGTGGTCGAGATATGTCAAAGTATTACACCTTGGCATTTTATGAGAGTGCAGCGACTCTTTGACCACTACACCTGACTTATAATGCTAAAATGTAAGGTCCAATTAATAGAGAAAAAGCTGGTTTGCTAGATACTTTATTGCTGCCCAGATTCAATTTATATTCATTTTTAACTTATCTATGTATTAAGTACTACATTCCTATCTACCAATAATTGAGAAAGTCCATACCATTTAATACCTACATATTAACTAATAAATCAAGAATGGCAATAAATTGCTTAATTATGCAAAGCGATAACAAACAATGAATAACTTGAATGTAAATTACAATGAAGCGAGAAATTATTGCATTCTTCTTTTGCACCCTTAACTGGGTGTCATATTCTTAAAATAATTTGCAATGATATGGAATGTACTAGAATTAGCAATATTGTTTTGGAATCAAACGCCCGCCTATGAGCAAACACTTGTCGTTTCTGTCTTAGGCCTTTGCCTTGTGCAAACATTATTATGTCCGTATTTAATTAGTAATTTCAGGCGAAATATTTCCAATGGACTCCCTTTTTTCTATTGCACGTAACAATACTAAAATAGTTTTAATTTTATTAGTAATATGTATAGCTCTGTTGAATTCTAATAAATTTAATTTTCCTCTTCCAGATACAACCTATCATTTACTCAGAACATATCAAAAGCATATCCAGAGAACATAGTCTGGGATAGAGAATATAACTCAGGTTATATATATATATATATATGTATATATATATATATCTGACAATCAGAAGAAATGGTGCTTAAATACCAAGCTCAGAACCAACAGCAATTTCAAACAAAAGCAATCACCTAACATGTAGAATATCATGACGTAATGAAACTGCAAAGCTGAAGAACTAAATTCGGAAATTCTTACACAAAACCATATTCTTATACAAGACTATACAGGAACGACAAGAAAATTTCCAAAATGTCCATAACCGGTTCCTTGGTCGGCTATGAAAATAATAACGAAATTACAAAGAAGTCATCGACAAATAATCGCTCATTGCTAAACGTAACTACAGCTTCGGCGAATTCAGTAAATAAGCCGTGTCCAAGTCTGAATTCAAGCATAAGTAATTCGATCATAACAACTGCCAGTAGCAATGTAGGACATCACCAGCAACATAGCACCAAATGCCAGAATAGTCTAAATAGAAAAAATCGCCAGAAACATATTCAACAGAAAAAACAAGAGCAGAGCGAACATTATGAGAGCCATTTGCATTTGAACTCATTATGGTCAATATGGTATGGGGTTCTGGTAACACTTTTTCAGGGTTACCTAGCAATTCATGGTGCTTATAGATTTTTAGGTATAGAGAAGAAAATCTGTCCTTTCTATGATAGTTTTGTTTTAATAAAGAAGTCTATTTTCGCAGGTTGTTCCCTTATACAATGGAAAGTTGAGCCCGTGGTTGAACTAAATATTCAGATTGTCTTTTGCGGGATTGCATTTATCCTGCTTCCCTTATTTTTTGCATCAGCTGTATTCAAGGTAAGTTTTTACAGGATCCATTTTTTAGGAACCTGCAAAAACAATTTTCGGGTAAATATGTATTATACAAAAAATTGTTTGTTCCGCAGGTAGGCAATCTAGCAAATGATGGCATCAAATTAGCCACATTGGACAACAGCAGATGTTCTGTATCACCGCAGGATGGCCTCGAGGAGGAAGCTAAGGGAGGCACTTTACGTGCTCTTTGGACACATGGTGGACCGACGGCTGCTTTTATCCATATAGTGATTGCCCTGTGTTTACTTTTACCTAGATTATTATTGGAAGCTAGAATAATTGAGAATGGACTTCTGCCAAGAGGTAATCAGCTAAATATTCAAAAGATACAAAATTTAATACAGCATTAAATTTCGCTTGTTTGCTTCGATTTTATGGCTTTTAATTGAACATTTTTAATGGTACTCAGAATTTTGTTGGTGAACACCAAAATTTATTACGATATATAGTATGTAACTATTTGGGACCTGTTGATGAGTCAAACCACGACTTGAAACTTGTCACCCAAAATAAATGGGTTGTGTGATGAAATAACAAATTAAAAACATTTTTTAGTTTTTTGCTATATACTGGAGAATCCAAAAAAAAGTTCCTTCTTGAACAAATAAAGTTTAACCCGGTAAAAAATCCTATAGAGTAATCTCTATCTTTATAGTAGGTATGTAACATGTACCCAAAATATTATTTTGAAATTTTTTGAAAAATTATTTGTTAGATGACCTAAAGTGATTTAGGAGAGAGGATAGCATTATTGGACATCCTTTTATATACAAATTGTTACGCTGATTGATTATAAGATTTTTTGGTCATTAATACTCAATACACATACATATACACACTGCAAGCCCAATATAATATTGAATTAGATTTTAGTTTTTATTATATTTTAAAATCTGTGTTTAACTGCTTTCCTAGGAGCAATCTAAAAAAGCGCTCGGGCAGCCTAGGACTAGCACAAAAGGGCTAGAATATTTTCGTTGTTTCATTTCATTTATTGAATATGTATATAGATCACGTCCCAACAAGATTCAGCCTTTTTTTCCCCATAATAAAAACCTTGATTAAAAATACCAGACACAGATTCAGCTAATTTATTCCTACACCAGAAAATACTTTTCATCAATTTCTGAAAAACAAAAGTATCGTCTTTTGATCATTCTCACATACACGTTTTGCAGAAATGAGCATTTTTACTTGAAGAAGAAATACTTAATCAAAAGTTCAAAGTAAATAGACTACAGTCTGTTTTTAAATTACACATAAGTCGGTCACAGTCGCGAATTTTTATTTTAATAAACGTTAAAAGTTGAAAGCTGTCTTTATTTATTATCTTGCAGTTCAATTACTAAAAATATGTATGTACATATATAATAATTAAAAAATATTTATCTTAAAATGCTTAAAATACAGAAATATCCGTTTCAAGAAGAAAAAATTCAACAACAGAGGACCAAGTTTGAAATTGGTGCAGGTGCATCTGCAGCTCTTAGCGGTGGAAGTTTGCTCAAGATATATTTATCGCGGTTTCTTGGTTTCTTCTTCAAAAAACTAACAGTGAAAAGATTTTCTTTTTATACCCTATATGAAATCATTACGTTTGTCATTCCATTTGTGACGCACAGAAATAATGCTGGTAGAGCAAAATGGGTCGGAAACCAAAGCACAATATTCAAAGTTATTTTGAGTTGTCCGTGCTCACGATAACTGGAGAACGCATTCACTTTAAGATATGAAATTTTGCACACGGATTTTGAATTTAATTTTTCCGTAGCACCAGACTGAAAGGTAACTTTTGCTGCGTTCCGTTTCTCGTTCAGAATGAATTTTTTCAATCCATGTCGTTCTCTTTCTCGGGCCGAACGATTTAATTTCGATCTGTCATAGCTTTTTTCGGACTCCGAATCGTTCTGAATGCACTTGAGTTTTTCCCGGATTCAAGCAGAACGATCTTAATTTGTATTCGTGAATGTGTTATTTACAATTTGGACGAGGTGGTATTAGTTGAGTTTAAGTTGCCTTTGTTGGAAAATAGCTTAATTTTTCTTAAACAACAATTTTTAGGAATTTTTACTTGCTTTTATCAAATGGACGAAATGTCAAACACTTGAAATGCTTCTGTTTCGTTCCTTTTCTACGAGCACAGAATTAAATGATGACATCGTTCTGTCAATTCATACAGATTCATTCAGAACTAGAAAAGGAACGCAGCATTTAGTATCGTATTATTATCTGCTCTTGCAAGAGCTTCATGCCGGTAGGTTCATGCTGATACTAAGTGCTGAGTAAGGTGTTCACACGGTGAAGTGCACGTCTTCACTTGAGTTGAAATTTATGTAAATTAATTAGTTTGGAATAAAATTGGTTTTGTTTAAAAACGCAAAGCGAACGGTTGTTCTTTTCTCCTATACCTAATATTTCAGCTAATCCACTTTCGGACTAATATTTTCGGTGTACAAGTTTATGCGCTTATGCTCCCCCATCAGAGGTCTTGATACAAGAACCAAGGGCCCACGTCGTTAACGGGAAAATAAAACAGTTTTACCCGATTAAAACACACTATATATTTGGACATCGGCTGAGAACGCGTAAACCTAGAGAACTGCAGTTTTATACACGGCGTTTTCATAAAAATAGTAAATATAATTTCAAAAATTGGCTAAATAGGGCAATCCCTTCTTGGTGTTCCCACACAAAACTTTGGCTTTTCCCTATATATTTAGATACTGTCTGAGAACGCGTCGACGTGGAAAGCTCAAACTTTAGGCGCAGTGTTTTCAGAAAAATAGTAAATAAAATTTAAAAAATGAACTAAAACGGGCAGCTCCTTCTTGGTGTTGCCATACAAAACTTAGGTTTTCACTTTATTTAAGTTTGATTTCATCTCGGGTATAATATTATTGGTCTTAGACCAATTATAACTTTTTTCATGTTGAACTTATATTTACATTTTTTATGCAAACGCCGTGTACAAAGTTTCAACTCTCTACGTCGTCGGCGTGATCTCAGGCAGTGTCCAAATATATGGTAAACAAGTA
This sequence comes from Dioctria rufipes, assembly GCA_963924295.1. Taxonomy (NCBI): domain Eukaryota; kingdom Metazoa; phylum Arthropoda; class Insecta; order Diptera; family Asilidae; genus Dioctria; species Dioctria rufipes. The sequence continues at coordinate 104,573,260 of OZ002741.1, read as the reverse complement.
AAAGAGCTAGAATTGTTATAAAGTCAATTCTGATAATACCATAGATGAATGCCCGTATGTAATTATTTCGAATGGTCGGTACAGATGGGTGCAAATTAAATTTTTGTAGTGGTTCTTCGCATATATTTCTAGAACGGTTCGTGGGACAGTAAAAATGATTATTACGAATTTCGTAGGATTTCGTATTGTGAAGAATTTTTAAGTACGATAATAACAACTAGGACTGATCGTTTTCACAGTATACATAAAAATCCTAAATTCTTATATGGCAACATTAAGAAGGGGTTGCCCGATTTACCCCATTCTTATACTCACTAGATGAAATCTAAGGGTATACTAAGCTTGTCATTCCGTTTGTATACTAATAAAACACCCACGCATAATATTAAAAGTTATTTTGATTTTTGTAGGTTCTTCTGTCTGTCCGTCTGTCTGTGCGTACGATAACTCGAGAGCTAGTGCACTTACAGAGCTGAAATTTTTGCATATGAGCTTTTAAAAAAAAAAGTAAAATTAAATTCGAAAATGAGACAAATCGGGTAATTCCTTCGTAGGATTGCCATTCAAAAATTTCGTTCTTCACTACATATTTGGGCACTGCCTGAGAACGCGTTAACGTAGAGAGCTAAATTTTGGTACATGATGTTTTCATAGAAATTGTAAATATAATTTTAAAAATGAGCTAAATTGGGCAACTCTTTCTTAGTGTTTCCATATAAAAATTGAGCTGTTTTACGTATACTGTGAAAACGATCGGTCCTAAACGCTTGTATTGTAGGTGCTGAAAAGTTCTTTAGAATGTAAAATGCTATAAGATGTGTCATAATGATTTTTACTCTCCGACGAACCTTTCTAGAAATAGTGAAAAACCACTTCAAAAATCAAACTTGTACAGGTGACCATACCAAATTACATACGGGGCATTCATCTAGGGTATCATAAGAATTGGTTTCATACAAATTCTAGCTTTTTTAATTGTTTTAGTATAAATCCTAGCATGCTAATAGAGTGGGCTGTGATTGAACAGCAATTTTCACGGAGATTGCACTTAGTAGGGTAGGACATGCAGATTTCAGTGTGCTTGTACTGGAATGAAATTATAAGAAACTGTCCAGCACAGCAATTATTTTTAAACAGGCACAAGGAAAAAGGTTTTGGGTACACCATTTAATAACTGCCGGTCTTTTAAAAAGGGGATCTCATACGATCTTCTTGGAGCATCTTCAAGATGAGTGTAAATTTAAATCTTATTCTGGAATATATATAAATCTTTCAACGAGCTTTTACTCCTGATTAAAGTAGAAGTATTAATATATAACGAGTAAAATTTTACAGTGCAAAGCAAAGTTGGAAAGCACAAAAATCGTTCACTTGGAGAAAAATTTAGCGATCGTCGCAACTTCATGTGAACTAACTTCTTTATTTCCATATTAAAATAACAGTCGTGCAACAATATCACTATTCGCTGTCGCGCGATTTTGGTAGAAGTTTGCGATAGCAAATTTGAGTCGCGCAACTTGTATGTCGAGCATCCTCGTTTGAAATGAATTATTCAAATGCATGTAATGCTAAATTCGCGCAACTGCAATTGCTGTCACTCATTGTCAAGTTGATATAAATTCGACTATTTTCTTATGAATAGCTTCGCAAAGCTTTGCAAATGTACCTTCTGTTAATCGAGTTGAAAACAAATCCTTGGAACCCGCGGTTGTAATCGCGGTGACGGTATACAGCTCAATCCGGGCAAACCTTTTTGTACTTACGTTCCTTGTGCTATCGTCATTTTGTGGTGTTACGGTGATCTCTTTCTCCTACCTTGATTTCAATGGTTCTTATAATTTCCAAGTATTTTTTATTTTTCCATCAATAATTTCGAATTAAGTAGCAAGGGGGCGTTCAATTTGGACAGTCGGCTTGTATTTTTTGTCGATTTCGCCGTGCGAGATGAATTTATTTTATGATAAACTAATCTACTTCTGGTGGCCTTCAAGATCATCTAGCCACTATTTTCCGGAAACAAGAATTCTCCACCGGTTTACCAGCAACAACCACGGGTCACAATAACCAAATTTTTTTTTTTATACATGTCAGCGAGTTTTGATAATAATCAATAAAAATATGCCATAAATAGAAACAATTGATGGGTTTTGAAATTGAGGTGATAATATGACTTTCTAAAAATAGATCGAATATTTTAAGGGTGTATTTGCGAAGCGCACAAGCCATAAAAAAACACTTCTCCTAGCGCACAAGCAGGAGTTTGCGAAGCGCACACCTATTGTTAAGGGATTACGCATTGTTTTGGAAACGCGCGGCTATAATTAAGGTCAACGCATTGTTATAGCACGTATCTTTACCTGATCTATGAATTTTGCCTGATCTATGTAAGTTAAGTTAAGTTTTTAAACCACTAATATCAATAGGAGGAATACGCTCTGCGCCAAGCGCAAAGATACACACAGGCAGGCAGGCACACACACACACACAGAGGCAGGCTGGCAGGGGCACACACACGCGCGCGGAGCGAAGCGGAGCGCGCGTGTGTGTGCCCCTGCCAGCCTGCCTCTGTGTGTGTGTGTGTGTGCCTGCCTGCATGTGTGTGTGTATGTCTGCCTGGGTGTGAATTTCTTTGGGCTTGGCAAATATACCCTACGGGGGTATATTACTTAGGGCAGGTAAAGATATGTGCTAGAACAATGCGTAATCCCTTAACAATAGGTGTGCGCTTCGCAAACTATTTTTGACTAGATTAATTTTGGGTTGTGCGCTTCGCACATATACCCTATTTTAAAAAGTTACGAATGGATACAATATGTCACTCTCCCAAAATGTCAAAAAGTGGAGTTATCAATATTTGACACAGAACTCAAATATTTATTTTACTTCATTTTAATCTTTGAATTCTTCGTACGAGTGAATGTTTGACCAATGTGGGGATTATATTATGTTTGTGGCATAAGTATTGTCAAAGTTTAAACAAAAATAGAAATGGCAGATCCAAAGGGATTCGGTTTGATTGGACTATACTCTGAAATGTTTCTAAGTTTTAAGTAGACACATATTTCGAGTCAAAATCTTCCTTCGAAAAAGAGTTTCACTAAATCAATATTTAAGCTAAAGCCCATCAATTTAATGGCAAAGCTTTCAGAATCTTCTAGAAAAGTTTATCTAAATTTTACGAAAGAATAGTAAAACTCCAACTTTTAACTCTTGTTTTGGTATTAGGATAGGATATGAAACCATAGAGTAGATTTATATCAAATTGCACTCTATAGATATATTCCGGGGTTTGTGTGTTATAACATTGTTATATAAAACCACTTACTCTGCGAAAATAAGGTTGAGTGACTCAAGTGCAGAAATTCCATTACCATTAAGCAATAATATGAGCGAAATAGCAATGCACAAGAAAGCTATTCGTCCAGGGGTTGTCATTAATCTATAAAATGCTGGATGATGTCGAAATGTTACATATAGCTAAAGTTGAATAACAAAATCAATCCTGTGCTCCACTGAAATTCTTCCAGACGAAAACAAAAAGAGCAAAATATGGGGATAATCCATGTTCAAAGTGTAGAACTTGCGACCTATGCCGGAAGAAGGAGCGCCGCTGATTTGAAAATCTTTTGCTTGTTTTTGTGTATTTTATCCTGGTTTCGATTTCTTTCGCTTTTTTTTTCTGAAAAAGCTATTCAAAAGGGAATGAATGACTATAAGCAGGCTTGCCTGCTTGTCGTTTGATCTGGGATGCTCCAGTGCTATCCACGACGTGCATTCTACGATGGAGGTACCCCATTTACCCCATGAATGCAATTTAGGTCTCGCCTGGTATTCAGGCCTGATTTGTTGGTTGGTTTTCCTTCAATGTATTTTCCTTTAATGTGTTTTCCTTTATTTTCTTTTTTTTTTTATTTCTGCCTTTTTAGCAAACAGATTCAAGATATTTAAAGGAAAAATCTAGGTCCGCGGTAAAAGTGTACATAGTTAGTTTCCTGTTTGTGATGCGATGTTGTTCATCACATTACGCTAAGGTCGTTGAATATTATACTGCATTTGCTATCAAAACTAGACTCAAGTAGAAAGGCGATACAAAAAATACGCTTCTTAGATCCTCGGTCGTAAATATCTTGATGTGAGTGTTATGATACAGAAAATATTTATGTAGTGGAAGAATGCACTAAAGGCTTTCCTATTTCTCAAAGCAATAAAGTACGAGTTAACTCGGCAAACGTAAAGTATAAAAATTTGATAAAGTTAAAAATTCTAAGGACATACTACCATTTTTTAAATTGTCATCAATATACCATAAACTTTTAGGTCAAATTATTTGCAAGTCGTTCGGTACTTTTTACCAGGGATGTAGAGGACTCAAATTTTGACTCAACTCATCGCTCAACTCAAGCAGTGAGTCTGCTCAATCATTGAGTCCGCTCAACTGTTGTGCGGTGGTTTATCGCTCGAAATTTGAGCGGACTCAATCTTGAGCGGACTCACTGCTTGAGTGGCCATGAGTGGACTCAAGTCTTGAGCGGACTCATCATTTGAGTTGAGCGGACTCAAATAATGTTTTAAATAACATAAGGAGAATCTGATTTAATTAAAATTAAAATTTAAATTTAAATCAGATAAGAAAAGCTCATAAAAACGTCATTCATTATATTATATTAATTTAGCTTTGCTAATTTTCTTAGCCAACATTTCTCTTCCTCTCAATATAATGTACAAATTCAACAACTTGTAAAACTTGTAAGGAAAATACCATACCTGAAAATGTTATAATTCAATTCAAGGAAATTGTACTTACATTTTTCCATAGAATCAGCGTCTTACTTTATAATTTTTCCATTGATATATAGCATCACTTCCATTTCAAAATTTTCTTCATGTAGACGACATCTATTAGGAGTTAACGTTAGTTTTCCTATGCTAAATAATCTTTCTACCAAAGCACTACTAGGCAGTGCTGTGATGTATTCGGTAAAAAGACTTTTTATCACCAAAAAACGTTGGTTTGTGAAAAAATTATACTCCAAGAACAATTTCTGACCCTCCATTGAATTTTGGTAATTTTCACAATCTGAATTCCAAAATCCCTCTTGCGGGGTAAAGAGTTCCACCTTGTGCAACTTACAATATCTCAAGACTTCATTGGTAAGAAAGAATAAAAAATCGGAATCTATAACGTGGTTATCGATATTTATTCATAACTTCAAATCATAATTATTAAACATAAACGAGCATTCTAATTTAATATGATACCTACTTTACTTTTTGGAAAAATCTTTGTAGACTCATTGCAATTAAGGTTGTTATTAATATTTAAATAGGTAGCTATAACCTTTAGCCTTTGTTATCTGCATGTACCTAAAATTTGTCACCGCGGCACTTTTTACCCCGAACGGTACAGGAACATGTTTTCAGATAGAAAACAATTACAACAACAAATTTATAGTTTTAAGTAGTATCAGAATGCTCACAAAGAAAATAGCAATATAAAGGTCCTTACTTCACTTAACCGTGATTAGCACATTCAGCAAGAAACTAAAATGTTTTTTTTTTTCACTGTATCCGAATATATGCGAATACAAATGTGGTCTTGTTGTTTAAATACATATTGCTTTGTAGCCCCAAGAAGAGGACACATAAACCCAAGGGTCGAAACGTTGGGAAATAACAAAAAATAAAAGATGTTCTAAAACAACTACACTCCTTTTATTCTTTTAATTGTACATGGATCGGAGATCTTCCTAAAAAGAAATTCACATCTCACATCTTTAGATTTCATCTAGGGTATAACATTGGCCAATTTTCACAATATTTCACTATAAGCCGGTTTTTACAAAAGCGCGGGAACATTTTATGAGAATAAAACCTGAAAACTCCACCTCTTCTCATTTATTTACGAAAATTAATCATTTGGCATTCTGTTGCGTTGCATGTAATCTGCGCATTCACATTTTTTGTCGTTATTAGTAAAAGTATTAAAGAGAGTTTGATTTTTTCTTCTTTCTTCCTAATCTTGCCGTGTGCATTTTAAATGCAAAACAATCGGAAAACTCTTCTTTGTCATAACTTGTCATTAAGTTAACTTTGGTGTTTACTATTCTCCGTCTCTCTTGCCCGTACCAAAGCTAACCTAATAACAGCTGTGTTCTTTTGTGTACCTTGTTCTAGAACTCTGATATACTGGAGAACAAATGGTTCTGTCGATTGAAGCGAACTATTTGTATTGTTCGCTTCATTTATAAATCTTCTATGAAAATATATGAGGCGTTCTTTTGTGTATCTTTTGTTCTGTCCGGTTATGCAGACACACAATGCCAATGTTTGGTAGTCCGGTGACATACAATGGTACACACACGATACACCGTATTAAAAACTGGTTTTCTTAGCACTATTTTAGAGCTTTTTCGTGCTTTATTACATATGAATGCGTGTACTCGGTTTGCGTGCGTATAGAGCATATAGAAATGATGAATTTTCTTTTCTGTAGCAAGAACGTGTATCAAGCGTGTATAAACTACGTGTACCATGGGCTGATACACACTCGATACAAAAACCGGTTTTACGTCGTGTCTAGGCTCGAGTGTGTATCATCGTGTGTCACGGGACGTAGTGTAAATCCTATGATGTTTGAACAACACGTGCTTCTGTTTACATTAAGAAGGAGAAATTCATGCTGGATTCTCGGATGTTTTTGGGTAAAATGAGAATTTTATTTGAGAGGAACTTTACATCTCCTTTCAGCATCTTGGCCAAAACGAAATTTATCCTTTTGTTTAAAAATTGAGGTAGAGTTAAGCAATGTACATAATTATGAATAGTTTGAAAGGTTTTGAAGGTATTCAAGAAGATTTTGTCGTTCGGGTAATCCTACATTTTCTCGATTTATGTTTTTAAGTCCTTGTCTCAGTCGCACTACAATAATGCATAACCAAGTTCTTTTCCCCCATTCGTTCAAAAGACGAAAGTATATGAGATTATTGTTTCATTCTAAAAAACACCGAAAATTTCCAATTTTGTTCGGCCGTGTCCTATCTCGTTATTAGGTTATCTTTGCCCATACGCAGGATTCAGGTAAAAATAACCTTTTGAAGATTAAAGTCAGAATGAGTTTAATTTCTTATTTATAACAGTGCTTATAAGCGATTAAAATATCACTTGAACACAAGAAAGATATTTTTTTAATTTAATTCGATTTTCGGGTGTAAAATTTCATCTGATTGGTCGAGTTTTACATGTTTTTTATGTAGTAAGTCTTTTAAGGGGTTCCTACTCAAACCCTGATATACAGCAACACAATATTTGTGTCACATGAAATAACAAATCGCTCAGTCCATTGGTATAAGTTAGTGGTTTTAACGAACACTATTTTAACGAAGCAAAAAGGAAACAACAAGAATTGATGTACTTCAATAAATATTTTATTTTAAGTACAAAGCTTAACAAAATCTGATAATACATGCCACAGTACTTCGCTTTTAAGGCTATTACATCCCCTATATGTGGTGTCCCGTATGTGGTGTTACACCCGAAAGATATGGATAGGTCATCCTTAGACAAGCAAAAAATTTTATGGGTGGGGGAGGTAAATTCGGTTTCCGAGATAAGAGAATTAAAAATTTTTAGATATATTTTTATAGAGCACCCTGTAACTTTTGAGCGTTATACCCTATAATAATGATTTAAAATATGTTAAATAGATAATCGTTGAAACTTTCCAATGGTCTATAAACTCATCTCCCTCTTGAAGTTATGGCTCAACAAAATTTCAAATGTCGGAATTTTAACTCAGTCTTAGACCAATTATAACTTTTTATCTTGTTTTTTTTAAATGCTCGAAACTACTGCAGAGCTTGTATTACCCTCCGGAATTGGATAAAGTTCAACATCCATTTCGAAAAGTTCAAAGTTCACCGAAAAACTTTCCAAGTCAACAAAGGAACTTATTTTACAAGAGCACCATTCGCAAGGATAAATTTAAAGTTGCTTTGTTATCGATTACTCATCAGACAAGCATTCGATTCCAGTTGTAATCACTTTGGGATGCGTTTGTTAGGAAATTTAATTGAAGAATTGTCGTTCATCAGACACGCTCAATTAAACTTTACTAAGGCATTCTTTGTTCTTGTATACTTTGATACGGAAATAGGTATATTAAATGAATTTATTTGATATTTGAAATGCAATGAATTGATGTTGCACCTTTATTATTTATGAATCGAAATAGTTCTTTCATTCAAATCTCGCAAGCTCCCCCAAATCGCCAGAGAATGTTTCGTTAAGCGGGAAACACAATGCGACGACCATCAGCGTTGATCAGCTCAGATTTCATTCTATTCTATTATCAGATATAGGAATAAATTGAAATTTGAGCTGATGAACTCTGATGACCGTAGCATTGTGTTTCCCACTTTAGTGTCGGGTATTCACATAATAAATCGTGCATACTTTAGACCATTTACACAGAATACATGCAGTAGAACAGCTTAAAACAAACTTTAGAATCTCATGTCGCTGTGGACGGCCAATTTTACCTGCATTTCTACATACATTACTTTCATGATGTTCATGAGAAAAAGATAGGTGAAAAAAAATTTGGTTGCTGGGTGAAGGGATGCGGGGTCGTACCACCACCCCATAGGGGTTACCCAAAATAGGGCGTGTGGGGCATCAAATTAATTATTTTTGTTGATCCTGTATACTTCATACGAACGTTTTTACCGTTAAAGAATTGTTTTTTGGCTCTTGGGTAAAATCATAGATGGCACAAGAGCTAGATGTCGCATGCAGTACCAAAAAAGTATACAAATTTTATATGGCTGGGTGGTCCATTCCGGAATGGACCACAACAGTTGAAATGATGTATACGGCGAGTGATTCATATTTTTTCGTATCTGAAGTGTTGGGGAAGTCGATCAAATGTATGTAAAACTACTATTATAAAATCATTTGCATTCGTCACAATGTCAAAGATATTATGGTCCATTTCAGAATGAACTACTCATTTCACAATGTGTATACTCTGCTTTAGTATGGCATGCGACATCTAGTTCTTGTGACATCTATGGTAAAATATACCCCCGTTCCTCCGTTTTACATATATCTTGACCTTTCTGTCATTCGTATGCATTAGTGGTCTGTTGTGAACGTTTTTGGTTAAGATCGCAAATTTCCCGGACGTAACAGTTGTTAGGAAATATGTAATTAAAGTAAACCAATTTCTTCACTCAAAAACCAGCCATATGTCAGTTGTAGACGCGATTTCATTCTACAAACATGCCTCAACGTTTATATATAAAAAAATTTATAGCATCTCTTTTGTACTGGAACAAGACCAAATGAACTTTTTTAAAATTTTAAATGTAAAAAATGTACATTACCATTGGACGCCACCTGGTGGCGGCAAATAAAGCTGCACCGATATTGTATTTTCAGAAACAGTATTCCACAAGTCTGTTTTATCAACAAAAAAAAATTATTTGAGACAATTACGTTACTTTCTTCAAATTCTATAAGCCTTAGAGTTCGACAAGTCACTCAGCGTATATATGAGCTCACAGGGGTAATTACGCTAAAGGGGTTAATTACAAAAAAAAAAAAAAAATTCGTCTTTAAGAGGGAACTATTAAGTATGATACAGAACTAAATGGTCGACCAGTAGCTAGTTGCACACTGGGTATGGAGAAGGATTAGTTTTATCTAAGTACACATCTCGGCAAAAGTACTGCAATTGTATTGCTCCGTTACTGAACAGCTGTTTGATTGTAAAGTGATGTTCCTTCATAAAGATGCCATGGACAGTGTCATAGGTAAACTTTGAGGAGAGAACTAAAGGAGATGATATCCCATAGTAAAGTATATGTATGGCAGAATAGCCAAAAATTTTCGCCATCTTGATTTTGGCGGGGTGTTTGACTGTCACTTTTCTATAAACAAACAGTCGCAAAGTATGTTTGGCGCAGAGACGTAGTTACAAAAGGGATAATTTACTATTTATAGGAAATGGTTAATGGCTATTGGACTAAGTGATAGTAATATAGAAAGGAGTTATATATGCTCGAAGATTTAGATACAACAAGCCATATTGAGGAAAATACTTTTAAAATACTTTTGTGGTAAATTCGGTAAATCCCACTGACATGCATATACAGGGTGGGCCAAAAGTCACCATGGGGTTTAAAAATAACTAACTTTTTCGTTTGTACATTGCTCCACACCCTGTTGACCGTTTCTCTTCATTCCTTTTTTACATGATAGCCAACTGTCTGTTCTATCATGTAAAAAAGGAATGAAGAGAAACGGTCAACAGGGTGTGGAGCAATGTACAAACGAAAAAGTTAGTTATTTTTAAACCCCATGGTGACTTTTGGCCCACCCTGTATAAGTAAATTCTCAAATAATTTAAATATATCGTCAGTGAGAGCATACTTGCTGAAATCAAAACTGATGCCACATGAAACAGGAGACCAGTCAGTCCATTTATATACATGTCAGGGGGTGGTGCGGAAGATTGTGCGGAGTTTCTAAGAAATGTGTTTGAATTTTCGCGCCATTAATTTGTTGCGATATTTAAGGCATCAACAATTTTTAACGCCTCCTCTGGCACCTCACAAAAACAAGAAGAAGAACGAAAGCGCTTTTTTCGTCACATGTCGCCTCCTTTAGTTCTCTCCTCGAATTAGGTAAAGTGGCTGTTATAATGTTTGTGACAGTTTGACAGTTATACCAAGTTGAATGAAGGCTCAACCACAATTTATGGCTGAAATACAATGATACCGACACGACATTTACGACGACACTGTCGTCGTAAATTCGCCGAATTAATCCAATAACAGCGACATTGTTATGTTCGTTGACATACCAATATATGTAGGCGCTAAAAGTATTTGTTCAAATTTATTAACAAAATTGGAAAGATATAAAAATAGTGAAAGTAAGTTGCATGGCATACGAGGCGTATAAAAAATTAAATAAAAACAAAAGAACATGCTGGGTAAGGGAAATATACGCGAATAGAAACATTGATGGATTTTACGAAACGTCCTTCAAAATAATGAAGGAAGGTAATCGTGATATGTTTGTGAAAGCCACTAGAATGACACCAGGGCGAATTGATGCACTTCTTACTTTAGTTGAAAATCGGCTCCAAAAAAGAAGCATCCGTAGACCAATTGTCTCCGAATGTAGCTTGGCATTAACTTTAATGTATGTATACATAAATATGTAGGAAATTTGTATCTATGGAAATACTATCTTAATATTATTCTGTTTAACAGATATCTTGCACACGGAGGCCCACACAGGAAATGTAAGATGGGAGTATCAACAGTGGGACGGGTGATTTTGAAAACTTGCTTCGTTATTTGGGAGGAACTATTTGCAATATATTTAGCACCATGCAACGAATATCAGTGGGAAAAAATCGCTAATGACTTTTATGTTCGATGAGGATTATCCAACTGTGTTGGGGCTGTTGCCCGCAAGCACATAAATATAACTTGTCCGCCAAATTATGGTTCATTGTATTATAATAAGGACCATCACAGCGTAGTTCTTTTGGCTGCATGTGATTCCAATTATACTTTTACAGCTGTAGATATTAGAGCATACGGCAGCCAAAATGATGCAGGAATTCTAAAGGAAAGCTTGTTTGGCAAGCTGCTTTTAAAAGAAGATTTACCTATTCTAAAAGTGAGACTTTTACCAAATAAAACGGAAACATTCCAATTTTTCTTCGTTGGAGATAACCCATTTCCTCTGCAACCAAATCTCATGAGACCTTTTCCAGGACATAAACTATCAACCGAACATGAAAACTTTAATAAAAGGCCTTCACGTGCTCGGATCACAAGAGAAAATTCTTTTGGGGCCCTTGCAAGTCAATGGCGCGTGCTGAAAAATGATATATATTGCCACCCCAAGAATATGGATAAAATAATTAAGCCGTAGTTGTCCTCCACAATTACCTCAGGTTAAATGATAGCAGTGCATATTGTTCTCCAACATATGCAAACTATTTTATAGGTAAAAGATTAATACCTGGCTTATGGCGGTCAGAAGATGCCAACATGCAACAAGCTCGTGTCAGAGGATCTAATAATGCTTCCCGAGAGGCATTTCACCTTAGGGAAAAACTGTCGCAGTATCTTTTTAATGGAAATATTTTATAAAGTGGAATTGTAAAAAAAAGCAATATATGTTTTACTTATTTACTTTATTTTTAATCACATTGAGGACATCGACCTATAATTCTAGAATTTCTACTTTTGCTGGGTTTTAGTTCTTTACCACTTGTGCTGCATTTTTAAAAAATGTCTTTCACCTCTTCCTCTTTCTCCTTAGCTTCGTGCAGAAGGTTTTTGAAAAACCCTTCTAGGGTGTCATGCTCGGAGGACCGTTTACCTCGAATTGCTGGTATTGGAGGGGTTGCCGTTAAAGACTCCTCTCGCATCCGACGCAGATTGCTAAAAGAGTGGGCCTCTGGGGAATCAAAGACCGTCAGCAAGGAATCGTCCGCTTGCATTTCCGACGATGCGATTTCTGCCGGCATCTCGAACAAATCGTCTACTTCTACATTTATTATCGATGAATCATCCGTAGATAGAAAATTTTGTTTTCAAGAAAATGTACACCTTGTGATGGGTTTTTAGCTCCTGTTGCTACAAATCTTTACTTTTTTCAATTTCATTTTTCTTATGTAATCCCGAATAGTGCTTATGTAACCTGTTGCTTTAAGTTCTAAGCCAACTGCTCCAGCTTGGAAGAAATTGTCACATTTTGCCGAACCAACAATATAAAATTAATAATTCGTTGAACTTTAACTGTACTGAAAAAAAATGTACTACGCCAGTCTGGCAAGTAACTTTAAAAGTTGACGCCTTTAGGATTCTAAAATGGTACAACACTTGCTACATTATTTCTTAGATTACGGAAAAAAAAATTTTTTTTCTTCAAGAAACCCAGTTTCGAAAAATTTCTTTTCACCTACTATAAATGATTCTAGTGTACCCAAAGCTTGTCTTAAGAGCGTAACTTTAAGATTCCAGCTTGAGTGAGACGGAGAGTCATTCCATGAAGTGTGCGTGAGACAGATAGTGACGCTTTCAAGTTAGAGATGCTAACTTTTTGTTAAATTTAGGACAAATTTTCCTTAAGTTTAAAATTAAACACCAATTATTTGGATGCTAAGATCTATTATTTACAAAAGATGTTCAAACTGCCTTCCTTCAGCTTCAATACAAGCTCGACATCTTCTTAAAAAAGATCGGGTTATGAGACGGGCAATTCTTCCGTTGTTGACAAATTCAACTGCTTCTGTAATTCTTTGCCGAAGCTCAGCTAAATTTCCAATTGACTTCTTATAAACTTTCTGTTTTACTGCTGCCCAGTAAAAGAAATCTAATGGATTTAGATCAGGTGAACGGGCTGGCCACGAGATCGTACCAGACCGCCCTATCCATCTATTCTTCATTGAGATATTCTCTAACTGAAAGGGCATAGTGCGCTGGGCAGCCGTCTTGCTGATACCACATCTCTCTGTAAATACTTAGCGGCATGTCTTCCAGTAAATTAGGTAAACGGTTTTGTAAAAAATCTAAATAAACTTCAGCATTAAAGACCTCTGGCAACTCAAAAGGTCCTATGACTTTTCCGTTTAAAATTCCGGTCCACATGTTTATTTTAAAACGATATTGAGATCTATTTTGTCTCATTAAATACGTGCCACTCGTGTAAGTTGCGTAGGTTCATGTAACCGTCTTTTTTAAAGGTCGATTCATCCGACCACAAAATTTTCTCGAAGAATCGCGGATCTTCCCATTGTCTTTGTAGCACCGTTTGGCAAAACGCAACCCGAGGTTGATAATCCCGAGATAGCAGGGTTTGTACTCGCTGTACATGGTATGGGTGTAGCTCATGGTTTTGTAATATTCGGTGAGCTTGGCTTAGAATTTAAAGCAACGGGTTACATAAGCACTATCACTAAGTCACTATCTGTCTCACTCACACTTCATGGAATGTCTCTCCGTCTCTCACTCAAGCTAGAATCTTAAAGTTACGCTCTTAAGCTCTTAAGGCAAGCTTACACTAGAATCAATTTTAGTAGGTGAAAAGAAATTTTTCGAAACTGGGTTTCTTGAAGAAAAAAATTTTTTTTTTCCGTAATCTAAGAAATAATGTAGCAAGTGTTGCACCATTTTAGAATCCTTATTAAATGCGTCAACTTTTAAAGTTATTTGCCAGACTGGCGTAGTACATTTTTTTTTCAGTACAGTCAGTTAAAGTTCAACGAATTATTAATTTTATATTGTTGATTCGGCAAAATGTGCCATTTTCTTCCAAGCTGGAGCAGTTGGCTTAGAACTTAAAGCAACAGGTTACATAAGCACTCGGGATTACATAAGAAAAATAAAATTGAAAAAAAGTAAAGATTTGTAGCAACAGGAGCTAAAAAACCATCACAAGGTGTACATTTTCTCGAAAACAAAAGAAATGCCTATAATTTGAAAAATACATGACTTAGATTTTTTTTATATTTTTCTGGTAACTGTTACGATTTGGTCTATCACCCGGTTCCGGCTTGATGTCGACTTACGGGACACCCTGTATATACTTTCTCGGACAGCTCAACTTTTTCAAGAAGCATAAATTATCGAAGTATTTCCATTTGCTTCGAAACTTAGCGGGGTCTCCATCTTCCTCCATTCTCTCCTGAATTGGTCATGGAGATTCCCCTATTTCACACGGCACCTAGTTTTTGTAATAAACAATGATTAACGCTGAGTTTATATGGATTACAAAATACTTATGACCTAACACTTATTTGCAGCTTCTCTCCATTTTTTTTTTTTTCTTCAAATAAGTATTCCGATATTGGGGACTTCTTTTGTCGTATAAGTAATTTGTTTCCCTCACTAAATTAATCAATTTCTCCTCGAAAGACATTTTTTGTTCATTTACTCTGAACTGTCAAAATCAAATTACGACGACACCGACGACAAAGGTTCAATTATTCCCAACTCTGCTTACGGCGAAAAAATCGGTCGACGCCATTGGGTATAGCAGCACGCTATTGCCATAAGGTCATCGTTTAATTTGTCGTGTTGGCATAATTGTATTTCGGCCTTTACGTACACGTAAGTAATGTTATTTATGTCAAACGAACGCGTCCTTTAAATTTAACAGACGTACACAAATTAATTTCAAGGCATCAGAAGGAAACTTTCGTTAAGTTTAAATGTCAAATTGCAGTCAATAAAGATACAGTAAGAAACAATTAAATCATTACTAAATGATTAAAAGTGCAAAATGAAAATTAAAATGTAATAAAAATGATACTACAAATTAATAGAAAGAACAAATCTTCAATTAAATCAACTTCCATTTGTTATTTTTTTTTTTACCACTTTTTAAAATTGAAAGCATTAAATGTCAAGATAATAACCCTTACGGAATGTAATATCCATTTAGGTTAAAAATATCAATTTTTCGTAAGTCCTCACTCTCGTTCAAATTCGTAAAGTTCTTTACTTCAATTGTAGTTGAGTCTTGACATGGGAAGTGGAAAGAATGTCTATAGCTCTTTCTCTTGCTGAAATAGTTTTGCTTGTCATTTTACCTCTTTTCCCATAGTGCAAGTTTATGCAAGCTAGAAACTCTCTTTCTTCCACTTTAGATTTACATGAGAACCGTTGTATTAAAAATTTACTGTGGTCTTAATTAAAAACTGGTGAAAGTCACATTATAGAAGCATCCTACTCAACTGACAGTTTTGACAGAGCTGTTCTACTGCATGAATATACTGTGTCATTTATTTGTCTTTGAAATCTGCAAATGTCATTTTAGAGAACTCGTAAACAATGAACTATACCAATTCTTACGATATCATGGATGAATGCACGTATGTAATTTCGTGTGCAAATGGTGCATCTATTTCGAGAACGGTTCATTGGCACAGTCAAAATTATAAACGAATTCCATAAGATATTCTATAGAACAGCGTTGTCATTATGGTACGAATGTACCGTTGTGGTACATTTTAGTTTTTTTAGTACGATGGTACGAAATCTTTGAAAATGGTACATTCTAGCAAGATCCATATTTATATTATTTTCATTTTGTATTTTTTTATGCATTTCCTCTTGTACTTAGTACTTACTTACTTCACATATAACTTTTTCTTACATAAATACCTAACTCCTACAAAATGATTTTAAACGGGTTGAACGGGAAACTAACATAAGTAAAATTTTTTTTTTTTTTTTTTTATGAAAATTTGAAGCCCTAAACGAATTTATTTTGTGGTTTACAAGGTGCGGAATTAATTAATAATTTAACAGTAGATGAGAAAGGTAAATTTTTAACGAATGTGCAGAATTTCTATATAGAACTTTGTTGTAAAATTAAATGGAAATTTGAGTGTGGTGATCCAATCTTAAATGCAATGCAAATTACTGATCCCAAGTTTCCCAGATTAAAAAAGTCTCTAAGCCAATTTTTATCACATTATAAAGTTTTAATTGAACGATTTCCTACACCGTAAAAAATCATGAACTAACTTTGTGGAAAATTACTATGGTTAAAATAGTCACTACCGCTTAAAATGTATGTATATACACATAATCATTAAGAAATTAAATATTTTTCAAGTAATCTACAAACTTTCTATTTTTAATTAGAAAAATAAGAAAATTAAGTAATTTTTTAGATAATTTATGTGATTTTACACTTAATTACACAAACATTTTGTATCGTACTGTCAATTTGTGTAAAATTAAATATAGTACTGTGATTTTACATTTAATCATACAAAACTTTTGTATCGTACTGTAAATTTGCGTGAAATTCCATACAATACTGTAACTTGCATTGAATTCCCCATATTTAAAAAGGAAATTTCAATAAAACATAAGTAATGATGTTTGCATTTATCTCTATTCTTTCCTTCAGTAATATTTTCATGCTCATACGTTTATCAGGATGCGTTGCTATGATACGGGTAATTGTATCAGAATATGGTCGCCGGTCAGTATATAGTTTAATTTTGTGGAGTGCAATTGAATTGGTGATGGATTAATAATCATAAAACATGTAAAGAAATGTTACTAGTTTCGATCCTAACAGTTACCTTAAAAACCTTTTAAAAATCAAAAAATACTTTTAGGTACGCAGTATTTTTATAATTGAATTTCGCTCAAAAAAACTCAATCATGGAAATACTGCATTCCTATAATATTTATTGATTTTTAAAAGATTTTTAAGGTAAGTGTTAGGATCGAAACTAGTATTCCTTCTTTTACGTGTTGATTGTTAATCTATACTTATTAGTGCCATGGTCATAAGAATTGGTCTTAGACCAATTCTAGCTCTTTCACTTGCTTCTGTATGTAATTTATTAATTTCCGGACGAAACATTACATTGGCAATTGAAATAAATTACATAAATTTTGGTAAATTCACATATTGTGTACGTCACATACGGAATTGAAGAAATCATAAATAATGTCAAATCACATTAAACTTATGTAACTTAGTTCCACAGAATGATGTAACTTTACATATCCCATTTTACCTCGGAAATTGAAAAATGCGTAAACAATGTAAAATTACAAACAACTTATGTAACTTAGTTCCACAGCATGATGTAATTTTACATATGGTATTTTACATCGGAAATTAAAAAATACATAAACAATGTAAAATTACATACAATGACAAATTGCGTTACATAAGGTTATGCAGTGCGCATAAAGTTGTGTAAATTTCCGCTACCATTGTTGGCAATTTGTTGCCTATTATAGTAGCGGAATTTTCAATAGATATTTTTTACGGTGTAGTCTATATGTACAATTGCGAGCCAGTGAGCTACATTTTCTGAGCTTCGGGAGATTATGGAATTTAATTTTGAAGAGCAATTTTGCGAAAATAACTGCACAAAATGTTGGACTAACGCAAAATGGTTTGAAAACATAATGAACCAGCCAGTATTTGCAAATATTGCCCAATTTTTTCTGCATCCTTTCAGCCTTTCTCATAGTAGTCCTTCTGCAGAGAATTTTTTCTACCTTAAATATTATTAAATATTGTTTGTTGGTATTATACCATGGTCAACAACCAAAGAAGTGCAATTTCTTGATTACAATCTGTTTATACGGGTGTTTCGGAAGTGGTGGATATAATGAAGGAGGTAATAGGTCATATCGAGAAATGAAAGAAATTGTATGGCAGAAGGGGTGTATTCGCAACCCTTTCCAATATAATCGGGGTTAAAGGACTATGGGTACGTTTGTATGAAAAAAATTATATCTCCTAAACAACAAACAGTAGAAAGGTCTGCCAAACTTCAAGTTTCAACTTTTGTACCTCAGTTTTTTTTTGTTTGAGACAAAAAACCTAAGAAAAAACCTTATAATTTTTTTTCTGTCTTACTCCGGTTAAGATTGTTTTCTTTAAGTGGAAGTGGTAATGAGGTTTTTACTCTTTCGAGACCCGTACAAATTACGAGTCTACAGGCAATTCTCAACCTACTGCATATGAGCAGAGAAAATTAAAAAACAAGTACCGAGGTACTGTCAGTTTCTGGCCTAAAAGCCGAAGACCAAAAATTCCATACAGAAATTTTTGGGAGTATAGGTACTGTGTGTAAAGTGTTTCGATCAGCAGTAACAGCGCGATTTCATCAGGACAATAATGAATCCTGAAACTGCCTGCTGTCTACACTACAGTGAACTCAGATGCCAATAAGTTGCTGGTTGATATATATAGACTTATTTAAAAATTTATATGTGAATCACTTTGTTTTCATTTTGTATCTTTCACCGTTTATGAGTTATCACACAAAAATTCTTCTACTACATTGACCAAAAATTCGGGATAAGTATTATAAAACCATAGAATACACGTATGTCATTTTGAATACAAAGTAGAAAGTATGACGAAACGTCATTTTCTACCTGCTGGCATCTCTTTTGCTTGGAAATCTGCGTAAATTTGTAATAAAGGCTGGCTTACCTGAGATTCTTTTAAAGATACAAGCAATTTATTATCATCTTATAACGGAGTACTAACTTCATGTGCAGGTAAATTATTCTACTATAAATACCAAGATTTCATTATTCGTAGTTCAAAACTAAGAAGAAAGACTTTAAAGAAACGATGGCTCAATTTTCCAATGATGAATACGCGGACATATTGTACTGTTACGGTTATAGCGACGGAAATTCCCTTTAGACTCAACGCGAATATCATCGAAGATATCCCACCGTACGTGTTTTTTAAGGAACCTACCAAAGAATTAAAGAAACTGGCGACTTTGGAAATGTGTCGAGAGAAACCAGCAATGCTTTAACGACTACAGTTGAAGCATAGGAGAGGATCGTAGAAATAGCAAGGAATGATCCTGCTATAGGAACGAAGCGGTTAGCTTTTCGCTTAGTAATATCTGTGTCAACTGTTTGGAGAATTTTGAACAAAGAAGGAATGTATCCTTACCACGTTACTCCTGTGCAGGAGCACCTACCTGGAGATAGGCCGCTACTCAACGAATTTTGCAGTTGACTTTTAGAGCATGATTTTGACGACTACACATTTTTGGACACCTGTGGACCGATTTACAAAATCCACACGTATCTCGGAAGCCATCATCACTATACAAATTTTCCATCAATGTGTGGGCAGGTATTTGTCGGCGGAAATCTTCTTGGTCCACACATTCTTCCAAGTAGATTAACTACCGAAAATTACTTGGACTTTTTGGAAAATGATCTTCGAGATTTTATCGACGATCTACCTTTATCAATAAGAAGAGATATCATTTTACCAGCACGATGGACACACCGGACGAAATATCCTGCAGTGGATGAACACCAATTACACAAATAAGTGGATTGGACGGCATGGTCCTTTTCCTTTGCCACCACGGTCACCTGATTTAACACCCTTAGACTTTTACCTCTGGGAAACTATGAAGGAGAAGAAACTTCCAACAAAATTAAAGAGGATTTGGCAACAACTGATCTTGAAAGATCTATTAAGCGTAGAGCTGTAATTTGTATTCAAAATGACGCGGAACATTTTGAAAATATTTTAAATAGTTAATGTTATTAATTGTTCTTATCTCGATTATAATAAGTAAATATAAAAATGTTGCTTATGGTTTTAATACTATTCCATATTTTCTTGCAAGGGAGACTTCATGCATTGGAAGAGCTTTTGTGTCATAACTCATAAATGGTGAAAGATATAAAATGAACACAAAGTGCATTTGAAAGAAAATAATCTTGGCTTCTAACAGGAGTAAGACAAAAAAACATTATGAAGTTTTTCTTTTAGTTTTTTTGCCTCAAACACAAAAAAATTACGTTCAAAAGTTGAAACTTGAAGTTTGGCAGACCGTTTCTTCTAAACTACTTACTGTAGAGGAAGCATTGACACAATGAATCAAAGGGCAAGAGGTTTTCTATAAATTAGCACTTCGAATATCTTTCTACTGTGTGTCGTTTAGAAGATATAACTGTTTTAGTACAAGCCTACGTTTCACGTACCCTTAGTCCTTTAACCCCGATTATCTCGGAAAGTGTTGAGAATACACCCCCCCCCCCGCGCTTCCATACAATTTTTTTCATTTCTCGACATGACCTATCACCTCTTTCATTATTATCCACCACTTCTGAAACACCCTGTATATGTATATGGCAACACTAAGTTTAGCAGAAGCGGTTAGTAGAGGTTAGTACTCCATACGAAGGTGTTCTTTCACCTTTATTTTGATTATTGGTGGTTGATTGAATTTCCTTTTTTCCTTGCCTCGGGAAAGTTCTTATTTTATCTTTCGTTCCGGAGTGCACATTCGATAGATTGCAAAAACCGCTGTAATCGCTGTAATTAAATTTCAGTTAAAATACCTTCAGATACATTGCTGATACCATCAAGTGCTTTAGCTAGGTAGGCGTTTGAGAAGTGTGTAAAAATTGAGATTATTCCCAATGTCAACGAAAAGTCCATTAGCCGATTTATTAAAAAAAAATAATTTTGAATGTACAAAGTGCTCCACAATGCTGGACTCAACCGACCAACAAAGACAATCATGTCATCAAGAAAGAATTATTCGCTTTTATTATTATTCTCCAGGGACATCTACGTATGCCCCTCTAATGCCTGATAAAATAAACTTTAATTTACAGAATTTCTACCAGGGGCCGGATTCTGTAACACGGAGAATTTGGGAATTTGGGAGATTAGAATTTAGTTTTTTTTTAGAATCCCTAATTCCCTACTTCTCCATTCCCAATTCACTAACATGGTTGGAGAATTAGGGAAAACGTAAGAAATGTGAAAAAGTGCGAATCGCCTGGGACGATTAAGGGTATCACTTTTTGTTGTAGAGGGTTGGACTTTTTTCATATTTGAGGTACATCTGCCTATTACCTTCCACTGTCTAAATAAATTGAAATTTCTTTTTTGTAGGGGTAGTTTTTGAGGGATGTAGGAGGGTAGGTTTTCTCGAATTTTTCAGGGATAACGAGAGAATGGAGAGAAGAAGGAGAATGTATGTGGTATCAAAAATAAACGGGAGCTCAGGGCGAACAAGATAGGTGGATGAAATATGGCTGGGAGAGTGCGGGGTAGAAATGGGAGTTAATAATGGAAATTAAAAAAAAATATATAAAGACAATATCAGGAGCTGCAATAAATCGCAGGGGTAAGCTTAGGATCTGTAAGCCCCATAAAAAAATTAGAATTCGCTTTGGTAATTAGGTATGCATGGGTATTAACGGTAATTTGCAGATTTGAGCGGCCTCGGCGGTAAATTTTGTTGTCGCAATATTCACGGGCGCCTAACTCTGTGTTGGGGGGCTCTAGAGTATTGGGGTTTTTTCTGATGGATTATGGGTTTAGGGTACAAAAATATAGGTGAACAATTTTTTGGGAAGGGTGTTTTGGGGGTTGGAGGTCGTACCACCCCTCATAGGGGTTGTCCAAACTACGTCATGTTTGGTACCAAATTAAAGAGGGAGGAGAGGGTAATCGAGTGGTATAGTTTGTCTTTGATCGTTTTAACGTGATAGCTGACTTTTGATCGCCGAAAAACGGTTTTTTTGCACTAGGGTCATATACACCCCACTTTCCATATTTTGTATATATTTCTTCCGTTATTTGTTTCACATCCATTAGTACTCCGTTGTGAACATTTTTGTCATGGGAAGTATATTTCCAGGACTTACCAGTTCTTCGCAATGATGAGATGAAGAAATGTCAATTTTTGTACCAAAAACGGCCATTTCATTTTTTCACCTCATAAGAGACTGCTACAGTTCTTTTACAGTTATTTCCAAAACCGTTTATCGGATTCAAAAATTATTTACATATTTAATTAGGGGCAAAATGTAGATGGGATTTCATCCAATACCCAAGCTTTACCGTGTATATTTAAAAATTTTACAGTATCTCTTCTGGACTGGACGACGACCAAATTGATCATTTTCGCGTGATTTATAATTTTTAGCGGGTACCTTGAGAGACAAAATCCATGTTCCTCTGTAAGTATAGCATGGATTTCCATAATTTGTTTTTTACAATATAGCCAGGATACGCAGTGAATACATAACTCTAAATGAAATTCCTATGTAGCTAGATACCTTCACAAAACGCAACAAAAACAGATAATTCCCAAATTCTCCGTGTTACACAATCCGGCCCCAGGTAACATTCGCTCACTGGCCGACTGAAAGAGTCGAGTGGATGGCGTATTGGATCAGTCATCAAATCTACATAGGGTCGGCTTCATCTTTAATCTAGATCAGCGGATACAAAGGTCACTATCAGTTCCTGTGAAAGCCAGTGAAGTAGTCGTCGATCGACTGTCATGTTTGTGTAATTTGATTTTTTCAGCTCTTGTCGACTTAGTTACCAGTTGCCATTCAATCAGTGCCATCCACTGATGACGTAGCTTAGGACGGACGTTATTGGATGTTCCGGGATATATCCCGATGTGTTTACTGAAGGTTTTGTAAATCTCATCATTCTATCGCAACTATCCCAGGCTTATCCCTTTTTTTGACACGTATACATCACGTTCAGCTGAAGATGAATCAGCTGTCGAGAAGATTGCCTCTTGTAGCAACTGTTGGCAGTATTGCTTTCACCTCATATTTACTTCGACAAACGCAAGCCGTACGATTACAATTGGTACCAGCAAGAGACTGTCAGCTCAAGGCTAAATTCAAAGAATTCAGATACTACGTCTACATCCGTCGTACTATTCAAGCAGCAGTTCTTAGTTCAAGGCTAAGCTGCAGTACCTCGTCTACTACGTTGACATCAAGCCATACTAAAGCTAGCTAAACTATTATCACCCGGCCTATTTTAGCACTCAGGTGCTAAAACCTAACCGAAGGAGCATTGCAAAAGTTTCTTAACTCATCTATAAATAGTAGTCTGAGGATTAGCCCCTCATAGGCTGGGTTAGTAAAATCAGCGAAAAAGATTCGAGATTTATAGACCTATAAGTTGGGTAATCGCAGATGGGGAAAACTAATCAGATAAGACCAATAAGATAGACCCAAATAAGACCAATAAGATAGCTATGACCCACGATATGTATAATGGGACATTGCCTCTTTGGCAAACATGCAGAATACATGTATGCTCCATACAATGACTTCTAACGGCGAGGTTGACAGCGTTCAACACTTGCTGTTCGAATGCCCATAACATGTCAAACGCAGAAGGAATATACGTAGTAGCTACTTCTCCGCAGATTGAGGGAGATTTATTAACTTTTGTGGCTGGTCTCCCTAAATAAACAATCATTTCAACGTAGAGTCTCATCGATTATTATCTAAGTGTGACTAATCCGATAAGCCGCAATTCTAATCTAACCTATCTCAATCTAGTATTAAATAAAGTCAGTTATCAGTGCGCTGCCAAAAAGCGTTTGACGCTAAAAGAGATTTATTTTGGCTACATATAACGACGCTTTTATTGCTTTTGAAAAGCGCTCGGCACAGTGATTCTGAATTGCGTAGCAACAAAAATTACGATTATTATATTAAAATGTGTTACAGCTCTTGAGTTTTGCTTCTTTTTATGTTATCACTGAAAGTTGCTAACAAAAAAACTTAAAATAAATCAGTAGTAAGAAATTTGTTAAATTTAGGTTTGATTCTTTCTGCTTTATGTTTTCTGTATATTTTCAGAGCGAATAAAGCTGGTGGAATTAAACACAGCATCTAAAATAAATAATAATTATTTAATAATTACCTTGTTTTAATTTCTTACGTAGTTCGGGGCTTGTTTTTAATATATATCATTGAGCGCATAGTATGAAACTTACTTTAGTAATACCTTTATTATAAAACTTTTACTTGCAAACCCCAAATGTATCAAAACCTCAACGCCTGGGCTAAACCATAATATGTTCGTTTTAAATGGTATTCATTGAAGCAACATGACCCCACGCATCCGTGTAGTCCTGGTGTTGTAAATACATGAATAAATATAGCCATATAAAATATCGATACATAGCTACGAGTGTGTACATAGTTACATATCAACAATGCCGCTCATTTTTCCCTAAGCCGCAGTATAATTTTCGTGAAAATGATTTATAGGTCAGGAGTTGGTTTAATTAACTTTTCGACTTTTGAGAATTAATAACCGCTGCCAGTTCTGTTATGGCGCGCAAAAAAAAACTTTATTTTCAAATTAAACTTTTGATTAATAGCACCCTCATCAAGAATTTCGTTAAAATGTTGAATAATTGAAGCATGGGGATAAAATTATGAAGTTAATGACTTAAAGTTCGTTAAACGTTCCATAAATTATGGATAAGATTTGAAGCATAGCGTTACTTTGCATGGATTTGGTTAGAGCGAATACATAATTTCACATTTAGAAATTTACAATGCAAATATGGTCTTAATATGGTTTTTTCTTATTTTAGCGAACATTTGGAGGAACGAGTTGGATTTTCTAACCACAAATCGGGACCGCTTAGTAGTGCTTTCATTCATAACCTCACCATATCAAAACATATCAGCAAATGACACCAGTAACTACTACTGGGACGACAATATTAATACAACTAATTTTTATAGTCGAAAAATGGATCACGAATATAAAATAAGCTATCCTAAGTATCCTCTTTACGAAAACTCTGACGCCATTGAAAAATTTCGGCCGGATAGTGAATTATTGGAGTCACATGAGAATCTAGAACTTGAAACAACCACTTCGAGAACAATACTTCCAGTCACAACTAGTAGAACTACAACTAGACTAGAACTAGATTTTAACACCCAAGCATTGCCTATAACTACTCGGGCTTCTAAGCCCATTAGAGTAGAGCATAGAAAGAACAATGGTCGGCAGAGTAAAAAACAAAAATCTTATAAAAATGATGAGAAAAAAACTAAATTCATAGAAATCGATCGTAATTTGGAGATAAGACCTGAAATGCCTGTAGATTTCAGTCGTTCGAACGAATTTGAAATGTCGACTGTCTTCGAAATTAGCCCATCATTAAAAGTCCAGACGACAACCACAAAACCGTTATCTACAAGTTATGAAGATCCAAATTCTTCACTTAAACAAATATATCAGACGACTAAAACTTCACTGCGTGATAGCGACATTCACATTGTTAAGCCGGAAAAATTACCGGAAATTATTCCAGCTACACCGATCTCAACAAATTCGAAAATTATTGAAATCAAAACTAAAAAAGTAAAACGTATGGCAAGTAATGAACTATCGGTCGAGATTGAGCCTGAGTACCTAATTGGAGCTGTACCAACAAATATTTCCTCCCCTTCTTCTTTGATTCGACTAGATGGATTTTCAGGGATGTTGCAGTCATTCTTCGGTGTAGAAAAAGAAATTGATGTTACATCTTTCTCACATCCACCAAGCATGGAGTTCTTGAACTTAGTTCTTGCTCTGATAGTGTGGTCAGTAAGATATCCAGCGGTCTTTTGGAGGACGACAAAACCCTTTGCAACTGTGTTTAGTATTCAAATGGTAGCCAATACGGTTGATATAGTCCTGAGTTATACAGGATCCTCAACGCTGTACAAACTTCAAATAGTTGGACAAATCTTACCAATTCAATCTCCTGCTCTACTTTTAAACGCTGTAGTGACACTGTCGCTTTTTATTCTTTCAACTATTCTCGTCATTGCATCATCTTTAATTCTGTATCTGTATGGCCATGGTAGGCTGGCAGCAAAAATACGGGATCGATCTATGATTACAGTAAAAAATAGTGACACCTGGATTTACTTTGCTCATTGTGCATCACTGTGTTTAGTTTTAGCTCTTGCAGTTGTAAAGGCACCGCTGATGCATGATCTTAGCGCGACCTATAGAGGCAGTTTGGATTGTTCGGTCTTATTTTCAGGTAAGTGTTAAACTAAATTTTATTTATATGACTTTATTTGGCATGTAGGACATATGTACATCTTAGATTATATAGCAACAAGGATCAAGTGTAAAAGGATGCAGTGTAAAATTCGTGTACGTGTGTTAAGCATTTTTTTGTGTATGGGGGGGGGGGGGTTGACAAGAGGGGTGGGTGTTTAGTTTTTGCGAGTTCGATATTTCTGACATTTCTCAATTTATTTGAATTTACGAATTGTCATCGGATGTCCTGTCCTGTATGATGTGAGTCGTACAAAGGCAACGCCAAAAAATATTATCATTATCGGAAAATAAATGTGCACTGGGAAAATTCTTAAAAACGTAAAAACTTTAAAAAGAATTATAAAATTCTAAACTTAAAAATGATTTAAATTACGGTGACAGAAAATTATAAAAACTTTTTCAATACTTGATCAAGTTTCAACCACTAAATTATGTGCCCGCTCAGAAAATATCATAGTTCACTACTTCCATGACTAAAACAAGCACATGGATGCAATTGTACTACATGAAGAAAAATGCTAAGTTTCTCTTCCTCATAGCCTTCCCTTTTTCCTATATAATCGGAGATGTGCATACATAAATGGTTCCAAGGACTAAAAAAAAATTATATTATGTTGTCGGAATTTATGAAGTAGCCAAGCGTGTCAATTTGTGGTTTCCTTTGCCTAACTATGTAAACTTTATGAAGTTCAGTACGGTAAATCGAGAGAAACCGATGGTAACTTCCTCGTGTAGTTGTAATTCTGGTCAATTAGCCAACAGCAATTTCATTAGTTACTCAATTCTATGTTAAGTAATTTAGAAAACAATCTGGAGAAAGCAAATTTCCTTGAGAGTAATTCTATGACAGAGAAATAATATTAAAGTTTTCCTTGCTGGGCTGGCGACAGTAAGGCTTTTGAAGAATATTTCATACAGAAATCGTGCCGCCGAGGATCAATTGCTGCTGAATTAAGTATATCAACATTGTTTTTTTGGAAGAGTTGCTGTACGTTGGCCTTTGCCATCCTATTGGGATGGAGATTAATTTATAAAAATAAATTCCTTTTTCCTGAACTTTCCTCCTGCAAAATGTCCTTGGGAAGACCATTAGAGTATCTTCACTGTCTATTGAAAAACGATGTGCAGAAGCTTGCGCTCTTATCGGAATTGGAGATTAATTCTTGCTAAAAGAATCCCTCGCACTCTCTGGTTCCTCACATCTATTGTGAGTCCAAATATTGCCCAGGTAAGGTCTAGGAAGGCTTGTGTGCACCTTCGAACTATTTGGTCGGAAAAATGACTTCTTTCGTAGTTCTGCCAAAGTATTAGTTTTGCGGCATTTATATTGTATTTACCTGAAAGATCGTGGTGTGTACATAAAGCAAGTAGGCTATCCAGATTCTTTGAGGAAGCTGGTTCATGAAAATATCTAGATAGATGCGGGAGCCGTCCGAGTCGAGCCGTCGACACCAGCTTGGTTTTTTCTGTCAGGAATGAGAGGATTGTCCTCTTTAAATATGCAAACCAACGATTAATTATCCGTTCCATTACACCCATGTTTAGCCCAACGATATCATTAGCTCATCCCAGAAAAAGCATTATTAGCCTCCTCGCCCATAGATCCTGGGTGACTGGCTATTTGAACCGTTAAAGGAGGCCAATACCCGTTTATGCAAAGCCTAAGCATCCTCAATACTCATATGCAAAGGTGATAGGTAACTATAGGTCTTATTGAATTAGTACTGTATTTGCAAGGAGAGGCTCTTCGATATTATTCGATGACCGTAGTGGTAAGGCGTTTCATCCAAATACATTTACCAGAATAGCTTCGGCTCTTGGAACTGGTGATACATACCAAAATGTTCAACATACTTATCTTTTTCGTGTCAAAACATTTTTCTAGACTTTGGAGCTAGCTGCAAGATAGTACCTTGCGTACATGTCTTAATTTGTCTACTCATATTTAGTAGATTGAAAATGACCTGCTATTCAAGATGGCGTCTGAGTGATTATCGTATATCTATCGGCTCTGAATTTATGTGCTATTTCTTCCATATAAGTCGATCGCTTTGCACAGTTTTGCTAATATTCTCGCCAGTCGTTGTTGCTTGTTTGTTTCGGGTTGTAAATTTAATCTGAAAGTTATTTTTTCGCAATTATGGCTCCGACACGTGCAACTTCACGTAATGAATCAACATCGGACTTCAGTTTGAGTGACATTAAAGTTTTGTTAAATAAACTTGAGGAATCTATTAATGTGAAGATAAGCCAACTTGATGATAAACTTTCAAATTCTATTCGTGAATTTATGTCAGGAGTGAATAAAAATATCGCAGATATTAACACCAATATGATTCAATCCGATAAGCGTCTCTCAGTGATGGAAAACAAAATTGAGGACCTTGAAAGATCTTCTAAATCCAGAGATGCCTTTGTCAAGGGAATACCTATGTTACCCAACGAAGATGTGAATATCTTAGTGAATAACCTAGCAGCAACCTGCCAGCACGATTTCGATATGAAGCCTACTGCATTTAGGCTTGTTACCAAGGGAAACAAAAGCGATCCGTTAATAATTCTTAAATTTGCTTCTGCATCTGCCAAGGGAAAATTTATAAAAGCCATCAAAACGAAGAAACCTAAGCTTAATGATCTTGGCCTGAAAGGAAATTCATCTATTTTTATTTATGAAAGTATTACGACACGGAATCAGCAACTCTTTCACCATGCCATGGACCTGAAACGCAAAAAATTAATCACGTCTGTTTTTACGATGAATGGATTTGTTTTTATAAAGAAGAACAATGATGATTCCCCCGTTAAATTAGTGGATGCAAACCAGCTGCAGCATTTAGCCTCTGTAAAGTAGTAGCATTTGAGCCGAGTTAATGTCAGAATTGCATTTTGCGCATCATGCATATCACGTTAAAATAGGATTTATATTTACCTTTTTGTTTCTATTTTATATTTTATCAGTTCTTAACTTTTCTTTTTCTATATTTATCTAAGTTTTCTTTATTATTTTCTTTCTCTTTTGAATTTATAGTGTTTAGTATGTGGAATATAATTATTTCAGTAAATGAGTTTCGGTCTGTTGAAAGCACTCATGATTGTCAGCAGTATAGTTGTGGATGACAGTGCTATGGTTGGTGCCATGGATGAATCAGCTTTTATTAGTGAATTTGTGTCATTGAATCGTGGGGCTCTACATATCTGCCACCTAAATGCAAGGAGTCTCAGGTCAAATTGGGATGAGTTTGAAAAAGTTTTTTCTAATGGCGATATTGATATTATCTGCATTTCAGAAACGTGGTTGAATAGCGAAATTGATGATATTGTTGTAAGCTTACCAGGCTATTATATTATTCGTAATGACAGGACACATTCCATTGGAGGAGGTATTGCTATTTTCGTTAGAAGCAATCTGAAATGCTCCTTGGTTTCTTATTCTACTAGCAACTCTCCCATATGTGAGTATTTATTTATTAAGGTTAATATTGGTGCACAACCTGTCTTAATTGGATGTGTCTATAAGCCACCGCGCGTGTCAGATTTGTGTACTTTTTATGAAGTACTTGCTGAGTGTGCCTGTTTATTCTCCTCAATTATTATTGTTGGTGACTTGAATATAAATTTATTATTTGATAGTAGCCAGAGTAGAGGGTTGCTTGGTTTCTTTGAAAGCCTGGATCTTGAAGTCATAAATGTAGCTCCAACTAGATTTCATCAGAATGGAGCGTCGTTGTTGGACTTAGTCATTACCAATCAATCTCATAAGCTTCTGCTAACACGTAATTTGTCGATGCCGGGCTTAAGTGATCATGATGCAATTTTGTCCTCCTTTTCGTTTGAAGTTTGTAATAATTGCAACAATATCTTTCAATACCGTGACTTTAGGCATATTGATTTTCATACCCTGAATAGTGAGGTTAACAAGGTGCAGTGGACAAATATTTATCATATCGCCGACGTTAATGGCCAGGTGGAATTTTTTAATGATAACGTTAACGCCCTGTTTAACAGGTTTGTCCCGCTCAAGGAATATAAAAGCAAATTCAAATGTGAATGGATGAATAGCGAAATCTATTCATTAATACTTCAACGTAATCACGCGCATAATCTGTGGAAGCGTTATAAACACATCTCTCTTCGTGAAAACTTTATTAGGTTGCGCAACAAAACTACTCAAGCTATACGTTCAGCGCGAACGCATTTCTACTCTTCAAAGCTTGATCCTTCTCAATCATCCCGTACATTATGGCGTAATATTCGTTCTTTAGGTCTCTGTAAATCCAATCAACAAAGTTGTGATCTTGATCCAGATAGTTTGAATGATTATTTCTCCAGTGCCAATACAAACATGTCAAGCAATCCCCTCAATTCAGTTCTTCAAGGTCCTCATATTGAGCCAATTTTCTCCTTCCGAAATGTTACTAAAACTGAAATTATATTGGCATTTTCCTCTATTAAGGGGTTATCTACTGGAGCAGATAACATTGACTCTAAGTTCTTGAAACTTTTACTCCCAATATTGCTACCTTTTATAATGCACATTATTAATACCTGCATTACAACCTATACCTTTCCTTCAGTTTGGAAAGTAGCCAAAGTGCTTCCCGTTCCTAAAAGTCGACGCCCGTCCAATGTTCAGGATTACAGGCCGATTAGTATTCTGCCGATATTATCGAAAGTTTTAGAAAGACTGCTTGCTGATCAGATGAAACTTTATTTATCCAAAGCTAATCTTCTTTCCCAATCCCAGTCGGGGTTTCGTTCTAAACACAGTACTACATCTGCACTTCTCCATTTATGTGATGAGATTCGTATTAATGTTGAGAAACGTGAAGCCACAGTGCTTGTGCTTTTGGATTTCTCTAAGGCGTTTGACTCCGTAAATTGCGGGATATTGATTCAGAAACTCTCCTATTACTTTGGGTTTTCTTCACCTGCCTTACGTTTAATGGAAAGCTATTTAGCTGATCGTTCTCAAAAAGTTATATCTAATAATCGTACATCCCATTTAGTAAGGCTTCTTTCAGGTGTCCCCCAGGGATCTATTCTGGGACCAATTCTATTCTGTATGTACATTAATGATATTGAACTAAGTGTAACTAGAGCTTCAATTCAGCTTTATGCCGATGATGTTCAATTATTTCTGTCATCTCAGTTAAATGGGCTCCAAGATTGTGTTACCATACTTAATGAAGATATATCTTGTTTGGCCGCTTGGGCCAAAAATAATCAGTTGGTTCTCAATCCTTGCAAATCTAAATCAATTGTAATTTATAAGAATTCCATTGACACATCCTGTATGCCTCTGGTCCTACTCAATGGTTCCCCTATTCCCTTTCAAGATACAGTTAATAATCTTGGTATTATTTTCAATAAGGAACTAAAGTGGAATGAGCATGTTAATGTACTTACAGCTAAGATATACGGTGGCTTACGTTCACTCTGGCAGCAGGCAAGATATACACCACCTGCCTTGCGTAAAAAGCTCATTATTAGTCTAATAATCCCTCTGATTACTTATGCAGATGTGGTCTATTGCCCACTCGATTATAGAAGCAGATTAAAACTGAATGTTGCTTATAATTCTTGCGCTCGTTATGTTTATGGTATTATAAATAGATATCCCATAGTGTCTGTGACGCCTTTGGCAAAAAGTATTTTGAATTGCACCTTGGAAAATTACCTTAAATATCGCGTATGCCTGTACATTTTTAAAATAATTCATAACTTTTTACCTGAATATCTCCTTGCTAAAATTAAATTTTCTCAATCTCCGCGCTCGAATCAACTTGTAGTTCCACGCCATTTAACTGGTTTTAGTTCTAAGTGCTTCTTCATCTATGGCATCCAACTATGGAATTCTTTACCAATTTCAATTAAACGTCATGGTGCTTTCTGCAGGTTCAAACAATCAGTTTTTGAGTATTTTTCAAATTTATAAGTCATTGTAATTTTGCAATTTTTTCAATTTGATATATTCTCTTCTCTTCTCTTATTTCATATGTATTTATAATATATTTCTTTTCTATCTTTTTTTTTAATTTTCCTGGATTTTAGGATCAACGTGAATTTAATTTTAAATTTTAATTTTAAAGGTTTTATATACATTATATTATATTTTTTTTTTTTTTCTTTTCTTCTTACTTAATTTTTTTCCTCTTATTGTTATTATTATTAAGAGTAAACACAGGAAAACGAGTTTGTACTCATGTGTGTTTTAAATAAAAAGCTTATTATTATTATTATTATTATTATATTAGCTGTGTTCTTTTGTGTCCGTAGAGTAGGGCAGAACAAAAGATACACAAAAGAACGCCTCATACATTTTCATGAACACTACAAATAGTTCGCTTCAATCGAAAGAGCAATCTGTTTTCTCCAGTATATGGGAGCTCTAGAACAAGGCACACAAAAGAACACAGCTATTGTACGCATGTCAAAAGAGTAAAAACTCATTTCCTGCTTTCTAATTTTCTTATTTTACTTTCTCCTTGAAGAATACTTACTTCCAGTCAGTGTTGCTCCAGTGTTCTTGCTATTACCTAGTTGCTCTTAATAAATAAATGATGTCGCATTATCTATCTCTCTCCTATAAGCCAATACTTTAACACCAATTATTTTTAAAACTACATATAAATTCTAAGAAAAATACGTATCTATTAATTTTTATTATTTCGTTAATTTTCAGCACTTTGCTCTATAATTCATCTCTTTTTATGGATTGTTATTTGGCTGGGGTTGACTGCAAAGCGAAGATGGACATTCAAGTTGCCACCTATAGAGCAATACGGAATGACTTCCGGAGCTACACAACCTCTTCTGATATCAACACGCGGTCCAATTGGATGCAACCAAGAACCAAAAGGTGGAATCAGTACAACATCCAGTACAGATGGAGCAGAAGATACGATTTATTGGCCAAAACTAACGCCGAGTTCGCCAAAGCTTAAGGTCACCTTTAATGAAGTTACGAGTACGTCTGAAGATGTCCTGATTATCGGCGAACATGACGGCAAGCGGTAAAAGATCGTTGAAATCAAAGATTTAACGCACGATTTTTTACTTTTTTTTTTTTATACTCATAATTATTTTCTGTGTGCTCTAATAATAATTTTCAGTGTTGTTTCTATTCACACCTCTTTCATGTGTTTTGTTTTTGTGTGTTTTTATCACCAGGAATGAACAATTCTTAAGGATATCGGATTTCATCAAAGTATAAAGCGGGCAGGTATACCGATCTCTTCTGATGAATTGTTCATTCCTTACCTCAAGGTAGCATGTAATTTATGAATTTCACACACTTTGAAATCGGCTTAGCCGATGTTTTGTTTTCAAACCGTGTTAGTATCGCACAATGTTCACAGTTTCATGTCTCACAAAATTTGGTAAACATTAAGCAATTTATGTTCCGCTTGTCTCCTGTTTGTGCCTGCATCAGTCCTTCATAATTTATTAACTTTTGTTTGCAAATGGCTACCGCAAATATTCAACTAACGGCCATAAATTTTCTATTTTAATCAAACTATAGCAATACGGCCCGTGGAACCACGTTATGTATTACCAGTATTGCGGGGGAGGCTGATGACGGAGACTATGCCACATTAAGGAGCGCTCCTAGTGGAGTTGCCGGAGGAAATGGGGGTGGTGTTAATTTGTTGCATTTGAGTGAATACGATGAGTTACCTCCACCCCCGGTTCAATTGCTACCTTTAAACAATGGAGGAGGTGGTGATTTGGGAGAAGATAATACTTCAGAGGAAGGCAAGCTATTAGCTTGCGTGCGAGATGATAGTGTCACGTATGCATCCACAAGAGATCTGGAACCCCCGCAACCCCATCCATCATCAATTTCAAATATGCAGTCACCGCTTACCTCGCAGTCCTCACAAAATCATCAAATAAAATCACCAGAACATCTTGTCAGTCCTCTGGCGCCAGTTACGGTCACAGTTCACACCAACGAGGCGCACGTAAGTTAGTTTCTTTTCATTATAATTAACGTGAGTGTATAAATTTAGCTAATCTAAAATTAAAGGGACTTTTTTATTCATGGAAGAAATTTGTGCTAGAGATGTACTTATGTAGCTTTTAAAATTTCTAAATAAATTATGTAAATAAATGAAGAACTCCCTTTTCGCATAGATGGCATAAGAACTAGATGCCGCATGCAATATCAGAGCAAAGTATACAAATTTCATATAGCTGGGTGATTCATTCCGGAATAGACCACAACATTTGCAATGATGGATACGTCAAGTGATACATATTTTCTCGCATCTGCCGTATTGAGGAGGTCGATCAACTAAATACAAAACTGCTGTTAAAATAAGATTTGTTCTCGATACGCTCTAAAACATATTATGGTCCATTCCAGAATGCACTACCCATTTCACAATCTGTATATTCTCTCTACTCTCTGGTATACCATGCGATATCTAGCTCTTGTGCCATTTATGCTTTTCGATAATTACTGGAAATTGATGCAGGATATCGCTGTTTAACCTGTCAATATCGTTGGTCAAAGTAAAAATATAATTAAGTATATTGTTATATGGAGCATGAAAGTTCTTACCCAGTGGCTGGTACCCAGCAAACATTGCGAGGCCATTGCGAATCGCAAAAATATCACAAAGTGAAACATAAATTTCGCTAGTTAATTCAAATGAGATATGAAAGCGAAACGTCGAGCGGGAGCAAATGTTGACAGAACATTGATTCACTTTGCCTTTCTTTTTCGACAAAATGTATCCAAATGTATCCAAAGTGAATATAAATCTACTGTGGTACCCACTTATCTAATCCAGACTCCTATATATGTAGCCTCTCATTTTACCCTTAATGTTAATAAAATGTAATATTAATCGCTCACGTTTTACAAATTCACTGATAAAAATACAAACAAGACAAATTTCTGAATTGTTCACGTTGAAATGCAAACTCAGAATGGAAAAATAGAACCGAAAATCTTGAAACTATAAAATTTGCAGAAGTTCGGGAACAACACAAAACAGCGCACATACACGTGTTTATGTAAGATAAATAAAAGAGAACAGAATTTACCTTCGCGTTCGTTTCGCTTTTATGTCGTTTCGATAACATAAAGAATTCTAAGCTCTGTCGCATTTACTTTCATGTTTCGCATTGCACTTAAGTTTCGCTGTTGCGGACGTTGGCAGATTGTTTGCTTAGGGAGTTATATCAACGGAATTTTATGACAGATATTTATGCATTTTTGATAATCATGTGACCAATTCTTGAAAAATGTATTAAAAACTAGCTGACCATAGACGTTGTCCAGTCCAAATTTTAATAAATTTGTTTGTAATCGTTTTGTGAATTTGTGAAATGCAATTAAAAATTTGTAAACAACGTAAAAATGAGAGAAAAAAACGTATTTCTTGTTTTTTTCTCTGGCGCGTAAAAAATTAAGCTGATGGTTTTCCGACACAAGAATAGGTGATGCACTATACCAGCGAGAAAAATGGATTTCAAGGTTAATGCCACAAACACTCAATGACTGCTCTTGTGATTTATTTATTGTCTTGCGAATGCAAGCCGGCGCAAACTGCAAATGTTTAAAGTCGAATTGGATGTGTATCGGAATCATTGGGATGCGTGACATGAAAACCTCTTCTCCTTTGTACTTTCTTTTAAGGCTGAATAAGTTTGTAAGCAACGGGGATTTTGCCATTGCCAATGTCCAGTAATTGTTTTGAAAATAATTCTCCAGATTGGTTGTTCTGCAACTCGACACGCATGTTTAAATTTATTTTAAGTGTCTTGACGTGTTTCCATAAAACGGACGACTTAAAACATACGTTAAATTCATCGGCTGGCGTTGACCGTGTAATCATTGGCAATTGTTTTTTTCCTGCAAACTTTTGCAGGACCATAACGAACAAAACAAAAATGAATTACACATATAGTGAAAAATCAAAGTTTTGTATGGCAACACCAAAGGGGTAGCCCAATTTAATTTTTGAACTTGTATTTGCAATTTTTACGAAAACGCCGTGTACAAAATTTGAGCTCTCCACATCGACGCGTTCTCAAACAATTTCCAAATATATTGTGGAAAACCAAAGTTTTGTATGGCAACACCAGGAAAGGGTTACCCGATTTAGTCCATTTTTGAACGTGTATTTGCAATTTTTAAGGAAACGCCTTATAGAAAATTTGAGCTTTCTATGCCTTCGCGTTTTCAAGCAGTGTTCAAATATATAGTGACAACCCGAAGCTTTGTATGGCAACACCAAGAAGGGATTTCCGATTCCAATTTTTCTTATTCTAAAATTCTTCGTTATAAAATTAGCCAAATCGGTTCAGCCTATCCATTGCCGTCTTTATGTTCCAGGCTGTGACATCGAATTCTTTGAATGTATTAGAGTGGTACGATTTCGTACTTCCCTTGACATTTGAGGAGTGTCTTTTCAAAGGGGGATACTTACGTCCTAATCGTTTTTTCATAAAATCGAATAAACTGACTGGAGCAATACCAACAGCTTTACAGAATAATAGGAGGAATATATAGAAAGGATATGATAAGTTATCTAGAATATATTATTTTGAAAAAAAATTGACTATTACTTCCAGTAATATTGGCTTGCAAAGTTTGGAAATATCCCCTTTTGAATAAAAATCTTTATAATATCCCCTTTTGTTTTGTACCATTTTGTAAATATCCCTCTTTGTTT
The DNA here is from genome assembly GCA_963924295.1 of Dioctria rufipes. Classification (NCBI taxonomy): domain Eukaryota; kingdom Metazoa; phylum Arthropoda; class Insecta; order Diptera; family Asilidae; genus Dioctria; species Dioctria rufipes. The sequence goes on along the minus strand of OZ002741.1, from coordinate 104,536,151 downwards.
TGTACGTTTTTGTAAATATCCTCTTTTGATTTGTACATTATACTAGAATAAAATTATTAAAACATTTTGAGTATTCTTATCAGTTTTTATTTTTTTATTCTTACTTCTAATTTTACTCAAAAATATAAAACAGAAACTTCTCCCTTAAAAATTTATTTCGACTATTGAAATCGTACTGTAAATATCCCTTTTTGAAATGAAACCAAAGTAACAGTAATAATGTCATATTTTTTAATGTAAATATCCCCTTTTGATCGGAACAAGTGTTTTCAAGTAAGATTTCCTATGAGTTTATTGCATTTTGTTTCGGTTTACAGTGACGAAATCTTGAATTTCAGAGTAACGAATATAATCTCATACTTAACTTAAAAAAAAAATGAAATTTGTAAATATCCCCTTTTGAAAACACACTCCTCATTTGTTCTTATGGAAAAATGCATTACTTTCAACTTCAACTTTCTGCATAATGTAAATAAGCCTCCGTACTAAAAGTTTGATTCAGGAATTTTGTTGTTTAATTCCTTGTGCTTTTACCAGTATAAAAATCTAAATACCTTCTTTAAGAAAATTGTTTATATTTTCTCAGCCAAACATAGCTCTAAACATAAAAATGAAAAAATATGTTGAATTCTGTTGCCTTCATACCATAAATCACACTAGGAAGCAATCAGAGCTTTGTGCTTGCCTATTGAGGTATATGAAAAAAACGAGTCTTTCAACGTTTAACACACAGTAACTTCTTAAGTATAAGAAGGACAAAAAAACAATGTTAATAATATTTTTATATTATCCCATTAATTTAAAAATAAATAATAATCCAGTTTTTTTCATTTCAAACATGACTCAAAGTATTTTTTAATCAATGAATCGGAAGAGCCACACCTTCGTGTCATATTTTCACTAGTTTCGCTTTGCTCATTGCACTGTGAAACAATATTAATTAAGGTAATTCAAATATTAGCCTATTTTATAGGCAAATTTCTTGCCTTTATGGTAGTATAATTTATACATTTGGTTTTTATTTATTTTCAAACAAAAAAAAGATCTTTTCTAAGTAATATTTGCTACCACTTTGAAGTGAACTTTCATTTCTCTGTGATAAGACACACAGAGAAATGAAAGCTGATATGAGGGCGATCCCTGCAAACATTGCGGTTCAAAATCGAATCGAATACGAAGTAAATCAATTCGACTAGGTGAAGTTAAGCTTCGATATCGAATTCGCTTTCGACATGCTAGTGAATTACAGGAGAAAAAAACGGAGCACTATATCAAATCGTATTGGCGACCCGACATTGGTTCGCTTACTCGACTTTCTTTCGAAGTTCTTGTATGTGGTGGTAGTTCGTTTTGGATTCGATTTTTTTTAACAGTATGATATGATATCGACTTCTCTTGTAAAGCATTTTACAAATAGCAAGTAAATACGATATCGAATAAATAAATAATAAATACTCACCATAGTAAAACTTAATTTTGCACTTCACTTAATGCTTTAACGAATTCTTTGGAAATTTACATAAGCCGTATCGTAACTTCTATCTATTCGAATTCTCGGAAATTAAGGTATGATGCTAAAACTTCGTTTAAATTAAAAAAAATCGAAGAGATTTCGAGCTACGAGCGTTTTCTCTATTGAGAATTCATTTCGCTACGGCGGAATTTCGTCCAATTGTTTGCAGGGATAGAATCCAATACAAAAATATTAATAATTTTATTAAACAAAGTACTTAGATGTTTATACTGGTAAATGCACAAAGAATTAAACAATAAAATTCCTGAATCAAACTTGTTTATACTATACAGAAAGTTGAAAGTAATGCATTTTTCCATAACCACAAATGCTAAGAGAAGTATGAACAGTATGAACATGAACAGTGTAGACGTTTGAGTCATAGCCATTTCTTATGGCAAGATTCATGTTAAAGTCTATGGAAATGCATTATGGGCAGCCATCTCGATGTCCATAAATTTGACATTTATTTACAACAAAGATGGCATACAGGGAGAAATTCGGTTTGTATGTGTGCTTAAAGAGTGCTTTCTTGCATAAAATACCCAGCTTTACTCTCTTCTTCAAGCGAACATTCGTTCCATAATTTGCCTACCCCAATAATATGTGACAGCTTAAGCCATAATTTATAGAGATGGCGATGGCTGCAGATATGGAATGTGTAGACGCTGTGTTAGGTGTAAAGATTCGGATTTTGAAGGCTAAAAACAAAAATTATTAACAGGCAAGGACCAGCTGGAAAATTTAGTTAAAGTTGTAATTCAGAGTAAAAACAAAATTGAGTTTTTGGGATTTTTGGCGAAACCTCTTCTCCTCGGAAAATGTCCTTCATAAAAGAAAAGTTGTAGATAATAAAAAAAATCTGAAACTTTCATATAATGCATTTTTCAACATAACTTCTAATTTTCCGAGAAAATGGCGCAAAACCGATTTTTCGGTTTTTTATTTTTTTCTCTCGTAAAAATAATTAATTTTACATAAAATTTTGTGATTTTTTTGCATTGAATAAGCATGTTTTTCTTTTAAATCTGGAAAACAAGTACGAAAAAAAACCATTTTCCACCGAAAATTTTATTGGTGGTTTTTTCGATTTAAATGTTTTATTTGGGATCATTTTAACCGGCGAAAGGTCTACTTTGAAATGGTCTATATACATATATTGATGGTTTATTCTTCACGAAATTACTTAAAATTGAAAAAAATCACTGAAATGACTTTCGAATCATGATTTTTTCAATATTTTTTTACAGTTTTCAATTTTTTTTTTTTTGTTATTTCAATTTCAATATCAAAACTCTTTGCTGGGTCTTCATCAATAACGTCTTCAAATATTTCCTTGTCTCTATTTGAGCAGTTTTCATAAAAGTCGATTTGTTAGTTGCCAGTTGTTAATGTTCAAATCTTAATTCATTTAATGACATATCCATTTTTTATTTTTGTAAATATAAGTTGAGATCCATTTTTTGGAATAGTTATTTTTCTGCATCTTTTTTTTTAAATACGAGCTGGGCTTGATAAACTTTTGTTACTGAATAATGATTTTACTATTGTTTTTTTTTCCTTTTGTAACAAAACCGGAAGTTGTATCACAACCCGAAAAAGAGTTAAGAAATGCTATTATATTTGCGTACGTTTCGAGGTTGAAACAATTAGATGTATAAAATTAATAATTTTCATTGCCTGAGCGTGAGTTGTGGAAAAAAATACTGAGACCATTTGATTTTAGTTGATGCAGAACTAGTAGTAAAGCAATACCCTGGTTCACGGCTATGACAGTTTGATCATCGTGTTGTGCTAGTTCAATTTCAGTATTTATAATTAATGCCTCGACGTCTTCAGGAGCTTGCTTGCACAGAAATTCTCTGATTGTAATTTATCTGATATAGTTAGTTTGTATTAAATTTTGTTTGTTTTTTACTTTAATTGGATAATTAATTGTTACTTTAATTGGATAAATATTTCTCTTGCGAAAATGGTATTTTACTTATATATTGCTTCCACACAACTAGATGACTAAATAGGTAAATAGGTACAACTCCAAAACGAGCTCGGCTAATCTCTTGGCCCAGCCCCTCTTGGGAGGACACGTTTCGCCCAAAAAAAAAACACTTTCTACCCCTAAACACCTCCCCCATTGTGCTTAACTCTATTGTAATATAAGAAGATGACTTCGATCATTTCAAAAAGAGCTCCAATGATTTATATTACAATAGAGGTAAGCACAATGGGGGAGGTGTTTAGGGGTAGAAAGTGTTTTTTTTTTGTCTGAAATATGACCGATAATATCAGCAAAGACTATGGTTGAGTTTTATAAGTCGCTCTTTGTATGTTGCAATTCTTATACTAATTTACTGCGTACATAAGACTGCTTCAGTTGGAAGTTTATTTCTTTTAAGATTTGTATATTCACCAAAATGTATGCTACAGCGACGATCAAAAACATATTAAAGCTGTCATTCCATTTATGAAGAGGCGACTGACAGATTTGGCAGGCTTATTTAAATGTGTTAGATTTTTTAAAGATGTCAAATATATGTTCAAATAGAGGGTACTTCGACCTAGGTAGTCCATATATCAGGAAGTAATAGTAGAATAGAATAGAATAGAATAGAATTTATTAATGCAAAGACGTACACAAGATATTACAATCTTTTTTAGTACATTATTATGTGGTAAATGAAATAAGAAACTAAAAAACAAAAGCAAATTAAAAAGATTAACTTATAAAAGAATAATAAAATACTAAAAACAAAAATAAAAGAGATACTAATAAATAAACAATAGAAAAAAAATAAATAAAAATAAAAAATATAAAAAATATGTTAAAATATGAATGAGTAAACAAGCAATGTTATACAGGTAATAAGATAGAAAAAAAAAGACAATAAATGTGAACAGAAGAAAGACGATAATTAAAAGCAAGTTAAAATAATAATAAATAAAATAATAATAATAAAAATAATTGTTAAGTTTTTAAGGAAACAATAAAAGAGTGAAAGAACCAAACATCGAAATTGTTGTCAGCGCTCAGGGAGCTTAGGTCACTGGGCAGTAGCCCAGACAGAGAAATGACACCTCAGTAACCCCTTGAATATGCCGAAGCAACCGGCGTTTTGAATATTAGCTGGTAAGTTACTCCATAGACGAAAGATCTGAACATAGTAAGAATCCTCAAAGATGGCTCTGCGAAATCGTGGCATGACCAAATTTCGATTCCTGGCTGATTGAAAGAACTGAATATTATCAAGCAAATATTTTGGGGTGTTCGTGCGTAATAAATTAAACAAAAAGTAAAGCGCTTTTAGGTTGAGATACGTGGACAGTGAGCAACCAAGAAGCTGTAATTTATAGGGCGTCACATGGTCGAATCTGCGTAGGGCAAAGATAAATCTGATGCAGTCGTTGAAGGCAACTTCAAGCTTACGTCTACATATGCTGTCAAGCTTAGGAAACACTAAGCTACCAAACGTGAAGTGTGGCAAAAGAAGAGTTTTAACTAGCCGTAGTCGCATTTCTTTGCTTAATATATCGGCAGACAACCAAAGCTGCCGAAGTCCATAATAAATCTTACGTATAGAAGCATTAACATGATCACAGCATTTCATATTGGAGTTGATAATAATGCCTAGGTTTCTAACTGTATTCACTAATGTAAGATTAGTTCCGTTGAGCTCAGCTGCTGGAAGTTCATCAGTATGAAGACTATTATTGTGAACTATCATATATTGCGATTTGGATGGATTTAACTTAAGCTGATTGTTTACTGACCATTTGTGTATATTTTTGAGGTCGTTTTTTAAGCGAGCAAAACAGTCCTCTATTAGTCCAATAGGCCTATCTAGGTATATCTGAACATCGTCAGCATACATATGAATTTTTGCATCCTTTACAACTTCCGGTAGGTCGTTAATAAATATACTGAACAAAATAGGTCCAAGTACTGATCCCTGAGGAACTCCGCAATAGAGTGGTAGAAGACCAGATAGAGTGCTCTCCTCTTTAACTTGCTGCCACCTATCAGTTAGGTAATTCCGGATCAGTTGAACAGCAGAAGAACAAAAACCAATATTTGAAGACAGCTTATCCAAAAGCATATGATGATTAATACTGTCGAATGCCTTAGACAAATCCAAGAGCACAAGAACGCTAATGTGAACCTTATCAAGTGAACATCGTAGATCATTGGTCACTTTCAGTACAGCTGATTCACAGCTATGGTGAGAACGGAAACCTGACTGCCACTCAGAGAGAAAGCTCATATCCTCCAAGTACTCCTGTATCTGCGCGGCCATCAACTTTTCTAAAACTTTAGAAAAAAACACAAGATGCTAATCGGCCGCAGATCATTCATATCCTTCGGAGATATCTTTTTTGGAAGTGCCAGCACCGTGGCAGTCCTCCATAAGCGCGGAAAAGTTGAGAAGGTCAGGCAGGAATTAAAGACATGTAATAAATGTCTAATAATGAAAGGCAGAACAATTTTAATGAATCGCGGAGAAACTTCATCTGCTCCCACCGCATCTGATCGTATCGCATGGATAGCCCTTAATACCTCACTTGCATCAACACAACGGAAAGAGAAAGTTATTTCGTGTTCAGTTAAAGGAGAAGAGTGGTAAGAGAGATCTGCTTGATTTTGAGGAGCTGGGCAAACGGAAGTGAAGAAAGCATTTAGGTTATCCGAGTTGAATTCGCACACAGGACTAACCTCCTTTCCACTAATGCCGGCCCTCTTAAGATTTTTCCACAGTATCCTTGGCGACAAGTTGGGGTTCAATTTCGATGTAAAATACAAACGCTTTGACCTTCGAATTTCCGCAGTAACTCGATTTCGAGCCAATCTGTATAATTGCTTGCTGTAACTAGTTTTAACACGACGATGGGGCCGATAGAGATACTCTCTCTCAGTAATGAGAGTAGATATTTCAGCAGAAAACCATGGACATCCAGTGGCCAAAATGCGCTTTCTTTTCAGCGGAACATGCTTCTCATACAAATATTTTATAATACTCACTTAGAAATAAAAATTGTATAACAGGGGGGGGGGGGGGGGGGGGGGGCTCGGCCTCATATAAACCTTTTCGGAGTTACAGGATGATTACGAAAATATGCTAGTTTTTCACAAAGCAGCCTGTATCCTAAAAAGTACATTGTATGCACACCTTCCAACGACTGCTCAATCAGCCCAGTACTCTTCTCCTCTCAGGAGTTACGGTTATCTAAGCTAAAAATTCCAATTTTCTTACCTTTTTTACAAAAAGGTGGTTAACCTTTTTTTTTATAGAACCTGTAAAGTGTGGACTCCCTTCTTTAATTTGACTTATTACACCTACGTGCTATCTGTAGCCATTAAAGAATCATAATCTATTCTCAAACCTATTCTCGAAAGATAATTTATTCCCTTAGTAACTGAAAACACGTCATTTAAAAAATATCGTCTAATTTCAGTGTGAACTGAATAGGTTAAAAAAATTATACGGTTGCAAGCAGAAGTACACTGTTCAGTTAAGAAAATTAAGCTAAATATTATAGAGAATTTGATAACTACAAAAAAAAAAACATAATTCTGTGATTTTCACTGGATTAAGTATAAAGGATATACTAATTTTTTAGCGTTTTTAATACTATGCCAAAGTAATAGTTTAAGCTACCTTACCTAGAAGTGATGCGTTAAATTAAGAAGACAGGAAGATTTTGGTGAGAGTGCTTCTAGCCGCCTTGGCGTCCGTGCTTGGGATCTCTCGTTCCTCTGTCTTTAAATAAAAATAAAGAAATAGTTTAAACAGAATGTAGCTTAATTGTTTTTTTTTTTCACAAATTCGCTGATATAGCATTATCATTTTTCACACTTTAGTGGAACAAGAAAAAAGTCTTGTAGTGCACTATATGTCCTTGTAACTTCCTGCATTCGTCCATATTTGCTCCGCATCATACTGTATTATGACAGCTTTTATTTTCTTGAGAAATTAATAACGATATTCATTTTAATCAAACTCATATAAACATATAAAGTTAATAAAAAATAGTGTAAACTCATTTCTTTCTCCTCAGATTACTTCTAGCTTAACTCCAAGATGCCTAAGGCGTGCAGACTCAGGAGTTCCAAATGAAGCGTTAACACCACGTAGCGATACAACTTCGACTACAGAGAGCACAACATCACCCCCTGAACGTGCACCGTCAGAAACATCTAGTGGGGTACATTCAGGTGAAGAGCGAGAAGAAGTTGTTATCCGTCCACGTGTTGTTTGTAAAGCTACTCCTAAACCACCCCCACCAGCAATCCTAGAGGAGCCGTTCGGGCGTTCAACAAATATGAAAATGTCCAGTTTTAACAATGATAGCAAATCAAGTGCAACGCTTCCTCTGACACGAAATATTCCTGAGCAAAGATTCGATTATACCCACTGCAGCACGATGCCTCTACCAATCGGTTGCCATCAAAATCATTATAAACCACAAGTGTATACGCCGACTGCATCCAAACAGCAGATTTTGCACACAACCCTTCCAAATGGAGTACGGTATTCCAATCCGCACTTCTTACGGCGAATACCACACATAACGAAAGCGGAATCACCGTATGGCCATTTAGGACTGGGTGCTGGACATCACACATTCTCAAAACTACTGCAGGATCCTCTACATAGTTTGGCAGCGACATCAATTCCTGAAGACCGAGATTCTGCCAATTACTCCATGTCATCGGAACATGAATGTGTTTACGCCAATGCTCCACACATAGATAAGCCATTCTCGTAAAGTTAAAAGTTTACGTAACATACAGAACTATGCACAAGTTAATTTTACAGTTTAGAATCCAATGCTTTCCATTGTTCCATAGAGTAGAATAGGCCAAAAAGTTAGTATTCGTACATACTTTCGTTATCAAGGTTAGTTTTCCGATCTTAATTTCTTCTCAGATAAGTTGTAATTCAAATACTCAAAACAAATGAATTTACGCAACAAAGAGCTCCACCGAATGGTCCAAAATGTAGTTTCCGTGTCTAATCAGTAGTTAAAAAATTTAATAAAATTATATATAAAATAGCTCAGCAGACTGTAGAGCTTATCAGGCGATGTGAGAAACAGGTAAGTGAGAGTTTTATACACGACAACAATTTACATTTAATAAAAAGATAATATATAATTGTATTATACACAGTGAAAACCGCTACACCTGTTTATATATTTTTGTGTAATTTTACACAGCTTTTTAATAACATTTCCTTCCATTACTATTTCCTATATAGACATAGAATTCCAAGCTCTGCGATATTTGAAAGGTAAATCTGCGAAACTACAGCGAAAATAAATAAATATTCCGTAGAAGAAATACAATTCTCAATAAATGTTGGTGATACTAACGACTCATATTTATATTTAAGAGCAATAGAAAGTTTACATTGGTCATGTTTAGTGGATATTAAAAATTGATTTGACTTTCAATAATGCAAATAGTAGAGTCAAATCACTTTTGTATATAAGGTATTGAAATTTTATCATGTTTTTTGAAGTACCCTGTATTTTATAAATTATTATATCTACGGCTATGTCGGCATTGCATGGAACCCCTTGACCCGTATAAAAACACTGGTAAATAGAATTCAGTGAGTCAAAAAACTTTTGTATACAAGTACTTTTCCAAAAATCTGACCTGTTATTGTTTTTTATGTGTAAATTCAATATAAGAACGAATTCACAAAATTTCCCAAGACTTTGAACCTATTGAAAGGAGTAGAACTCATTCTTTTTTTTCAGTCAGGAACCATAAGGTTTAGGAAGTAGTAACATGTTATAAAAGATTCTTGCTTCTTTCAATTCTATTGATAGCGTGCTTGAAAAGTGCCTCTTCCTATTTGAAAGAAGCTTGGTCTGTTTCTCAGAAACAAATTGTCTTAAAACTGCGGGTAATATCATGTCAATGAATTCAACATTAAAGTTTCCAAATAATGCAGTCCAGTGGGGGGAAACCCAATCATCTTTTTTAATTTTTTTATTTTTGGCTTCTTGTGTGTGGTCGCACGTATAAGAAAATTTCTGCAATCTGCCACTAACGTGACATCTATATTTCCGTGCCATCTCTATACTACATTTAACTGGGGCTTCTGTCATTTTAAGACACACAGTAGCATTAAATAAGTAGAATTTTTGCAGAAAAATTCCGACATCTGTCGATACAAGTTTCGGTTCATAAATAAGTGTAAAGGCTCAGAATTAAATATCGTAGTCCAACCAGATACAAATTCATAATGCATTCTTCAGTCAGTTACTTAGATAGCAATGAGTTTTTTCAATGAACAACTGCCACAGTATATTCATACAGTAGAACACCTCTGTCAAAACTATCACATGAGTGGGATGCTTCTATAATGTGACTATACCTTCTCTTCCAAATGTTTTGATCTAGTACACGGAGAAATTTTTAATACAAAGGTTCATATGTGTCGAAAGTGGAAGAAAGAGAATTTATGGCATGCATAAACTTGCACTAGAAGGAGAGAGTTAAAATGGTAAGCAAAGCTAGCAGTAGAGCTTCAATTTGTGTGATATTATCCATGGTGGTTTGGGTTAGGGTAAGAGGGGTGCTGCTCGAAGACCAGCCTGCATCACTTTGACCTTCAGTGGGTCCATTGTGCCTCTTGATCTCATGGGATAACCTTTAATGCCTAATCTAGAATGCATGGTAAAACCACGTCGTCAAAACGACGTGGATTTTTTTGTTTGCTTCCCACTCTTGCATTTGAAAATTCCTACTTGCAAAAATGTTTCTTCTCTTTCATTCATTTTACGACATGAGCACGAGTTTATGTGTAGTAGTTAATCAGCAAAAACGATGTAGTAATACCTCAGGTGTATTCAGCATAACTTAGAACCATGTAGGGGAATTTAGAACAAAACAGCTGTAAACTGGAACTTGTACTTTCAGTCTTGAATGCAATATTTTATATTATTCGACTTGTCCCAAACGATTTCTTAGTTTACTATACTATAGTATAAATTATTGATACCAAATACTTCCTTTGATATAATTCTGTAATGAAATCAAGAAACCAATTACATTTATGATAATTGACAGGTTAACAGCTATTTAATTTGGCAGCTTACCACTACTTACATATTACGTGTATTTATATGCATTCTTCAGCAAACAATATCGTTTTGACGACGTGGTTTTACCATGCATTGTAAATTAGGCATGAACCTCCATAGATCCATCCAGCTTCCCAAAGGAATCTCAGGATACATCTCAACTCTGCAGCTCCCCCAGACTGGAAAATAAGTAACTACCCAATATTAAATATTCATAGTACCTTGTAGAGAAAAATAGACGCTATGACTGACTATGACTTTTTAATTTAATTGCGAGTGAATTAACCAAATATTCACCTCAATAAGTGGTAGATATTCCTAAAAGTAGTCCAACACCTGTCATTTCGTCACACTTCACTAAATATTCAAATCCTACTTTCTTTTAAAGATTCGAATTCTTTTTGTTCCCATAATCGTAAAGGCCTTTTTCCCTGAAAATATCCGTAATTGCTGTCCCGGTAATAAATTTAATAAGATATATTTATTAAAATTTTTTTTCTTCGAGCGAAGTGCCAAGCTATAGTCATTCAGCTTGGTAGAATTGTCAAAATGCTCACAAACATTATTAAAGCCATTTTGCAAATTACACTGTCCACGGAATTTTTAAGGTAAAGCTACCCGCAGAGAGACTTTGGCCTTCAGAGTTCAATTTTTTGGTCTCTGGAGACCCAGAGATCCGTGTATATACTTCGGAGATGCGAAAAATCTCTAAAGAGCCCATATTCTCTAGACACTTTTTTGGTCCCCGATGTCCTGCCGTGTATTTTAAAACAAACACATCTCCAGATTCGGTCTCCGGTCTCCGAAGTTTGTTCATTTGTCATCACCAGGTCTCTCGGAGACTATTTGTGTGCTATTGTCAGTTAAGTGTAGGTTAAGAGTTTGCCAAATTGTTACAAAGAAATTAATAATTAATGTAATGTATTTAGGGCAGAAAATTTGCTTCGTCAATAAAGTTCTGGTTATTTAAAAAAAAAACAGAATAAAACAATAACAGAAATTTCTTGAGTTTATCCTGTAAAATTTGTACACCAAGGATATAGTTTTTTAAGCTTTTTAACCTTTCTCATAACATAAAAATATTAATAACTTTTGAGATAATTCTTTCTAACAATCTCTTGCTTGATAATTAACGAAGATCTCTAGAGACCAAACTTTAAATTACGTATACACTTCGGAGACGTGTCTCTAGAGACTTTTTTATTATGAGTTCTTGAGATCTAATTTTTTGGTCTCCAAAGACAAAGGTTTCTTCCCGGCTAAACATTTCGGAGTTTTTAATCTAGCGGAGACTGGAGACCAAAAGTCTCTCACCATGTATCTTTAACTATACATACATACGGTAAACAGCTGTAGTTCATGGAACAATACATGCATAAGTACTTTTTCCGAGATGTCTACTTACTTAAAACTAATACTTCTCGTAGATTGTGCAACTAGCTACTGTATGCTCATTTACTTTCGTATCATACTAATGAAAAAATATATTCAAAGCAATTGAAGGGTAAGTCTTTAAGAGACTAAAAACAATGTTTTCAACCCATTTCTCACCTTAGTGTGTAGACGGAATCATATTGTGGGTAAGTGTGAAGTAAAGTATGAAATGAAACAAAACTTAACGATTTTAAGATTTAAGGTATATTTTTTTAGAATTTATGTTGAAAAGGAAAAAATAAACGACAAAATTCCAGGTTCAGTTCTTCCATGGAAACTAACTTGAATGTCGCGATTACTATCTTTAGTGCCTACATAATAAACAATATTTCTCTAAGACTTCTTCTGTTTTGTAAGTCAATATTTAAATCTGACATGTCCCCGAAGTTTTAACTTGAAACGTTGCCTTCAGATTCAAAATTTATCCAACAAATTCTTTCTCTCTAGTAGAAAAATTTAACATACCCTTCTGAAATTGCTTCTTTTTACTGATATCCTAAAATACCCTTGCGTTTCCCAGAAGCTTGTGATTGCTTTCGTCTCTCTTTGGTGAATCAATAGTAATAGAACTTCTGATTTATCCATTAGATGTCTCTATTGAAGATAGTCTTGCTACTAAGAGGAAGTTCAAGTGCCAATGAACTCGATTTTTGAACTTGTTATTGTTCTTGATTTGGATGGAATATCAGAAAGAACAATTTATATACTACCATTCTTGTAGATGAATGAATTTGTCTCTACGAGCTTGGCAAACGTCTATTAAGCTAAACTTTTTCTACTCTTAAATAATATTAACACACAAATTAGCCAGCCCGTTTTCTCTGACATGAACATCGAAACTACTCGTTTTCCTTCAGTAGAACATGTTGTCCCCAGAATAATCTATTTAGTTAATGTTTTAAACCCTTGTTCCAAAAACCAAAGGCGGCGCGCTTTGAACATTTTAATAAATTGCCATAAAATGAAAATACTTAAAAGGGTCTAAAAGGTTTTCTTTTTGTCATATTTTTATTTATTTTTATTTTATTGAGTAGTCCTTCGGTGCAGTTTCGATGCTTACATTGTGTAATAGCAGACAAACCAAGGATTAATATGTTTGAAATGGTTAATTAACATGTAGGAAATGGTTCGAGAAATTTCCGAGAGGTGGTACCACTTAGCAATAATATGGTTTTAGTCATCCAAAAATAACTGTTTTTGGCGCCAAATCTACCGAAAAATGAGGTGGAAAAAAAGTAACTATTTTTTTTTGTTATGTACTCGCTTAAACCTTTCTGAAAAATACCCACATGCCAGGGTATGGAAGAAAGTAAAAATCAAGACTTTTTTATAGGCTTGGAAAATGTTCAAACACGGGCGTCGGCGCAGAGTTTGAACGAAAGTGCCAAATTCATTCGGATAAAATTTCAACGACAAAGTAGATATGTAGATCGCTGACTCTCGCCATGTTCGTGAGTTTTCCAAAACCGCCGGCAAATGACGGAAAGTAGGCGTGCAAAGTTTTAATAGCTTTTTCAATAGATAAATGACATTTCATCTTCCTGAAATTTCTTAGAGATAATCTCCTAACAAACGTGCATCCATAAAAAAAAATAATATATTGGATTCATCGAAAATTCGTAAAATAAGTTTCGAAATGACAGAATTTTGTCCGTTATATATTAAATTTCGCAAAGAATTTGGGAAGAGAGGGAAAGTATGCTCCAAAAATCAGAAAAAAATTATAAAAAGTAGCAAATGGAATTTCGCAAATCGGAAATTATTTAGTCGAGATTTTGGGTGGGGGTGGTTCGCTCCTTACAGGTTACCTTAGGTATACGGTGACTTTAAAAATTCATATCTCAAAAACGAAGCCGAGCACCATCGCATTTTTTGTACATATATCTGTCTAGCTGGCTAGTTTCAAAATCAAAATAAAAAAAGTGCTAAGATTCCTCAATAGTAAATAATACTATTTATTGAAAATAAAAATGCTATCATTAAAAACATTTTTTTTTGTTCGGTGCTGCTATATTTTTTTATAAAAAATATAATGCATTAAAGCGATAAAAGCTCACGATTCTGTTTTCAAAAGCTCATTGAAACATAAAACCATAGAGAAGCAATAACAGAGTAGAAAAATATATGGCAGCAATATATTCCGCCGATTTTAAAAGGGCTCTTTAAAAGAAGTTTTGAATTGACTATGATGATAATTCCAACTTTACTCTGCTAAAAACAAGAGAATTTTGCCGTTTGCACAATTACCATTATTCACTTTATTTGCTTTATAATGATACTAAACAATTTGAGCTTTTCAAAATAGCCAGAAAAGGGCTTGGTCTTTATTATAAAATGAACTTTCTTTGCAATAATATCATAATTTTGGTAGTTATTATCTCTCTATGAAAATAACAACTTTCAAACGAAAATATAGTATCACTTACCTCTCCTTTTAAAACATGATTTAGAAGACATGTTGGATGAGTATACTCCGCTTTCCATTAGGAGCGAGATGTACTTTAGGCACGATGGCGCTCCGCCGCATTACTCTACTTAAATACTAAATAAGAGTACCACTACCTTCAGAAAATTATAACCAAAGCAATTGTGGGTCCAGCCATAAAAGGCCCTACGTACCTACATACCTGTGATTATTGGTTTAATGCAATTTTATGATCTGGCTTGAATCTGCCAATAAACCTCCAGTGATAAAACCGATTCAGGTATTGGCATGCGGTTTTTTTTCCAGTGATAAAGGGTAGTAGGGGCATTAATAAGAAGCAATAAATTTGGGTTACATGGAAGAAAGTTTTTGAAATAAATAACGGTATTTATGAAATTTGTGTATAAAAAAAATCAACATTTAGGAAATATTTGAGAATAATTTAAAGATGCTTAATTAACAAATACAGAGAAATACATTTTTCGACAGCTACTATTCTTGGCTATTTAATAAGCCAACAATAACCAAAATCTATAGGGTGGTTCAAAAGTTATAGTCATTTATTCCCATCAGGGTTCACGAATATTGGCGAAATCTTCAACTGGCCACAACTCGGCTGCACTAAGGAAAAACACAGTAACTATCAAATTTAAAAAAAGTGAGTTAGACACAAATATGCATTTACTGTGCTGATATCTACTTTATTGTATCCTCAGTTTCGCCTAAAAGCGGTCCAATTACGAGATTTTTCATTCGCACACAGTAACTGATTTTCTGGAACTCAACCACCAATTCAAAACACAGTAAATGATAACAACTACAATAAAACACAGTATGTGCATGGCATATACTGTGTTTTGTCATAGTAATAGTTGTTACTGTGTTTTAAAAATTGGTCTGATAATCTGTTTTCTGAATTTTGTCGATCTTATGCCACAGTATAACAGAGACTTTATATGGAAAGTCAAGAGTACAGACAAGTTTGAAGCTGAATGCATGCGCTGAAAATATACTTTTCAATTCAGCCACCCTTCCTATATGTATACAGCCGAAGGCTCATACTCTGGTAGGGAGAAAACGAATAGACCATAGACCATGAAATTACTTTTCTGGATTCCAGGGTTAGATTTACGGTGGAATGTCGAGGGAATATCACGTGAAGGAATTTTTAATACAAGTGTATTCAGCTGCAGGCTATGCTACTTGGCTCTACTGGATACTTTCCATGTAAATTGCGTAATCATTTTCTTTAAGTCTTTTTCTTGCATGTTTAAACGTGATTGAATCTGTAACGGTATATTTTGTTATAAGTTTCATTGTGCGATTCTGCATTTAGTGAGTCAGTGGAGGTTGTGACAAGCATAGAAAGTTATTTGTATTAAATAATTCTTGAAAGCTATTAATGATATGGATAAGTTTAGTTCGAGAACACATTTTATTGTGAAAATGGCCCGTGAACAAAAAAAAGATCAGGTATACTATAATATACTCACGATTTTTTTGTTAAGAATACATATATAATTTATCACTTTATAATTTTGTGGTAATTTCAGTGTTTTGATAATAGCTTCGTTTGTCCTCCGGTAAATTACGAGACTAGTTTGTATTTTCTCGGAAATACAGAAAGCAAGGAGGAGTTAAGTAGATATATTGATGAAATAAAATCTAAGTTACTGGGGTCTGAAGGAGATATTTATTATGACGACTTACTAAGTCCTTTTGATAATAGTGTCGCAGATAAAGATTACATTCCATCAGAAAGTAACGACTCCCACAAAAGCGATTATTCTTCTAGTGCCTTACCTAGGAATAAAAAACCAGCAGTTAGACTATTTAGGTCACTACCAGAGAATGAAAATGAAGGATGTGAGGTAATGCACATTTTAGACTAAGCTATTGTTATCCATAATGAATAAAATATTTTACCAGTTACATGTACAGAGAATAGAAAATGATCAGCCAAATAGTCTAGATACGAATACGAAGGCTAAAAAGCGATTATCTTTTGTAGAAAAGAAAGAAAGAAATAAAAAAAAACACCCTATCCGAGCGAAATGTCAAGGTAAGTGTAGAAGAAGCTGTGACAAATTAACAGAAGAAAATCGAGAAGATATTTGGAATAGCTTTTGGAATCTTGACTATTCGAGTAGAAGGAAATGGTTGAGCAAACATATCAAACTAATTCCTGTGAAAAAGAAGTCAATGTCAGCTACTCGCAACAAATCACAGAGTAGGAGATTTTCGTTACCTCACCAAGATTTAACAGATATGTCAGTTTGTTGCTTAACGTTTCTAAATACACTAGGCTACACGAATGACTCTGTTATAACTGAGCTAGTTGCGGCCATGAAAAAAGATCTTTGTGGTAGCATGATTAAGGAATGTAGAGGTATTCAATCGAAACAGAAGTGCGATCGTGAAGTAATTAAAAACCACATTGAGTCCTATCATCCATGCGTTAGTCACTATAGGAGACATAATGCTCCAAATGTAAGGTATCTCCCTAGAGAGCTAACTGTAAAAGACATGTATGTAGATTTCAACGAAAAACACCCAAATATCTGTAAGAGTGAAACCTACAGGAAAGTTTTAAAAACAATGAACATATCGCTGTATCAACCAAAGTCAGATATCTGTGAGATCTGTGGGACTATATCCATTAATGAGAATGAAAATGACAATTATAAGGATAATGCGACAGGTGACTCTGAAAACCATCGCCTAAATGTCAAAAAGTCTATCAGAGAGTATAGGTTGGATGTTGAAAAATCCGTGACTGCTGAAAAAAAAGATGAAAATATACGGATTTTTTCAATGGACCTTCAAAAAACTATGCTGCTTCCGATGATGCCACAAATTAAAAGTAGTTTCTTTATTAGCAGATTGGTTGTTTTCAATGAGACTTTTGCTACTCTAAACAAAAATAGCACAAGAAAAAGTTATTGTGTTTTATGGCATGAAGGGTTGGCTGGAAGGAAAGCTGAGAACATTACCGACTCCATTCTAAGAGTGATTTCTGAAGAAAGAGATGCCAAAGATTTCATATTTTGGTGTGATAATTGCACGGCTCAAAATAAAAATTGGATACTTTTCACTACGCTTGTTAATGCGGTGAATCAACCCGCTGGTCCAAACCAGATAAATATAAAATATTTGACAAAGGGACATACACATATGTCTGCAGATGGGGTTCACGGAAACATCGAAAAAAAAATTGGTAGAAAAAGGAATATTTATGATTTCCAGGAGTTGTGTGAAGTCGTTGAGAGTTCACGTAAAAATCTGCGTGTACTCGAACTTAATGGATTTCACGAATGGAAAAGTGAGAAACTAAATACTGTAAAAAGTGCTGATCCACTGAAGAAATTCACATTGAGATCACTTGTCGAAGTCAAATTCTCTAAAGGATCCAGGAAACTGGAATACAGGAATGATTTTGATGAAGATTTTAAAGAAATTGAATTTCTGAAAAAGAAATTCACCGTACCTTATATGGCCGAATATAGCAAAAATCGTGGTACGACATCTTCAAAAAAAGCAACGATTTTGAATCAACTGACTCCACTGATGCCAATCAATAGAAAATTATTCTGGGAAAGCATCGATTCTTCGGAAACTTCGGAGGACCTAGTCTGTACAAGAGAATAAACATGTTCTGCATATCAAAATAAGTATTACTTTTGGAATTTTTTTGTTTTCTTTTTCAATGTGTCTTTCCATGTATTTCTTCCTTTGTAAAATTTGAATATATATTAAAATACTGGAAAATGTTATGTCTCAAAATTACAACTCCCTTATTTAAAACACAGCAGGAGACATTACTGTGGTTATCTATGGAAACATTATCATTTGATTACTACAATGCTCATTGTAAAACACAGTAATGTTCCTTACTGTGTTTTTCCCTAGAAAATTAAACTGAATAATTCAAAACATTTATAGCAAAAACCTAATTTCATGTTGCCAAGTGGGTTATTTTTACGTATATAAGCCTATTGTTTTGTTTAAAAGAATGCCCAAGGTAAGCTTAACTTACGACAAAAAAATCAAAACTCTGTTGCTATTAGTTTTCTGAGGCAGGAAAATTTCACAAAATGTCATTTATCTCGAAAAGTAAAAAACAACAGTTACTGTGTTTTTACTTTGAGCAGCCGAACTCCTAAAGGAAGGCTTCTAGGGGGGTGGGGGGGTATGTGGAACAATTTTTTGATCTTACCTTACCTCAAGGAATCGCGTGGTATACCGGAAGGTATCTTGATCAGAATCACCCTGTATTAGTAATCATAACTTTTTTACTGGTTTTGTTTCAATCACTTCCTCTTCCAACTCAAGATCTTCCATACTCAAGTAAAAATTTATCTACTTGGTGCAGCATTCTTACGTTATTATGCACCGAACTCTGGAAATTTCATAAATTGTAGAGTTTTCTAAAGTTAATTAAATATGTACATTCAAAACTCCGATATCTCTATTTTTGACACGTTATTATCTGAGTTTATGCTTTTTATCTTACTATGTGCAGCTTTGAGCTCGATAATACGCATAGATTTGACGCAATATTGTACTAACTTTTCGTGTTTTTAAAATTTCAGTGGTAAGCTTTATTTAACATTTGAATCAGAAAAAGCGGTTGCACCGTTCTCGAGATAATTTTTTTGAAAGTGACGTTTCATCGTAAAATCACGAAATTTCTATTTTGGTATTTCGTACAAAATCGGAGATGATGGGATCCAAAACAAGATGTTTTTAACAGTTTCGTTTGGAATGGCTGTATATACATATAAGGCGTTTCCGCCACGGTAGTCCATAGGGAAAGAGGATATAGTACTCACCTAGTCAAACAAAAAATTGTATGGTAGCGGTGCGTGACATATTATCCGTTTCGGAATTACAGGGTGATTAAGATAATATGCTTGTTTTTCACAGAACTTCATGGCCTTTCCAATGATAACCCTTTTATTGTAACTGTATTTGGCAGAAATATTCCATAGACAAAAAAACTATTTGGTGTTGATGTGTTTTCAATTGAAAGATATTGAAAACGAAACAAATCGTTTATAAGTGCCAATAAAGACTTAACGATAAAAGTAATTATTTCGCCAACATAATCACCCTTCATTGGAAGTTTGCCCTTTACATTTTACACATGAAAATATTTCTGGCTTAATTCTCCTGGACATTCCAAGAATCGATACGGAGGTCGTACTTCTGATTTCACGTATTCATGAATATAGGTTTCGTATGCTATGTTTGGAATACACTACTGCAGTTAAATCAATATCTGAAAAATTTTATGATCACCTCGTTTATTTGAGTTGATTTTATCTTTTTCGATTTCGTTTTTAATTTCATAGGAACTGCTAGTTGGTGAATGCGCTCTGTCTCTGAAATATTCCTCGTGCCGTTGACCGCCAATTAGCGGTCGTAATGCATACACAAATGCATACAAAAATGCAATGTTCTTGGCGGCAAGTTAATTTACTTCTTTTAATGCATTTTAACGAGTCATTTCAGCGTGAACTATTATAACCACTGTTGTCTATTAATTTTTATTGCGGCGCTAAGTTATGCTGATTACTTGGTTAAGATTTAATCTTAAAATAACTTTTGATTGCGTTCGTCAAGCTTTTGAATAACGAAATTAGTAGTACATAATATAAAAATATTGTGAAATGAAATATGATATTTATTCATTATTACAAAAAGCCATAAAAGTTCAATTTAAACTATGCCTGAAAATATGGATGGATGTGTGGACTGGGTGTGATGATGATTATTGTACCTTCAGTCTACTTGTGCTGGTCTAGAGGTTGCGATATGCAGCCCACCAGTTCCAGCAAACTGAGGACACGGTGTGAGGACAGTCTTGGAGGGCTGGCTTCTTGTCGGACAGTTCCGGCGCTTCAGGAATTATCTTCGTCCAAAGGGAGTCCGGGACATCTGGCTTCTAAACAAGCTGTGCTAAGGAGCCTACAACTTCGTCAAAAAGGACAATATGTGCCGGCTGGTACCGGACATCGAGTCCTTGGAGAACGCAGGAAGGGCCTGCAAAAATGACGGTCTTTTGGGATGAGCGTCTGCAAAGACAGTTTTTGGGGATCAAGAAATTTCTTGAAAAAGGTCGATCATGGAGGATGAGCCTCTGCACCGACAGCCCTTGTGGAAGGACGATCCTTGAGGATGTGTGTTTGGCCAGAAAATTCTTGAGGACTGCATTCGGTTTCTGTGGCGGTTCCTAAAGCTAAGGAAGGAAGCAAGATTAAAGCAACCCTGCGGTAATAAAAAGCCTACAATGGAGTTCTTCAATATAATGGTCCTTTATTGAGACGTCTAGCTTCTGGTGAAGTTTGTGCAAATTTACAATCGGGATGATTCGTCTGGAAGCTGCTTACTTTATAATTCTGATCAAAATAGTCTTACGCCGCACAAAGTAGTTTTTTGTGATTTGGAAACTACCTGAGTACTAAAGTCAATACAGAGGTTCATTTTAATCAGGCACATGCTGTGACAAGAGTGTGGCCGTGTCGCCTAAGATGGATGGTAACTTTGAAATACTGCAAAGTTAGCAGCCCTTCATCTATCCATTCCGATCCATGCCGATTATTTGCTCGCATTTGTGCTTCATCGAAAATATGTTTCCCTTGTGAAGCTTTTTCCATGGACCACTATAGCCCGTGCCACGAGAACTGAGCTATCAAGGCCAGCAAATTTCAGGTTGGGGTTTCAACAATTTAACCTGAGCAAAATTTTGAAATCTTTCCATTAAAAATAAGTTATTTTATAGATTTTCTACAAGGTAAGATAAGTTTCACCTCACAAACATGTTTTATATTGCATTACTTAAGTTAGAGAGCTTATCTGCAAATAAATGTGCTTATTTTAATCAGTGATATGACGATATTCTTACTATACATCTGCAAATACACTACAGCTATTTCTTGGTCTGGTTTTTGATTTAAAAAAATTGCTGATTTAACTTTATTTTCTATTCTATACCAAAACCTCTTGGGATTTCATTAATGAAGCTTACTGATAAAATACTTTTTTTTTTAAATCATACCGATCTCCATTTAAAATATCTCTCTGGCTTAAGCATCTCCACAAATAATAGAAGTATATAATAAATATGAATATATATAAGAATAAATAAAATCATTTTTAAAATTAAAGCTTTATTGGTAAGTGAAAGCTTTTTATTTGCGACACAAGCCAAAAACCATTTTGAAGTTCTTCATGTAGCCGCATCAACAATTTATATACATTCTGTTTGTAAATTATAGAATTAGAAATTACTTTTAGAAGTTCTGTGACGAAATTTATTTACAATAAATAATTTTTTGCAAGAATGAAAGAAAAGAAAATATTATGAGGTCATAACTATTTATTAAAATTAGAAGCAAATACAATAGTAATTCAAAAATAACAAAGTTTAATTTTTTTTTAATGGCAATGCCCTTTGAAGGCTCTTTTACCATTTGGAATATACACAAAAATATAAACTTATAAACTTCCCTCTGGTGACCTTGATCACTTGGTTTTATGTATGCATTATCAGTTTTCTTTAACATACTAACCAATATCTTATCAAGTTCATTCTGTTAACTTATATTTTGTAAATTATACGCGTGTCAGTTTACGGTTAATATACTTTACGGCATTATAATTCATTAGGTACCCTCCTTAATAGTTATTCAGGCATATACTCAAACATATATTATCGATTGTCTTTAGAATTTAGAGATCAAATTTACTTTAAATGGCGCGAAAAAACTAGAAAAAAACATAAATTACAGAAAAGAAGTCATAGTCTAAAAATTAATTTTAACATGATTTTAGGAATTGGGGTTTCTTGTACACCATTATTGAGAATTAGATTGAATATATATTTGCCATACATTTTTAAATGCTGTTTCCAACCACTAGATAGCGTTGGCGTCATTCACACTCTGTACTCGAAATATAAACCTTTCTGCGTATGCAGCACTTTTTCTTGACATAATATGTATCTATTGAAAACAGTTTAAAAAGCTCATTCCCAAAAAAAATTGCCTACTTTCTGGCATTTATTGAAGTTTTTCACTGGATATGCTCAATAAAAAGTGCGATAAACGCAGAAAGGGTTACATTTTGGGTACAGAGTGTGTTATTGTGTTATTTTAAAGCGAAGCATTTAGGCTCTTCAATACAATATGGAAAATTGGTGTTGATGACTTGTTTTTTGATAAACACTAGTAGTATTAGTAATAAGTAGTTAAATTACAAACAAAAACGATTCAAAATTACGAAATTTAAAATTTGTTGAGCCATAACTTCAAAACGGAGAAGAAGAGAAGAAAAATTTATAGACCATTGGAAAGGTCCAAAAATTATCAATCTAAATCGTGATTATATAGTGAAATATTCAGAAGTTACAGGGTGATCTCTAAAAACATACCTAAATATCTTTAAGTCCAGTTATCTTGGAAACAGTTAGGATTCTCCCGTACCCCCTCCCCACATCCATACAATGTTCTGCTTGTCTAGGCATGACCTATCCAAAGCCTTTGGATGTAACACCACATACAGGACACCCTGAAGGTATCGAAAGAGTTTCGATCAGTTGTTTACTGTGGCGCCAGAAATCTGGTATTATCCTTCCGATTTATGTGAAGGACTTAACTTTCACTACTTGTTAGTCTTGCGTGCCATGCTCCGGTAGAAAAGCACACAGCTGTCATGAACAGATAAAAGACCTTGGACGTCCAGTATTTTTGCTTTTTAAATGAATACAAAAATTATGTGAAGTATACAAAAGTTTTCAGTAAATTCTTTTTATTATTTTTATTTCTAACTTGCATGATTTCATTCGCACCGTAGTTATCTACACGTCCTTCAATTCTTTTGCGTGGGTTTAGAGTTCTTAGAACTCAAAAATAACCATGAATTATCAGGACTTCCTTATTACAAGCTGCATGAACTTAGATATGACTACGAGTAAATGTCTTCTTAAAATATATTTTAAAATGCAAGAACTGGTATGTGTAAGGTACCTACATATGAACATATAACATATTTTTGTTACGTGGGGTTTTAATTTGATAATTTAAATGAAATGGACTTGAATTTGTAAGAATGAAAATATAAAATAGTGTCGAAAGAAAAAATTTAAGATCAATGCCTGATGATATTGGAGTATATTTTGCTGGCGAAGTATACCAGCTCATGGTTATTTCCAGCTATTGACCGACATTTTTTATCCATTGCTAATAATACCTAGAGCCAATGAAATTACATAGATTAAGAAAACCATACAGTTTCTAAGAGTCTATAAGTTACAGAACCCAAAAGAAACATAATCTAAGTTCTAAAACATAGTTTCCGCTAAAGTAATTCTGAACATAAAAATTTCATAAAATAATTCGCACTTTTCAAGTTGCAGACATCGCGTCACTATATTTTTAATATGTAGTCTTCATTAATTCCACTCCTAAGAAAGCAAAAGGACTAGATTAGCAATTTTAATCCACTCCAAAAGCAGATACGTGTGTGCATTCGAGGTGGTACTAATAAAGCCGCCTTTATCGAGACTCCGATGTTAAGCCCGGTATTGTGTTCATTTAGCGGATAAATACTTAGCAGCAATCGAACAGGGATTCTTTTTACGGCTAAAATTGTTCATTGTTCTGAACTATAGGTAGCTGTTTTTGACAATCAGCTGTCGTACATTTGTGACATTATTTCATGTTCTTTTGGATTACCCAATCTGTAAAGACAATTATATTTTCCTTTCAAAAGAATTGTCTAAATGAAGACTGATTTTATTTTAGTAGAAAAAAAAAAATAAAAATACAATGTCACTCTGGTATTCCAATTTCATTCAACTTCAAACGTCAAAATTTTAGCGTGGAAAAATGGTATTGAGGGATAAATCTTATGCTAAATATATGATTGTGGAAATACTGGCAAAATTTATCCGCGAAATTAACACAATACTATAGGCTTTAGAGGTCAAAGGAACAACAATTCCTTCCCATTCTGTATTATAATGCATGTTGAATGTTATTGAACACCTAGAGACAGAAAAGCATGGTACATCTCTTATCAGTCATCAGATTCAATAAATTTTTGGATAGCTAGTTAGTCAATATTCGGCGATCTGGCGATAAGCAATAAAATCGAGACCAACCGCGACGAGTATTTACAAAATAAGAGTTGATACCTTTTCAAAGCGTCTCTCATATATGCTGCACAGTCCACTCCAAATATCTGACGCCATTTTAATTTTTCTTTCAAATAATAGAAAATAGTGTTTATTCGAAAAATAAAATAAAATTTGCACTATTTTAAAAGAAAAAAAGAAGAAAGTGGTGTCGTTTAATTAACAGACGTCTTTGTTTTCCATTTCTACTCCTTTCTTCTCTCACGTATTAAGGAGAATAAATCAGAGTCCTTAAGTTCTCTTTACGAAACTGATATGATAGTAACGCCCTGCCTAATGCCCAATATTGGTCCATGCAAGTACCAGGGGCCCCTTATTCTGCATTCTCACTCACTTACCCGATTCCACGCCACGTGTTTCATTATTCTGGAACGGAAGTGAGTGAGATTTTTGTGGAAAAGTGTATGAGAATTACTACTGAGTATGCGGTACTCGACACGGCCATTTGTGTTGGATTTGAATAGCTCCTCCGCCCTAAAGTACTATTCATACAGAAAAATGGTGTTCTGTAATCTTAAGCTTGCTTTCTTATCTTTCGAAAAAAAATACAATTTTTATATCTTTCCTAACAAAATGACTACGATTCCTAAAAAAAAATTCTCATTGTATACGACGCTGTCCCGTCATGGCATGCCGTGGGTTGATGATATTGAATATAGCTGCCTACAGATTCGGACTCCGGCTGTACATACACACATGCAATTATTAGTGAACGTAAAATGGTAAGGTTCCTTTGCAATCAAAATTATTTTATTATTTTGTTAAGTAAGGTATATATGAAGTGTAGCCTTTGGGAAGGTAAGGAACCAAGCTGTAATTACTAGAAGACTATTTTCCTGTATGGATAGTAGTTTAAGCTTTATGGCAAATATAAACTCAGTATTAGGCACTTTCCTTAAACAAGAAACAACTAATTGACACATCAAAAATATTCCCCACAAATGTGGTGAATTCTTTTATTTAACAGTGTACATCTCATTCCAATTGTTTTCTAAACCTAAATGGTGGGTGAGTGACTTCTCTCATACAGTCACTCACTTCGATCTCACTCACCCACCATTTAGGTATTCTCGAAAACAAATGGAATGCGATGTACACTGTAAAATAAAATAATCCACCACATTCATGGTGAATATTTTTGATGTGACTTTATATTTGGTATAGAGCCTAAACTACTATCCATAAAGGAAAATAGTCTTCTAGGAATTTACAGCTTGGTTCCTTAGCTTCCCAAAGGCTACACTTTCTATATACCTTACTTAACAAAATAATAAAATAGTTTTAATTACAAAATAATCTTATAATTTTACGTTCACTAATATTGCATGTGTGTATGTACAGCCGGAGTCCGAATCTGTAGGCAGCTACATTCGATATCATCAGTCCACGGCATGCCATGACGTCACAGCGACATTGCAATGATTACTCAGCTGACAGTTTTTGTTTGAGGAATCGTAAACATTTGGTTCCGATAAATTTTTATATATAATTTTGTTAGGAAAGGTATACAAATTTTATTTCGATTCGAAAGATAAGAAAGGAAGTTTAAGATTATCAAAACACCATTTTTCTGTATGAATAGTAGTTTAGGGCGGAGGAGTTATTGAAATCAAACACAAATGACCGTGTCGAGTACCGTATACCCAATAGTAATATCTCACTCACTTTGCCACAAATATTTCACTCACTTGCGTTCCAGAATAAAGAAACACGTGGAATCGGGTAAGGGAGTGAGTGAGTGGAGTGAGTGAGAATCACTGACATGTATAATATGGACTGACTACATTAATGGAAATGCACTGCAAAAAGTGGGCTCACTTTTATATTGCTGACTCTTTCGGTCTAAGCACCAAGTACCAACTGAGGAGAACTGTAAACAACAAATAAATAAATGGGTCCGTCGAAATAAATCTTTTTATATTAATTATTTAGGGTTATTACTGATAAAATTGTTTTACCAAAGACAATATATTCATAAGATATGAAGCAGAAGTTCGAAACGTTTTATTATAATCACTTTTCGAGCTGGGCGCTTATTTTTTCAACTTCCCGCCAATGATTTTTTCAATGTTGGCACCGGCGTAAGAACTTTTATTGACATAACCAATTGAGCCCACATGAAATAGAAAGTTAATCAGTCCATATTATATATGTCAGTGGTGAGAATGCAGAATAGGGGCCCTGGTACTTAAAAATTGTCAAATAAAAGTGCCGATACTGACAGTCCTCATACTGGTACTTATTAGCAAGTTAACCTGCTGTAAATGGAAACATGTTGTTGCTGTAATCCTATGATATTTGAACAGCACGTGTTTCTGCTGTTTACATTCGTTTTGCTATGAAGAGATTAATTAAGTGGGAGAACTCATGCTGGATTTTCTGATATTTTCGGGAAAAATGAGAATTTTATTTGAGAGGAACTTTACATCTCCTTTCAGCATCTGGACCAAAGCGAAATTTATCTTTATCTTAAAAATGGGAGGTAGTGTGACCTGATGTACATTATTATGAATAGGTTGAAATCCTACGTTCTCTCGATTTTTGGTTTTAGCTCGTTGTCTCAGTTGCACTACAATAGTGCATAGTGCATAGCCAAGCTCTTTTCCCCCATTAATGCAAAAGACGAAAGTATGTATATGAAATAATATGTTTCATTCTAAAAATCACCAGAAATTTTCCAATTTCGCTCTATGTCATTAGGTTAGCTTTGCTTATTAGTCCGTCATATCAGCTTTTAAGTACCGCCAAGTACATACTTAAGTTCTTGTTAATTATTTGAGTATGCCTTCTAATAATAGAGGTTCAAGAGCTTTTGAAAACTCAAATCATGATACAGAGTCGTATGAGCTTTTGCTGTTTTACAGTATTGGAGTTTTCCATTAGCAAAACAAGCTTTGCACATGTAATTATTGCCTATGTGGAGCATTTACAAGACCTGCAAATGAAAATAAACGCTCCTCTGTCCTAAACTCATATATTCCGCGAATTTTCCTTCTATTCTATTTTACTGAAGGCAGTAAGATTTCATGAGGTACTGTAGGGATCCACATAACCTCAATTATTAACAAGAGCATTAAAATAATTTACAAGAGCTGAACGTTATGGTGGCATTTGTACTAACTGCGTAATTTGGTACTTATTTATAGGATACTTAAGCTTATATATGGAACTTATGAGTACCATTATTTACGTTTATATTAAGCACTATACTATATACTATATTAACACTATACTGCCTATAGCTCTTTATTATTTTTGTTTCAGCCTGTAAGCTGGAAATATCCATGTGTGCTATGACTGTGCAAAGGTAGATTTTCAAACCTATTTTTAAAGTTAGTGATAATGTTGGCCTTCACTTGGTTGTAAATATGTGTCTTTTTCAATATTCGGAAGGCATTATATTTGATGGCAAGGCCACCAAATTACTTTTATCTAGAGTGGACGCTATCACAAAGTCTTTTCCTCTCGCCGGTTTCCTTCTTCTTTTCGAGACGCGAGTAGGCTCTAGACAAATTTCATGTTTTTCAGCGAGTTTCGCGATTTACCGAAATATCAATTGTCTAAAGTTGCTAACAAAGTTTTATTTCATATAACATAATAAGAATATTATTGAATTTTTTAATTGCGCACTACATATTTCTTCCTTTTGTTGTTGATTCCGATGAAAGTTTAAAAAAAGCCTTTTTTCCGGAAAAAAAGTAAAGGTTTACGAAATTTTCAAAATTTCATTGACATCAAAGGTTATCAATTAAAATTTGTCCTCACAAACTGTCAAAAATAGTTCAGCTTAATTTCTCATACGGAATACACCTTCATCGTCAAAATTCAGTGAAATCATAACAATCTCAGAACAGTTTTAAAAAATTTTAAAAGGATTTCACTAGATTTTCTTAAAAAAAAAGAACTTTTTAGAGCCTTTTCGATTCCGAACCGAAATGATTCAATTTAATTAGGCCTAAGATGGTACGAATTATCGAATGTTTTTTAGGAATTTCTATAATTTTTTGTTTTTCTTAAATCTGCGTCGCCACACGTCTACCAACATTTTTAACATTATTAACTATCCTTCCTACATTCGCAACTTCAATATTGATCAAATAAATGAATTTCTAATTACTCTATGAACCTCCCCACTCTACCAAAATGTATACAAATTAAGAAACTTTTATAACAACCACTAAATAGATGATATGCTAGTATTTCCTAATATCCCGTATTTCTTCTCGTTTCTAAAATTCTTGCAAAAGCTGTTTCCCTATAAAATGCACTACAGTTGAAAATGTTCTACCAATATTTATAGCTTGCTTGTTCAAAATTTATTTACTGGAAGATTGTAGTTAGGCAGATGATTTAACTTACTTGTTTTTATAAACTGAGTCTACCTTTTTGGTAAAGCTCAGAATAAAATGCAAAGTTGTAAGCTCCAAATAGCACACATAATTTATAGCCCCAATTATGGGATTTTGCGGGCAAATATTACTTTGAGTAATTGCCTGGGCTTTTGTTAAGGAACTTTATTGCTCGTTCAAATATACATAAGTCTTCTTCATAATGAACTCTTTTGAAGTATTTAGACAATCAAAAAAGATGAAAATTTATCGTGGGTGGTAAGGTATGAATAAGATATAAGTACATATTATTTATATTGGAGTGTTACCAATGTTTACAATAATTTGCACAAAATTTATTTGATACTTTCAATGTATGGGTAAATAAAAAAAAATGTTAAGAAAATATAAAGTCGTTTCCCCAGTGTTCGAACACTTAACGACAAATTTCAGTTTATATTAATAGAAATTGGTAACTGGCAATTTCAAATCAACTAACAAAACTATAAAGCCCAATATATGCTGTTTGTGGTATAATACAGTTTTTCCTATAAAAATAAATCGGACTAGTATAATTTTGGAAAAAACGTAGCAAATCTTATGAACGTATAGGATATCTCTAGTATTCGACCAGTAAACTTTAACTAAACAAACTTAAAGGGTTTTAACAAGTAGAAATTGAGACTACAAATAAAAAACGAGTTTGAAAATAGCAGTTACATATATATTTTGAAATAAATAAAGTGAATTGAGTATTTCCCATTGTTGACCACTAGATAAAACGTATTTTATAATCTTTTTTTTCGAAAATGGAACTTCATGCATTTCATCTCAAATTTGATTGCTTTAACGTTAAAATAAAAAAAAATTAGTTTCCTATGCTCTTCGATATGTGGTCGAATTTACGGAACTAAGAAAATTTTGGTTTTGCTTCTTCGACCACACAATAAAAGGTACTACTATTAAAAAAAAATAAAAATTCAGTAGTTCTAATATAAATTAGAGTGCATTTATCAGTACAACAATGTTTATATATAGTATTATTACCTACAAATTTAGTCAAAAATAACACTTTTTTCTAACACTGAATTCAATAAATATTAAGTTCTAATGGAACATGTGAAACACTAATCGGATATCTCTCGCAAAGTGATGCGAATTGGACGTTTATATTATAACAGTAGTAGTGAAACTCTGCTTGCAGTGACACAGTTCGAAATTCAAAGAGCCCAAAATTACACTCTTGGTTAAAAGAAATGTGCTAAACTAATCATGACGTGTTTGCCACGCGTTTGGTCGAGCACTGGAGATTATGCAACTCTACCCTGTCACTATAGTAAAATATTTAAATATAGAGTTTCTTGATTATTTGGCCAATCGAGAAATTCAGTATTTGAATCCTACGAATTATACTCATACTAAACAGGGTGTCTCCGCATAGCAGGTCAATAGAGCAGGTGTTGATAGTACTCACCTAGCAAACAAAAAATTGTATAGCAAGGGGAGGGCATATTAACCGTTTAGGAGTTACAGGGTGATTAAGAGAAAAAGCTAGTTTTTCACAAAACACCCTGTATCTTAAAAAGTACAGTGCCTACGGCCATAGTTAAGAGCCCATTGTATGTAGAACTTCAGGGCCTTTCCAACGACTTCTCAACCCCGTACCCCTCTCCTCGCAGGAGTTCTGATTGTCTAAACTAAAAATTTCGGATTTTCGTACTTTTTTTTTTTTTAATTTGACTGACCTCTATTGTTTTTTGCAAAAATGTCATTAACATAACTTCTTTTTATAAAAATTGTAAACTGCGGACTCTCCTTTTTAATTTGGCTTACTACATCCTGTGTGCTATCTGTAACCGTTAAAATGTTACTAGCTCTTAACCTATTCTCAAAGTTGTTCTGAAACTTATTTCCAAAGATAATTTCTTCCCTTGGTGACTGCAAACCATTTCGGTCACGGTTTTTTGTTCTTGGAAGTAAAATTTTGAAATTGCTATGCCTATGTGCAAAATTTCGTAAAAAAAAATTGTCAATAACACTAAGTTTTGAAGTGTACACAATCGTGTACAAAATGATTTAAAGGGTGTATAAACTAGCAAAAAACTCTTAATGTGATTTCAGTCTTTTATTTAGAAATACTAAATAACATAATAAAAAATTTAAATTAAAAGGAACAGAAATAACTATAACGCAACTATAATGGGTGATAAAAAAATAAAAATTCATTGATATATAAAGACAAGTTATGTACATGTAAAATAAAATTCAATAACGATTCATTGCTTGAAAAGATTTTACATATATGGTAGCTCTAATTACTTCAAAAACAATATTATCACAAGATAAAATGTACATAATTGATTAACTTAGACTATTTATTTATGATGAAATTGTTTGAAACAATTTCTTTCTTTGTTCAAACAAAGATGCACAGCACATTTCTCACATCTGAAATGTAATGTTCCCGGGCATCCTTGAGCCTTACATCTTCCAGCAAAGTTTTTTCCGGAATGAATTGGCATATGGTCTACCATGTCGTATTGAACCTCTCGAATTGGTTGATGTTCGAATGCTTTTGAAGATTTCGGACTTTGCGAAAAGCTCTCATTTTGGACTTTGCTAGGACGCCCTCGTTTTGCAAGTAGTACTGGCTAACCAACCCGAATATGGCATTCTGAAATCTGAAGGAAAGTAGATCAAGTCTTTCTTTTTGTGGTCTTTTACAAGATTCACAATCCGCTCTATATTCTAACCAGCCATGTCAATCGCATGCAATATTAGTTATATTGTCCACTTTCGTATTTTCATAATTATTCTATAAATTCAGGAAGTTTAATTTGTTGACACCTCCCATTGATCTGTTGTAATCAGCGACAATTTCGGAATGTTTTCCTTCAATGTAGCGTTTCTCCTTTCTGTCCCACCGTTTTACAACATCTTCATTTGCAATGCCAACAAAATTTGAAGCAAGGGTTACTGTCCGGTTATCTTGTAATTTAACAATGACTATTCCACCATTTCTGCTGCATACTTCATCACTCGCTCCTCTTAATTTTTTCATTATTTCGTTATCTGGAAGGTGGGATGGATTTGCAAAGCAATTTGTCCGTATAATACCCGCGTAGAGGATGCGTCTTGCAGTACAGGCTTCAATAAAATTATAGGATGAGAAAAAATTATCAAAAAATAATCGGTGATGCTTTTCACTATTAGGGATTCTATTCATGAGCTGCATTACAACTGCGGTACCTTGACCAAACTTGCTAACATTGTTTACATTTGGCTCTGTCTTTTTTCCCTGGTATATTATAAAGTCATAAGCTCTTCCACTTTTTCCTCATAATAAAAGAATTTTTACACCTCAAGAATAAGGTTTGTATTTCATATACTGTTTTATGTCAAGCTGTTCTTTAAAAAGTGCAATCTGTTCATCTATGCAAAGCTCTTTTTCTAAAAGTAATTTGAAACAGCGTTTCCTTATTGCATCATATATCTTTGTCACTGTATGAAATCCATCAGAGCAGTATTTGAACCGTTGTGAAATATTCACTAGTTGAAGATTTGAACGTAGCTTGAAAAGTCTATTTAGATTCATAGCATCAGAAGAAGAATATAGGCCATATAAATATGAATCCCCATGAAAGTTTTTACTTCTTCCGCAATTGTCGGTAAAAAGTTTTGATTGCTTTGTAATGCATATATATTGGTGTACTTTGCCATTTCATAATATGTTTTGTTCGTTCAAAATAAGTAGGAGGATCTTCTGGTATTAACTTACTGGGACTTGTATCTGACTGTAGAGGTGTATAGGTATCCTTGGATGGAACAAAATTTTACCGACCGCCACCATTCAATTGCACCTTTCGACGTGCGATTAAAAATATAAGTTTCGACGATATCTGCGCTTTTTGCATCGCCAGATTCGTCTTGTACATCATCTTCTTCCTGTACTGCTGCATTGAAGGTTGCCAACTCATCGACTGTTTTAAACTCCAAGGCTTCTTCGTCACCATCGTCAATATCTGACAAATTTCCATTATCGAGAAGAGCCCAAACTGTTTCGGAATCAGTCTCTATATTCAAAAACCGCCTTTCGCGTCTATCTGTAAAGCACATGTTTAGACGATCAAAACATTTTTAGAAAGATTGTTCAAATTTTATATAGTTTTCTGGATATTTGCATAAAAGTAATATATCACGTTCAAACAATTTGTACACGATCTTGTCAGACCACGAAGTTACATCAACTATCACTGAGTCATTTTGTATACGTTCGTGTACATCCCCCTTATAACAGAAAAATATGATCATAGTAAATTTAAAACTTACTAATTAGTTGTGTTCTTTTGTGTACTTTGTTCTAGAACTCCCATATACTGAAGAGAACAAATTGTTCTGTCGATTGAAGCGAACTATTTGTTCTGTTCGCTTCATTTATTAACCTTCTATGAAAATGTCTGAGGCGTTCTTTTGTTTATCTTTTGTTCTGCCCTGTTCTGCGGACACAAAAGAACACAGCTATTTTTATCGTACTTTATCACAACAAACATTCTTTTATCACTAAAAATAAAATTTAAGTCAACTAACTACAAATATAACAAAACTTTCGCATTCGCAGAACGAAAGAATACAGAGATTATTTGAAATCAAAAAATTCTTGGAGTTTGGGCTTGTACGCAGAAAACTAAGTGTGACATTTTCATGTGGACGATCGTGTACAGAGTGACCGAAAGGGATAAAACAATATCGGCTAATTTCGGTATGACCTTAATAGGTTTTGAGTACATAGGGTGTAATAGGTCTAATTAAAGAGGAGAGTATACAGTTTACAGTAAAGTTATGTTAATGACAGTTTTGAAAAAAATAAAGAGGTCAACGTAAAAAAAAAATGGTAAGAAAATCCGAAATTTTTAGTTTAGACCACAGTAACTTTTGTGATAAGAGGAGTACTGGGCTAGTTGAGCAGTCGTTGGAAAGGCCATGAAGCTCTGCATACAACGAGCTTTTAAGTGTGAACTGTACCTGTAATTGTTAAGATACAGGGTGATTTGTGAAAAACTAGCTATTATTCTTTATCATCCTGTAACTCCTAAACGGTTGATCTTCCCCCCCCCCCCTCACACTGCCATACAATGTTTGGTTTGCCTAGGTGAGTACTACCACCTCCTGCTCTATTGACCTCCTAGGAGGAAGCACCCTGTATATAAATACATCTTTACTAAATGTTTGCTGATTTTTATAACGCAACCAATTTCGTAGTATAAAACGGTACTTTTCTTCCACTGCTAGTCAGAATCAAGTTTTCTATGCAAGTATTTCAAAAACAAACACCCTTATTACGATCGCTTTAAGGGTATAAAATTCATAGGAATGAAAGGAAACAAAGAAGATTTTATAGTTCTCAGAATTATCAATAAGAAAAAGCAGGTGATAAGAGTCCAGATCGAGAACTAATTGCACATAGTCTTGTCATTTAAGTAAGGTACAATTATCTTGTTCACATGAAGCGGAGTGGACTGGATTATCGAGCTCCGGCATAAAAGAGCGTTTACAATGACTCCACTCTATTCTGCCATTGTAAACCCTCATTTAGAATGAAACACTGTGAACACTTGGTGTTATGCGAATTAGAACTATTCTAAACAAGTCCACTCCAGTTCATGTGAACAAGGTAAATCATAATTAGGCCCAAAGACTTAATTTAGTTATGTTTTTCGGTTTTGTAACCACCACGCGGGCAAAAAATTATACATTGTTGCATGATAATTTTATCTAATACAGGTGCATTCACAAAGCGTAAAATTCCTATCCTCGTATGTAGAAAGCAAATATTATATGCTCCATAAATCAGTAGAATATTTCATAAGTTTACATAGAAAGGAATTACTTTTACGTTACGAAAAATGAACTATGGTAGAAACGTTGGAATATCTTTTGCCAACCTAAGTAAAATTACATGAATTCCCTTTACAAACAATGAATAATTTACATATATTTTTGTTAAAAAGTGTATATAGGTAATTAGATTAAATCCACTGTTGAACTTCCGTGGTAGGCAATCACAGAATAGACGACCCACAAATAAGACTTTTGATCGCTGGGTCGAAACATTCAACTGCATTTTCGTTATCATTAGAACTTTAGAGGCCTAGATCGAAGTTTCGAACTTCGAACGAAAGAAATTCGCAGCTACCATGTGAACGTGATTCAAAATTTGTACTGCGGTACTGGGTCAAATAACCACTTCCGTTGAGCCATTGAGCTAAAATTTGGCACACTTATTGATCTTGCATGAGAATATACGCTAAAACTTTTATATAATATAAAATGAAGATGGCGGTCGAGTTTTACCATTGTGGCCCCATTCGCTTAAATTAAAATTGTCGGGGTCGCGAATTACGAATATTTGGTCAAACTCAAAATTTAAAATTGACGGCGCAATATGTCTGACAAATTGCGTTATTGCTCGATTCGACTTATAATCGATATATGGGATTTATTGGATTGCAAATTGTACTAAAGGGAACATTAGTTTTGCTTAAGCATTCGATCTCGGAGGATTTGAAATTGTCTAGAGCTTAGAAGTTGAACCCTTCGAATCAGGAACGTTTTACCAATGAAGTAACAAAGTATGATAAAGAATTCGACCGAATTCAAATGTAAGAAGTTTGGTACAGTGTTGGATAGCGGAGTTATTTTTGGGCGACCATTGAAGTAATCCAGAGACACATTCAACAGAATTAATAAATATTAAAATAAACTGTAAAAAATATTTTCAAATTTACAATGGCTTAAGGGATAAATTTATTTGAAAATTAATCATATTGGCCTTTAAAATTTATTAATGTTTTATTGAAGTTTCATAATTCAATTCAAAAGAATGAAATATTTTCGATATTATGTGTTTGATTCAAAATTTGTAATGCTGGTGCAGGGTTTCTTCCGACTTGCGAATAACACTTCAGCCACTAGTTCGTAACTATGAAGTGAAATTAAAATCAAACAAATTCATAATCTTCAATCCCCAAAATGCCGATATCGATTATCAATCGAATCTGACCATAAGTGATACAATTTGACTGCCATTTAGGATCCGTCATTTTAATTTCTAAATTTCGAACAAAAATTCGTAATCAGCGTCCCTAAAATCTGCCAGATATCGATTTTTAGTCAAATCTAACCATAAGTGATAAAATTCGTACACCATTTTGGAGCTGCCGTATTGATCTTATGTTATATAAAGTTCTAAAAGTGTAACTTTCATCCAAGATTGTAAGTGTGTAAATTTTAGCTGAAAACAAGACAAGGAATGTGTGAAATTATCGTTAAAAGTTTTGAATCACGTTGCGTTTCCAATCATAAATATAATGAAATATATTTATATATTCTTATCATAACCAAAACGCTTATACTTGAAAGTGTTCAAGTCGTCTCGAATATTATAATTTGACCTTAACACTGCCGAGTAGGCAGGAAAAGTTCACGATTCGAAGCATTAATAAAACATTCATGCTTCGAATGGTTGGACTTCGAAGCTTCGATCTTCCTGCTTCAAATTTTATCAACAGCCCCAAATGCATCGTCCTTAACAAAATCCGTCTTATTTCCTCTTTTCACTGTACAACCTTCAAAATATTGTTCATAACTATTCCAGTTATAAAATATCAGTGAAAATATATACATATATGTAGCTGTCAGGAATGAATCTAAAATTCAAAAAGTTTAATCATAACAAAAATACCCAGTCCAATTCCTATGTCGAGGAGGGTGGCTTCATCTTTGTATAGTTCGAAATCTTATACCATGCCATTAGACCAAACCAAATTTTTAAGGTATTTTCGTCTCATTTTTGGCGCATTGACTTAATGTGACTTAATGAAGATCTGCCAATAAATTTTATCATTTGCTCGTTAATCGAATAAGTAGTGCCACCGCCTCCTGATATTTTAAGCCATCTTTCAACGTTTGAAAGTTTTAAATACATTTTGACGGGGTTTTCCTAAATAATTAAATTAATTAATATAATTTGTTTTTCATTTCCTACACCTGCTTGACATGTCACTTTTCAAATTATTACGTCTCTAACAATTACAATTACAACGAAATCTGCGTAAGGTTTGCGATGCACCAAGCGAAAATATGTTTACGGGTAGCCATGTAATGTCATCACAAAATATGTAATGTCGAAAATTTGTCACAATATTTAGGATATAATTGTGAAAACGAAATGTCACACATTAGTTTGACATTTATATTGTGATGTCACACCATTTTTTTTTTGTACAAAAATTTCTCAAGAAACTGTGAACAAAGTGAGACAAAATTTCGTTGTATGATGACTAATAACGTGCGATTGATTGTATGAAAAAATGATCGAAGGCAGAAATATTGAAAACTCCATCCGTCGTGTTATTAACCGACAATTGATGTTATTAATTCGTTTAATAATTCCAGTTTTAATTATTTTCAGTTTGTTCTGTTTTTAGATATCATAAAAGTATCCGCAATAAGATATTGCTGAGGACATTGCGCTAGAGGAGATAACCTTTTGAAATTTTTAGAAATAAAAAAAAAAATTCCTTAAAAATTCGTGTATTTTTTTAACAACTTTAGGGTTAAATACCTGTATACTATTTACTATAGCTTGACAAAATGACGACATTTAAATGTCACAAATATAAGTGAACCAAATCACACAGAATTTATTAACATCACTGTGACAATCTTAAATATTGTTTATGTGACAATTGGTGTAAACCGTGACCACAATTTCAAATCATATTTGTCACATAATTTTGTCGACAAATGAAAAAAATGTGTTGGCGTTTTGTCGCTTATATGTCATATCTGGCTACCCGGGAGCAAACTAAGTACATTAAAATGAAT
The DNA here is from genome assembly GCA_963924295.1 of Dioctria rufipes. Lineage (NCBI taxonomy): Eukaryota > Metazoa > Arthropoda > Insecta > Diptera > Asilidae > Dioctria > Dioctria rufipes. The sequence goes on along the minus strand of OZ002741.1, from coordinate 104,498,274 downwards.
TATTGGTACCATACTAGTCGAAATTTCAATGCCGAGATTATACAAAGTCAGTATGGAGGTAAAGATGTTTGACACAGAAAAGCTAAGGGTAATATAGCGGGATCATTGCTAAAGTGAACTAAGTCCATTTTTATACCCTAGATGAAATCTAAAGTGTATACTAAGTTTGTCATTCCGTTTGTAACACCTCGAAATAATGATGGTAGAGCAAAATGGATTGAACACCCACGCATAAAATTGAAAGTTATTTTGATTTTTGCATGTCCGTCTGTCCGTCCGTCCGTCCGTGCGCACGATAACTCGAGAACGCGTGTACTTAGAGAGCTGAAATTTTGTACACGGTCTTTAAAAAAAAAGTAAAATTAAGTTCGAAAACGAGACAAATCGGGCAACTCCTTCGTGGGGTTGCCATACAAAAATTTCGTTTGTCCAATACATATTTGAACACTGCCTGAGAACGCGTCGATGTAGAGAGCTGAAATTTGGTACGTGATGTTTTCATTGTAATAGCAAATACGGTTTCATATATGGACTAAATTGGGCAACTCCTTCTTGGTGTTGTAATATAAAAATTTAGTTTTTTTACAAATCCTGCGAAAACGATCAGTCCAAGACATTTTTATTGTACTAAAAACTTCTTCAGAATACGAAATCCTATAAAATTGGTTATAATCATTTTTTCTGTCCAACGAATCGTTCTAGAAATATATGCGAAAAACCACTTCAAAAATCAAACTTGCACAGAAGAGTGACAATACCAAATTTCATAAGGGCATTCACCTAGGGTATCTTAAGAATTGGTCTTAGACCAATTCTAGCTTTTTTTCCTGTAATAACTGATAATATTGCTTAGAGTTTATCTATTGTTGCTGTGAAAAAATTCACATATCTTTGTCAAGTATTTGGTTTTTCCTTTTTTCCTGGCTCTTAGTATTTAATTTTGAAATTTTAAAATAACTTTTATCCAGTCACTAACCCTTGACTAAATAACTTTATAGCTTTGTGCGTAAGGGGAGAGTTAGCGTAGTAAACGTAAATCCATCAAAGGGGTTTTTTGATTTAGAATGATGGGGAGCTTTCCGATGGGGTAACAAATTTTTACTTTTTTGAGGGCTTTGGGGTGTGAGATGGTAACTACCCCTCTTGGGGTTATCCAATTCGGACCGTGTGTGATATCAAATTAAAGCTCTTGCTAAGTGCTATTAAATGGAATATTTTTAAATAACTTTTATCCAGTCACTAACCCTTGACTAACTTTGTGCGTAAGGGCCATGTTCGTGAAGAAAGTGTAAAACTTTGAAAATAGTTTTAAGGTAGTAAACGTAGAAGAAGAAGAAGAAGAAGTAGAAGACTAAAAAGTAGAAAATAAAATATATTAAAAAAGCTTTTATAAATAAATTGCACTAAAAAGAAAAAAAAAATATTTTTTTCTTTCTCAGTGACATGCACAAGATAACTTTGGGCAGTTACACAATTATGATTACATATAGTTATGGATACCCAAACTTTTCTTGTGTATATCACTAAAAAAAACAAAGTTTATTTTTTTTTTAATTTTTAGTCCAATTTATTTACATATAAAAGTGTTTGTTTTAATATATTTTATAAACTTATGGCCTTCTTTCACTTTAGCTTTAAATTCGCTATATGTCTGTATATTCAAGAATATTATGCTACGCCACTGAAACTATTTTCCCGATTTGCAATACTTCCTGGATGTTCGTGTTAGAAATTCTGCCAAGTTTGCTGCAGGTCAAAATTTATGACCCATTATCGAAGGCTTCAAAATTTGTTTGGGTTTGGACTATAACCCTCAGAAAGGTGATATGAACCATTAAGTTAAACGCTTCATTAATACATTTATATATTCTAAAAAGATTCAATTCGTCGATTTTTCCGACAGTATAATAGTCCAAAATTATCGCCCCCAGAAAAAATTAAGCTCTGACATTAAAAGGAAAACATAGCGACCTTTAATTGGTTTGTACTTAATTTTCCTGCTGAAGTCATAATTTCGTCTCTATTTTATTAATACTATATTTAGTGTAAACTCCACCAGAAGGAAGAATAATAAATTTTGCTTGTAAATTTTAGTTATTGAAACTTTTTGCATGATATCTTCAAAACACTTTTTAAAACAATATTCCTCTTAGTATCTTACAAATGCTTCGTAGACAAGTTCTCTCATATGGTTACCATTAAGTTTTTTTTAAAAATTCCTCACTGGTATGACTTAAAACATTTATTTGTAAAGTAAGTTATAATTTGGAATTTTAAGACCTATTCTAAAAACTAATGTTCGAAAACGTAACCCGGTGTTGGTGAAAGATAAACATTTACCGAAACGACATTAATTTGTAATTTGATACCAGGTTGAAAACAGTAAGTAAATAATCACTTTAAGTCGTAAGACATTACAGGTCTAATAGTGTGAAAAGGTAGAGGAAGTGGTACTTTCAATTCAACTACAGTAAAATAGATCAAAGATCTGAAAAATTGGTTAGGGGTAATTTAAAGTTGATATCTAAGTCCAGTTTAGTTGCTATAAAGATAATATTTCAATACCGAAACTATCTTTTTTACCGAAAGCAGAAATGGTTGGAAGCTCATCGCATAAAATTCTTCAAAGTTTGCTACAAGCATTCGCCTCATCTTTATATAATAACAAACAGACAGGTAAGTCTTTTATTTTTGTAATTTCCTTCAAATGTAAATATGCAGCAATTTTTGCCTTTCGAATATCGTAGAGTGAATCGCTTTCATTATATTTTTTCCTTCATCGACGCAATTATAAAAAACTGCTAAAAAAAACACATTATTCACACTGTAATCACATAACCAAAAACCAGGGCCATTTAGTAAAAAAAAAAACAATGCTTCACGCTTCATTTTCAAAATCGCTTCAAGCAATGTAGATAAGTTAAGGGTAAAAGAAGAAACATGAAATCAACTTAAAATAAAGCTTCAAACAAAGCAAATCTGTAGTCACATACGATGATAATTTTTGAATAAACTAACAAAAGATATTTACACTGGGATTAGATAATTTAATTAGAAATTATTGAAAAATAACTGTAGTATAATAACTATTAATTTTTTTTGGTTATGATATTGGTAAATTTTTTGGATCTTATACATAAGTAAACCAATCTTCTCTGGTATAGAGTAACTTTGGAAGTATTTACGGAGAAAATGTTTCGAGTACAGTTTTCTTGGGAAACAAAAAAAACGTTTTATACATAATTTTAAATGAACGACAGCATTAACATGGTACAAGAAAATATATTTAGTTTCAAAACATACCTACACATTATGAAAAAATTGGCTTAGGTGTCGCTAGACTGCTAGATTGTATAATATGTATAAGGATATGTAAAATGAATGCCATATATATACAAAACATTTTTACACATTTTTACTGATATATCAGCTTTATCAATGATTGACGTAAACGTATAAGGGAAAACAACCAGGACAATATCATTTACACTCGAATAAAACATTGTATACTAATATTAATGTTTGCAGAAGCATTATATCATTTGTAGATCATTTCCATAAAATTCAATATAAAGAGATCGCGTTTACTTTTAGCAAGTTTGTCGGTTATTAATATTCTAGTGATATGCATATAGTTTAAGAGTTATTAATATGTTAAATGTCTTATAATTATCTTGCTATAATTGCTCATTAGAAAATTAGCGGAAATAATCACTGTATACTCTCGCTCTCTTTGCTGGTGTGATATATTGGTCATCCAAAGTACAAAGGACAAAAGTGTCATTTCAGAAAAATTCATAAATCCCAACACTGAAAATTGTGCTCTGGAAATTTAACTTTATCACTTCTCGAATAACATAAAAATATTAATAATTTTATGGGATCAGGAATAACACTCCTTATTAAATGCGTCAACTTTTAAAGTTACTTGCGAAACTGGCGTAGTACATTTTTTTTTTCATTACAGTCAGCTAAAGTTGGGTGAAATATTAATTTTCTATTCTTGGTTCGGCAAAATGTGACATTTTCTTCCAAGCTGAAGCAGTTGGCTTAGAATTTAAAGCAACAGGTTACATAAGCACTATTCGGGATTACATAAGGAAAATAAAATTGAAATAAAGTAAAAATTTGTAGCAATAGGAGCCAAAAAACCATCACGGGTGTACATTTTCTCGAAAACAAAAGAAATGCCTATAATTTGAAAAATACATGACTTAGATTTTTTTTTATATTTTTCTGGTAACTGTTACGATTTGGTCTATCACCCGGTTCCAGCTTGACGTCGACTTACGGGACACCCTGTATATATGTTTTTCTCCAGTTTCATAATGTAATCAAATTCCCGATTCATTCGAGATAACTCTTCAAGGAACTAAACAAATGAATGACGTCATTCAAATCAGTTGTTTCATTTCGTAGTATTTTGTCTACTTTTTCGAATCTTTCTAAAACAAACATCTCCAACTTTGAAAGACTTCATAAGTTGCAATAATTTTTGCTTTTACATGTGGATTTTTGCAATTTTCATCACGGTTGAACAGGAAACATCATACAATATCATTTACATATTGCCGATCAGCACATTTCCGATAAGACCTTAGGAAACACCTTCACATTAGCATTTCTACTTTGATATTCAGTTTTTAAATACTGCAACTGTTAATGTCCAGGTTAAGGAAAAAATTGAAAAATCTTTCGACGGGCTCTCCAGAATCACGAATCATCCATAAAATGAATATTTAATTGCAATGAGTAATGTTTGGATTTGATTCGAGTATTTTGGAAGTGCAATGTTCAAAAATTGTCTGTATGAACTCACAAAAAATGCTTTAAGATAAGAATGACACATGGTCTGATTGCATTGATGGCATGTGGTGATAATAGAGGTCATGAAAGGAACAAAAAGTCGTAAAGGAAGAGGAGTAACGAAATGCGTTCTTTCGGCATTAGGGATCTCGGTTACTTTTATTTCCTAACACTCCATAACTTCCTTCTTAAACATCCAATAAAGGTGATTTCCAGCTCAGTTGCTAGCAAACCCCGTCTAAGCTTACTAACGATTAAATAGTCGGTTGTTTAAGACGCCAAAGTCAAACATTGGGAAATTTTTTTTTTTAATTTTAACGATTTTTCCATCAATTTTCGTAATAACTGGAGCACTTTCTTAATACATTTCGAAACCTGAGAGCATTACCTTACCTATCTAGTACATGCAACCATTTTTGAGATAAAGCTGTTTTTACGATTTATAATATCAAAAATTTTGCTGTTTTTATTCATTGTATGAAATTGCGAATTGTGAAAACAGCAAAATTTTTAATTTTATGAAACTTAAAAAAAGGTTGGTCTAAAAACATGTATTGGTAGATATATGCACACAATCAGAAGAAATGTAGTGTTTTGGGGTCTCCAGATGTAGTGGGAAAGTGGTGCAGTTGTTCCGAATTTTGGCGGGAAAATAGTTAAAGTTAAAAAAAAAAATTGGATAATTTTACGAATTTTTTAATTTGAACGTCCTATACCTACCGCCTGGAGGGGGTGGAGAGTTGGTTCCACATTCGTTGGAAAACTTACGACGGTTTACTATTCATCTTCATAAGGTGTACCTATAACAAGGAAGTTACGAGGTTTTAGAAGAAAAAGTATCAAAAAGCTATGTAAGAACGCATTCTATCATAAGATTTCGCTGGCGGCCACATCTAGAGGACATACTCAATTTCAGCTTTGTGGACCTTCGCTCAAGCATCTGACTATATAATATCAAAAATATTGCTGTTTTTATTCATTGTATGAAATTGCGAATTGTGAAAACAGCAAAATTTTTACTTTTATGAAACTTAAAAAAAGGTTGGTCTAAAAACATGTATTGGTAGATATATGCACACAATCAGAAGAAATGTAGTGTTTTGGGGTCTCCAGATGTAGTGGGAAAGTGGTGCAGTTGTTCCGAATTTTGGCGGGAAAATAGTAAAAGTTAAAAAAAAAATTGGATAATTTTACGAATTTTTTAATTTGAATGTCCTATACCTACCGCCTGGAGGGGGTGGAGAGTTGGTTCCACATTCGTTGGAAAACTTACGACGGTTTACTATTCATCTTCATAAGGTGTACCTATAACCAGGAAGTTACGAGGTTGTAGAAGAAAAAGTATCAAAAAGCATAAATCTCCATAAGCTATGTAAGAACGCATTCTATCATAAGATTTCGCTGGCGGCCACATCTAGACGACATACTCAATTTCAGCTTGGTGGACCTTCGCTCAAGCATCTGACTAGTTAAGCTTATGAGCCGATATTCGTAAATTATTAGAGTGAATAACAAGGCCAAGTGTGAGGAATATTTCTTCAATACATTCTTGACGAACTAATACTACTTATATCAATAGCTTGCAAATATTTGCTGCGGGCATACAAAAACATTGGGAAATTATTTACAAGGAATGGTCCACAAAAATCCGCCTAGATTGCGTACACTGCCTTGGATATTGTCAAAGATAATGTAGTGCTTTATAAGGGTTTGATTTTATGCTATTTACACATTTCCTGCCTATAAACACGATATATGTGGTGATTCTCTACAACCCCAACGCTCTTATATTATTACTTAAAGTTGTGTGCATAGCAGAAAATTCATGCAGGTACATATGTATATAGATCAAAAGTTTAAGTACTTAGTTTGATCACCATCTTTGACGATTTCTTGACTTATGAGTTATTTAAAGTATTTATATTTACGTCATCTAAAAAGCATTAATATCGATCTCATGTATTTCATTTATCACCTCCTGGTCTCATGAAAACGAGGTGTAAATCTAAATTGAAATTGTATAAAGTATTTGTTATGCGAGTACGCTGTTAAGTACGGTGGTAGAAATTTGTGTTACTGCACTGAGAAAAATACGGTGTTAATGTAACACCGAATCGGTGTACAATGGAGTTTAACCATTTTCAATGTTAATTTGTTATCCGACCGGAATAGTTTTCAAAACACTCGAACGATTAATTTTGTTAACACCAGATGTAAATAAACCATACACTAGAAGGATATTGATTATAGTTACTTCCCTGTGCAATCTTGCACCGATTTAATTACTTTATTATAACCGAATAAAAATATAAAACATGTCGGGGATAATAAAATTCATTTTGGGGTATAGTTTTATCTAGAGCTTGAAACTTTTATGACTTTTTTCAAAAAGTCTCTAGAATACGAGTTATTATTAACTTTTATTCCATAAGAATTAAACAAAATTATAAGAAATAAGAGTTTAAAATAATAAAAATTAGTAATTTTTATTATTGAGACTCCCAAAATAACCATTATTTTTAACTGTTATACAAAACAAAAACTTTTTGATAGTATTTCGAAACTTTTATTTCATAAAAGTCTTTTTAAGAGTCTTTTGAGACTTTTATTTTATAAAAATCATCTTAAAAGTCTTTTGAGACTTTTATTTTATAAAAATCATCTTAAAAGTCTTTTGAGACTTTTATTTTATAAAAATCTTTTTAAAAGTCTTTCTTTATGCTTATTATTTAAATATTTACAGTATTTACGGTCTGATTTAAAAAACAAACATCTGCCGCTGTTTATGATAATGTTTCAATCGATTTTATCCAGACGGACATTCATATAGGGTAGCATAAGTATTGGTGTTTTAGACTAATTCTAGCCATTTTACTTGTTTTGATTTAATTTAATTTTTTTGTTATATATTTTTTTTAATTTCCTTCTAATAAAAAGAAAAGCCTTCCTGGAATTCGAATGCGTTACAGACAGGCAGGGTCTGGACTTTCATTAAGTTTATATGATATAAACAAATTATGTTATGTATGTATATGGATCAAATTGATTCAAATGTTATAAACAGAGGGAGAGGGTTTTTTTTTACTTTAGACTGTAAATACTTTATATATTTAAATAAAAACATAAAGAAAGACTTTTAAAAAGATTTTTATAAAATAAAAGTCTCAAAAGACTTTAAAAATGACTTTTATAAAATAAAAGTCTCAAAATACTTTTAAAAAGATTTTTATAAAATAAAAGTCTCAAAGACTTTTAAAAACATTTTTATAAAATAAAAGTTTCAAAAGATTCTTAAAAATACTTTTATAAAATAAAAGTTTCGAAATACTCTCAAAAAGTTTTTTTGTTAGATAAAGGTCTGAAAAGACTTAAAACTTTTATTTCGAACAATAAAAATAAAAGTTAAAAGTATTATTAAAATTTATTTTTTAAATATAAAAGTTTCCAGTCGGACCTCACTTAAAAAACGACTTAATGGAGACTTATTTTCAGGCTCTGGTTTGATCCCTTTTTCAGAGATATTTTGACATGTACTTGCGTGGCTACTGTAGAATTTTTTATTCACTTTTTCAATTTACATCCAATTTATTTACCCCTGATATAACTATTTCAGTTCTTACACAATTTTTTTAGATTATAAAAGAAAACAAACTTCATGAATTAGCTAAAATTTATGTGGTTCCCAAACCCAATTTGACTTTAAATATATTCTTTCTATTAATTGAAATGCGCGAGCACAACGCGGCAATGTTTTATACGTGCACTGTTTCTTTCCTTTCCCGATTGAGTGAAAATTTTGACGTGTTTGTCAAAAATACACATTATATACATAAATAAGTAAGCACCAGAAGAGTACTAATTCGTTCACTAAACACGAATCGGTGGCTTTACATTATTTTTCTGATTTCATCATTCCATGCGTTTATAAGCGCTCCTGTTCCCCAAACGGTGTCAAAAAACGTCGGTCAGTGGAATTTTGTGATCATTTCAAGAAATACACTCAATGAATATAATTTACACTAAGTGGTGTTCTATGCACTTCCTGGGGTTAATTCTTCACCGCCATTTTTTTAGTGTATGAGATTAGAGCTGAGATGATCTGTGTTCGAAATTGTTATTACTCCGCTTCTATAAGAAATTAAACAACTTTTGCGGGTAAAGGTAAAATTCGTTTGTACTGAAGTGTGTTAAAATTTTCGTTTTTAATTTCTCAACTCCTTTAAATAACCGCGCAAATTTTGAATGAAGAAACGCCTCTACCCTTGATTATAATATATACATAGTTAAAGATGGTGATGGGTTTTCACATTAAATAGTAAAAAATATTTACATTTATGTCTGCTTCAAAATAACCGACAAAGCTACTAATTACACTACCTACATTAATATATGCAAGACTAAACTACAAAAGTTCTGTCTACAATTCTAAATCTTTTGACAGTTCAAAGATATCAGACTAGTCGAGATCAACGAAAGCCTAAATATTTGTTCTACATACAATACTCGTATATGAAAATATAAAAATAAAAAAGAAGCAATGTAAGTTTGAGAAAACAAAAAAAGAAACGCTGCTAATCTAACTAACAACAAAATCTAAATAATTGTCCTGTGAAGCATTAAGTAATTAAATTAGTATGTATGCCTACATTTCTGGAAAAAATGACGACTATACATAACAAATAACCAGTTAAAGAAATGTATTATTTGAACATATAATAAAAATAATAAAAATATTTGTATAAAGACTGATTAGTGTATTTTTAAGTTCATATTGAATTATCGATTTAATGTTGAAGTTGTATTAATTATCGCTGCATATCCTGTATACCACTGAAAAGTGTTAAACATACTCGCAGTATTACATATTATTTTGCACATACTTATGTAATATAGCAGCATAGAATCTGTTTATAATTATTGTTTTCGTATTAGGTCCCCATAGCATTTGTACTATTTACTTTAAAAATATAGAGTTAAATTTTTTGTTTGTTTTTTAAGTTGCACTTTTGTATGTATGTATTGTAGTTCTTATAGTCTTTGCTGTAAAAATGTAAAGGACACACACAAACGTACCGGTTACACATTGTTATTATTTGCAAAAAAAAAAAAAAATTGCAACTAAGTTCCTCATGATCATTATTTATTTTAAGAATTTCAATAAGAGTATTAAGAAATCGATTAAAAAAATAAAACAGAGTTAAATAGGTAATGAATTTCCAACTTCACAACCGTATCCTCAGCGTTTAGTTAAGCTAAAAAGAGAATAAATCATAATTAATTTATTTATCTCTTTGTATAGTAAGATTTACCGTACACGATTAAGTATTTTTTTTTAAATCACATTAATTTAAACTAGCTATACTTAACTGAAATTTAATAATGCTAAATCCAACAAAGAAATCTAATATTATGAAAATTAACTGATTAAATAAACCACCGCTTTATGTACTGAATAATCAACGGTGTTTTATTTCCTTTAATCAGGAGCCTGTCGAAGTTGGTCCGAGTGTTGCATAGACAAGAATTTCGACTTAGCTAGACGATTCCTGTTATACTCACTTAACCTACGATCAGGTTTCCTTGAATGAAATCTGGGAGATAGAAAAGACTGCATTAACCCTATAGGACAAACTTAGAAATTAGACCTACTGAAGGACTATCACCTCAATTTCATGAGCTCATTCTTAACAAGCTGGATAACATTTGTGGTGGCTACGTGTATCATCACCAACAATTAAGAACTAATCAGACTATTTGCATATTAATTAAATCAATCAGAAATAACAAATTAGTGCAATATAAAATTGAATATCCCGTCTAATAACTTATAACGATTAGACAGGCAACATACATGAGTCAAAAGATTCAACCTAATCTTTAGTCATCTCAACTGTAGATTTGGACCAGTTCTAATAGCGCCATAGCTGCCATCACTCCCCTTTCTTAAATTACATATTTCTTTCAACCCAAACTTCCTTCGTTGCACAAAGCCTTTACATAGTTTGTTTAGGAGTGACCCAGTAAGGAAATCAAAGACATCTCAACACGAGCTCACAAGGTAAAATTTTTTAACAACTATATAAGGAGTCTGGCTGATGGTTATTACAAAAATGATTCCACAAATAATAAATTAATTCACTACCATCATATATCGCTTCACGTAATTTTTATTGAGACTAGCTAATATAATGCTCAAAATTCAGGTAAGCACATTAATTTTAGGAAAACTTTTATAATAACTATTACTATCAAAATGCAGTAACGATCAGAGATTGAATAAAAACCGAACCAGAGTAAAAAAAAAGTTTGGCTTCCATCTTTAGTAGTGACCTACTTTAGGAACCGGGGTGGGTTGTTACTTTCTGCATTGTATTGACGTAGTTTAGAGTCCATGAACTCCAACAATCAATGTAAAAGTAAATATCTCCATCCAATAAAACATTATCATATTTAATATTTATTTTTCTTTAAAGATTTCCATTAAAAATAAAAATTAACCGAGAATAAATAATGTAAGTGCAACAAAACAAATTGATTATTCTAATAATAAAAAAAAACAAAACACAGAAATTAATCAAAACAAACTTGTTTTGAAAGGCGAAAACCAAAATGAGAGCAATTCTATTTATATTTATGTCATTTATGTTGCATCGGAGAAAGCAATGATGTTTCTGCATTTCCTAGGGGAATTTATATAGAACTGAGTTAATTTAATATTATTTTAATGATTTGAACTGTTAAAGATCGTAAACAAGGACTTTGGAAAGTTGCACCCATTGGGTGCGCTCACCGACACCATAACATTCTGTCATTGTGTGGTGTTGTAAACCTCAAAACAATTACATCGACAATTCGTCGCATGAATTCTGAAGTGTTTTAACCGGTCAAAAATTAAATTTTACAGGAGACGATTTTAAAAGTTTAAAAGAAAAATTAGTTGTGTTGTTAACGACATATAATTACAGAAATATCGTTTTTAGATTCTGTAAGCTTCGTAGCATTCTGTAGAAAAAAAAGGGGGTACGGGTTGCTCTACATTAGATACAGAGCTGGGTAAGTAAAAAGTACTTAAGTATAAGTACAAGTATCGGATGCCTGAGTACTTCGGTGTAAGTACAAGTACCGCATGTATGAAAAGTACTTGTAATTAAGTACCAAGTCTATAAAAAGTACTGAGTCTTTTTAAAGTACTTTTTTAGAATCTTTGTACATTAGCAGTAATATAATGAAGTTTATCGAGTTCAGTTAATAGATATTAATAATTAAATACCTTTTGAAAACTATAATATGTATAGTAACCAGCGGTAGTTTTTGACGCTGTAAGTAGAGTAAAACTTTCACCTTTCACTGCTAAACTTATAAAAACTATTAGAGGTTCGCCCAAGCACCCATTATCGCCTTCAATATTGCATAATAATTCTAAAAAAAAAATTGAGGCCTTCCCCACATCAGGTCGAGGCATCGTATGTAATTTTAATAAAACATTTAGATTTTTTTTGCGTATCTAACGAATATATGTATTGTCTTTGGTAAAACAGATTTTATCAGTAATAACCCTAAATGATTAACTTAAAATCATGTATTTCGACGAATCCACTAATTTATTTGTTGTTTTCAGTTCTCTCTCAGTTGGTATTTGATGCTTAGACCGAACGAGTCAGCAGTATAGAAGTGAGCCCATTTTCTACAGTGTACGTAGTCAGTCCATATTATGTTATCAAGTCGAGGCATCGTCGATTCTATATTCGAGCGAGACGTTACTGCATTTTGTTCTACTTGCGCAGTCTTGTTTGTGTGTTATTAGTTTGTCTAAGATTCTGCCTTAACTAGTGAGTGCGGCAGATGCTTTGCCAGTTCTTTGCTTGCTTTAAAACTCAACTCAAAAAGGAATTGTACTAGAGCTTGTGTTTGCTTTTCTACAAAGAATTAGATATTTGTAGGTATATTTAATAGACTCAGAAATACCTAAGTAAAAATCTTGATACTTAAGTACAAAACTAAGTCTTAAGTACAAGTAAATAGAAGCAAGTACTTATGTTCAAGTACTAAGTAGGGGCATTTCAAAAGTATTGAGTAATTAATCTTAAGTAACGAAAATGTATTTTAAGTAGTACTTAAGTCTTTTTTTACTTAAGTATTGCCCAGCTCTGATTAGATATAATACGAATTTTTCGAAAAAATTGCAAAAAGGAGATTGAACAAAAGTCCATACATTTGCAACATCCACATTTGAATATTGTGGAGATAGAACAAAATTGAGATGTTGAACAGTTAAGAACTACCAATGCGCAGAAAAATCTGAATGCTGCTATTTGGAGATAGAACAATAAAACAATTAATTTTATTTAGAACTGAAACAATTTATTTTCGACATAGTTTAAATAACAAGAAAACAAAAATAATGCCTTTTCGTAGCAACCAAATATAAATTTGACTTTAGTCTTTAATTTTTAAAACGACTTTAAAATAACTAGCATCTTCTGGTGGCATGAATTTTAACATCGAAGGTATATCTTTTAGCTTCTCTTTCGAAATCGTCGGTTTTACCATTATATGATTCACACTTGACAATTATTTGCGATCTACCCGTTTTTTCTGGCCTGCAGTAGCAAAAAGAGGAACAGAATAAAGCTCTGCTTTGGCTCCATAATCCTTGCGATATAGAATTCGAAGAAGATCTGTGGAATCATATTTGATTTCCTTGGAGATGGTATATGGGATAAACTGTAAACCAGTGCTTGTCGAATTATAGTTAAAAAAAAAAATTTGGAATTACATTGCATCAATTTTAATTTAACATTATAGAAATCCATAGATATTAATGCTCTTAAAAGTGATAGTTGGCTATGATCAAGGTATATAGAGACAAGGTAATCCCATTAAAATTTTGACACATCACAGCTGATAGTCTGTGACGTACTTCAGTGAATGAATAAAAAACAAAAAGGAAATCTGACAGTGACAGTATAGAATTTTCTCTATTAAAGTTCTTCAAAAAAATTATTTGTTTTAAGTAATTAAGAGATTTCGAAAGTTTCTAGTGTATTCTAAATATCAAGTGCTATCGGTCAGAAAATTAAAAGCGCTCTGAAATTAATTTTGAATTTCAATTATACAAATTACTGTAAACATGAAAGAATTTTGGGAAATTGAAGATAATTTTTTCAAACATTTATTACCTCAATTACCTTCTATTTTGTTTATCGAAGTGAAATCGTAATAATTATTGTTGTCAAAGCAAGTTAAAATGAAAAGTATTAAAAAATTACTGAAATATATTTTGTTATTTGTATATATAATTAATCAATATTAAATTTTATTTTTATTTTCCATTTATTTTATAGTTCCAAGATGAGGAAAATTATGAAAACAGAGAAAATTGTACGTATTGTAATTTGGATTAACAGGTATCCAAGAAAATGGACAAGACGAAATTGAAGAAATCCATAAAGCCATTCTTAAAGAATCTCAACTATACTCACATCATGCCTACGCGCTACACAGTTCAAGATATTACATTTTAAAAGGTGTCTATCAAGGACCTGAAGGATCCAATTAAGAGGAAAACCGAACGTTTCCAGAACAGAGTAAAATTTGAACAGAAGTACAGGGCTAGTAAAGATAAAGGGTGCGAACCATTTTTTAAGATCTTATTAAATTTAATAAAAGATATTGTGAAACATGAAGTACATGTATTATTTATAATTAATAGGTCCAGGCTGAGGGTTTTGAATTCGTGTGATGTGTAATTTGGCATCTATTTTTGCAATCTCTCTGTCGACAATTCAAAGAGTGTTGATTTGAAACATTTTTAAAAGGGGCTTATCGTCTTACATGAGGGGCCCTCATTACATTGAATTCCCATTGTGCTAATAGATTTTTTTCTTGTACGAAGGAAATATGTATTTGTCAATGCGAATTTTATCAGGGTGGCTGATTTGTTTGGTTTGTTGATTTTATAACATTCGTTTCAGAAGTGTAAGTGTGGTTTTCAATATTGCAACGGATGAATAATATTTTCTGCTGTTTACTGAGCTCACAAGTTGCCTGTTGTTTATTTATAACTTTTTCTATTGATTGCTTCAGTTGGATTGGTATTTGCCATGAGCATCTTTGTATCTCTGCATACAGTATATATTGCCTGAATCACGGCCTGCCATAAGTTTTATTGCATCTTTTTTTTTGTAAACATATCTAGTATGTGTGTAAAATGTTTGATAGGTAAACAATCAAAAGCAAAGTTTACAGCTGCGTCATACTTTACTTTAGGTTACTGTTATTATATAAGAATAAGAATTACGATGATGGATTACTGATCAGCTCAAAAGGTGACAGGAGCATTTATGCAACGATCACAACACATCATAAATAGAATCTATCTCGCTTAACTTCCACAAATAAATATCCATTCTTCAAAATATTGAAATAACCTCTACGAATGCCCAGCAACATTGACAAGTGCAGTATAAATTGAGACATTTCAGCATCCCATATATCGCTGGAAATAGCATGCAGTACATATTCCTCCAAGAATATTTTATTTTTAATGCAATGGAAAAGTGCCAATTATAAAGCAATCCAAAGTACTATTCTAGGAGGATTGAACGAAAGATGTCCTTGTAACAACACAAAAGGAATACACTCAAAATCCTCTGCAGTAAATAGTCCAACCTAGGTACTTAAACAAGAGATAATTCACTGTAATAGACAAAGCAATTAGGTGTGAAAATCTTTATGAAAATAATTATTATAGAACGATAGTACGGATGTCCTGTAATGTACGCCCAGCCCCATATCTACTTTACTTTACTCAAGTGGTAAATGAATTATGAAAACACAATTGAGCTTCTTGAATTCCTCAGAATAAATAAGATTAAGAATAAGTTATAAGACTAACACTAAATGAAAGCAATAAATCAAATAATAAATATAAAATAAACACGTACAATTAGTGTGAATTATGTATAAATAAAACGCCTACAATTAACAAAATAAATTTATTAACTCAACTAAATAGCCAGCTGCAGCGATTAAAACGTTGACGCTTATTGTCGATATATTCCCGCGTAACCATGGTCCAAGTTCAAATGGAAATCACACTTTATAAAATACTGGGAAATTTGATAGATCCTTCCGCACAACAACATGGTAGAGAGAGAAGATGAGAGCTCAAGTGGAGATGGTTTCCGGGTCTCTTTTTTCTTTTTTTTCCCTGGAAACGGACGAAGAGAAAAGTAAAGCTAAGCTGGAGAAGTTACAACTTATAAGAAAAGTACAAACTAATAAAATTTTTAACCATTAACAAAGTTAAAGGGAAGATTCGCAACTAACCGCTTGAGGACTACCTTTGTTTACTTGGTTGATGGACGCCAGGATCAACCATAAGGAGTACGTCCAGGAAGAAGTTTCATCCACGTGGGACATAAGCAGCTAAGTAACCGAGCTCTGGAATAACTAATCATTAAGTAAAATACAAGAAAACAAGTGGTGTAATAAAAAAGTACTAAATAAGTTGTAGAATAATTAATTTTAGTGGCATTAGGTAGCAGTGTAATTTAGGACGGCCGTAGGGTAATGAGTTATTCCATTTATAGAAGGGATTCAAGAACTAAAATATTAAAGCATTATCCCAAGTCGAACAGTGCCTTTTAAATAAAACTCCTTAAACGAATTAAAATAATTTTTCAGCACAATTCAAGTGTAAGCCAAGACCTTCCCTAGACTATTGGCTTACAGTCCAGACATTTTGGCTAAACAAACAGTGGCATTTAGAGAAACATTAGTAGCACCTTGCTCATTTGACTATCCTCATAAAAACAATCTGGAGCATCTATTATACAAAAGAACACATTATGGTAGAGCAAAATACAAAATTAATTCATGTAGGGTATCATAACAATTGGTCTTATATCAATCCTAGTTTTTTGAATTGTTATTGAATAATGTTACTAATTGTTGAAATAATTACTTACCACTTTCGTTTCACATTTGAGTTTTAGTAAATTGGTTACACGTAAACTTTGAAAAATAAAGGCTGATGTAAAATGATTGGAATTGTAAAAAAATAAAACAACCAACAAATTTTATTTTACTGTTTTATTTATCTTTCTTATTTGCTTGTGCTCTTTATTTAAGAAATTTTTATTTAAATGCCTAATTCGGAAATACATCCTGCATCTGAAAAACAGTTTTTTTACTTTATCTGCTAATTTCACATTTTATGGTGACTTATGAAATCATTTTCGAAACATATTTTACACTTATTTCTGCTCTTAAATATTTGTTCTAATTTGTAAATATCTTTTAAGAAAGCCTCATTAGGCTTTTTAAGACCCCCTTCCGATACTTCATCTACCCATGTATGGGTTGAAGATGTACCAGGATCGGTAGTCGTATTTGCAAGCTTACATTTTTTTTTATTATGTACCCCGCTAAATACTCCAGCGCATCCTCTTCTAATTCGTCAAAGGTTATCGTTTCCAGTTCATCATCCTCGCATTTGTCAGGTGGTTCTGGTGTTGTAATCGCTTGTAACAATTTCGTGCTGAATATATCAGCAGATATGTTGCTGTTTAAATCAAAATTGCTAAGATTTTCTTCTGCGTTGCTGTAGGAACTAACCTGCTGTGTAATATCTGAACGTCCTTTAATTTAAAATTTATTAGTAAATAAAATAAAATAAAAATTTTGAACAACTAAGGCTTTGTTCAACTTTTGGCTAGAGCCAGCTCTAGCCGGCTCTAACCAAAAGTTGCACACAGCCTAATTATTTCTACAAGTGATAAATATACAACCATCAAAGTACTTCCTAGATCTAAAAAAAAACGGGAGAACACAAACATTGAGTGTTTAGTAATTATATTAACAACTTGGTTAGTTTCTAGAAAATAAAGTTTTACAATTACCTAAAATACTTAAATTCTAAAGGTGATGGATGATCATGAAGACCGCCTTTAGCCCGTATAACGCTAAAAAAGTGTTCCAGTTCATCCTGACTTAATCGGGAGGTTAGTATGTATTGAACACTGTACTTCTTTTTCAGGATATCATATAGTTGAGGTAGTGATGCATTGTTAAGCAAGATACCCTTTTGGAAAGGAAGTAAAGTTCTACTTCTTGGCGTTCTAAGTTTCTTTATGGTTTCAGTCATTTCAGCAATGATTTTATTGTGAGCGTCAATGGATATTCCGTATGCTTTCACTCTACCCCTAGAATCAGAATATGGGCAGGTGGAGTTGGAAATATCAAACCAGTCGTTAACCAATTTCAGGAAATCACTGTGACTTAAGTTTTCCTTGCTTAACACACTTTCAATTTCTACCCTGAAATAATTCAATTGCAACAAGTAAATTAGTAAAGTAAAGCAGGAAATTACTCTGTTTGGACTGCAATATCGGCAAGGTTACTTATGATCTCATTTTTCTTCATTTCTTCTTCTTTCTGTTTGCTTTGAATTAATACCTCCTCTTTAATTGACTCCTAATTTTGAAGAAATTCTGCCTCTGTCTCTTCGGTAGCTTCCGGTAAACAATCCGAAACGGATTCTTGTTGTTTTAACCTTTTTAGAAAAACATACATCTTAGTGTACTTCTTTTCATTTTTAAAATTAGAAAGGGATGTCTACCAATATATCTACAATAGAGAATTAGGATGGTATCAGATGTTCAGCCGTAGAACTCGAGAGGAGCAGATGTAAATATTCGATTAGGCTTATTTAATTGAAATAAGACTCAAAATTCACTAATATATAAAGGATTTAAAAAATTTACCAATTTACCATTAGAAAACAAAAGGAGAAAGTATTTTAAAGATTTCTAAGAGAAAATGTGTGCAATTTGTAAAGGATAGAGCTGTTTATGGAATTGGTATGTAACTTACGAACTATGTTTATAAAAGTATTATTTGTATTAATAAATGATAATTATGTTATCTTATCTTAAATGGTATAATTAGCAAAATTAATTACCTTTTGTAGGAGGCAACTGTTTCTTGAGCCAGTTCGTTCGTCCTTTCGATTCTTGGTGAAGATCCTTTCGTTTTGTGAGAAACATTCACTGATGGCATAACACCTTCTTTCAATCGCCTTTTGTGTTTTGGTGCATTTAAAAGAATGTCCTGTAGTCTATAGTCACTTTCTACAAAATGATCCGAGCAAACTCGAGCGTAATTCACATTAATGTTTTCTTTATCTTTGCCACACGCTTTAATCCATTCACTAAGCACCTTTGAGTTTTTAGGAAATACATGAAATAGTACATTTTCCTCTCCGGAGTCTTTTCTCCAACAATTTTCGCAATTCACAACAGAGCACTTCATAATTTTAATAAATATCACAACACACAAATCCCACAAAATAATTTACCAAGCCAAAACAAACTTTTCAAAACCACGGTAGTACAAGCGCAAAGAATTTTGACACATAGCAGCTGATGCCCTGTGACGTACTTCAGTGAATGAAGAAAAAGGGAAAAGAAAATTTAAGAAAAATGGCGGAACATGGTTCGGGCGGGATTACCTTGTCTCTATATATCTTGGCTATGATAAGATATATTTCTTAAATGACGCTCTATAACGCTATGAACCGCATCAAATTCCTGAATTCTAGGTGGCCAGATTCAGAAAATCGTTTTAATTTGTGTATTTTTTTCCATGAATTTAAGATAATCAATTCCTAATTACCGTCATATCTAGGTCACCGAGTTCCACAAAGATTCAGTTTTGTGAAGTATTTAATGAGTTAATGGAGGAATTAAATGAACAGAATGGAGAAATGATAATCTTAGGCGACTTTAATATAAATTGGAAAGAAAATAGTACGTATAAACGACAAATTGAAAATATTATTCAAGATAATGGATGTAAACAAATAGTTGAGGAATATACTAGAATTACGAGAAATTCCGAAACATTGATTGACTGGGTGGTTACAAATATGAAAAATATAGAGGCGAAAGTAAAAAGTGACATAAATATATCTGATCATGAGACACTGGAAATATTGATCAAATGTAAGAAGAAACAAACAGCAGAGCAGGACATAGAGATACTAAGGCAGGATAAGGAAATACTCAAGAAATATATTAATGATATTAAGTTACAGAATATTTTGGGAAAAGAGAACCTCGATGAAGTAACCAAGGAATTTGACGCCAGAATAAATGAGGCCATAGAAAATTCGTATACAAGGAAAAAATTTACTCCAAGAGCAGAGAATGACTGGTACACGGAAGAACTAATAAATATGAACAAATATAAAATTAAGCTATACATGAAAGCCAAATTATTACACGATGAAAGTGCTTGGGAAAACTACAGAAGTGTCAGAAATATCTATAAAGCTAAAATTAAGCGAGCTAAAAGGAAATGTATAGACGATAAGATCGACAAGGCGATAACACAAAAAGATATGTGGAAAGCAATTAAACAAACAGTTTTAAGAAAAGACAGGGATATAATTAAAGAAGTGAAGTTCAATGGCGGAAAAATCTCGGATAGTCAACAGATTGCGGAAAGCTTTAATAAATTCTTCATAGACAGTATAAGGAATATAAACCAAACAATACCGTACAGGAAATATGAAAATGGCATAGAAGATAGGCAATGCGTTTTTAAGTTCAGCAAGGTTACGGAAAACGATTTAAAATCAACGTGTGAACTAATTAACCAGAAAAATGATTTCGGTGGAATGAATGCAAGAATAATTCGAGATAATTGGAATGTCATAGGAACAGTCCTTAAGTATATCGTTAATAAGTCGTTTGAAGAGGGTAGGTTTCCACAATCATGGAAAGAATCACTTATAGTACCAGTACCTAAAATAACAAATACAAAGAAGTGTGAGGAGTTTCGTTCAATAAACATGTTAAAGGTCTTCGAGAAGATTTTAGAGAAAACTGTTCAAATTCAGCTGGAAAAATATTTGGAAAGGAATAAAATAATAATCCCGGAACAGTCAGGGTTTCGAAAAAGCATTCATGTGAGACGACAATTAATTTTATTATCAACTACTGGAAGGAAGAGATAGACCAAAAGAAAGCAATTGTAGCTGTTTTTCTAGACTTGAAACGAGCCTTTGAAACGGTGGACAGAAATATTCTGATTGAGAAATTGGATAAGTATGGAATTAAAGGGTGTGAATTGAATTGGTTTGTGGATTATCTCAGAAAAAGAACACAGAAAACAAAGGTCAACGAAGCTCGCTCAACAACGATTGAAACTGAAATGGGGGTTCCACAGGGATCAGTCTTAGGAACACTATTATTCTTGCTTTATATAAATGACTTAAAGCAAGCGATAGTCCACTCAAAGCTCATGCTGTTTGCTGATGATACACTGATATTTTGTACTGCGGAAAACATAGATGATATCAAAAGAAAAATAGAAAGCGATCTGAACAAAGTTAAAGCATGGATGGATAGCAATCGGCAGAAATTGAATACTAGTGAATCAAAATGTATGATATTAAATAGCAAAGTAAATGTGTCGATCGCAATTGAGAATGAGCGAATTGAAGTAGTTGATGACATCAAATATTTAGGTATAATGTTGGACAATAAACTAAATTTCAATAAACACGTGGATTATGTATGTAAAAAATTGGGAAAAAGATATCATATTTTAGACGGTTGAGAAAATCTGTTTCACTAGCGAGTGCAATAAAAATCTACAATGTCACTATAAAGCCTCATTTCGAATACTGCTCGACGGTACTTTTTCTATGCACACGTACAGCGAAGGACAGACTACAGAAACATCAAAATAGGGCAATGAGGATAATCCTGCAATGTAGTAGATATACATCAATTAGGTGGATGCTCTCAGCTCTTAAGTGGATGAATGTGACACAGAGAATTGATCTTAATGTGTTGAAATTAAATTTAGGATCAAAAACGGGGATCTGCCACCATATTTAAGAGAGAAAATAACACTGGTGACGGATGTGCAGCCATATAATCTAAGGAATGCAGATCTAAATATAAGATTACTTAGCTGCAATAGATCAGATACACAGAATTCGTTAATATATAAGGGGTTTCAATTGTATAATAATTTGCCACTAGTGATAAAGGAAGAAAGAAATGTAAATGTATTTGTAAGACTTTGTATAGAATATATTCGAGCTATGTCATAGTAATTAGTTAAAAGGTAGTATAAATAATTGTATTGTTTTTGTAAAAAGTACGTTTTAGTGCTAATAAAATATTATTATTATTATTATTAAGAATAGCGAAAGATGTGCATTCCCCAAAATAGGAATAGGAATTTTGGGGAATGCACGAGTCCGACCATAGGATAATAGAATTTATATAAAGATTATGTCAACACGCAAAAAGAGGAAGGTAAGAATTCCTTAAAATAGAAATTGATCAAGTAAAGTAAAATGTAGCTATTGCGCACGCTGACCTTGCTACATCCATTAATCATGAAATTCCTACGAATTTCATGAGGGTTTATTGAGGGTAAAACATGTTACTAGCAGCACTGTGGTACATGTAATGCCTGTCTTAACCGTTTCTTATTGCACTCCCAGAAAAGGTAATATACACTATAATAGCATTTCTGGGTAAAATAAAGGAAGGTAAAAGAATGGATCTGAAAGCAATAGTCCACGGTTGGCAAGTGGCACAGAGTTTGTCATTCGAGTAGTGGCATTGAATAAATAAGTATTTCCAGAATTTCAGAATTAAAGTTTGTTTCCTGAGTTAGATTTATCGAGGATGTATGTTTTTTTGTGTTTGATTAATTAAAAGCGATATAGAATAGTTGATTGGTAGCGTGGTCGTGGGAAGTGTTCGGGATATGTTGTCGATTGTGAGCACAGGTACGTACGTGCAATAACAAAAGGCACTGGTACGTCCGTGCCCTACATTGATACGTGGCATGTAGGTGTTTACCCTGGTATGTACGGGTGAATCGACAATGAATCCGCGAAGTGACTGCACGAGTGTATGTGTGATCATGAGTGGTTAGGATTAAGCACTCACTGAGTAAATTATTGACTTTACTCCCACCACAAAAATTTAATTGATCTTTGCAGGAAAGTGCTGAGTGGATCGCCCAGGAGGACTACCTTAACCGTGATTCAGTGTTCATGATCTTTTCCTTTTAACCTTCAATATATTTTTTGAATTGAAATAAAAATGCGTATTAAAATTTATAGAAGGGTGTTTTTAATAATTATCTGCCAATATATTATTTAAAATTTTTATTAGGGCACTTGCAATGTCGTTTCCTATTCTAGCCGTTTGCGTTTCGTTCCAGATGCTGCAATAAGTAACTTTGTTCAAATTACAATGACCTGTGAGATTATACATATTAAATTTCTAACATTCGCATGTGGTAAGGAAAAAACTTTTTGCAAATCATACAATACTATTGCAGTGTTTGTGTCTGTATTGATTCTATCTTCATTAAGTCTCACTTTAACCATTTCGTTCCAGGATAAATGTTTTGCCTAAAATATTTTTTCACTCTCATTTAATGTTTTATTTTGATGTTTTGTACAAAAGTCGCACTGATATTTTCTCGTGATATAAAATACCAAATTATACTGTGTATTAAAAATTCTGCGGTATATGGCATATTTGACCGAGTTCGGTGTTTCCGATTCATAAAGCTTGTACATTTTTTTAAATATTTAATCCCGCTTCCAAGTACTTACTGTCTTTCAGTACCTGATCGAATGTAGTGAGGATCAATACAAAGAAATTCTTCAATATGCTTCTTGACTTCCCCTTCCTTATGTTCAGGAGTCTATCTCTTTATGTGTTTGCCTATAGTTGATGGTTTTAGTGATCCCGTTGAGTTATTTAAATTATTTTCAAAAAAGTGATAAATGCGTCCCCGATTGCTTTCCCTATCTCCTTCCTACGATACTGTGCTTTGCAACATAGGGTATCCCCTGAGCTTGGTTTAATAATATATTAATAAGAAAAAAAGACATTGTTATATTAGCTGATGATCCGTGCAAACTACAGCGTGTGATTAATAGTTTCCATGACTACTGCAGCTTATAGATCCTAGTTGTCAACTTGGAGAAGTCTAAAGTCATGATATTCCAACGTGGGAATGATGTGAGAAAGAGTAGTGAACATTGGTTTTATGCTAACACAGATATAGAGATTGTTACTATATGATCCGGTGAGATTAATAGTGTCGTAAGTCAATAATTTCTAGACCGAATTTTCACTTCTTAACGATCACTTACTAAGCACCATCATGAGGTATGTCAAAATTTACAGTTACAGCTACTGATGACAGCATTTCATTCTCATTTTCAACAAAAGATGTCCATACTTTTTATGGGCTGAGATGCGAAACATTAATTTACTCTAAACTATGGAAAATTGACTTACGCCACTCTAATTCTCACCGGCTTAATGTTATATCTTGAGTTTGGTTTGCCTCATATTTATGTACGTAGGATTAATAGTTTGGAGCTTCAATAACAAAAATGACACGTATCTCACTTCAATTGGACTTTATTGATATTATAGGTATATATATAATGTTGATTAAACTAAAGGTAACTGGTACTTGGTATTAATTAAATTGATACGTGGTTTTAATTAAACTAAAGTCTACTCGAGAGGTAAGTATGTTGCGCTCTTGGTTAACCAATACTAACTCACAAATCAATGTCTACATTACAAATATTAAACGTACAGTCTAGGCAATACTAACTTACAATTTAGTCGTTTCATTACAAATGTTAAAGATACAGTCTAGGCCATACTGATAATGCAGGTAGGTACATATTAAGTTTCTCTCGCGCACACATGTATACACATTGAATTACCACTTTGATTACATTTCAAGGGTCTTATTTCGCCTCACTCCAGATAGGCTTTCTTATCAACTAGCGTGGAAGGCTGTTCGCGACCATGTATTTTGGTACCAATCTTGGCAGGAACTAGTTTGCTCACAAACCGTTCAGCTAAATTTAGTGGACAGACATATGGGTATGACAGCGTACGAAATAATATTTTGACAGATCTTTTAGAAAAGGAAGAATACAAATTAAAACAAGTAAAAACGCTAGAATTGGTGTAAGACAAATTCTTATGATACCCTTGACGAATGCCCGTATGTAATTTCGTATGGTCACCCTCACCTGTCTCTGCAAGTTTGTCTGTTGAAGTGAGTTTTACATATATTTCTAGAACGATTCGTCGGACAGTAACAATGATTATAACAAATTTCATAGGATTTCATATTCTGAAGAAGTTTTTAGTACAATAAAAACATCTAGGACTAATCGTTTTTAGAGTATACTGTGAAAACTTAAATTTTTATATGGCAACACCAAAAAGGGGTTGCCCGATTTCGTCTATTTTTGAAGTTTTATTTACTATTACTATGAAAGCATAGTGTACAAAATTTCAGCTCTCTACGTCGACGCGTTTTCAGGTAGTGTTCAAATATATACTGAAAATCGAAATTTTCGTATAGGAACCTTACAAAGGAGTTACCCGGTTTTTCATATTTTCAAACTTGAATTTACTTTTTTTTAAAAGCTCATGTGCGAAATTTCAGCTCCGTAAATGAACGCGTTCGCGAGTTATGGTAAAGATGGATGGACATACGGACGGACAGACGGGTCGGGCATGCAAAAATGAATATGACTTTTAATATTGTGCGTGAGTGTCCAGTTCAGCCCATTTTTCTATACTAGCATTATTTCTGTGCGTTACAAATGGAATGATAAACTTAGTATACCCTATGATTTCATCCAGGGTATATCAAAGTGCTATTGAAAAAGCAAGGGGGGCTATAAGACATTATCTGTACAGAAAACTGGAGTACCTGATTGAAAACACGTACTGTCGAGATGAATACTCCCTCAAAATAATTATTAATATCTGTATAGGTGTAGAGGTGGTCTTAACAATTTGAACGCCAATCCCTTTAGGCACCAAGGCAGGGCAATCTGCTGCAATGTGGAATCTAGACGTGAAGGAGAAATTGATGAACTTTGTTGGAACATGTCCCATCCTAACAGAACTTCGTGTTAAATCATTTGGAAAGAGAAGACTGACAAAAAAAAATGGAATAGAATGGGAATAGTAATTTCAATGCTATATTTTTGTATGCCACAAGTGCCTGGAGATATCGAGATTTCTTGGTGAAAGAATTTTTTAATTAATTTGGATTAAATTAATTATACAGTTATTTTCCTTTGTCTATTTTTTGCTCTGAAATATAAAGTATAAATATTGGGCTAACTTGTAAGTTGTTGTGATTTTTAAATACCTTTTATCGGCTCACAAACCCCTGACTAAAAGCCTTTGTGTCTGAGCGCCTGAACAACTGAAAGTACCGTTCGTGCCAAAACGGGTTTTAGGGGAGTAAAAGTGGATGGATTTACACGCGTTTTTTTGATTTAGAATGAGTGAATGGGGAGCTCTCCGATGGGGTAAAATTTACTTACGTTTTGGGGGTGGCGGCCTTGAGGTGGAGTGCCAACTACCAAACTTGGGGTTGTCTAATTTGGGCCGTGTGTAATATGAGCCGAAAGTCTCGAGTGGTGAGTCCAAAGTCGACAGTCGAGATTTGACTTAAAAAAAGTTAAGAAATTTAAAAAGCTAAAAAAAGTTAAAAACAGTAAAAAATTAAGTAAAATTAAATAAAGGTAAAAAAAGTTAAAAAGTTAAAAAAAGGAAAAAAAGTTATAAAACGTTTAAAAATTTAAAAAAAGTTGCAAAAAGTTAAAAATAGTTAAAAAAGGTTAAAATTTTTAACTTTTTTTTAGTAGTTAGAAAGGTTAAAAAAAGTTAAAAAAAAAATTAAGAGAGTTAAAAAAAAGATTAACAGAGTTAAAAAAGTTAAAAAAGCTAAAAAAAAATTTGAACAAAGTGAAAGTTAAGGTAAATCGTGATTCGAGAGGCGAGATTCGAGAGTGGAAAGAGTATAGAATTTATGACTAGAAAGTAGAAAATAAAGTATATGAAAAAACTTGTAAATAAATAACTTTCGTAAATAACGTGCACTTAAAAATAAAAATATTTTTTTTCTTTCTCAGTTATATACAAAAGGAAAGTTTCGTCGCAAAATAAAAAATGCTATAAATTAAATTAAAAGTTTCGTTATTTGCAGTTAGACAATTGTGATTATGGATTATGGATGCCCAAACTTTTAAGATTTAGTCTAACTTGTAGCATTTGTTATTTTGCAACGAAACTTTTCTTGTGTATATCACTGAGAAAGAAAACTTCTTTTTTTACTTTTTAGTGCAATTTATTTACGAAAGTAATTTATTTTAATAGTTTTTTCATATATTTTATTTTAGACTTGTTGCTAATCCCAGCTGATGTCAAGATTTCCTTAGAAATTGAACGTTGTAAAAACTGCTTCGGGTTTTTTTTAAGACAGTGGGGCGGGAGCTCCTATCCCAAGCATAGAGGCCAGGGCGCCCTATTATTTTATTCTGCTCGAAACCACATTACCAAAACCTTCCAGTTCTCTTAATGAAGCGCATCAGGTCTTGGTGAGCAAGACTTTTCAGCTCATCTGTAGATCGAAGGGCAGACCGTACAGAATCAAATCTGCTCTGAGCAAAGGCCGGACAAGCACACATAAAGTGCCCGGTTGTCTCCGGCTCTTCTTCCAAGTAGGACAGATACTCAGGGCTGGTGACTACTCCCATTCTTTTTAGATAAGCGTGAAGCGATCTGTATCCGGTGATGATGCCAACCACAGTTCTACATTGTTTCTGTCCGAGCTCCAAGAGAAAATTGGAGATATTCCTATTGGGCCCATCAAGAAACAGTTTTGTGTACCCTCAAGTACTCAGGTTCTCCCATATCTGCTGATGCTTTTGGGCTCCGGTTTGCGGAACGGAGAATCAGAGCCATCCCTAGCTAAAAAGTCACACCTTTCATTCCCCATATTCCCCACGTAACCTGGAACCCACTGAAGGGACACCTTGTTGTGAATACACAGCTTATCCACAGACAACATGCAATACTCCATGTTATCCGAGGGCCAATAAGAGCCATCAAGCCTGCCTTACTATTCAACGGGATAGCAATGTGTTTCCCCTTGATTTGCATATCAAAGGCTAACTTCGCTGCCATTGATATGGCGTAGACTTCAGCCTGGAAGAAGTGGTGTATCTTCAAAGTAAGTACTCCATCCCAATGTCAGGCTGAGGAAACTAGATGCCATCTTGGGCTTCTTTATCAATAAGAGAGTCCACGATTTCCTTACAGGAAAGCTCACAAAGAAGCGACGCCCAAAACAAAGCCCTAGTATCATCGCATGACGTGGCATACTAGCTAGATCCCAGGACCAACCCATATCCCAAAGAGTAATGAAGAGAACCAGTCCAGCCGGCCTCCCAATGTGCACATGGCCCTTGCGGTATCTGCCTGAATGACAAGAACCAGGGGTGGCAGGTTAAATATGATCTCAAGAGCGGCAGGAGCCGTAGATCGCATGGAGCCCATAACTCTCAAGCAGCAAGCTTTTGTAGACCCACTAGCTTCCGGAATGCAGTCCCCATAATCGTCCTCGGCCACTATACACAGAAGGCATATGTGAGCGTGGGTCTAATGATCGAGATGTACATCATGCATTGAGAAGACCATCATAGCCGCTTGAACTTTCTCTTCTACGTGTAATCCCCACGTCAGATTCCAGTCAATGTAGGGTGCAAGATGCTTAACATAGGGAGAGAGTTGCAGAGTATGTCCATATAACTTTGGAACAACAAGGTTCCCAAGCTTACGTCGTCTGGAGAAGAGCATCAAGCTGGTCAGGATGGGTGCACCAGTCCCCCACAATATTGAGGCCTCGTTGCATAAAGACACAGGCAGCAGCCATGCTGTGCCTGAAAATGCGCAGAGGGATGTCATCCGCATACGCTTCACATGATAATCCCAAGTTTTTCAGAATCGTGATGAGTGATTCAACCAACATACATCAGAGTACTGGAGAAAGCATGCCACCCTGTGCGAAGCCTCTCCCAACAGCACACTGGGAGAAGTTCGGCCACCCACCGTCGTCGTCTTAACATTTGGTCGATGCATCGCACTGCAGTATGGTCAATACCATTTCGACAAGTTGCTTCACATATCGACTCGGTGGTGGGTCTGTCAAAAGCCCCCTCGATGTCCGGAAAGGCTTCCAAGGTAAACAGTGATGATCCAGTCCCCGTTCAATGACAGTAACCATTGAATGGAGAGCCGTCTGAGTAGATCTACCCATCTGGTAAGCGTGCTGTGAGGTATTTAAGGAAGAAGCCTTTAAAGCTTGATATATTCATCGACAAGCCTCTCCAGCCATTTCAAAAGAAATGAGGTATATGGTATATGGCCAGAAAACTTTTCGGGTCCATGCATGAATTCTTATCGGGAAAATGCGTCGAGAGAATAGGCCTATAAAAGCTTGCTCCTGTGATGCCGTAAAGGAGCCTCCTGGCCTCCTCAGAACACTCAGCCTAGCCAACGCGTCGCCTAAGAGCCCTGAGCAGCCTAACTGGGTCAATACAGCCATCAAATTCCTCGCTTAAATCTACAAAGGCCTGTCTTTTTGATTTTCTAAGCCTCTTGTAGTTACTGTCAGTCTCGCGGTAGATCCGCCACTCTTCCTTTGAGACAGTACTCCTGACTTTATTAAGAAGCCTTCTGGAGTCTTTATGGACTTCACTAAGGCTGGCTTTCCATCATAGCATAGGCTCCTGCCAATATCCGTGCTAGTGGGACAGGAAGCTACGAAGGCGTCAAGCCCTAGCAGTAGAGCATGCGGTGTCAAACAGAATTTGATTGCCTTGAGCCTCCGTTAGACCCAAGACTCCCGTACAAGCACTGCTTTTTGTTGTTGGAGTTTTGTACGCAAGTCAGCAAGCCAATGTCCTAACAAAGCAGACGCTGCCTTGCTTTGTTGCAGGTTAATCTGGATGAAGAGAAATCCATTCATGTATATTACTTCTCTACGCCGTACCTCCTCGTGAGCAAGGAGAACTTAGCCTTTCCCAAGTGAAGATTCGCCCATATCGAGAGCCTCTCTAGCGCTTCAGCAGCCCCTTGTCTATTCCCAACTTTAGTAAGGTCCCCTGTTCTCCTTTCGGGCTCTAGGATCCCTCCCTCTTCAACCTTGTGCTGAGAACCGGATTTTTGATTTATTTTATGAGAGCGTCCATTTCGCGTTAAGACGAACTGAGTTCCATCAACCTCCCTCAGGTCATCAACCGTCCACCTGGACCGGTTCAGCGAGCTCCTGTCTTCTGTCCCTGATTGCCCATCCTGAAAAGAGAATCCGCCAAACACTGGTGCAACAGCCGTTTTCCTGCCGATTGCATCCCTTATTGCACCCTGAAAGGCAGCAATCTGGTTGTCGGTTAGCGGAGTTCCTGGTTCGGTCGCGCTCACGACCCCGTTTAGCAGTCTGTGAGGAGCCGGTCGCTTTTCGTTTGACCGTGTGCTCAGGCACAGCGGAGCCAAGCCCACTCCCTTCTTTCAGCAGGAGCTCTTTGGATGTAAAGGTTGACGCCCATCTCGTTGAGCCTTGGAAGGAGTGGGTCCACTGGAGTTTCCCCAGAAGATATCTTCTTCAGCTTGTTGCTGTTGGCCTCCTACTAACCAGATCCGTCAGATCTGCCCACATCACCAGTATCGCTTGCGGGAATATTGGTTTGAGGCTGGAAAGGGCCAAGGTCAGCAGAGATGTTATCTCCCACGGCAGAAATCTGCATTACCGCAGGAAGGCTAATTAAAACTGGAGGTCGCCAGGTATCCAAAGTTCGCATACTAGCGACTGAGCTTCCTCAGTCACGCAGGCCCTCGGTGTATGCTGTTCCACCTTGGCTTGAGAGGGGAGTAGCTTTTAGTCTACTAATCAGGTTAAACTCCACCGAACAGCGGTTATCAACTCGCACTACGTGAAGTAGCTGCACCCAAAGCTAATATGTTCACTTCACCAACTGCTGCCGCTGGTCTCCAGGATTTCTACGGTATGCTGCTTGAGCATACCAGACATCCTCGGAGTGCGTACTTGAAGGCAATCATCCGGGTCATCTCTTGTGAGCAGCTATTCTCCATGGGGATGATATCTGGAGGAATGGTTGAGGTGTACACCACATCCTTTGAAAGTGCTACCAACCTCATTTTTGGGGGAATCGAGGTGGAGGGTAGATACCTTTTGCCATTTCCGTTGACGGTGCCCGCGGAAGTTGCTTTTTCGCGGGTCCGTATGCGAGCCCAACATAAAGACCCCTAGAATTTCCTTGGGGGATTCGGGAAGGTTCATAGAAAGGTGCGCGCTATTTTCATTAAAATTTTGGAAGTTTGTCTCCGGCGGGGTATTTTCGGTACCAGCGGGGAGGATTGACGTGGGCACCGATAAAAATGCCACGCTTGCCATTTGGTAGGGCAGATTATTGCTGACTGCGCAAAAAGAAGCGAAAAGATGGCTGAATCGAAGGTTCTCTCGAAGGAAACTACTACCAAAGTGGTGGCTCCGGAGAAGGAACCTCCAGCCAGCACTCAACTTACTATTTTGGAGCAGCCAGTGGCTAAAGTTCCTGAAGTTGTCCCAGAGGCCAGAAATCTTGCAGCTGTAAACGGTGCCTCGTCAGTACCCGAAAACATGGGTACTTCCGAAGGAGAGGAAGAACAAGGTTGACCGGATGAAGCTACGTTGTAGGGAGCTAGCAAAGCCAGTCGCTCCACAATAGCCCCACCTGACGGAGGGTGATAGTGGAGCTCGCGGTTCGAAGGTTATTGTGAGAAAGACGGAAGTATCTCTCGAGCAGCGTTCGAATTGCACGATGGCCGGTTTGGATGATACTAGCCTCTACAGTTTCAGTGGCTACGAGTCGTGTCGTAGCACCATTTCGACGGCTAGCCAGTTTGCGGTCTGAAAGGAGACGGCAAGTATTCTTGCCCAGCTCAATTACAGGAAGAGTTCAGATAAAACCTGGAATATTCTTGTCAGGGGTTGGAAAAGCCAGAGTTGTTATTTCCTCAGCTTCAGCCTCTACAACAGTAGTTTAAGACGAACGGGCAGTACAATGATGCAGCTCATTGTGAGCGTCTCTTTTGAGATTTTTATCTCTCGGAATGTTTAAGATAGATTCTATCAACACCGGGGGTTGAAGTACTTACAAAAGACTACACAGCCCTATCGAACGTGTCATAAATGTTCGGTATAGACATTACGCTTTTGCAGGAGACGCACTTCAAACAAGACAAATTCACACAAGTCGAGCATTATGCCTATTCGCACACTGCTTATGCAATGTTTACCACACCGGCTCCTCGACGAGGCTCAGGGGTGACAATCATTGTACCCAACAAATTTACACTTTCGTTTCCTGTATATACATATATCTTCGCAGTACTCGCTTCTTCCTTGGACTTTGTTGTTCAAGACAAACATATCAAGGTAGTTAATATGCACTTTCGTCATGACCAAGACATTACAAGACAAGTTCTTGGTAGTGTTCAATCCTGTCTGGACAATTTTATCGGTGAAACTATCCTCGGAGGTGATTTCAACTGCACTCTGAATACTTCAATCGATCGACATTCCCGGAGTTGAGTTAAATACACAGGGGTCTCGTGAAATATCCATGGAAGTCTCGCAGACTCGAGAATTGATTAGCTTTACGTGTCAGCTGCAATAATAGAACGGTTCGTTGGCATCATTCATGAAGTGTGATCAGTTAGCGATTATCTCTTTGTAGTGGCAACCAGCAGTCTCGTTGAAAGGAGAACTGCGTACTGGATGTACTGCATATTCAACAACTATTTGTTGAATTCAGAGCAGTTCATCAATGAGTTCAATGAATTCTGGCACGATTGGCAAAGAAAAGAAAAGATGACATTCCTTTTCTTAGTAAATGGTGGGATGTTGGAAAGTTCCAAAATCGATCCTTTATTGAAACCAATTTCAATCGAAGCGAGTATCAAGCTTCTAGCTTGTCGGCCGAAGTATCGTGGGTGGCAACTATTCTCTCAAATCAGCCGGAGTTGATTCTTTATGTTATCAGAATAAAGGAACGCTTGCCAGCACAAACATAGCTGCCAGTTTGTGCTGCGCAGCCAATCACGCTGCCTGGGGGAAAGCAAATATCCAAACGAATACTTCTTCCATGCAACTACACGAAGTGCTGTTTCTTGTGAAGTCGAATAGATAGTTGATGAATCTTGACAAGTCCTTAACGGACAACAGCTATTAGCCAGGCTAGTACAGTAGTCTCTATTCTGAATCGACGTTGACAACATCTTCGACCACATATGAATCTCTTACTTTCTCTGAACAGAGTAAAGAGCTCCTGGATACAGTGATCACATTGGTTGATATGATCGCTGCGACAAAGGATTTAAGGCGACATACTTCACCTGGTTATGACGCCTTGACTCCAGAATGCTTCATACGTTTCATTAATTTATTAATTCATGACCTCTTGGTAGATTTCAGTTCGACGGCTGAGACACATTCAGACTTTCCTTCTAGTTGGAGGAGGTCTGTTATGCGCTTGATTCCAAAGAGGGCAGACTTGCAGCGGGCGGGAACTGGAGGCCAGTAGCCCTGTGCAATGTGGACTTCAAAATCGTCTGCAAAGCATTAGGGGCGATACTCTGCCCAGTGATTGCTTCGGTAGTACACCCGGAACAGCCCCATTGTATTTTCGAACAGTACAAACGTATAGCAGGCGCTAGAATTAACCTTAGTAAGGTTCAAAGCTTATGGTGTCTGAGGTGGAGAGATCGTACATCCAATGGACTAATGCTTGCTTGAAGTATTTTGGTGTGTATATCGGCCGCGAGAGTAAGGCTCTTCCCTGATGGGTCGAAATGATACTGTACGGTTGCGACATATCAGCACATTTTGTTGAAGTCAAATGTTAGTCACATTGCTCTGGAGAAACTCTATATAGAGCTGTAAACTCATGGCGTATTCGGCTATTTCCACTATCCTTAACGGGAAGGGTAGTCGTATCAAATTTTTTGATTACCTCGTCCATCATTCAACTGCTAAAGTCTAAGATGTTTGACGAAGGCTTTGTAGGTTTTCTTCAAGCAAAAGCGATAGACGCCTTTGGTGCGGAAGACTATGGGTTGCTAAAAGCACGCTCCTGTCTGCCAGTCAAGATGGGTGCATTAGGTCTCACTAACTCGGTTGTGAAATCAAGGTGTCTCCAACTTTGTGCATTCCAAATAGTGTTTTCCCAGAGAGACACCTTGATTTCTTAACGGTGGGTGAATGTCCTGGGTGGGATTAGTGTAGGGGAGTATTATTACCTGCTCTCTGTTTAACCACTTTATCCTGGTGACTGGTTACAGGATATAATCACAACGATTCAGATTTGTGGCAGAATCAGGCCAGCATTTCACCACAAGTGGAATGCTCTACGGTACACGCAAATCGTGTCGATTTCAATCCGGTTCAATCCTGAATTAACAGATCCAGTATTCGGTAATGCTCGAGGCTTTCAAGCTGATACGTATGCACTGACGGTTCTCGGAAATATTACTGAAATCATCTAAACTGAAATAAATATAAAGATATATCTAGCCTAGTATTAAAATACAAAAAACTCTTACAAATATTTTAAAATATCAAAGCTCAACGGTTAACTTATCCTCCAAAAACTTTGAATATAATGAAATCATACTAATAGTTGAGCGACATGAAAACACACGCATCAATCCGATTATGCCATCCACAAGTTGACACCGACAACCATCAACAGCTCAACCTCACTTTCAAGCTGAGATTGAGGGTTCTACAGGCCCACACACATCAATTTATCGCCTCAACTTCAAGTTGAGGTAAAGTTGAGCAATCAATTGATAAGTGTATGGGCTACTTTAAACATGTTCACCTCAAGGTCAAAGTGGGGGTTTTCTATATGAAAATTCATATTGTAAGTTCAAAAAGTCTTTAAAAAGAAAATTTAATTCAATCAATAAAGAATTTTTAATACTTCTTATGTAATAATGAGAGTAAAATAAAAAAAAGCATTCACCCACTGTATGATCTCCAATTACTCCTGTTGAGCTTCTTGCCGTTACGAATAGCCTTCAGTAAGCTTACCAATATCCATATCGTCGAGTATTTCGTCAAATAACAACTCTCAAAATGTCACTCACCACACTGCACAAGCGGTTTCACGCGATTGAAATCAAAAGTTTTAATGTCTCACTTAACCGCTTCTAAACGCCATGGAATGGTTCGTAACGCACTGCTTTTAATCGCTTTTAACCGCGCCATATCTGTGACTCTTTCAGGCGATTGCGCACGAAACCGCACCGATTCAACCTTCGTCATCAGGCTAAACACAGCCTAAAGGTTACTTTTTGCATGCTTTTTGGCTGTCGGTCAATGCACCCAATGTATATAGGTAGTAGGTATATAAATATATATGTATATCTTGAACTGATATTTTTACTTTTAACAAAGGAAGAAACAGGACGCAGGTGTTCCTTGTAGAAAATGTAATGTATAGATTTCTGGATTTAAGTACATTGGCCTCTTTTCCTTTTAAAAAAATCATTGGAAAATTTTAAATCATTTCGATAATAAATTTTAAATTTCGTATAAATATGAAAATAAGAATGTGGGTTTAGCTCCGCTCAAAGTGTTAATTTTTTTTAAAGTTCCCTACCGAAGCAAGCACTATTCTACCTGCCTCCTCCAAAAGATTTTGTTATAAATGTTTGCAAGTATTTCATACATCGAACTTCATTGTGCTACTTGCACGATAGAAAAGGACTGTGGTGATCTACGTGTAAGGCCCGGGCGCACACTAATTGAGTAAAACTGCTTTAAGCAGAAACATTTTTGTTTAAACGTGCTGTATCGTGCTTAAACATGTTTTTTCAATTCAATATATGTATAGAGTTTATCGCAGACAGATTAAGCAAAAAAGCAAAATTCCTGTACAGCACGTTTAAGCAAGCTGGATTGTACTGTAACCCAAAGCAAAGTTCCTTTATTTAATACTAAAATAAGCCATTCCGCTGTTTAGTTTGGTGCAATTTGTGGGGTGCGAAGTTGTTTCATACGACTCAATTAATTACATTAGTCAATACAGTTTTTGTCTTCGAAATAAGCACAAAGGAATCAAATAGCTGTGGTACCAAAACGTTCATTACTAATATCAAGAATTTCCGGTTGGTTCGTATTTCGCAGGAGTACAATTCTCAGAAATGCATACCTGTTGTCGGCTACTCAATGTTCCTTTTACGGAAATGTTGAGCTGTGTCATCTCGGTTGTAATTACAGGAGAAGAGTAGGGCTGCGATATGTATATATATATAGCAGAAACGAGGAAAATTCAAGTTAGTCAGATGTGAGCATCTAGCGAATTTGAAAAATTGTGCGTATTGTTTTCAATTTCGAGTAATCTTTGTACAAAAAATTATTTTTACCATTACTTTGGTAACATTTTTAGTGCTTATAAAAATACTCATAATGTTTAGGTAGTGTAATAGCAATCCTGATAATTTTTGTTATGTTTGTGGTACACTTACTCCGTTGAATAACGAGAAAATTTTAACTCCTGCCTTGCATATTGTGAACTATATGTAAGTCACTTGGTGACAAGCCAGGTTCCAGCATTTTGTAGAAGTTGTGCTAAATACATATATGACTGGAAAGCCGATCAATGATCAAGAATGCCTTTTGGTGTACCCATGATATGGACAGAACAAGTAGATCATGACAGCGATTGTTATTTTTGCAAAAGTAAAACGCGGGAATTAACTGTGTGTAAAGAACGAGCATTGAATATGTGGAGACACCTGCAGCACGAAAACCTAGACCGCATAACGAAATTTATCCAATTCTTCAGGTCGCAGCAAGCTCAACATCAGGAGAAAGTGAAGCTAGTAGTGTAGAATCTCCCATCGAGGCCTCGAAATTTTGCCGTCATCGTCCACTCACTGAACCTCATTTAATCAACCAGGGGCCGGATTCTGTAACTCGGAGAGTTTGGGAGTTTGCGAGATGAGAATTTTCATTTTCCCCGATTAAAACTCCCTAACTCTCCATTCGCGATTCTCTCTCTTGTGGAGTTAGGGAAAATGTAAGAAGTGTCGCAATATTGAAGGACGACTAACCCTGTGTAGCAGGGTCGTAGAGCATTGTGACTTTTCTTTTGAATTTAGGGTCTAGAGTACAAAAATATAGATGAAAAATTTTTGGGGAGGGGCTTTGGGGATGGGGTAGTACCACCCCTCATTGGAGGTTGTCCAAAATACGTCATGTTTGGTTTAGGTGTAGTTTTTTTTATCATTTTAACTTTATAACTGACTTTTTACCGCCGGAAGAAAGATTTTTTTCACTTGGGTCATAGATACCCCAGTTCTTATATTTTGCATATATTACTTCAGTTCTTTGTTTCACATCCATTAGTAGGTACGCTGTTGCGAACATTTTTCTCATGGAAAGTGAATTTCCACGATTTACCATTTCTTCAAAATTATGAGTTGAAAATATGTCCAATTTTGTACCATAAAACGGTCAGGACTGAAGGACTGATTCCCTTCTTTTGCAGTTATCGCCAAAACCATTTATCGTACTCAAAAACCAATTACATATGTAACTAACTAGGGGACAAAGTTTAGATGAGATTTAATCCTACATACATGTTTTAACGTGCATATTTAAAATTTTTATAGCATGTCTTCTGTACTGGAAAACGGCCAAATTGACCATTTTCGCATGATTTAAAAGTTTGAGCGGGTATCTTGAGACACCAATATCCATATTTCTCTGTAAGTATTGCAGGTATTTCGATAATTTGTTTTTGCAAATATAGCCAGGATAAGCGGTGACTCCATAAACTTAATTTAAAAATTCCTAGGTAACTAGGTACCATCACAAAGGACAATAAAAACAGACAATACTGTCAGTTGAGTAATATTTCTTACTTCTCCACAAGCCACAACTAGCACAGCCGAGAGCTTTGTCGAGTCAAATAGAGAGTTTAGTAATTCTCAATATAAATAAGTAAAAAACGAGTTTTCAAACAAAACTGAGGCCAAGCCGCATGAAAAAGTAGAAAATAAACTTTCCTTCACACACAGAGGTGGACTCAGATTTTTTGATTGGGAAATTTCTCTTGAATATTCTTTCTCTTCAAATCACTTTTTACCTCTGACTGATCATACTGAAATACATCGGTGATTGTCAGCGAATAAAATCTGAGTCCACTTCTGTGTGTGAAGAAAAGTTTATTTTCTACTTTTTCATGCGGCTTGGCCTCAGTTTTGTTTGAAAACTCGTTTTTTACTTATTTTATTTTCTGCCTTTTTCACTTTAACTACATTTTTATTACCTGCTGCATGGAGATATTTTAAAACAATTTTATGACGACTGAAAAACACTGATTTACCAGATTTTCAAAAAATTTATTCGAGTATCAAATCGTTGAAGTACTGCAACGGTTTTCTGAAATTCAAATTATGTTTTAAACAGCGCTTTTTAGCTGTATTCCAACTTGATCCCATATAACATGAATTGTCCCGATTTTCCATGTTTTCACAGACTTTCCTATTACTATGATTTTTTTTTAAAAATTTACGTGAATTTTCCCCGATTTTTCATGCAAGTTTTCATGATTGTTGAAGAGAAAGTACTGATGCCAGTAGGACGGAAAAAAATGATTCCGCATAGCTTATAAAACTTTTTTGTCGGAAAATTTTCCGGAAAAGTCGGAAAATTGTGGAAATTTTCGGAAAATTCCTGAAATTTTCGGAACATTTTCCAGAAATTTTCGGAAAATTTTCCAGAAAAATTGGAAAATTCTGCATTTTTCCTGAAACAGATTCATCACTAATCATGTCGATGAAAATTTTTCCGATGATTTTCCCACTTTTCCGCGTTTTCCATGGAGTTTTCCACAAGAGCAACTTTATGCAACTCATTTGGCTCTAAAACTTTGTGTTGGTTGTGTTGGTCGGAAAAACTCCTGAAAAGCGTTTTACATGAATTTTCCTCGATTTTTTCTGCAAGTTTTCACCATTGTCGGAGAGAAAGTAATGATGCCAGTTGATAGGGAACTTGATCCTGCAAAGTTTTTTCGGAAAAATCGGAAAACTCTGCAATTTTCCTGACTTTAAAGTTATCGGTGTACTTTTGGGGATGCAATAAGGTTACACAAAATACTGTTGCTTTCTATGTATGTGGGATTGTCGCGATAAGGAGAATCATTATCTTAAACGCGATTGGATGACAAGAGAACAGTTTACGCCAAGAAAACATAATATTCAATATGTTTCTTTAGTGGATAAAGAAAAAATCTCCTTTCCATATCAAATAAGGTTTAACGAAAAACTTCGCGAAGGATTCCAATATGTGCGGGAAAAGTTCCCTAAAAGAACTGAAGACAAAACAAAAGAGGGAATATTTGTTGGTCCTTAATAGCAGACCCAAAGTTCGAAGCAAAATTAAATTTAACAGAAAACAAGTAAAAAAGCTAGAATTGTTCTAAGACCAATTCTTATGATACCCTAGATAAATGTTCGTTTGTAAGTTCACCCATCTGCGCAAGTTTGATTTCTGAAGTAGTTTTTCGCATATAACTCCAGAACGGTTCGTCGGACAGTAACAATTATTATAACAAATTTCATACGATTACATAATTCTGAAGAACTTTTCTGTACAATGAAAACGTCTACGACTGATCGTTTCCGCAGTATATGTAACAAACCAAAATTTTTATATGGCAACAGCAAGAAGGGTTATCCGATTTAGTCCGTTTTTGAAACTGTATTTACTATTGCTATGAAAACACCATGTACCAAATTTCAGCTCTCCATGTCGACGGGCTCTCAGGCAGTGCCCAAATATATAGTGAAAAAAGAAATTTTTGTATGGCAACC
The DNA here is from genome assembly GCA_963924295.1 of Dioctria rufipes. Lineage (NCBI taxonomy): Eukaryota > Metazoa > Arthropoda > Insecta > Diptera > Asilidae > Dioctria > Dioctria rufipes. The sequence continues at coordinate 104,458,633 of OZ002741.1, read as the reverse complement.
CGATTCGGCCCATTTTCGAGCTTAAATTTACTTTTTTTTTTTAAAGGCTGTGGGCAAATTTTCAATTCTCTAAGTGAACGCATTATCGAGTCATCATTCGGACGAATGGACAGACCGACGGACGGACGGACGGATATACAAAAATCGAAATAACTTTTAATTTTATGCATGGATGTCCAATCCATTTAGCTCTATCATCATTATTTCGAGGTGTTACAAACGGAATGACAAACTTTGTATACCCTTTAGATTTCATCTGTGGTATAAAAAGGCATGGAGAACTATTGGCTGGATTATATTAACACCTCCGACGTCGGCGTGCTCGTCGTCGTCGTCAAACGCCAAACATTAACACTGGGAGGCAGCGCCATATATTAATTTCCTTTACATTTTACGGTTGAGTTATTGGCTATAATCTCTGCCAGCTTGCAATAACATTTTAAATAAAAATAAGATATTTTCTTTTCCTTCAAGTCCTCATTTTTGTAATATAAAATAATTATTTTTAGAAATTCAAATATTTCATTTTTTCATGTTTTTTCATAATAAATTTAGATCTTGCATATTGGCAGCAATGGAGCGCCAGTGTTAGAATTAGGATTAGAGATGAGTCGACGACCACGCCGGCATGGGTAATGTAGTGCATTTAATACATGCAGTACTGTCTCTAAATAATTTTGACATAAAACGACGACCACGTCGGCGTCGGCATTGTTAATGTTAACCGGTAATATGGTTGTAGTTTTTGGGAATTACTTAAGAAATCGAAAAGTTAAAAATTACAAAACGTTAGTGGAGGACATGTTGAAAGCATTTAGAGTAGCAGGCTGCAAAATGTTATTGAAGGTGCATATGATGCACTCTCATTTGGATTTTAACCCAGAAAATATGGGCGATGTCAGCGATGAACACGGAGAACGGTTCCATCAATATATTTCGGGTATGAAAAGTCGTTACCAGAGTAAGTGGAATCCCGGTATTTATTGTTGGGCTTTAAACAGGGAAGCCGTAGATATAGTTTATAAAAGAAAATCAATAACACAAAAATATTGTCATAGATAATATGTATAATAAAATATTTGTTTTCATTAGTATCTAAGACACCCGAACCAACGTTAAATAAATAAATTCTTCCGTAGAGGCCTTCTTTCAGAATCAGTCAATACGCCGAGGATTGCCTTTTCTATAGTAAATTTTTCAAAAAATGATTTTTTACTGTCGCAAATTTTAAAAACGCCAGGGATAGAATTTTCTATAATAAATTATTCAAAAAATAATTTTTTACAGTCGCAGCCGAGGATTGCCTTTTCTATAATAAATTTTTCAAAAAATAATTTTTTATTGTCGAAAATTTTAAATACGCCGAGGATTGCCTTTTGTATAGTAAATTTTTCAAAAAATAATTTTTTACTGTCACAAATTTTAAATACGGCGAGGATTGCCTTTTCTATAGTAAATTTTTCAAAAAATAATTTTTTACTATCGTAAATTTTAAATACGCCAGGGTTTGCCTTTTCTATAGTAAATTTTTCAAAAAATAAGTTTTTACTCTCGCAAATTTTAAATACGCCGAGGTTTGCCTTTTCTATAGTAAATTTTTCAGAAAATTATTTTTTTTACTGTCGCAAATTTTAAATACGCCGAGGATTGCCTTTTCTATACTAAATTTTTCAACAAATTATTTTTTAATGTAGCAAATTTTAAATACGCCAGATTTTGCCTTTTCTCTAGTAAATTTTTCAAAAAATAATCTTTTACTGTCGCAAATTTTAAATACGCCGGGGATTGCCATTTCTATAGTAAATTTGTCAAAAAAATGATTTTTTACTGTCGCAAATTTTAAATACATCAGGGATTGCATTTTCTATAATATGTATTTCAAAAAATAATTTTTTACTGTCGCAAATTTTAAATACGCCGGGGATTTCCTTTTGTATAGTAAATTTTTCAAAAAATAATTTTTTACTGTCGCAAATTTTAAATACGGCGAGGATTGCCTTTTCTGTAGTAAATTTTTCAAAAAATAATTTTTTACTATCGTAAATTTTAAATACGCCAGGGTTTGCCATTTCTATAGTAAATTTTTCAAAAAATAATTTTTTACTCTCGCAAATTTTAAATACGCCGAGGATTGCCTTTTCTATGTTTTTACATAGAAGGCTTATCAAAGACTCTTTGGTAGATGGTTTTCAATTAAAATAAACCATCCATCGCATTAGCATGATTAGGCTCTGTCCTGCTTCAAAGACCCCGAGCAAAGCAACGCTCATGTACAGGAATCCGCGCTTCCTGTTTTCTCTATCGGCTTCAATAACCATGAGCGAAGGCCAAGGTGCTACCTAGAGCCTGCGTTCCTAAATGTATCATATTGAACGCTTCCAGAAATTGTTACGTTTTTTACAAAAGGTGCAGTAGAATAGATGTGAATCATTTTGTTGCGAAAAATTCAGAAGATCTACTGCAATTTTTTTTTTGGTCTTCAGGGAGGGGGGGTGGCACCCCCACCCCATTTAGCTGGATCCGTCCCTGTGTGAAGGTGGTGCGAGTTGATTAAACAGGATTCTAGATTCTATAGCAATTTATAAATTTATCAATCAATTTATGAAGAATAAGAAGAAACCTGCGAGATTCACAAAATCATTTTGAGGTCGTATCGGATTAAACGTTTTCAGATGTGAACAATTTTTTAACACAGTTTTTCTAAGATTGTATTGGACGAATTCAATCCATATTTGAAATAAACTCAACATGTTCATGCTAGACCAACATCATGCATTTCGCCACAATTTAGTGAAACCCTTTTCCACACCACCATAGAGGTAAAGTTCGAAGAGGCCTAATACACTAGGGTGGAACAATTAAAAAAATATTTTTATATTAATACCCCTTGGGTCCTACATTGATTATTTTGGGTTAATGTAATTTTCAAAAAGCAAAATCATCCTCCGCATTGCAGCGCACGTAAAGTTGAGAACTTGTGTAGCAAATAAAGGGTTTTCCAATAAGAGGTGTTATTTTAATTAGTCCGCTATTTCGGTAGATGTCACTTTTGGAGCTGTCATTTTTTGACATTTGACAAGTAGAAACTACTCCATTAATAAAAATTAAACGATATACGATTCAGCAACGCATTGAAATTATTAAAACTCACCATAAAAATGGTGAAAATGTGGCAGAGTCGGTTCGTAACACTCGAACATTTTTGGGTCGTCGTGAAGCACCTTGTCGGACGCAATACAGAAATTGGTAGAAAAATTCGAGCTGTCGGGAAAAGGTAGTGATGTGAAGAATAAAACCCGTGCACGTCGCTCAAGAACAGCCGAGAATATTGCTGCTGTAGCCGAAAGTATTGAAGAAAACCCAGGTTTGTCCATTCCTCGTCGTTCTTTGGAATTAGGCATTCCACAAACGTCATTACACCGTATTTTGCATAAAGATTTGGGTCTTAAGGCTTATAAAGTTCAGTTAACACAAGAACTCAAGCCGGCCGATCATCAACAACGTCGAGTCTTTGCTGATCGGGTCCTTGAAATGCATGAAAATGATCCGGAATTCCATCGAAAACTCATCTTGAGTGATGAGGCCCATTTCCACCACCGCGGGGTCATTGGACCTTACTTTTTCGAAAATGAGGCTGGAGCAACAGTTACGTACGGTGAATTGATTGCGCTATCGACAGATGATTAATGATTTTTTATGGCCGGAATTGGATGGTATTGATCTGGACAACATTTACTTTCAACAAGACGGCGCTACGTGCCATACAAGCAACGAAACCTTTGGTCTTTTACGGGAAAGTTTCCGGACCGTGTTATCTCTCGAAGAGATGGTCACAATTGGCCACCGAGATCTTGTGACTTAACACCTTGCTACTTCTTCCTTTGGGGCCACGTGAAAGAGAAGGTCTACGCCAACAGCCCAGCGTCGGTTCAAGACCTCAAAGATGGAATTCGTGAGGCTATCGAGGACATAGGGCAGCCACTTTGCGATTTGGTTATGGAAAATTTCATGAAAAGGATATGGTCCTGTAGGCGTGGTTGTGGTGGTCATTTGGTTGATGTTATTTTCGATTATTAACGGCATACCTTCCTCCTTATAATGAAATAAAGATCCGATCATTTATCTTAAAAAATGGCATTTTTCTTTGAATATTAAAATAACACCTCTTATTGGAAAACCCTTTATATGACATGACGTAAAAATTACATTATTTGTCTCAAAATATATTTAAGTTAAAAAAAGTGAATTGAAGAATTTAACTCAACTTCAGTAGGTACTACTCGGAAACGTATGGTGATGAATCCAGTAATATTTCATCATATTATCGGCCAACACCGCCTTAGCCACAGCCCTCAACTTCAAAAAGGAGTTATGGTCGTCAATTTCCATCATTGGCTTTAGCATGTGATCGCATCGGTTTATCCGATAATTCTGCTGCGACAATTTTCAGCGCTGTATTAGAAGATATGGGTCTGGTTAGAAAAACTAACACCTCAAATGAAGTCGATACAATAAGAAGAACAAACAAAAAATACGACTAGAGTAAGACAAAGAATTACAAGAAGATGTAGGTAATTTTGGTCCATATTTTGATGACCGAAAGGATAAGAGCTTAAGGCAAGACTTTGTCGATGGAAAAATACTATCGCAGTATAATAAGCGAGGAATATATATCGCTGATAAAGCAACCGTGATAAATTTAGCTTGGCCAACCTCTGGTTTCGGCCTAAATATTAAAGCCTTCCTACAAAAACAACAAATAGATTCATCAAGAATTGTTGTAATTGGATCTTGGATGTAATGGGTCTGCGGTAAATACTGGTGTGAAAATCGGTGTCATTAGACTTTTAGAAGAAGAGATAGGAATGAATTAATACTTCGCCATTTACTACACCTCCTGAGCGGCAAAAGACAGAGTACCCCACGGATTTTCAGGGTCCATGGAAAACAGTTAGAAAATAACGAGAGACTTCCTCTTGTAGTGTTTGCTAAATTGAATTTAAAGTTTCTGTGAATTGTGATCAATATGATCTCAGCACCGATCAAATATTATGCTGGAAATGAGTGACGTTATTTATGTGGTCTATTATACATCAGATTTGGGTCAAAGAAATCCTGGAAAATAATCACATTCTGGGTGGTTAATTACTGCTAATCAAGTGCTACGATTATATGTTGCAACAAATAATCTCTCTGAAAATCTGAAAATCCCTAGTGACATATTATACGAGTATAATGCGTATTTATGCGTCAATTTTGTTTAGCATGAAATCAAAGCCTTTTATGCACAAATAGTTCAAAACACCTATTTAAAATTACAAGTTTGTCCGCGTATCTCAATGATGAACTAAAAAAGTGGTAGATTCTGTCATCCAACGGAATGAATATTTCGGCCACCCCGAAAACATCCTTATCGCTATTCTATCTGGCGAAAGACCAACTGAGTATTCGAGAATTGGTTTATAGACGAATACTTAAATCAGATCTTCTACAAAGTGATAGCTTCCCTGCCACACACAATCAGCTGAAAGAACTGTAAAGTTAACTACTGAAGCATCAGCAGCAGTTTATGGTGAAGATTCTCGTAATGGTTTTGCCAAGACACTCTAAAATCAAGACCCTTGATGCCGTCTTTCGAAACCAAATCAGATTATTGTACTAAATAATGCTTTTTATATGCGTTTGTTAACTTTTTTTTTTTGTATTTTTAGTGATGTTTACCTGGAATAGAAATGTTTAAAAATTTCATGAAGAAATTGATTAAATTGTCTGGGGGTGCAAAAGAATCACTTATTTGTAAAACGTACCTAAAAAATAGTATACTTTTATATTTCAATTATTTTTATACTGCGCAAGTAATTCTTTTATTGTGACGTCATCTGGATTGCGCAACATTAAGGAATTTTTTAATTTATTTTGCCATATTTTTTTTGTCCGGTTTAGCACTTTTTCAAGACCCAGGGCACCGCAATAAAAAATAATTAAATATTCCTATATGCAAATGTTCCACCCTATTATACCTGGTGCTTCCTCATTGCATTACATCGGAAATATATCTTATACATATACGATTTTATACCGACATTTTTATTTACTTTTAATCCCTAAGTGCTGGGCATATTCAATGAGTTAAAGGTCCCTAAGTACTGGCATTATTTCCACGGATCACGATATATTCATAAGCAAGCTTAATTTAGCACAAAATTGAGCACCCTTCATTATCACGAGCATTCATCAAGATACATTTCTTGGGACTGAAATTTTATATACATTTAAGGCGATAATATGTAAACTAATAGTGAATTATTTTCTGCGACTCGATGTAAGTACTGCCACCAAATCTGCCATTTTCGTGTTGTTTTCTTCCCACGACACCAGCAGCAAACCCAAGGGCTCTCTTTTCTACCTCGGTAATTTTTGGTGCTGCCCCTGTTTGCACATCTCTACAACCAAATTTTTTCCGGTTTCGGGTGTTGACAGTCGTCTGAGGTTATATTTTATTGTTTTGATTGAGCGGGATTTTTGTGATATTTGTTTTTTCTAACCTCACCACAACACAGAATCAAAGCGAACATACACCAGAATTGCGCTTCCGAGTTCAGAAAAGGATTCACTATAAGCTCAATTTATTAATTATAATTTATATTTTTAAAATTGCTGAGTTTTTCAGAAAAATTCTTTTTCGCGTTATTTTCTAATTGTATTACCCGTCGAATAAGCCCTACCCCATAAAGACCGTTTTAAACAAAATATTTCCGTACCATAAATAATGAAATCATAGTAAATATCAGAATTATGCAAAATTTCGATATTTGCATATTACATACCTACATGCGACTATCTGCCTGTCGCAAGATAACTTGAGACGCCAAACTGAAATTTAGTAGGTACACAATATTGTGGTTTTTTTTTTAAATAAATCGTTAACTGAAAAATTTACGATTTTAAACTAAATATACCATTCCATATAAAATTTTATATTTTATAATTGTTCAGTCCACCTAAATGTCACGACATTTTTTTAAAGTACTTGCAGCCTTGTTCCATCAATTCCATGAATTCCGAAAATAAACAGAAAGGACACCACAAAGTATCATGCTTAAAAAATAATAATCAACAGAATACTTATCTAAAATCTGCTGCTTCCTGTATGTAGCATTTCTGATAGGTTTTTGGAAGTCCTGAATTGGTCCACCCAAACATAAAAAGTTCCGAATTTCACTTCTAATGGAACCTTTGAGGGTGCAGTTTGCGTTATCTAAAACAATAACTAATTATCAATTAACAATTAACCAATAAATCGCGAACTTACTGTAAGGAAAGTAATTATTCCACAAATTCACGACCTAGTCTTGGAAAAAGTAAACACAAAAAACAAATGTAATTAAATTGCAAGCTTGGCCTATTTAGTGTATTGGAAAAAGTCATTTAAGCGGATCAGGAATAATTATTAAAAGATGTGTAAAGAATGATTATATATAATATAAATAAATAATAAATAAATAATAATAAATATCTGAGAAGTATATAATAGTTTACTAATAAATTCAACAAAATCTCTGGTCTATTGTAATAACCTACAAAAAATCCTGTTTTAACAGTGTTAAATATTTGAAAAGAAAAGTGATTATAATGTATTAGCAGTGCTAAATATTTGGAAAAGTGTTCAATATAATAATAAAATGATAAAAAGAGTGTTAACCTCTTGTTTATTGTAATAATCTACAAAAAATCCCTAACATTTTGGCGTAGCCGGTAGGATTTGTAGGTTGTGTATCTTTTAATAATTATTCCTGACCCGCTTAAATAACTTTTTCCAATACACTAAATATGCGAAGCTTGCAATTTAATTACATTTGTTTTTTGTGTTTACTTTTTCCAAGACTAGGTCGTGAATTTGTGGAATAATTACTTTCCTTACATTACCAAATCCTATGCACCTCCGTATATTGACATTTTTTTTTTTCATGTCATTAAATGACATTTATACACTCAGCAACCAATTCTAATAAGCGTTACTAGGGCAACACCAAGAGGCGAGATGAACGTAACTGCTGACCACGGCTATATAAAGCCGACGAGTCGCAATAAATGGCACCATTCTTGGCTCAGAGCTCATCTGGTTCAGAGTATAATCTGAAGAAAGAATCGTGCTCCAAATTTCCATACAGAAGTAGAATTCTGTTCAGAGTTTAATCTGAAATTATTCCTATCCTTACTAGAGAAGCATAATTCCGTTCAGAGCTTAATCTGAAATTATTGCTATTCTTATTACAGAAGTATAATCTTGTTCAGAGTTTAATCTGAAATTATTCCGATCCTTATTACAGAAGTATAATTCTGTTCAGAGTCTAATCTGAAAATTCCTATCATCCACATTCATTATCTAAATTCCCACAGCTAAGCAGGAGAATAATTCTGAAAAACCTTTATTGTGCTACATCTGTTCAGCACCACACGTTGCAGCACGCTGCTGCACCCATTTTTTTGCTTATTCAGCTTTCCTGTCTGACGGGGCCGCTATCATCATACAGATTCGATTCGCAGAGAGTTCTTTGTGCGTCACTTTACTGCCCTACTGCCACACGCAGTAGCAGTATTACTATTTTTACTACAGTAGTTTCTTTCTTCTTCTTTTCCAAAATAAAGAAACGGACCACGTCATTGGGATTATTTTGAATTTATAAATTTATATTGAATTTCTTAATTGTTATTTGAATTTCTAGTTTTATGCTCATTATTTTGGATTTTGTGATATTAGGTTAAGTAAATGAATTATTAATAAAATTTTATATATGAGGTTCGAAACGCTGAGTTATCCTTTCAACAACCGGCACCCCTTCCCTTATCGTTTGAGACTAGATCTATACTATTATTAATAAAAGAATAACCACTAAGGTACCCAGAAATCTCAAAGTATTTTTTCAAGCAACAGCACAAGTAGACATGCTACCGAGAAGTTAAAAAAAATTTGTCAAACAGCAATGCAAGTGCATGAAAGTTGTTATTTTAAAATGAAACTCCGGCTTGATATTCAAAAAATATCTTCAGATAACACAATATGTACACCAATACACTTTTCAGGTTCTGCTTTGGCTAAAATAACCCTAAGGTGAACAGTTATTCAGATAATTCAAGTGCAGTGAGTGGAAGTCATGGCTTTCGCAATTTTTCTTATTTTTCAATAAACTGCATAAGTGAACTTATCGAGTAAACCGTGTAGCGATTACTGATTTCAAATAGCTATTCGTCTTCAATTCAGTCGTTAGTTCGCACACAGTATATCGAAAAAAGTGTTATAATTGGAAACGAAAAACATTGTATGTGCAACTGCTTCGCTAAATTTAATATTTTTTGAAAAATAGTATCAAGACTGTTAATAAAATTTATTTATTTCAAAGCGTCCTATGAGAAAAAGAACAAAAATTCCACAAATTGATGATTTCCCAATACTTTTTCTCACTTTTTTCCACTTTTCCCCCGTTTCCTCAAAACTGGGTTTATGCAGATAACGAGTTATATGAAAACACTACAGTAATTTTATAAAAGATAAGTTCGTAAATGGATGAAATTGGGCAAGTTGTTCCTAGTATTACCAGTGTATGAGAAGACGTTAAATTAGACAATCAAATTTTGGATATGAAAAATGTATACACCTTAGAATATAGACCAAATCGGGCAACTCTTTCATAGTATTGACATATAACAATTTCAATTTGTCATACTTTTTTACAATAAAGTTTAGGACGCGTTAACCTAGCCAGGTAGAATTTTTTATATGCCAAAATTATAAACAAAAGTAGTTTAAGCTTCGAATGGGAAAATTACGCATGATTTCATAGTGTTGCCATACACAAATTTAAATTTATAATGCCTATTGTAAATACTGTTGACAATGCCTGGATTTATAGCTCTCTTCCATTCTGCATACGGCATTATGTCCATAGGCTGCGGAGAGTGGAGCGACGTACACAAATGTTGGTAAATTTTGGACAATACATTTAAAAATACGTAAAAAAATGTAGCTACTATTCCACTGAAGAATAAAGATATTAAATGATTTTATCATCATTTTAAACACTTGTATATAAGATCCAAATCAAAGTTACAGTATAGTAACAGGTAAATGTATTCACCGGTAGCCCCGCTAAATGCAGGCATCCATAACTATAATCACAATTGTCTAACTACAACTCATGCCCAAACTTTTCAGATTTAATCTGAGTTTTGGCATTTCATTTTTTGCAATAAAACTTTTCTTGTATATATCACAAAGACAAAAAAAGTATTTTTTATGTTTTGTTGATTATTTTTTAATTTTTAGTACAATTTATGTATGAAAGTTATTTATTTTAAAAGCTTTTTAATATATTTTATTTTCTACGTTTTACTCAGAAATTCTATACACTCTATTTACTCTCGAATTTTGTCCCTCGAATCTCGATAATTTTATTTTAACTTTCTGTAACTGTTTTAACTTTTTTTTTTAACTATTTTTGACTTTTTTAACTTCTCTTTACCTTTTTTAACTTTTTGGAATTTATTTTAAGATGTTAGCTTTTTTAGCTTTTTGTACCCTAGATGAAATTTATAGGGTATACTAAGTTTGTCATTCCGTTTGTAACACTTCGAAATAATGATGGTAGAGAAAAATGGATTGGACCCCACGCATAATATTAAAAGTTATTTTGATTTTTGCATGTCCGTCCGTCTGTCCGTCTGTGCGCACGATAGCTCGAGAATGCGTATACTTTTCTACTTTTTTAACTCGACTCTCGACTCCCGAAACTTATCTCGCCACTCTCGACTCATCACTCTTGATTCTCGACTCGTATCAAGGGTGGTAACTACCACCCCCACCCCAAAATCCCCCAAAACGTACGAAAATTTTACCCTATCGGAATCACTACCACTCATTCTAAATCAAAAAACCCCATATAAATCCATCCACGTTTACTACCCTAAAACACTTTCATCACGAACGGCACTCTCACGCGCTCAGACACAAAGTTTTTTAGTCAGTGGTCTGTGAGTTGATAAAAGTTATTTAAAAACACAGCCGGTTCTCTGAAGAATTATTTTTGTAAATTACTGTTATTACTCTAATCGAATTTTTTCAATTGTATTAATTAGTTTGTAGTTTTACGATGGAACTCGAACTTAAGTTGGGTACGTAAGGTACGTAAATAGGTGTATTATTTTTAATAACATAATAAATAAATATGTGTCTAATGTAACCTTTGCATCGCTCGTAAGTCTGACGTAACGTAACGTTAACAACAAAAATACCACACCACTTGTATGATTTTTATAATATCTTTGATTATTTTCATTTTATTTTTATTTGTTCTTTTAGGTTCTTTTGTACGCGGTTGTACGGTGACATTAGACATTACAAATTTTTGTACGGTACTTACCGACATATTTTCTACAAATTTGTTTTTACTGATAGGGAAAAGATCATTTATGTAAATAAGAAAATGTCCTGGATGCCTCAAAGAAAAAGAATCGGAAGTAAGGATTTTGTTTTGTTGATTCAAAGAAAAGTAGGTATATCTTCCTCGCCTTAATTATTAATCTATTCGATTTTTTTTAATTTACCGAAAGGTTTTTTATGAATCGCCGTAAGGCAGAGAAAATAATTACAATATTATTACAGCACAAATTGCTCACCTAATCCGAAAGATCTTTTCACTAACTCCTATCCAGCAGTTTCTCAGATCATGCAGTTTCTCAGAGCATGCACGGCATATCAAAATCCACTATATGCTATTGAGTATACAGCTAACAGGAAGTGGCATATCGAAAGAATATAGTGTACGTAAATAAGAAACTCACTGACGTTCGAATTTCCATTAATAACTTGTTTTTAATAAAGAATTTTTCAAGCAAATTGACGGATTGGCTATGGGCTCACCTATATCTCCGCTAATGGCAGACATGTACATGAACTACCTAGAACAAAGGATTTTCAATTCGAAAAATCCTATGCTTGAAATGTACAATTCTGGTATAGGTATGTAGACGACATACTAAGTCTTTGGAAAGGTAGTTTGAGATAACTCAATAATTTTTTAAAGTTTTTGAATTCCTTCAACAGTAAAATCCAATTCACAATGGAAATTGAAGAACATGAACACATTAATTTGTTAGACCTTACAATTATGAAAAAAACAGGACAAACTCAAATTTAAGATTTATGGAAAAGATACATATGCAGACATAGTCATACACAAAAATTCTTTCACACATTTCAAATATAAACACTCAGCATTTGATAACTTGGTACATATAGCAGTATTTATCCCAATGGATAAAAAAGATATAGAAGAAGAAATTAAATCAATTAAGAATATAGCAAGCAATAACGGGTTCAATGATGAGTTAATAGTTGGAATTTTAAAAAGAAAATTAAGAAACAAACTTATGGAAGAAATTACTTGTCTAAGCAGTATTGTACCAACTGAAAAAACTTGGGCCTCATTACCATATTACGGAGAGATATCGGGCAAAATAGCTAAGGCGTTAAAGAAACGTGATATACACGTAGGTTTTAAAATGGCAAAAAATCTTAATAGCCTGTTGGCAAGTGTTAAAGATACAACCGATAAATTAAATAGAAATGGGGTTTATTGCTTAAAATGCGCAACATGCCAGGGGGTATATATTGGGCAAACAGGATGACCTTTCAAAGAAAGAATAAATGAGCACTTCAGTTCTCTAAGAAATAATAATTTCAAATCGAACTTTTCTAAGCACCTATTAGAAAATAAGCACATTCCTGACGTTGAACCAGAAATTCTGTAATTTTGTGACAAAGGTAGAAAGCTAAGCTTGCTAGAATCACTCGAAATATCTCGAACTCTATTAAATTCAAATTCTGCATGCTTCAACGACCAAACAGATCTTCATTACTCGCCGCTATGCAAACCATTACATTAGACTACATCAGCAATACAAAAAAAAAACAAAATGTTTAGTGTACTGAAGATAGCCGAAAAGCTGAAACCGGTCTACATTCGAGGTAAATAATTTTTAACAAATAAGTGTGGGAGACAACGTTTATAAGTTCTATTATTTATAATGGCGTACCACACAATCTCCACAGAAAAAATTAAAATAAATACGTAGTGGGCATAGAACTCACACGATTAAATGTCGCACGTGACTCATAAATTACATATGGGTCTTTCGCCTGCACACATGAGCGTGTGTTTCCTTACTCTGGCAATGTTTTTGAAATATAGCTTAAATGTAAGTAACAAAGCTCTAAAACGAACCTCTTCGGATTACGGTTGGCTTAAATGGCGTTGATTTTCAACCAATTGCATTTACAATTTAGGAAAAGTACGGAATCAGTTTTTTGTTTCTAGACTATCTATCTTTATCTTATTTTGTGCAAAGTTGTAAAGTACCACTAGTACCTGTTAAAACATTCATATCAATTAAAAAATAAAATATATCAAAAAAACCTTTAAAATAAATAACTTTTGTAAATAAAATGCACTAAAAAGTAAAAAAATAATTTTTTTTTGTTTCTTAGTAATATACACAGGAAAAATTAATTGCAAAATAAGAAATGCTACTACTCAGATTAAATCTTAAAAGTTTGGACATGAGTTGAAGTTAAACAATCGTGATTATGTATATTAGTTATGGATGCCCAGACTTTTAAGATTTAATCTGAGTTCTAGCATTTCTTTGTTTGCAATTAAACTTTTCTTGTGTACATCACTGAGGAAGAAAAATATTATTTTTTACTTTTTGTGCATTTTATTTTAAAAAGTTATTTATTTTAAAAGTGATTTTAATATATTTTATTTTCTACTTTTTAGTCATACTCTCGAATCTCGACATTCGAAACTCGACTCTCGAATCTTTACTCTCGAATCTCGAAGGGTGGTAGTTACCACCTCAACCCCAAAACCCCCCAACACGTAAGAAAATGTTACGCCATCGGAAAGCTCCCCATTCACTCATTATAAATAAAAAAAACCATGTAAATCCATCCACTTTTACTATCCTAAAAGTCTTTCATGCCGAACGGAACTCTCAAGCGCACAGTTATTAAAAAGAAATTAAATGTTCAGGCAGTCCTTGCAAATATAAATTGGATTATAAATTAGGGAAATCGTCTTTCAGGCAAGTGCATTATGTAAGTTATATTTTTTGTTAATAGAAGCAAAGATTTATATAAACTAAATATGTAATTTCAAAATAAAGTAGAAAATGTCTCATCATGAATTGCATCTAAAATACTTGCAGCATCTTCCCACATCAATGGCAAATCCTTGGCTGTAATGGCAGGATCTAACTTATCAGTTAGGAGAATTTGAATTCTCACTAAAAAATTCCACCAGCCTTCTTTTTTGTCCTAAGAACAATTTCTCCGGATTAAATACTTTCTCCTCCATTTATTTGTTTTATAAAAATTTAAATAATAAATAAAAATCCCGTCAAAAGTTGTTTAACGTCGCACTCACAAAACAAAAGTAAACACAAATGGCCTTGTTGACTAGCGTATACCCAGTAGTAATATCTCAATCACTTTTCCACAGAAATCTCAATCACTGAACTTCCAGAATAAAGAATTGGGTGAGAGAAATTGCAGAATAGAGGCCAAGGTATATAGAAGACAAGATATTCCCACTAAAATGTTGACATATTGCTGCTGATAGCCTGTGACGTAATTCTGGGACTAATGTATATACATTTTTATAGCAAAGGCAGAGAGAGGAGAGCGTATTGTGTTCTCTGTACCGTACTTTCCTATACATTTAACGATATTATGTCATCTAATGGTGGAAAATGGTTTGTATTGGGAAAACCTTGTATTCTATTACCATGATAGAGGCCCTGATGCAAAAAGGACGAGTGAACGCTAAAAGGATTATACAAAACGTTTATTAAGCGATTATTCTTGGCTTGGCCTGTATATATATATATTTTTAGGTTGGATTTGTTGGCAGATTTATATGCTGGTATAATTAACTGATGTGTACGAATCACACTTCATCGCAAAATCTTGCTCTGACAATTCCAAATAGTTTCCGATGATTAGTACTATTAAAAGAGGGAATTTTTGCGGATATCCAGAAAGTAAGACTGTGTACTTGAGATCGGAATCGGAAGTAAGTAAACTTTAATTATTTTGTAAGCAACAGATTCTGCGTGTAGGTGAGGAATCGGTTATTAATTTGGGAATAGCCTTAATAGATTACTAGGCTCAATAAATTCAAATCGTTTCGGAGTGGGTGTCCGAGATATATTTTGATTATCTCTTGATAGGTTTTGGAAAAATCTTGCCCTGATAAAATTGCCGGATGTAATTTTTTCTGCTGTAGTGGCTATAAAAATTGTATCCTCGTCTGTAAGGTGGAACTAGACTTCTTGGAGCTTTAATAACATCAGAATGGTTATTTCATTGAAATGTGCTTGTATGTGAGCTTTCAGAATCTCAGCCGTAAAATATTTGAGCCACATGCCTAATCTTTCCGAAAAATGCAGTAACCTTTGTTTCAGATCTAATTGATGATGGGTAAAACTCTGCAGAACAGTGTCTACAATGCTAAACTTTCATTTTACTGCTGTTATTTGCCTGCCAATTACATGCAGATTTTCATTATTATGGGCTTCAAGGTTCTCTAAACGACTGTAAATATTTTTGGCGTCTGTCCCTATCATCCATGGTACCGAATAAAAAGTTTTATAGCCTACCAATACCATCGAGTACTTCCCTTCTTCCTGTAAGACTACTTGAATAAAATTATACAAAGGGTTTTCCAATAAGAGGTGTTATTTTAATTAGCCCGCTATTTCGGTAGATGTCACTTTTGGAGCTGTCATTTTTTGACATTTGACAAGTAGAAACTACGATACACGATTCAACAACGCATTGAAATTATTAAAATTCACTATAAAAATGGTGAAAATGTGGCAGAGACGGTTTGTAAAACTCGAACATTTTTGGGTCGTCGTGAAGCACCTTGTCGGACCGCAATACAGAAATTGGTAGAAAAATTCGAGCTGTCGGGACAAGTTAGTGATGTGAAGAATAAAACCCGTGCACGTCGCTCAAGAACAGCCGAGAATATTGCTGCCGTAGCCGAAAATGTTGAAGAAAACCCTGGTTTGTCCATTCCTCGTCGTTCTTTGGAATTAGGCATTCCACAAACGTCATTACACCGTATTTTGCATTTGGGTCTTAAGGCTTATAAAGTTCAGTTAACACAAGAACTCAAGCCGACCGATCATCAACAACGTCGAGTCTTTGCTGATTGGGTCCTTGAAATGCATGAAAATGATCCGGAATTCCATCGAAAACTCATCTTGAGTGACGAGGCCCATTTCCACCTCGATGGCTTCGTCAACAAGCAAAATTGTCGCATCTGTGGCTCGGAAAACCCAAGACTTATTATTGAAAAGCCTCTCTATCCTCAACGTGTGACTGTTTGGTGCGGTTTATGGTCCCGCGGGGTCATTGGACCTTACTTTTTCGAAAATGAGGCTGGAGCAACAGATACGGTGAATGGATTGCGCTATCGACAGATGATTAATGATTTTTTATGGCCGGAATTGGATGGTATTGATCTGGACAACGTTCAATTTCAACAAGACGGCGCTACGTGCCATACAAAGAACGAAACCATTGATCTTTTACGGGAAAAGTCTCCGGACCGTGCTATCTCTCGAAGAGGTGATCACAATTGGCCACCGAGATCTTGTGACTTAACACCTTGCGACTTCTTCCTTTGGAGCCACGTGAAAGAGAAGGTCTACGCCAACAGCCCAGCGTAGATTCAAGACCTCAAAGATGGAATTCGTGAGGCTATCGAGGACATAGAGCAGCCACTTTGCGATTTGGTTATGGAAAATTTCATGAAAGGGATATGGTCCTGTAGGCGTGGTCGTGGTGGTCATTTGGCTGATGTTATTTTCCATTATTAACGGCATACCTTCCTCTTTATAATGAAATAAAGATCCGATCATTTATCTCAAAAAATGGCATTTTTCTTTGAATATCAAAATAACACCTCTTATTGGAAAAACCTTTACTATCTAACTTATCTTTAATATTTTTAATAATTCGCGTGATTTGTTCATGCCAAGAGATACTAGAATTATTTAAATCTATTTCTGCTCGTAAAAGCTTAAGGTAAAGATACACATTGAGAGACTTTTGGTCTCCAGTCTCCGGTTTGCAGAGTCTAAAATCTCCGAAATGTTTGCACGGTAAAAGACTTTTGTCTCTGGAGACCAAAAAATTAGGTGTCCGGAGACCATAATAAAAAACAGTCTCTAGAGACACGTCTCCGAAATATATACACGAAATTTAAAGTTTGGTCTCTAGAGATCTCCAAAGATCTTTGTTAGTTTTCAAGCAAGAGATTGTTAGAAAGAATTATCTGAAAATTTATTAATATTTTTATGTTATGAGAAAGGTTAAAAAGCTTAAAAATGTATATCCTTTATGTACAAATTTTACAGGATAAGCACAACCAATTTTAATGATTTATTATTTTATTTTCAAAAATAACCAGAGCTCTATTAAAAAAGCAAATTTTCTGCCCAAATCTATTGTTGTAGAAAGTATTCCCATAAAATTATTTATTAAATGAATTTATTCAATAAATAATTAATAACATTAGATGGCTGAAAACAAGTAATGGTCTCTTAAACTTTTTGTATTAATTTCTTTCTAATAATTTTCCGTTTTATCATTGTTGACAATTTATTCGGAAGTCTGCCAGGCTTTCAGTGGGTGTAGGCGCTGCGGGATGGCTTCGAAGGCCTAAACTAATTTTGTAGTTCAAACAGGAAATTTTACATTTGATTCTCAGCTAATAAGGATTCATCGTAGCTATAACGATTTTACAATTGCTTCTTGCTGGAGGTTGTATTATTGATAGATATAGTTAATTGGACAATAATAATTTCGTTATTTTAACATTAAAAATTGTTCCATAAAAACTGAAATCTTGTTAGGTTAGCGTGCGCTAACAATTTTTGAAATACTCCAAAAATATTTGAAATGACTATTTGCCCCAGTTAGGTCAACTAGTAATGTTGCTCGTTGATGGAACTAAAAATATAAAAAACATCCTCAGTTCAAGAAGTAATAATAACTTTTTGAACTATTAGTGTTTTTAATTAGGTCTGTTCTATAATTTTATGTATCGAAAAATCTTACAATTCACTAATTCTATCCACCTGAACCTTTTAATTTTATTGATCAGGTAAAATGCCTAAAATTGTCTAAATTGAATTAAAGATGTAAAAGCGGCGTTCAGTTTCTATGATATTAAGAAAAAAACAGATAATTTAAGTTTGAAAGTAGAATATCGTAAAATATAATATTAGAATAAGAACAATCTAAATATTGCCAGTAATTCATTCGATTTATTATTTTACAATAGGTACACAGATTTTAGTTCATTAATTATACGGTACATATTTACTTAGGAATTATTTAAGATAATTATACATATTAGCCTGTTTTACATAAAATAATAGATAGTGGTATACTTTTGCTCTAAAAATTTTTCAGTCTAATTTCTGTTTTATTGGTTGGTAATTTATATTTATGTATTGGAGGACCTTCTAAATAATTCATATTTATTAAACAATAATTATTTGTTTCTGAACCAATGATATAAGACTGAAAATGGTCTTCAAATTCTAATAAAATTGTTTCTTTTCCAACAATGTAAATATTGCAATCATTCATAATAAATTCAGATATTTCATATACTTTATAATCGGTGGTGATATGATGTCCTACCGAAAAATTTTTCCCTTTAAAAATAATGCTGTTTGTAAAATATGGATTTTCAAAGTTTGGAACAGTTGAGAGATATTTATAGTAGTGCTTACTTTTCAAAATCTTAAACCAGCTTTAATTCCTAACGTAAGAGTAATATTTTTTCTGGAACAAAAACTTTTAGCGTACATTTTAAAGTCCTTATGCCTTCCCTCGAACCTAAGACCCCACATTTGCTTTAATGAACCGCATTTTATTATTACTGAAGAGTAGTGTACCTAGAAGTGGTGTTTCGGTTTCAAATGAGTAGTAAACAGTTCAACATAAAGTGAATTATGTCTTGATACAAGTTCTGAAAGCATTTCTAAATCCTTAATGTCAAAACAATATTTCAATACCATATACACAATTTTAAGTAAAGTCAAAAAATGTTCCCAAACACAATTTTTTCTTGGCATTAGGTCACCTATCATTAATGGCAATAAATGTATAAAAGTCATCATCTCTCTGGCAGACATTTTAATTTTAAAACTCCTTAAATTCTGCATGGGGATTAGCTTGTTACCAATTTCGGTGTCACCGTAACAAAATAGCTGTTTTCTATAATTGAAAGTTTCTAAAGTCAAAAATTTGTAAGTTTCTATGAAATGCAAGAGAATTTTACAAATATCATAATGACATACACCCTCAAACAAATCTTGCATTATATCACAAGTAAAATTATCTGTAACGTGAAAGCTGGGTAAACTGTTAAACATAGAGTTTTCTTTTATGTCTGTTGATTTATAACAATTTTCAATGACATCTCGCAAACTGTGCATTGCACATAAATAATCTCGTATTAAGCAAACTATCCTTATTTATTTGCCTCTAAACATTATTAAGAAAAGGTGAAGAGCACATCAGCAAACACTTCAGAATGGCAGAGCAGGTTTCTCTTGCATAACGATATAACGACGATATATACAAACAATATTTGTTCTCTCCAGTTATCAACGAGCAAAGTGTGCACTACTCAACCTATTATTAAGTATTCATCATAGTAAATATAACTTGCTGCAACTCCAGTTTAAATAAAGCAATAACTAATAATCAACTGTGGAAGTACCTTTTACTGATATATTTTAGTTCACCCATATAATCCAAAAAATTGGTAGAGGATAGTTTGCTTTGCTATTTATATTCGTACTACGTAAATTTAAAAATTACTTACAAATTTGGGACTTGCCTGTGTTTGTATAACGGCCAATTTTTGAAAACTTCGGCACTTGTTCGACAGTTTGTAGTAAGTATTTCATTTCTTCTTAAAATTCTTGTTTCTTTCCATAAAGAAGTTACGTCATCCCAAGGAAGTACTTCGTAGTGCTGTAGGCTTTCTTTTTTGCTACACAAATCTATGCTTTCATCATCATTTATTTCAACTAAAATCAACGTTATTCTTAAGGTTTTATTGCTAAAAATTCTGGTCGTGTTTGTGAATGCAGAACAACGTTAGACCTGCAGAGGCACATGTAATTAACATTGTTCACGTGCCTTTATTAGCGAATTTTTGTTTTCTATAATTATTTTTTTTATTTACGGCCTGTGTAATCAGCTTACTACAAAATTTAGAGGTCCTTGCTGAAGCTCTACTTGAAGTCTTTGATATTGGTGGAGAAATAAGACCAATTTTGTTTAATTTTTTTTTTATGTTGTGGTATCTGTTAAATAAATTTCCACCAGGATTTTTTTTTTTTTCCGAGAACCAGCTGATGTGTAGTACGTTAACTGCACCATAAAATAAAATTAATTACTACCTAAGTTTTAAGTCTTCTTGTGAACATACTACGCACTCCGTAGGAAACCTTTCTTGCAAGCTTCTGCAAACTGCAACATATAAGAAGGGTTCATGTGTATTTCATTTATATAAAAGTGCTCCACAATAATATCATTTGTTGATGTTCTTCTCGTAGAATTTTTTGTTGCGAATAGTAAGTTTTTATAAGCGATCCTGTCCAGGAATTAAAGAATAGTATCCAAATCCTGAAGCAATAAGGATGTAAATGCTTTTTAGTTTTACAAAGAGCTTGCGATCTTACATATCCTGTATTACTTTGCAGAAAATTTACCTGCTTTTCGATCCATTTCCCGATATCACAATTCATTGACCTAGTACCTTATCGACATCTTCAATATTTTCCTAAACAGTCCTTACTTAATCTAAATTTTTCAGACGAATATATATATATATTTAACACCTACTTTTCCAGAACCCATTTAGTAAGCCCGTCCTTGAATGTAATTAAATCATCTAAATGTTGGTCCGAATTAATGAGTTTCTTTATTTCTCCATTTTTAATAATCTTCAAATGCTTTATACCGATTATTTTTTTCTAAAATAGTTGATGCAACAGTTGAGCAGGTTTTGAAAGAAAGTATTATTCAAGATTTGAGATCTTCTACTATACTGTAACTATAAGGCAGTATTCAGTGTTTCTCAAACTAGAGTTTTTGTTATAAATCAAAAACAATTCCCGAGAATCAATAGGCTTACATATGTAGTTATGTATACATATATACTTATATCTTAGGTTATCAAAAATATGAGTGAGCAAATAATATATATATATATATATATATATATATAATAATATACATGTCAATCATATGCGCAATTAAATTAAATTTACATAAAAACAAGAGAAAAGGCTATAATTGGTCGAAGACCAGTAATATTATACCCTAGACAAAATCGTTGACAGCTTCAGTGTAACAATAGCTCAATTTTATTTAAATATTTTTAGATGTATTGTCCGTGGCTGCTTATTTGAATATTCGCAGCTAACCTATACTATGGGTATTACCGTATATATTTATAGGTCGTTCCACTATCCGCAACCTGTGGACGCGCCCTATATAACATTATGAAAAACAAATACAAACAAAATAAACAACAAATATGGAATCAATAAATAAATAGATAAATAAATAAGTAAGTAAAATAAATAAGTTACATATAAAAAAAAAAAACGAGCCGCGATTTCATCTAGGGTATAATAAGGCAACCGAAAAAGTGAATACAAAGAAATTTAGTAGTGTGAAATAAAATATTATGTGTTTCTCTACCAATTGAAAAGGTTTTTTTCAAGCCTTACGCAAATATAGTCGTGGTAACTGTACGCCGTCTCATACGTTGTTGTACTAACTGGGTTTGTGTCCAAGCTTGAAAACGCCCAGTCTATTTGAGTACGGCCAGTAGTGGTAGTAGTTTTCTCATGAAGTAAACTTTTAAGCCCCAAGCGAAATAAGTTGCACCGCATGAACTGAATTACCCAAAATAGTAATTTGTTCAACACTGTGGCATTCAAAAATGCGCCTGTTCTTGAGAACGCAATTCCACGTCCTCGCGTCTTAATGCATGCGCAGCAGTGTTTTGCGCCTGTTCTTGAGAACGCAATTCAGGGTTCTCGCATCTTTGAGTCAGACGTAGAGTATGACAGGCTGTTCTTTGTGCAGAAGATATAACAAAAAAACTTATAAAAAAGTGAGAGTTACTTAAAATTACGAAATAATTCAAGAAAGATATACGATAATATAATACATGTAAGTATAAGATCAGATAATATATTGATAACAGAGTTATCAACTCAAAGTACTAAAAAAAAAACATGAGTGGATTAGATGTGGATCTCTTTGTTAACTGTTGAAGCCTTCCCACTGGTGGGGGGAGTTCAATAGAAATCAAAAAGAAGTAAGGATAAATCTTGACCGGCAAACTCACGAAGTCGTACCGCAAGATTTTTGATGGATTGTGAAGTTTAGTGTTTAACCAAGCTGAGATAATTTTGTCACAAACAGATATGAAATAAATAATAAAAATTATATTCGTTAGAACTATATATTCTGTACAATTGCCTGTAAAAGAAAAAAAAATCAAATTATGCAATGTATATTAAGTCTCACACAAAACAAAATGTTAAAGTAATGCAACCACAGACAGAATTCCCGATTAAAAGAATTTGTGCTCGGTTGGTCTTGCATTTATATAATTTTCACCAGGTATAACTATAATTGAATTTTCCCTCTAATACAACACAGGTCTAACGTCTTATTATTTTGTCACAACTGCAACCTTAATTTTCCCTCTACTTTATTGCATTTATAATAATTGCGAAATAATAAAACCTGAAAGATCCTGAATATTATCCAGAAATCAGTCCCTTATAGATTTTGGTTTGGTTTTGTATTTGATGAAATATTTATTTTCCCTGATTTGTACAAATTAAAAGTATATCTTCAACGTAAATTATCATCTAGAAAAAGCCTTTTGTTTTTGTAAGAATTATAAATTTTCATAAGATATTTTCAAGATTAGGTTATAATTAAGTATGTATGGCGGCGGTATGCAAATCATTTTTGTGTTACAATTTCATGAAGGGCTTGTCCAATTTACACTATTTTATAACCTAGAGCTGATATTGCAAATATATTTTTCAGCTAAAATTGAAATTTTTGCTTGTCAATCCTGGAAATTCCTGGATAGGGCTGGTTAATTTAAACTGTTATCATCTTATCTCATCATTCAATTTTAAACTTAACTCATCATTCTATTTTAATTACAACGATTCGAATTTCAATACGCTAAGAAGGGGTTGCACGATTTAGCCCATTTTTATACACTAGAATTAGTCTAAGACCAATTCTTATGATGCTCTAGGTGAATGCTCGTATGAAATTTCGTATTGTCATCCTTCTGTGCAAGTTTGATTTTTGAAGTGATTTTTCGCATATATTTCTAGAATGGTTTGTCGGACAGAAAAAATGGTTATAATCAATTTTATAGGAATTGGTATTCTTGAGAAGTTTTTAGAACAATAAAAATGTCTTGGACTGATCGTTTTCAATGGCAACACCAAGAAGGAGTTGCCCGATTCAGTTCAATTTTGAAATTTCATTTGCTAATACAATGAAAACATCACGTCCAAAATTGCAGCTCTCTACGTCGACGCATTCTCAGGCAGTGTGCAAATATATAGTGGAAAATGAAATTTTTGAATGACAACCCCACGAAGGAGTTGCCCGATTTGTCTCATCTTCGAACTTAATTTCACTTTTTTTTTTAAAGTCAGTGTACAAAATTTTAGCTCTCTAAGTATACGCGTTGTCGAGTTAACGTGCGCACAGACCATCATTATTTCGAGGGGTTACAAACGGAATGACAAACTTAGTATACCCTATAGATTTCATCTAGGGTATAATAAGTTACGTACATCTGCAACGATTATAAACATAATCAAAGTCGTAAAAGTTCCACGTTGACAACAATATTGCTACAAACTTTATTATTATTTCCTGAGTGTGCTCCTGTTTCATTTTTTTCACAACTCACCGCTTTACAGTAATCACCACACGTTTGCACTGATCGTTCTTCTAATTTTTCATTGTGGCTGGTGCTTTTACCTTAAGCCTTGAAAATTGTTATTCACTTAAAATTTCACTGTTATTGTAGCTTCTTACTTTCGAGAATATAATATTGCAAAGGCTCACTTGGGGAATCACATGGATTCAAGAGTGTACTATTTCCCATTTTAAACAATACCGATTGAAGTTGGAATGGCTGGATGGTAAATGGAAATACTGACAAAGCTCACGTATTTGTTAATGCAATATTGAACAATGTACCTATTTGTAAAATGTATAGTAATGAGAAGTAGGAAAATTATAGTTTTGTTGATTTGTACTAATTTGAAACAGAACCATAGTCATATTAACGATGCATATGTTGTTACTTAGAAATTGGATAGAAACCTTTAAGTGGATGTTGTTGAATTAGAAACTAATTTGTTCTGATATGAAAGGAAAGTAATATCAACAAGCTTTATAGTTGTAAAGAGAACACGATATTTTACTATGAAATTTGTTATAATTGTAAATTTGTTAAATTGAGAGGTAAACATGTTTAATTTGAAGATATTGAAAAAATATAATTAACGATGACATCGTTGATTGAATTGTACTGATCTAGTTTTTTTTTATTAATGCAAAATTTTGTGTTTGAAGCATATTTCATGTAGATTCGAAGATAAAAATAGTTAATAAAACAAATTTCCTATTGAAATGACAAAACATTTTTCATGTTTGAATTAACCAGCTAGTTTTAATAACTTAACAACATATTTTTCTTTGGGTGTATGAAAACATCACATACCAAATTTCAGCTCTCTGCGTTGACGCGTACTCAGGCTTGGCAGCACCGGGAAAGAATTCCCCGATTTAGTCTATTTTTGAATTCCGAAATTGGACGATATATCTTTAAAATGAGGTATCTCCAGTCACTAAAGGAACAAATTATCATTAGTTTAGACGACCATAACTTCTAAGGAGCGAGTAGTACGGGGGCGGTCGAGCAGTCGTTGGAAAGGCCATGAAGTTCTGCCTATAATGAGCTCTGTAAATTACAGCACACCTTGAACTTTTTATGATACAGGGTATTTTGTGAAAGACTTGCATATTTTCTTAATTACCCTGCAACTCCGAAACGGTTGAGATGCCGCCGCCCCCTTGCTATACAATTTTTCGTTTGTTTAAGTGACTATATAGTATCATTTGCTGTCCTATGGACCACCATGAACGAAACACCCTGTATAATGGATACTGTACGTATAAATTTTTTTTAAATAGCGCCGCTGTAGCCCATTACACATCAGACTACTGACTTATAACAATGGACTGAGCGTATTGCTATTTTCCTATAGGAAAGAATGGTACAAGTTTTACAGTTCTCTCTTTCGCCCTATGGCAGAGTTGGAGCTACCAACCCAAAATATTGCTTACTGAATGTTTTCTTATGCAATTTGACGTTTTTATGTTGGCTGCAGATGCAATCACCGCAGAAAGAATAAGGTAAAAATAGTGTTTACCATACTCCATTTCTCTTACCCATACGCAGGATTCAGATAAAAATAACTTGAAAATTAAAGTCGGAATGAGTTTAATTCCTTATAAGCGATTAAAATATCACTTGGACACAAGAAAATACATTTTTTTAATTTAATTCGATTTTTGGGTGTACAATTTCATCTGACTGGTTGAGTTTTTTATGTAGTAAACCTTTTAAAGGGTGCTCTAACGGTGATATACAAAAACACAATATTCGTGCCACATGAAATAGCAAATCGCTCAGTGCATCAGACTTACAAAAAAAGAGTTTATATAAAAAATGCAGAAAATTTCTTCTTCAAATTCGTATGAAAACATGGATTTTTCATACGGGCCCGGAACTAATTAATATATATAAAAAACTTAACTACCCCACCTTTTGTAGGACAAAGTCCTATTGACTGGACTATATGCACATATTGCAAAACGAAATAAATTATCATATAAATATGATGGATAACGTCTCCTTTCTATTGACATTAAGTTTTTACAATACCAGGACCAAAATGTATGAAATGCTTAATACAGAACTAATGAAGACATTGATCCATATATTCCTCAGCTATAACTGTCCTCAAATTTGAAAATTAATAAACCCCCATTCAGATTTTGAATAATTAAATTTTGGATTGATTCTCGACTTATTCTCCAACGATATCACAGCACAGATATGTTCTATCTAGTCCACTCCCATTTTCGTTTTAGCAAATACTTTCCACTCGGTCCCATCTCACAATAGCACAATCAATATTTCTATAGTGTGTATATTATTCGGCATTATTGGATATCCTCCTATAAATAAGCGCTTTAAGCATATTCTCTATTCGAGTTTGAAACCTTTGAATGTGAGAAGTTATCTGAAAATATGACAGCATAAATTTTGTCCACAAAGGGACGTTTTACCCGCCATATCAATCAAGGGCTCATCACAACACAGCATATAGTACTAACCCACCCATTCTCACTAATTGAAAATTATTATCTGCAAATGGGGGATGAACATATTTCCATCGTGTATTGTAATTTGGTTAACCTTATCGTAGTGCTAACAATAGATCCAACATAGCCATCTCATATAAATATGAACAGAAGGGTAAGGATGTCTAGTCGGATAACACCGGATGTACAATATACAAGTTCCGCATAGATTAAGACTAACGAGGGTACCTATAATTTGTGCTTCTAAAATGAGTACCATTTGGATTCTGGGTAAGATTGTCAATTTCGTCGATAAGGATAACATAAATTAACAATACAGTTTAAGGAAGATGGAGAATGGCTTAAATTATATATCAAGGACTAAATAAATTGTCTTAATTGAATCAGCATTCAGTTTGTTCTCCTGTGGTAGCTATCGACATATGAGGAGAACTCTGAGTGCAAAATTCATACCAGTTATATGAACTACGAAAGGTAATATATATTCACGTAGGTATGTAAAAAAAGCTCTCAGTTACTTTTTATTGAAAATCATCTTATTACAAATTTGTCCGGGAAAGTTTATTCCACAATTATATTTGTATTCATGTTCATGGATATAGCATAAGAACACCGCTCATTTCTCAGTTTTGAAAACCGCAATTTCATTTATTACTTATTAATTTATTTATTCATAGAGTTAACAGCATGACCATATCAAACAGATGTGGTCCCCTACAGTACTATCACATAGATTTTATTACATTAAAAGAGAATAAATGACAGTTCAGGTCATTAGCCTCGATCTACAAAGAAAGTGAAGGTCTCAGGCTATGAATGCAAAATGTCTAATCTAATCATCCAGTGCAAGGTAAATGTTTGAGCGGTGAATGATTCCTCCACAGTTCAGATTTGGTTGGTTTAGGAATGCTTCCTAATTAAACCCAGAACAACAGAACAACGCTTTGATTTAATAAAAACTTTATTCTAAATTCTATTTGCAAAAGCTCGATATATATATATGCAATTTTTAATATGAGAAATATGCAGAATCAACGAATTCAATTTAACAAATTTAATTGATAACAAATTTCATGCGTGAAATTCGACCTCACGAAATTATTATTTGTCTGCAGGTGTTGCTGTTGCAGCAAAAGTACATGAAATTTACTTGATTAAATTGAAATTGTGTTGCATTTTTTTTCTCTTCAATAAAAGTTATTGACTTGTGAATTCGCTGATTATTTTTAATGTTTAATGCTTTAACATCCTCCCCCTTGAGTTGGTGTCCAACACAAAAGGTCTGATCCAGGTCCATGCGTTTTCTTGGGATAGGTTGATACTGCTCCACTTGCGGTGCTCCTGGCAGTTGAAAGGTGTTGGATTTCTTACACTGCAAATACATTAAGTAGCTGAATATTGCTAGCAAAGCCGTCACTGAAAGATAGGTTATGGTATAGTGATGGACATCATGGACGTTAAACTGTTCGGGAAAAGTTGAAGCTGCCTTGAGGCCTTTGATTCTATTGGTTAGTTCCTTCATTTCTTGTGCGGCCGTGTCCGCTAATCGTCATGGAAGTCTGTTACTGCGCACTCTGGTCGTAGCCTTAAGATTCCACTTCCGTTAAGTATTTTGAGTGGGACTTCGGTTCCACAGACAATATTGAGTGTAGTTTTTGCATCCAATTAAAATAGCCAGTTGTTGGGTGTGTGAATCTATATCTTTGAGAGCTTCATGGTTCGGAATCGACACATTGTTTGATGATAATTTAGTAGCTCCATTTCACAGGGGCTCACACTAGATTTTTAGTTGTCGATCGGATGATTATGAGCACATAGATATCGTTCATCGCCTAAGATTTTGCATTTATCTAATTCCAATCGCATTAGGGGATAGTATAGGTCTCTCGGTAGATTAACGATGAGGTATTCGGTATTTGGTTCAATTAACGTAAAGCTATTTTTGTGTGAAGTGTAGGAATTGGGATTACTTTAAAGAGTTGAAAGTATTCATCTTGTTGTAGTGGAATTCGTATGCCGAATAACATATATGAATCTGTCACCTTTGTTGCGGCTGTCATTAGGCTGTAAAGTAGCATACCGCCGTCCTTCCAATTTCCAGGAATTGTTAACATGGAAGGAAGGTGCTCTTTAATTTATGAAATTTGTTCTTGTAGCTGCATAGGAGAGAGCAAGAGAGGATTAATTTTGTTGTGATGAAGATCCGTTAAAATATCAAGTAATGCTGCTTGAATTCTGCGAAAATTTTGTAGGACTAGCGTGGTTAGTATGGATAATTAGTTGAAAGGTTGTGCACTTTGTTGTTCGTAGTGGGTATTACCTATGCACTTGTGCAAAGCTTCGAAATGATTTTTTATTGAGTTGAACTGCTGTTGAATGGATTGTTCTCTGCTCTTCATAATATTTGTAGTAGATTCCAGAACTGATGTTTGATTCTTCAGTAATTGCATGAGGTAATTTTCATTCTTCCTTGTTTTTTCGATTTCATCTTCTATATATTCAGCATACTCGGAGTTTGCATACAAAGAGTTTGCTTGCAATGTTTCCGATTATATTAAGAGGTGATCTTTTTGCCATTTTATGGCCACCACTTCGTTTGTATAAAAGTTGATGATTTTTTCTGATTGTTGTTGCATTGCAGAGGTGATCTATTGGCGCTATAAAACTCCTTATTCCTTGAAACTCGGCCAAGTAGTTTTTTAGGTTATAATAAACCTGCAAGTTCCATTCACTGTTTATTTATTGAGCCTGGCCCATAGATTCGAGGAATAACCCGGGATTATCTGTGAATAGTGCTACCTCCATCCACTGGCTCATTAAAAGTGCTCCGAATATAGGCAGCACCAAAGATGTTATCAGCAGAAAACTGACAGCCATCGAATTACTTTTTTGTGGATTAGTTAAGACTTGAGTTTGTTGTGCAATAGCTACCCTTGTTTTCTTCTTTGGTTCTGTGGATTTTGCCTGTTTTGAGAATGTTAGCCAATTTGACCAGTTTGGGTTTATAGGCAAGAATCTGCCTTTCAAAGAATGATTGACTTTCTTGCCAGAGCTCAAGTTCCGCCTTTTGGCAGGGAGACTAGCAGTGATGTCATCTGTTGCGGCGGGCTTAGTTCGTGGTGCTCCTTGTAGGAGGAGGCATGTAGCTCCCTTTGTTATTGTTTCGGTACAACTAGTGTCTACGGTAACTTTTTGGCTGCTTAAATCTTCGTCCTGATGTTTATTGTTGTTCTCTTCAGTTGGAAATGGATACATGTTGTCGATCGCTCTTTTGAAAATGCCAGATGCTGTTTTTACATTTATAACCCTGTTGTGATTATCCAGTCCATTAAATTTGTTTACAACGCGACCAAGAGCCCATTTAAGAGGGGTTAAGTTCATATCCTTTAACAGTAAACATGCTTAAAATAAAGTAAATAATTTTTAAAGGTTATCGAAAACTTAATTGTTTTTTTTTTTTTGCCAAAAATTGATTATTTTGTCACCTTTTTTTAAATAAATATATTAAAATAAATTAAAAAAGATCTTTTATTTAAACAAGTAGATATACTTGTAATATAATGATATTCACGTCTATCGTGGAACTCGATTAGATCAAATCGAAGTACAAAACTACATAAATAAAAGAAAAATGGAAAAACTTCGTCGAAATCTTATAGCAAAAAACCCGCAAAACAGTCGATGAGAAGTAAGCAGCCGACTGTTTTGTGGACTTTTCCTATCAAATTTCGATGACTTTTGTTCTATCTTTCTAGCATGTAGTACATACTCGGATATAGTTTTGTGCACACAATTTGATCTGATAGAATCAAATCCCCCAGTATACCTGATTGCTTACGTATTTTTTGCCGTACGTGTGTAAGTCGATTCATTCGATACAAAAGTTGGCGTAAACGGCAAAACTAATACATTTTTAAGCACTTATAACTAATCAAAACGCCATTGCCGTAATCCTAAAATTATAAATTTAGAAGAATTTTATCTTAATAACATTATTTCATAAGTTTTAAATATTTCTGTCGTACCATTTTTTACAAATAAGAAAATAAACTGCTCGTTTTATCGAAATTTTTGTGACTGGCAAATTGTAGTAAATTAGTTAGAGATCGCTAAGTAATAAGAAGTTCGTTGCGCCATGTATTAATTAACTTTCGTCGTGCAAAGAGTGGAGGCAACCATAAGACAGATCTCCTGTGGAGAAAATCGAGAAGCTTTAAAAGCAGATCTCCTAAGAAAAGCTCAGTGAGCAGATCTCTTTATAGGCGCAGCTATAGTAGCAGATGCCTAGGTAGGGTGGAAGTGCAGCTTAGATTAGCAGGCAACAGAATGAAAGTCTCGACTCCGATATCACTAATGATCTTTAATGTAATACTCCAAGCTTTTTTATATAAAAGTATGTAAATATGCTAGCCTAAGCTTAATTATGCTTTGAACATTGCATTTTCGATATGTTTCTATATGCCCGTAATTTGGTGTAGGCTAAGCCAAATTGCTTATTTGCACTTATGTGATTAACTTAAAAGAAAGATGTGACGTAACCAGTTTGACCCGTATTAAGTATGTCGCAAAACATGTAAACAAATGCATGTAAGCAAATATAGTCATCATGATATACATTTAGGTGAACACATGTTTTGCTTAGCATGCATTAATATTATCGTTCACACATTTATTGTGATCGATTAATTGAGTAATGGTTTTCAGGTCAATTGAATAAATGCAATAATGCAGAATGTGCTTTCCTTAATTGATTTGTAAATTGTTGGTTGTTGTTGTAGATACTCACATCGCTATATAGACGATTTGTAATATTTATGATTTTGCTGAAAAGTTTTAGATGAGGAAAAGTAATATATACAAAAATATTAAAAAATATTAATTTTATTCCAACATTTTCAACTGTAAATAAAAAACAACTGATTTTTCTCGGGCTTTACTCGCTAAAACATGTAATAATGGCACGTAAACTCCTGAAGACAAACTTAAAATGGTTAGAAGTTGCACCTTAGGTTTAGGCCGTTCCAGGTATGAAAAAATCTGAAAATCGCCACATGTCCCATCAAAGATTTTTTCAAGGATAAAGACATCCCTTATTGTCAAATATTGTTATGACGTAGCGTATTGCATATAGCAATATGCTACAAGAATTACTGAAGCGTGTAGGCCGGCGACGTCAAGCATAAAAAAAAATGAACGCACCCCGACCGAGAGAAATGCATTTCCTCGAATGCGAGGTGACATGTTGATGTGACAAAAAAAGAGGAAGAGACTGACATTTGCCTTGTGTTTTTTGAAGAAAGGTACGCTAGTGATAGGACGGGCAAGAACAAATATCTGAAATTCTCGGTTGGCATCGTTCATTTAGATTGAGATATCCAGGTAAATTTTAATTACGCCCTAACACATAAATATTTTGTCATACTAATTTTGGTAATATTCCGGTAATTAAAGGAAAACTTTTTAAACGGGGCGACAGGAATGCATTTACGGCACGTAGGGCAAGCTCCCATACATTCCACGCTGAAAGCTGAGGTGGCTAAATTCTTCAAGAGTTATATTACAAATAATCCCCCATTCAACGGGTCAAAAGAAGGTCAAACCAGCAAAGGCGTAAAAGTGCAAAAAAGTTGAAGAGGAGTCTCCTCACACTGACGGTGACTGGAAGCAATTACATCCAGCTTGCCGCTGCGACTTACAGTCGAGCTCACAGCAGTTGCTCTGCCGGCTGAAGCTGCATTCAGGAAGCCCCTAGAGGCGCGCACGAAGGTGCTCAAAGTTCAACACTTGTGCGGCAGAACAGACGGAAGTTTTGGTGCTAGTTTCTTTATATAATTTGTTGAAACTTTTAAAAACGGCAAGAAAATGATATTTTTTTAAAAGTGAGGAAAATGACATGTTTTGTTTACAATAGCACATGAAATGGGAAATTTGTGACTGCATACAAACATAATTATACACATTGGATCAAGTAGATTTCATGACTAGGTGTGGATTTTTTAAGTTTCATAAGCTTTGTGTTGTGTTCGTTATTATTTATGTATATTAGTAGGAATTCGTATTTCGTAAATAAACTCAATCAATTATGCGAGTCGTGTTTCGATCGAGAACAAAGTGATAGGGATTCAGTTATGCCTGTGGTCTAAAGCCTATAGTTTTCATTTTTTTCTTGAGTTTAATGCTAAAGTTGAAATATTTGGGTTAATTTATTTTGATATTAATTGGGATTTTGAATTTTATAAAATTACATAAAATTATTTCAATTGCCTTTAGTTTTGTGCAGTGAGTATTTTATTTCACCTCAACAAAAATTACTTTTGTGATAGAGCTTACAGACAGCAAGTCGAAGCATTAAATTCCAATTTAATTCTTTTAACTAGATGGCGGATGCTGAAGCGCTTCATCATGCCGTGGAATTTTCACCGTGAGTATTATTGATATATTACATATTTTCTTTTGGTATACGCATACTTCGGCTTCTGTAGCGACTTACACATGTAGAACTTCATTTTTATTGATATTCTTTTCATGTAGCTATATATAATCTCGATTTAATACTATAATTACGTATCTATACCGCTAATTTAGTGAGATCTTTATTCTTTGAAATGATAATACGTTTAAGTAGACACTCTATATGTATATATATATGTAAAATTTAACGATTTACTTACCAGTATACATTTTGAATGGATGATCCGGTTGAGTCAACACTCTACATACATTTATCTATATATACGATAATTATATACTTACTTGCATATATTTAAGAATGATGGCCTTTTGATTTACTAATGTATCTACATATGTATATAGTTAACTCAATAGTATACATATACCTATATATACATTGGAGTGATGATTATTTTTGTTAATTTTGCAATTATAACGTAAATATGAAATTTTGAAAGTTTTGATTCTTCCTTCACTGTCCCGGAGCCTTCTCACGCAGGATGTAGGTCGTCTAGGCTCGCCTAATCTTTCTCTCTCTACAGGTCAACTAGGGACTCTGAAGAATTATGCCCCTCAGAGTCAGATGGGAGGATGGGGCAGGCAAAGAAGTCAGAACATCTGCGCCTTCGATGGTATACAGGTAAGTGACGTAAGGGTCCCTTCAGGACCGAATGTGTGCCGGCTTTTTTTGGATAGGCACGAATTTTTTTGATTATGGCTGACGGCAGCGGCAGGTTTTTCGTGGAACCTCCCCACACTCTCCGCCAATAGCCGAGGCTAGCTAGCGTGCCGCCCTGCAGTCAACGCTGTCCGTCGAGTGATCTGTCAGCTCATGCTGACAGTCTGGACTTTAAGTCCAAGCCAGTCACTCTTCATAATTCCATAACAATAACCTTTTGAAAAATGCACCATAGGTATTTTTCCGACAAAATCTGAAGTTTACTCTTTACAAAATGATACAGATCATTAAATAGGCTCAATATAACCAGAAATATGAATTTTTGAAGTTAGGTCGAAATTGCAAAAATTGGTTTTTTTGCTATTTTCAAAGAGCTGTAACTTCCACAATAAGCCCAATTTTTGGCAAAATATTTAAATTTTATTTATAATTTATATAAGGCAATAAGCAAAACGAAATTTCAGCCAAATCGGTGAGGTCACTTCAAAAAGTTGTTCGGGAGGCGGAATGGCTCATTATATAAAATGTTCATAATATGTTCAGGGCTCTTAATTTCCGCAAAGAAAAGAAGGTAATCAATATATTATTATATTACATATTTTCAATAAATTTAAGTCTGATAGACGAGAGATTTTCCTCTTATAATTTCTACTTAGTTTATTCATGTGCCGCAGGGCAAAAAGGAGGAGCAATCAGCTAATTTGAAAACTGCATAAAAGTATTTATAAGGGCAATTAGTATGACCTCCATCATTAAACTTCTATGGTAGGCGATCAGAGATAACCATACTGATGAGATCTCTCTGATCGCGATGTCTACTTCAAGGAAATCTGGCAATAAATGCAGTTTGGTACACTGTCAGAAATCTAAAGGATCAATTACAGATCTGAGATTATTTAAATTCCCATGTCCGGGTACAGATCTTGGTAAAGTATGGCGTGAAAGGTGCGGTATTCTCGATAGCAACAAACAGCCTTATATTTGCCATTATCATTTCACTGAAGATTGTATTGGGAAAAAATATTTTAAAAGACATGCTGTACCATCCGTGCAATTGCCGAAGCAAAATCAGGTGGATGACGATTTCAGTTTGAATGAATTTCTTCTCTTAAGAGCACCACCTAAGAAAAGAAAGCGATCTGAGAGAGGGACTTTGTTCGTCCTGTTTAACAAATTAAGAAATTGTAGCAGGTATCAGAGCAAATACAATAAACTTTACCGTTCATACAATATGATTAAAAAGAAACTTGCAGTTGTAGAAGAAAAAGGAAAGAAGCTTAAAAAGACGAACACACAGCTTAAAATAAATCATAAACGACTTCTTCATAAATCTCGTCTCTTGAAGGAATCAAAGTCTTCAATTGAATATGAAATTGATACCATGAATATAGAGAATAATGCGAAAACATTTATTAATGTTAATTCGAGATAACACTAAGCAGAAGTGGGACATTGATGGAAAAACTTTGGCACAAAATATATTTTGTAGATCTCAATCTGCTTATAGTTTCTTAAGAGATGGTCTTAAATTAAATTTGCCTCATATATCATCTTTGCACAGATGGTCACCTATAAAAAATCTTCAACCTGGTTTTTATAATACCGCACTTAATCATTTAAAAGCAAATATTAATAACATGGATGAACAGTCCCGAAAAGCTGTTTTTATATGTGATGAAATTTCAATTAGAAAAGAGCTGACATACAATTCTGCTGTTGATATAATTGACGGACTGGAGGATATATGATTTAATAGATCTGCTGCTATTGGCAAACAAGTATGTGTATTTATGCTACGTGGGCTGATTAACAATTGGAAGTGTGTCTTAAACTATATTGTTTCAGAAACAAGTATCAGTGGATCCACACTAAAAGAAATTCTTCAAAAAAATCTAAGCATTGCATTTGAATTAGCTTTAGATGTGAAAGTGATAACATGTAATCAAGGTCCTAATAATAGGAAATGTTTCAGAGAACTAGGTGTAACTACGGATAAGCCTTATATCTCAATTGGAAATAAAAAAAATATTTTGTATGTACGATTTTCCACATTTACTTAAAAGTGTGAGAAATACCCTAATACAAACAGATTTTTTAACACCAGATGGAAAAGTGAGTTTCATTGTAATGAGAGAACTATGGGACCTAGAACAGGATAAAGTCACAAGAATGTGCCCAAAACTCACAGAAAAACATATAAATCCCAATAGTTTTGAAAAGATGAGAGTATGCTTATCTGCTCAAATATTTAGTCGATCAGTTGCGGCAGGAATTCGCACTTCAGTAGAAACTGGAAAGTTTCTAAAAAATTCAAATGAAGTTGCACTCTCCAAAGCAACTTTTATTGATAAAATTGATAAAATATTTGATTGCATGAATAGTAGCTCTTTAAATGATAAAAATATTTTTAAGTCGGCTTTAAGGAAAAATAATTTAGTTCACGAATATATTAAGGAGTTTATTGAATATATGCAGAAAATAAAATTGGAGAAGTAATCCATGAAAATTTACTGCATGAAAGGCTTGGAGAAAACTTTACGAGCCACCGTACTTTTGGCAGATGAAATATTTCATGAAGGAACAAATTTATTTTTTTTTATTACAAGGCGGTTTAGTCAGTGGGATCCTGCCACAGAAAATCTCTTTGCTCAAATTAGAACGAAAGTTGTAAATTCAAGAAATCCATCTGTTTATGAATTGAACTTATTGTTGGCTAAAATTATTACAACAAATCTTATTCGATTTAATTCATTAAGCAATTGTCAAGAAGATAAATTTGAAATGATGGAAATGCCCCTGTCAAGTTCCGAAACACATTGTGAAAGTTCACTTGATTCTACATTAAACAAAAGCTCCCCCATAGCTGAATATGAGAAATTACAAGATGATTATATCGATATTCTCGAAGAAAATTTAATTGGTAACTTAAATGTGAAAATTGAGCTGACTTCAATGCGCTATTTTATGGGTTATGAAGCTTATAAAGTCCTTAAGTTAATAAATTGTCCCAATTGTGACAGGTCAATGCTAAAGAATGACGAAACGTTAACATGTCCCTCTGAACTCTTACTTTTTGCAAAAAATTAGTCAAAAAATTCAGATTTTGGAAGTTTGTATGCACCATCAGATATACATATTTTTTAAAATATGTAAATTACATGTAGTGATATTCGATGATATGTTCAAACATAATAAGGAAGAAAAACACATTAAACAATAAATGTTTGGAATTTACCAAGCAACATAACGAATTCGGAGATTGGTTCGGGGAATGATTGCTTCTCGCATAAAATTAAAGCACTTAGTTTTTTCCTTCTAGTTTTGCTTCGAAAGCACTGCAATTGGAGTGTTCAGAGATCTACTAAAAGTAAGCAGCCTAAATTACAAATTTTAACGTCGTAGAAAAATGGTGCCAGTATCATTTTATCAAATTATCCGTTCAAGTTTTGCATTATTAATATAATTAATAATACAAACAGAGACAGAAAAGAGAGAAAATTTTTCAAATTATTTCCCAAATTGCGAAAAATTTATTAAAAAAAGGGGATATTTCCAATTTTATGCTGGAAAGATTGCAGACTTAATAAAAATTTTCGCAAATAGATTCGAAGATTTTAAAACCCTTATCCTTTTGCGTCTTCCTTAATCTCATAAGAGGCCGTCAATACCGAGAACAGTAGTAAGGCGCTTGCGTTTGCTCATGATTATCTGTGGTATTAACGAATTGTGTGACCGTTTCAAAATCATGTCATGTTTTTTTACATTGAAATAAAACTTTTGCATCTAGTTCGCATTGTATATATTCCACACACAACTCCTTTGGCAGTGTAAGAAACAACAAAAGCTTGCTATAAGCATCCAGAAAGGTATCCTTTCTGAATTAATTTTTAATGCTACAATTCCCTCAACTGCCAACTCTGTCACCAAATCGTAGTTTCTGTAGTTACCTCCCTTCTGCAAACGCACAAGAGTGCAAAGGTGCGCCAAGGCAATGCAAGTATTTAAGAAACATGATGGATAATAATATTTTATTGCTCTACCTGCAACGATCGTATTACGACTTTAAGTTTGATCATGCACGCCCACATTCTTAGATAGAGTTTTGCTATGAAAATTCATAGCGAAATAAGCCAATCATAGCAAAACTCTCTATGAAATACTAGTTCCGCATAGGGCTAAATCTTGCTAGGCATTCAAGTAAATACGTAGTATTTCGCCTCATATAATTCACACTTATAATTTATTTTAAGTCTATATATGAGGTCAGCTTGGCTGTTTGCTTTGGCGTATACGGCAGGCAGGAACCAAGCCGTACTGACGATTATACGGTTCCTGCTTATATGAAACGCTCTCTTTTTGCAATGAAATTTGTTTTTTAAAGATTTTTCGTTTGCATAAAGAGTTTTTTCAATTGAATCCTATGTAAACTAGCACAGTTGCATCTGGAAATTGCGGGTGTCTGATGCGTTCCGATGAGCAGTTCGATGAGCCTTTCGATGAGCATACCATGAGCGTTTTCGTATTCAAAATCATGTGCATTTCCACAAAGTTGTGTTGATTAAAAAAATAGTAAAATTTTTATATTTGAAGCGTAGTTGCAAAAGCATTGGTTGAATTGACTAGAAAAGATTACGAAATAGAACTGAGGAATATATCCTAAGCAGATCGAAGTGTACATGTCTAAGTGTGAAAAAATTCTTAATATTATACAATTTCTCCACTTTCATTTTTTAATTGCAGTAAAAAACTTATAGCAGATATTAGCGAATTATTAACAACTTCCTAAATGTGACAATATTATTAAATTTTACATTTTTATATTATTTTGTATCAATTGTTGACCTTTAAAGTTTAGTTTAACTGAATTTATTTACTTTTTTTTTTAATTTTAGTCACTAATACCATTTTCATTATATTACAAAGTGGTGAAATAATTTCAAATTATGTTGACCTTTAAAGTTTAGTTTAACTGAATTTATTTACTTTTTTTTTATTTTAGTCACTAATACAATTTTCATTATATTACAAAGTGAAGAAAAAATTTAAAATTATATTTGTATAATTAGCACCCTCACCTATTCTAGTAGAAATATGTGCTCTTTTTAGTCCATTCTTTTGTGAATTAGCTCACTCCAGTACTTTTCAGTTACTGCGCATTCTGTAAAACCGATTTCCTTTCTAGTTCTTCATAATCTCCTTGTAGGGTAGGTATCCTGAGGATCGTTTAAAACTTTGAGCAGATCCCCCTTCTATCTACTGAGTTATAGGTCATCAAAGTCGAAAATGTACTCAAAATCACAGAATGCAGATGTAAAATAAAATGATGTCGTTCGATCATTATAATTGAACTAATCATCATTATGAATGTATTGATGATAAAAACAGTGCGCATTTCCATTATTCCGTCATGAATATACTTATGAATGCATCAGTGAATATTTTTATTATGTGAACAAGATAATAATGTATCAACTCATGGAGCTGCTCATCGAATGATCATGGAAAAGCTCCATTATCATTACCTTCATATAAGGTATCATGATGAACTTATCAATGAATTAATCAAAACATATTTACAAATATTACGACTCAGTTGGAGCTCTCATGTGTTAATGAGAGAGTCTGTTTCATGGCTTGGGAAGTATTTCTCAAGGATTTTGACCGAATTGTAGGTTGGGTCCCTGCTAACATCCTAACATCATGATTCGAAAGCGATTTGCTAGCAAATCGTAATCTCTGGCTTAAGCTTCGAGATCGAACTTGATATCGAACGGAAAACAAACTACCAGCGTAGTAAAAGGAACATGACTCTAGACTTATCAGCCTGAGATTCTCTCTCGATAGCGAATTGCTTTAGATCCTAAGACGAATCGAAATTGATGTTAAAACGAAGTTATGCGCACAATGTGTTTATGTTAGTGGTGTTATGTATTTCTTATATATTAAGAGAAGTGAGCTATTCTCGTGTCGTGAGGGATTCGCGCAGAGCGAGTTTTTATGAACATTTCATTAGAGCCGTGGAAATGGAAATTTAAGTGGAAAATAAGGTCCGTCAACATTATTGTCTTGGTCACTTCATCGCACCTTTAATTATATCACTTATCAGATAAACACTATACATTTTGGCACATGCCTCTAAGCAGATATTATTTTTGTTTTGAACATTATCAGTAAGTGATGAGTTATTTGAATCTTACTGAGAGACACGAAGGAATCTCGCAGTAAATGCGAAACATAGATGCACGTAGTCTCATTTTATTGTAATTCCGAAATCAGAGAAATGGAGAAATCTCAGGCAAAATGCCAAATTGTCGTGCTGAGCTCTCTATTTTCTTCTCATCCGTAACAGAATCAGAGAAACGAGGGAATCTCGGGAGAAGCTCGAAATTCTAATTTCTTGCTCAAATTCTAGATTACTTCGAGAAAGCAAGCTCTTCGCTAAAATATTTGCAGTTATATTAGTCGCGATATAATGAAATTGGGTTGGGTGCTTTGTTATTAGTTTATAAAGAGTAAATTGGGCGTTTCTTATACAAAGTTTCAGCTTGTATTTAGTGATGCCATAGAGTAAAATTTTTTAAATTTTATAATTTGTTTTTTAAATATTCTGAAAATATTGTAATGCAAAATCATCTGCATTTTATGTTTGAATTTTTCCATTTTGTCAAGGGAAAATAGTGCTTCTCTTGCTTCCAACGAAGAGCCGCCCCTGATATCAACTACATCGAAGTGGGTTGAGCGGATATATTGGAATGTTTGAGAGATAACAGACAACTTTGCATTTTGGAAGCATTAAGGTAAGCAGTAAGGTCATTGTTTAGTGAAATAAACATGTGGCAAGATTTTTTAACTATAATATTGCCGCTATTGAGTTGAACGAATACACTAAATCTAAGGCGCTGTTGTCTGCAAAATTATGAATTGGATTAAAAGTGAGAGCTAGCAGATCAATAATAAAAATGAGAAAGAGAATAGTAGAGAGAACAGAGCCTTGCGGTATACCGGCATTCATTATACAGTGGTCAGATGTAACTCCGTCCAAAATAACTTGAATTTAATGGCGGGAGGGATACTTTCTATCCATTTTAATAACTCTTTTTTTTTATATATATGCTCTTTATTTTTGGCTCTTTTTTGTGGCTCTTTTAAATATTCCTTAAAACTAATTGGCAAAAGGCACAAAATTGTAAAAAGACACTAGCTAAACTAACTTAAAAACAGTCAAAAGGGACATTTAAAAATAATTAAAACAAATAATGCAACAAAAATGACACACAAAAACAAGACAAAATTCTCAAAAGGAACTAAAAACGGACACAAGAACTTTGAAAAAGATCTAAAGTTTAACCAAAAATTTAGAACCAGTCCCAATTTTGACAAATAGGTAAGTGGCAGTTCTAAGGAGTTCCAAATTTCCAAAAAAAAATTAATAAAAATGTCCCTAAACGAGCGAATTTCAACAACAAATTTTGGAATTTAGCCCCGAGATCGAAACGGAATTAAAAACCAAATAGCCGAACGAAAGAAAAAAATTTACCCGACCGTTATAGTCCCGCGAGAGCAGCCTGTAGTACCATAGACCTCTACAAACTACCCTCATCATCTCTCCAGCTGAGCATCCCTAACGAAGCGCTTGTCTTTCCCACATCACTTGCAACGGTTCCAAAGCTGGGAGAAGCCTCGTGGACTAGTGTTGCAAATGCTGTGGCCTGCTATCACCAGCGAAAGACAAGAACTCCGTCCTGTACCGACGATAGTGGTTGCCATGTGCAGTTGAATGTGTCTGCGTTCGTTTCTAGATATTCAAGACGTAAACGTCTCTTCAATCTGTCAACGAAGTGGCGCTTAAGTGCTAGTGCATGGTGTTGTGGGTCAGTGTTCTGATTCCCATCTTCGACTCTCATGTAGTACAAGTGAATTGTAGATTTGGCCAGTGTCAGCACAAAACTAATCAAACAATTCACTCGACTGCAAAGCTGGGCAATTGAAGAACTTGTGAAACCGGGTACCTTCACCAGCACATGCATCAATTTGAATGCTACATCAGCATCTTTGTAATTAGAAGGATAACTGTAGACTACTCTGCAAGTTATTCCTCCCATTACGCCCATATTCACCCCGAGGTGTGTTCGCCATCTGTTGTATCCTGTATACTCTGGAGGTCTTATTGACATAAGCACGTCACGGAGCACACGTGTTGTAAGTGTGCGGAAAGGTGTGTGAGGTGGTCTGTTCAGAACGAAAGCATCTTCCAACTTAGTGCCAGGGTCACTGGTCCCAAGTTGTCGAAATCTCTAACTCGCAGAAGCAGCCAGGTCGTGTAGTTGTGCAGTGTTAATGTTTATTCGATAGTGTTCAAAGATATCAATAATATCTCAGAGAACCGTTAGTGTATACGTGCCAGCTTGAAAACCTCGAGCATTACTGAACACCAAATCTATTAATTCAGGATTAAACCTGATTGGAATAGACGCGAATTGCGTGTACCGTAGAGCATTCCAGTTAAGGTGAAATGCTGGCCTGATTCTTCCCCAGGTCTGAATCGTTGAGATTAGATCCTGTGGCCAGTCACGAGGAAAGGGTGGTCGAACACAGAGTAGGTAGTAATACTCCCCTATGCCGATCCCTCCCAGTACATTCACCCACAGCTGAGAAATCAAGGTGTCTCTCTGGCAACCACTCTTTGGAATGCACGCACTTGGAGATACCTTGATTTCACAACCAAGTTAGTGAGACCTAATCCACTTATACTGACTGGCAGACAGAGCGTGCTTTCAGGAACCCATCGTCTTCCGCACCAAAAGGCGTCTATCGTTTTTGCTTGAAGAAGACCTACAAAGCCTTCATCAAACGTCTCACACTTTAGCAGATGAACGATGGACGAGGTAATTAAATAGTTTGTCACGACAGACTTTCCCATTAACGATAATGGAAACAGTCGACTATGCCATGAGTTTACAGCTCTAGAGAGTCTCTCAAGAGCGATGCTGCTATTATTACTCTCATGTCCTATATACACACCTAAATACTTCAGGCATTGGATGTCCAATGGAGTACCTGTACGATCTCTCCACCTTCCATACCACAAGCATTCACTTTTGCTAAGGTTGATTTTAGCGCCCGCCATACGTTCGTACTGTTCGAAAACAGCACGAGCGACCGGAAAAGCTTCATCTCTTGTCACGAAAATAGGAAGGTCAGCCGCATATGCCATCGTAAGAGGCCTTACATTGGTATATGATAGATGCACTGAATATTGTCCAAGCATTCGACGAAGATTCACCACTAGGAGCTCCAACGAAAGATCATAAAGCATACCTGACAATGGACAGCCCTGTCTGATACCTCGATGAAACGAGATAGGAGCCAGAAATGGTTCCTGATGCTTAATCAAAATCGCTGAATCTCTATACAGTTTCCCGACGATATCGGGCCACCTGTGCGGAAACCCAAATGCCTCGAGATCAGTCAGGAGATACTCGTGCGAGACGCCATCAAAAGCCTTTTACTAGTCAAGTGAAATCATGGCCATTTGTATACCTGTCTGTTCATGGTAGGCAAACAAATGTTTGGCTATCGCGATGATGTCGTAGAAACTACGACCAGGAACACCAGGACTGTTCCGGGTGTATTACTGAAGCAATCACTGAGCGGAGTATCGCCCCTAATGGCTTTCAGATGATTTTGTAGTCCACATTGCATAGGGCTACGGGCTTCCAGTTCCCCACCTTCTGCAAATCTCCTTTCTTTGGAATCAATCGCATAACAGACCTCCTCCAACTAAAGTCTGAATTGAAGACTTCCAAAATGTCAGAAATTAATAAATCCCTGAAACATATGAAGAATTCTGGAGTCAAGCCGTAATAACCAGGTGTGTCGCCTTAGATCCTTTGTCACAGCGATATATCCACCAATGTGATTACTGTATCCAGGAGCTCCTTACTGTCTTCAGAGAAAGTGGGAATATTCTCAAGAAATTCATGAGTGGTCAAGGATGTGGTTGACGTCGATTCAGAGTAGAGACTACTGTAGTAGTCTCGAATATATTCTGATAGCTGT
Organism: Dioctria rufipes; assembly: GCA_963924295.1. Taxonomy (NCBI): domain Eukaryota; kingdom Metazoa; phylum Arthropoda; class Insecta; order Diptera; family Asilidae; genus Dioctria; species Dioctria rufipes. The sequence goes on along the minus strand of OZ002741.1, from coordinate 104,414,828 downwards.
TCTACGTTGAGGACTTGTCCAGATTCATCAAGTATCGATTCGACTTCACAAGAAGCAGTACGTCGTCTAGTTGCCTGAAAGAAATACTCGGTTGGAGAATCGCCTTCCCTCAGCCAGCGTGATTGGCTGCGCAGCATAAACTTCAAGCTGTGCTTGTAAGTTTGTGTTGCCAAGCGTTCCTTTATTCTGTTAAAATAAAAAATCATCTCCACATGAGTTGGGAGAAGAGCTGCAACCCGAGATACTTCGGCCGACAAACTAGAAGGTTTATACCCACATCCATTGAAATTCTTTTCGATAAAAGATCTCATTTGGAGCTTTCCAACATCCCACCATTGACTAAGAAAAGGAAAGTCAGCTTTCCTCTCTTGCCAATCGTGCCAGACTTCAATGAACTCATTGATGAACTGCTCGGAATTCAGCAAATAGTTGTTGAATATCCAGTATGCAGTTCTTCTTTCAACTAGAGTGCTGGTTGCCACTACATGAAGGTGATCGCTAACGGAACACACTTCATGAGTGACACCAACAAAATGTTCTAGTATTCCAGGTGAGACGTAAAGTCTATCAATTCTGGAGCCTGCGAGACTTCCATGGACACTTCGCGAGACCCGCGTGTATGATCTAGTCTTAGGATGCATCCAACGACAGATATCCACGAGTCTGAAAACACCGTCAAAATTCCTCAATCGAGGATTCAGCGTACAGTTGAAATCACCTCCGAGGATAGTTTCGTCGCTAAAATTCACCAGACAGGATTGAACACTATCAAGAACTTGTCTTGTAATGTCCTGGTCATGAGGAACTTACACGCTTACTACCTTGATATGTTTGTCTTGAACGACAAAGTCCAAGGAAGAAGCGAAGCCTGGGAAGATATCTGTATAGACAGAAAACGATAGTGTAAATTTGCTGGATACAATGATTGCCAAGCATTGCATAGCCAGTGTGTAAATAAGTATAACGCTCAAGTTGTATATAAGTATCTTGGGTGAAATTCGTCTCCCACAGAAGTGTAATGTCGATATCGAACATTTTGACATATTCTATAGTACTGTGTAGTCTTGTGTGAGAACTTGAACCCCCGGTGTTAAGAAATGCTATCTTACACATTCAAGGAGATAAGAAGCTCAAACGATTTTATGTGAATTCTTCTTGTACTGGAGCTGGGCAGGAATTTCGGAGATCTTCTTCCTAGGAAAGGTTTCCATCCCCTTCGAGACCACGAATTGGCTACCAGTCGAAATGATGCTACCACACGACTCGTAGCCACTGAAGATCGAGAGACCAGTTTCATTCAAACCGGTCATTTCGCTGTCCGAAAGCTGTTCAAGAGTTGCTTCCGTCTCTCTCACAACAACCTTCGAACCGCGGGCACCACTATCGTCCTCCTCCAAGTGGGGCCGTTTTGGAGCGACTGGCTTTGCTGGCTCTGGAGGAGGCAGCATCACCCGGTCCACCTTCATCTTCCTCCTCGTCTTTCTTTTCTTCCCTACTTGGCTACTCGACTCCTCGTCGGAAATAGTCGTGTTTTCACGTGCTGACGTGGCACCGTTTATAGCCGGAATTTCTTTTACCTCTGGGACAAGTTCAAGCATTTTAGCCACTGCCTGCTCCAAAATAGCAGGTTGAGTGCTGGCTGAAGATTCCTTCTCCAGAGCCACTACTGTAGTAGTGGTTTCCTTCGAGAGAACCCTCGGTTCAGTCCTCTTTCCGCTTCTCTTGGGGCAGTCAGCAATAAAATACCCTACCAGATGGCAAGCATGGCATTTCTCTTCGGTGCTGACATCAATCCTTGAGCCGGATGTGCTCAAGTAGAAGCTTCTTGGAAGCGTGCACCCCTTATTTAGAGTGTTGAACGCGACCTTGGTGGGCTTTTCCCTGAGTGGGAACGGCACAAGGTGCCTACCATCCACCTCGATGCCCGCAAGCGTAAGCTTGGTAGCACTATCGAGGGTCGTGGTGTACACCTCAACCATTCCCCCAGCTATTACTCTCACGGAGAATAGCTCTTCACGAGAGATGACCTGAAAGATCGCTTTTAGGTATGAGCTCTGAGAACATCTATTGATGTGCTCGAGCTGCATACCGTAGCTCTCATCCTGCCACCTCCCGTCGAGAAAAGCCTGTAGACCCGCACCGGTCTTAGGCCGAGACTTACCTGCGTCCAATTGGGCTGGACGAGGAGTGATGCCCTTTCCTAAAATTTCAATTGCTGACTTTTTATTGGAACTGCCACTTACCTGTTGGGCATAAGATATCCCTGCAACTAACGCTGGGGATCGTGATGCTGCTGCTGGTAGCGGCTTCTTCTTGGCATTCACTTTCGCTGATGAGAGCGATGGCCTCAATGGTTCTATACCAGTAGGCTTCAGCGCTGAGGTCGAAGCCATTTTTACGACATCCTTCAGCGTAGGATATTGTCCCAGACTCGAAGGCGTCGTCTTAGCTTTTGCCAAAGCTGCAGCTACAGACGCTGCAGATATAGCCGTAGTTTCTGAAGCCAATGATCCAGAAACTTCCAGGGCGGCTACGTCTGTCCTCGCAATAGCGTTCTACAAGGAAGGCGGCTGCACTTTTTTACTGCTATTACTGGCCTCTTCAATTGGGCCCTTAATGGCCTTTTCTGTGAGCCTTTGGTTAGTTTTCTTGGAAGGAAAAGTAGCTTTTGTGCTCTTCTTCTTCCAACTTTAAGGTTTAAGGGGATCATCAGTCCCCTCCGAGACGTACTCATTTTGAGTACGGCAGAGCAGTTTACACTTTTATTTATTTATTTGCAACGAATTTCGTTAAATTATTGTTTTTTTTTAGTTTCTTCTTGAAATGTCTCGAAATATTTTTATTTGGAACCAAGCACTTTACAAATTTTAAACGGTTGCCATGTTGTCATGGCAACGGACGAAAAATAATTTTAATAGAATTAATTGCCAAATGTCAGAAATTTTTCACAATTTGAACAATTTATTTTAAAAGTTTTCCGAAGGGATATTTCACACACCAATCGGTTTGGTAAATCCAAGTATCGCTGGAATCACTCTTATTCACTTTTGGAACACTTTCACCGCTTTTTCTCGGGTTTTTTCTTTAGTTTATCGGGGAGCTAAGATTGACACGTCCGGTCTCTGCGGCAAATAATAGTTATAGGGAAATTAAAAGGAACCTTCAACGAATTCATAAATGAGTGAAAAGTAAAATATATAAGTAATAGATATAATAATAATAAAATAAAATAATAAAGTAATAACAGTAGATGCAAAGACTTACTATCAAATGACAGACCGCACTCATATGCTCCGTGAATAAACATAACTACAAATTAAAATTACGGGTTAAAACACTTTTAAAATCTGTCGCCTTTACCCGCCCCCTGACATGAGATGTAGCTGTATTCCACAGACGATAAATATAAACAAAAAAAGAACGCTGCCCAACCAAATATCGCATGCGAGGAATGAGTAGTGTTTCATGACGCGTAGAATGCAGAAAATGCAAATGTTCATACAGATATGAAGGAACCCCCGACCTCAACAACTTATGGAAAAACAGTAGAACTCTCATATCAAGATAAGAATTGAGCGTGTATCCGAGGACAGAGCAGCTGTAGGCAGATATATGATCGTGGCACCTTAAATTGAAGACAAATCGTACGCAATCGTTGAAGCAATATTTATCTTGCGGTCACATTCGGTCAAGGTGTGGGTATACTGATCTACAGTAAGTAAAATGAGATATCAGCAAAGATTTGACAAGTTTTATTTTTAAGTTAATAGACAATAATCTACCCAAGAGTCGTAGCTGTTTGAGTCCTCCATAAATCTTTTGCAGAGAATAGTTCACTTGGTCACAACTTTCCAGTTTGCCATTAAAAATTACCCCTAGATTCTTCACCTTGCTTATGTAGGGCAACAATACGTCATTTAAATAGATATTAGGAATATCCGCCGAATTTAAATTATCAGTATAGAAAAACAAGCGCACGATAATTTAGAAGGATTTAACAGGAGCTAGTTATTAGCTGCCCAATATTCTTTAAATCATTGTTGACTCTGTCAATACTATCCTCTATTAAGCCGATTGGTCTAGATAAATATAATTTCACATCGTCCGCATATAAATGGATATTCACGTCTTCTATAATATCAGGAAGAGAAGTGGACCAAGATAGAGCCTCGCGGCACTCCGTTGGAGATCCTTTCCAATTAGACTTAATGTCGCCAATCTTTACTTGCTGACAACGGCCAGATAGCAACTCACTAATAATTTTAATGGCAGAGTTAGAAAAATTTAATACTTTGCGCAACTTCTGGAGACTTACTTCTCCGATTAACCGAATCAAATGCTTTAGTGAAGTCTAATAATACTAAAGTCGTAATGAAATTCTTATCAAAAGAGGAGCGAATATCAGTGGACACATTTAACAGTGCTATTTCGCAGCTGTGACTTGCACGAAATCCAGACTGTATTTTCGATAAGAGGTTATTGTCTGATATATATTTAAGAGTTTGATCATATAAAAGCTTTTCAAGAACTTTGCTAAGGAAGCAAAGCAAACTTATAGACCGGTACTGACTAGTTGGTACAGGAGAAGAGCATTTAGCCAAAGGTACAACTACGGCATTTTCCATATTTGTGGAAACAGTAAGACAAGAGTTGACAATAAAAACTAAACTATCTAGAATAGCTGGTAACAACAACTTAAAAAACTTCGGCGAGATGTCATTAGAGCCTGTTGCATTTGACTTGATAAAAGTGACAGCATAGATAACTTCCTCTGGAGATGCGCAGCGGAAACTGCAGTTATCACAAAAATCATCAAGGCCAACATTATAAAATGGTTGTGATGGAATGGAATGGGATCAAGTGAAGTATGAATTGAGTTTGTCGGTATCAAAATCACAAACTTGTAGATCCTAGCCGTATACTCCGCTTTGTTTCAGATTTGACCATAGCTTCTTTGAGGAATGAGAAAGGTTTAGTAATCTGCTTATATAATTTCTCTTCGCACTTCTAATTTGAGCTATAACTCGATTTCTGACTACCTTATATCATAAAAAGATTTCATTCGACTTACAGGATTTGTATCTACGAAATAAATATCCTCTTTCAGCAATAAAATGTTCAATTTTATCAGAGTACCAAGGAATATGACCAGGAATAATCAGTTTACTTCGTATAGGAGCATACTTAACATGTAAACAATATATGAATTTATAAAATAATGTTAATTTTTCATCAACAGTTGCACAGTTACGAATTGCGTCCCAGGACATAGTGGATGCTTCCTCAATCTAATACTATGATTTTAGATTCACCAAAATGTTATATATTAATGTTAGTAAATCTCCAGTAGAGCGAATAGGTCGAGGGCCGCCGTATTGGGTATTGATAAGTTTTTCAAAAACCAAAACCGAAGTAGGGGCAATTGGCCTATTGGTTTGAGAAGATCGCCTATCTCTCCTTTTTTGGGTATTGGCTGAACACGAGGAAATTTTCATGCTGGAGGAAAGATTTCTGTCGAATAGGTTAGGTGAAATAGTTTACGTAGGGGTTTAGTTAAAGAAGAGAATTTGGTAGGAAGGTAAGTATGGTAATGGAATGAATTCCCTGCAACTGCTGAGATTACTCTTTGTCAACACAAACCGAAGACCGATTAACAACAAGAGTGATATGCCTGTCTATCCCCAGCATAACGTAATTCAGACACTAATCTAGTTAGAAGTAATGTTTATGAAGAACATATAATAAAACGTTAATATAATTTATCAGTGACATTCTCTATATGTAATTAACTTGTATACTATATTACTTTGTTCTTAAATCTATTAGTGAAACTTTGCCGAATCAACCTTTTTCTTTCATCCTCTTACAGCGAATATTTCGATATTGCTGAACAGAAAGTTACTGATCATGCATAATTACTTGCATTGCATGAAATCATATCAGATCATTTAATTTATTATTGAGTCTGCAACTTAAAATACAATGAATCTATACAAATCTACCAATTGTGCACTTAAGGTTGACGCCACTAATCATACGTTTTTCAATTATTGTAATCAACAACAGATCTGCTAGAATCACTAAAGAAGGCTCTCGATCGGTACAATGCGAGTTATAACAGCTTGGCCGTGACAATTTTGATCATTCCCATTCAGTTAGTTGAGAAAGGTAAAGAACTAGCATTTTTTTCAATTTTTAAGAACTTAGCAGCATATATACATATGCACATTTACAGTTTGTGCAACAATGTCATTAATCTTGTAAGCACCGAAAATGTACCGAAGGACAATTCAATGAAATGAAAATAATAAAAATAATAAATATAAGCCCGACTAAAAGAAAACCTTTTAGACCCCTTTAAGAATTTTCTTATTTTATGACCCTTCTAGCAATTTATTAAAAGGTTCAAAGCGCACCACCTTGTTTCTTGAAACAAAGGTTTAAGTAATTAGGTAAATAGATTATTCAGGGGACTGAAGCAAAAATGAGCAGTTTCGATGCTCATATCAGAGAAACCGGGCTGGTTAATTTTTGAATTAATATTCTTGAGAGTGTGTACTTTGTAAGAAGGCTTTCGTGAGTTTTTAATTTTAATAATTATTAAACTAATTAAGGAAATTTAGCTATTTTGCCAGTGCGTGCTTATCAACTGAGTCGCCCATTTCAACATCGGATATTTGCGATAAAGTTTGCTAGTTTATTCAGAGAATCGTACTCGTACATTTTGTAAAGCATGAAGTCGATTTCATATTAAAACTTCCAGCTTGCATTGTCTCCACCGTTGGTATATATGTATGTCTGTTCTTTTTTTTTTTAATTAATTAAACAATGTCGTATGAAAATTAAATGCAAAACAGGGGTACCACTTCTTTTTATTCTCTTTTAACACTACCATAAAAAGCCACTTCGTCATGGGAATATAAATAGATATAACAGCTCTCCGAGAACTTTTCCAGAGATGTCCCATTATTATAAGAAAACGTCTTCAATTATGCATGGGAAAAGTTTAAATTACTATGGTCTTTCCGTACAACACGTTTTTCTTTTAAAGACCAGAAGCAGCCTTATTGCGAGGGAGTTCCTGAATAAATCAAGCTGTACCTCTCAGCTTAGCATATAAAAACCACGTGTCACTGTAAACGTAAACGCGTATCTATGAAACTGCCGAACCGATTTCAATGAAATTTTATGAATGTGTTTGGTTGGCTCCAGCTTGAAAGATAGGATAGCTTTGGACACGATAGATGGAACTGTTATCGAGATCTAAAAAACTGCCTGAGAACGCGTCGACGTGGAAAGCTGAAATTTTGCACAAAGCGTTCTCATAAAAATTGCAAATACAAGTTCAAAAATGGACTCAATCGGGCAACTCGTTCGTAGGATTGCCAAACAAATATTCCGTTTTTTAGTATATATTTGGACACTGCGTGACAACGAGTGCGCGTAGAGAACTGAAATTTGGTGTTTTCATACCAATAGTAGATAAAATTTAAACATTAGACTAAATCGAGCAACCCGTTCTTGGTGTTGCCATACAAAATTTTGGTTTTTTACTATATCTTTGGAAACTGCCTGAGAACGCGTCGACGTGGTGAGCTCAAATTTTAAAACAAATGTAAATTAAGTTCAAAAATGGGGCCAATCGGGCAACTCCTTCGTAGGGTTGCGATACAAAACATTTGGTACGTGGAGTTTTCATAGCAATGGTAAACAAAATAATAATGGTCGACTTTGTTGATTCCATTGATTCCAGCGATCTGGAGTTTATATGTGTGGCTCTAAGGCTTTCACACAAAACCGTATATATTGCTACAGTTTATATCCCTGCGTGTCCATCTGCTGAAATATTTGACTTGTTGACTTCATGTATAAATATGCTTACTGAAGTTCTGGTGCCTGCCGACGAATAATTGCCTTTTGTTAATTTTAACTTGCCTTATGTGAGCTGGGTACACTCTCTAGACGATAAGGGCTTGCTGCCCTGTTTTTTGGCGGTTCCTCAACATGCCATATCTTTTATTGACAACAATATTTCTTCAGGCCTAATGCAGTCTAGCGGCGTGACTAATGACTCTGGAAAATCTCTTGACCTGGTATTTTCGTCCGATCACAATGATACTCTCGTTAAACGTTGTTTAACTTCTATGATTCCTGAGACAAGACATCATCCGGCACTATATGTAGTTTTGTTTTTCGATCCTCTAACGTCATCATCTAAAGCTTCTAGTAACTATTGCTATAACTTTAAAAAAGCTGATTTTAATAAAATGAATGAATGGCTATCCGCTTGCGACTGGACACTGGCTCTGGGGAGCGTGATATTGATAAAGCTGTGAACTCGTTTTATGACATTCTGTGTACCACTTGTTGGTTCGAATCGTACTTCGCATTTTAAACCGTGGATCAATGGCTCTTTCAAGCTTCTTAAAAATTTGAGGAATAATGCTTAGAGGAGGTTCTGTTTCTCAAGGAGCGATGCTTATTACGTAACTAACTCTAATTTGCGCACTCAGTACATTTCGTACTTGACTGATTCTTATTATGATTATGCATATAGAATGAGATCGGCCTTGCGTACGGAACCTAAGCAATTTTGGAAATTTGTGAACTCTAAGCGCAACTGTGATGGATACCCTTCATCGTTTCGTCTTGGGAACATAGATAGCATTGATCCCTTTGAAACTGACAATCTTTTTGGTGACTTCTTTAAAACTTCCTTCTGTGATAACCACTGTGATATTAGTTATAACGATTTTACCCGTTTGTCGACACTTTCGACGACTTCTCTTCAACCTAAAGACCTGTTGTTCGATGAAGCGTCTGTTTTCAAGTAAATTTCAAGCATAGCTGATAGTTCTTCTATTGGTCCCGATGGCGTTCCTTCCACGCTCATAAAACATTATGCTACGTTCATCGTTTCTGTTTTGTGTTATTTACTTAATTTATCTTTAACCTGTGGTATTTTTCTTGAACAGTGGCTTTCTTTGATTATTCCTTTGCACAAGAAGGGTAATAAGTGCCACATTTCTAACTACAGACGTTGCTAATTTATGTTATATTGGTAAGATATTTGAAGCCATTGTTTGCGATGTTTTGTACTTCCACTGCAAGCCTTTCCTGCGCTCTTCTCAGGATGGCTTTATGAAAGGCAAATCTACTACGACTAATTTGTTAGAGCTTACTAGTCTCTGCATTTCTACAATTGAAAGCGGAAAGCAAGTTGATTGTATTTTCATGGATTTTAGTAAAGCTTTTGACCAAATCAATCATAAAATCTTGATTGATAAGTTGACTCTTCTTGGTTTTCTTTCTGTCCTTGTTAATTGACTCCATTCTTAATTATCGTATCGTACGCAGTGAGTCGCATTTCGCGAAGCTCTTTCTGGCGTAACAGATAATACTTCTGGTGCTCCTCAAGGCAGCCATCTCGGACCAATCCTTTTTATTATTTTCATTAATGACGTTTCTCTGATTTTGACTAATTCAAGAATACTTTGCTATGCTGACGATGCGAAAATCGTCCACATTGTTTCTATTGAAAATTAGTATGGAATTCTAAATTTGGACTTAGACACCTTTCATAAATGGTTTGCTGTTACCTGTTTTCCTCCCAACATCAACAAATGTACTGCTATGTCCTTTTCTCGCAAAGGGAGGCCATTGAACTTCAGTTATACTTTAGATGGATGCTTTTAACTAGACTTGACAAAACTAAAGATTTGGGTGTCTTCCCTAATACTCGTCTTTGCTTCGAGGATCATATTAATAGAATCGTTGCCAGGGCTAACGCTAATCTGGGGTTTGTAAAGAGATGATCAAAAGAGTTTAATGATCCTTTACTGCACATTCGTTAGACCTATTTTGGAGTATGCCAGTCCGGTCTGGTCTGCTTTGTATGCTGTATACATAAATTAAAGAATTATTTGTATGATAATATGATATTTGTAATTTTCAGGCGTAAGCGGTTTCGTGCTGTGAAAATACCGGATGATGGAATGAGGTGTCATGGTCTGATCGTGCGATAATTAAGGCACTGAACGAAAAGGTAATTATTATGTATGTATACGTTATATGTAATTACTATATTATAGATTTGTTTACTGTAGCTCTTAAACTTTTTCCATTGGATTCTCTTGAAAATAGGCGAAAAGTTTCCAGAGTTGTTTTTGCGTTTCACTGTATATTATACAAGGAGCGATAAACTCCCCTGAGCTCTTAAATGCTTTCAATATATCTATTCCTGTGCGCTCCTTGATGAACCACGACTTCTTCGTCGTTTTTCAGCATAGTACGAACTATGGTTTGCACGAGCCGATTTCATCAATGTCTCATCTCTTTAACAACTAGTTTGCATTGACTTTCATCTTTCAAAAAGCCAAATAGGAGATCAGCTTAGTTAAAGTTACTTTTCTTTTTATTACTATTATTATGTACACTTTTTGTTCTTTTCTTTTATAAACTTAGTAATCAAATCTTTGATGAAGTTCTAAATAAAGTAAATAAACTCCTTCGTGGTGTTGCCATACAAAACATACATCTTTTACTATGTATTTGGGCACTGCCTAAGTACACGTCGCTGTAAAGAGCTACACTCTCTCATATATAGGAATGAATGCACGCATACTCATATGCATACAAACATACACACACACACACACGCACACGAAGCGAAACCCTAGACTACGGAATCGCGCGATCGCGTCAGATAATAGCTTAAATATTATGCATCTAACCACCCCACCCCTACCCCAGCCCATCTAGCTATCCATATTATTGCCGGCCAACGCCGCAGGCTCCCCCATAGTATAAAATAAATTATCTAAGCGAAGTTAGTATAATTAAATTATTTTCCACTGAGTCTGAGTCTCCTAGTTCACAAAGGTGCTTTTTGTTAGACAGATATCTCAATGGCATGCAATTTGGTCTAAATGTGAGAATTTATTTTCGCTTTTCAAGTAAGGGACTATTGGGACATAAAGGCAGGCTCTTCACAATAGCGAACTAACAATGGCCTTTATGCACGAAAATTAGCAATTTCCTCGATTTTCAATATTAAAAACGGATGCCGTATGAAAACAGAGTTCTCCATACGGAGAAAACCATTTGTGTACTATCGGCTACGTTAGTATTAGAAAAGCTCCCGGAAGCTCATTAAACTAACGCCCGTTAAATGCTATCCATCCAGAATATTGGAATTGTTGGTATCTATAGCGAAAATAGCTCAACTTGATTGGAGTACACTTCAATTCCGAACGCCATTTCACCAAAGCTATTATCAACCGCAAGAAATTCCAGAAATGTTTACTCATTTCAAAGTTAAACATCTGCAGCTATTGAAAAAGCTTATTGCAAAGGATGCTCGTCTGCTCGTCTTATCAATCAACTCTGGTTGATATGATTTCTTGATTACAGCATAACTGCTATATAGCCTTGTATCGATCAGTAAATGCCAGGGAATGTGGGTTCTTTTAGTCTCTAGGGGAATGAGTCCTAGTTTCGTCTATGGGCATCTTGTTCATGCAGCTGGAACCGAAGAATTTATTAATTATTCTGCGCGCCTGTTGGGCTGCTATTCCTGTATTCAGTTCAATCGCCCTCCAACCTTATCTATAAAGGTATACATAAGCAAGGGTAAGAATTCCAAGAAGCAGAATATAATGTATTCAAAGTGGCAGCATAATTGAATATCGCTCGATTTTAAGGCTACAGCATTTAGTTCGGAAACTCATTAACCCGCCACAAGTACGTAGAAAGTATAATAAGTATATAAGTGAGTATATTCTAAAAGTTTTCGAAAATTTCTCATTCAACAAAGTATGGAAAAATGTATGCACATAAGGGAAGAATTAATTATAATATTAGATTCGATTTATTGCCCTTAAAAGATATAAAGCAGTGGTAAGATGTGCCATCACTATTTTGCGTCGCAACGAAAAGCGCAGTAATTGAAAAAAATTCTATGATTTTAACTATTTTTGTAATGAAACGTGGACAGACAATTTCAAGAATTTTATTCATGAACTTCATACTTCAAGTACTCGTATTGTAAACTTTTCCCAGTATACTGAAAATGTGTTGTTGGGGAACTAAGAGTAGATAAAGATTTGTTCTGCATATGCTATGAATCAATCCTAAACTGGGATAGATGGTATTCCACCACATTTCTAAAAATACTATTCCCTAGGTACAACATACACACATACATTGTTATATATTAAGAACACGATACTCTTATCGTAAGGACAGTTGGATTTTCTTAAAAGACATAGTTGTGGTACAGAATTACTAAAAGAATATTCACAAAATACCTTATAAGGATAGCGTAGGTGTTAAACAGTCTTCAACGAAAATTCCACAGCATTACATTTGCCCCTAAAGGTAAATTAAAAATGAAATCATAATGAAGTTTAAAATAAAACAAACTGTCCTGAAATAAAGCCTATTTAACTCAATTGGCCTTTTATATGGTACTCAGGAAGAAAGAAAAATAGAGTAAGAAATTTGCGCTGAGTAGCAGAAAATTGAATTTTTGAGCTACAAAAGAATGGTAAACAAGGAAACCTAAAAAAAAAAGTAAATATGTACTTTCAACTAACATACTCTCCAGAAAAAGACTCTTACAAATTGCAAAAGTATCTCAAAAAAACCTCTTAACACTCTTGGATAGTCTCACAACATAATTCTTATAAAAAGACTTAAATAAATCTCATATTACTATTATTATGAGTGATTAATGCTACTAGAACTTTTAAGACTCTTATTCTTATATTAAGATCATCATTACACTCTTGTATTGAGTGCCAGAAAACTTATATTCTTATGAATCTTTTTTTATGAAATGTTAACTCTTAAAGAGATGTACTCTCAATAAAATGTCCGTATGACTTCTAAAGTGTTATGATACTTATATGAAAGCTATTGTAAGAGTTCAAGTATTATACAACTCATAAAGATGCTCTTATGAGTGATAAAATTTAATACACCAATAAGAATACTGTAATTAGTGCAAAAAGATTATTATTTTCATTGAAATTACCATAGACGTCACTCATTCATCAGTTTCGGTATTGATTTGTCAAAATGGATTAGAAGAAAGTTCTATTAATCTTCGAACGAAAATCAATAAAATTTATCTTGAATTAAATACACCCAGGAATGTTACCTTAAAAAAAAACAGTTACTGTAAATTTTAAAAGTTATCCCAATAACACTACGCAATGTTCGGTAGTTTTACCTAAAGCTGTTTCATATGACTAATTCAATAGTTAGTGCGCTGCAAAACGGTAGAAAAAGTTTACTTCATTATAATAATAATGCAATTATCTCTAAGTTCATTCAATGACTTATTCGCATAAGAAAACTTAGTCAAAAGCGGCCATATTTTTCTTTAATATGGAGGCTTTAGAGTAAAACATAGTTGCACAAATGTAGCTAATATACGCAATTTAGTATTTTTTAAATACAAAAAATTACGTTTTTTAGAAAATAAGTGCTTTTATATGAATTTAAACTAAATCATGGAGCAGTACTGAAGTTTTTATTTTCTTCCATATTATAAAAGAATTCGTATTAAATTTTAGATTTTGATTAACTCTGAAGCGCTTTACTTTTTTTCGAAGTAAAATATTAATTATTACCAATAACCCATAAAATCTTAGCTTATATATGCGAAAAAATTATTTTCTAAGCCCATAAAGTCATATGTGTATTAAAATCTAGTGCACTCAAATGCGTATATTCTCTCAAAGCTTTATGACATAAAAATTGTTAGTTGGGTTTTAATATTGATGAAAGATTTTAATATATATATATATATATTGGGGTGACCCAAAAAACAATAGTGTTAAAATGTCTAAATGCTCATTCGGAATTTTTTAGTTAATATAATTTTAAACTTCTATGCAAAATTTCAGTGAAATTCATTAATGTTTAGATGTCGTTCAAATTGAATATAATGTCGTTCAAATTGAATATATTTTGGACTTTTAAGAAAATATGTTGCAATTCAAGTAAGAGACTGGGTGGAGGATTATGTGCATGCTCAAAGAGAAGCAGCATCCCGGAAGCGGTGCGGAACAGAATTCTTTCGCAGAACTAAAATATATATCTGAAGAAATTTTCGAAAAGGATCCACGTTTCCTCGACAAAATGGCAGAGACGATCCTTGAATTTTTAGTTAATTATACTATCGCCGTTTTGCGTTTCTTTCGGAAACCAATGAGTCCTTTGGAAAATATTTTATATTTATGATTCTTGAATCCTTCCGCTTCTTCTAGGCCATCTCCAGTCAAAATCAACACTTTCTGTCATAACTTTTTAATTTGACAATATTCTTTCTTAATTCTTTTTTAAATTTAAAACAACTTAGTTATGAGCTTAGTTCAGTAAAAGTCGTTTTAAAAAATTCAATTCTTCTACTTTTATAAATTTTTCAAAACGAAAATTCGGACCCGGAGCTCCAATTTTTTGAATTCGCGTCAATTTTTTTGTGAGGAAAAGTGCGCGTGGGTATACTTTTTCTACTATAATGTAATCTACAATCGATTATCTTTCAAAAACTACAACTTAAGGGGGTCATGTAGTGTATGAACTGTTCTAATAATGCGACAACACCAAGAAAAGGTTGCCGGCTTTAGTACATTTTTGAAATTTTATTTACTATTATTATGAAAGCACTATGTACCAAATTTCACAGAATAACAAACGGACAGGCGGACATGCAAAAATCCAAATAAATTTTCATATTATCTGCGAGTGTTCAATCCAATAAATTGGAAAAGAAGATCTCATTAGTACAAAGTCGGTACCTTTATGGGTCGGCACATCTTTGTAATTTGCAAAAATTCTTCACCTTCGAAAATCGCATTTGAGAACAATTCATACACTACATGACCTCCTTAAGTTGTAATTGTTTGAAAGATAATTGATTGTATATTACAGTAGAAAAATTTACCCGCGTGTCATTTTTCCTTACAAAAAAATTTACGCGAAGTAAAAAAATTGGAGTCTCGGGTCAAAATATTCATTTTGAAAAATTTATAAAAAATAGAATAATTGAATTTTTTAAAACGACTTTTACTGCAATAAGTTCATAACTAAGTTCCTTTAAATTAAAAAAATATATTATAAATTAAAAACTTATGACAGAAAATGTGGAAACAATTTTCCTGAAAGTACAAAACAGAAAAAAAAAACGATAGTCTCAATTTGAGCGACCTTCAAACATTAATTAATTTCACTGAAATTTTGCATGGAAGTTTAAAATTCTATTATCTAATAAATTCTGAATGATCATTTAGACATTTTAACACTTTTACAAAACCATAAATTTTTGGACCACCTACCTTAATACTTATATAATAAAACCGGGCTAACATAACCAAAAACAAAAAGACTTACCTGAAGGTAAATATTTTAATACCAAATTTGCAGAAAAATTAGCCCGGCCGCGTAACTTCAAACGTAATTAATAAATAGCTCGAACACAGAATTGGAATATGATACCAAATTTGCAAGAAAATAAATATAAAAAGAATTATTTTAAATTTTAAATATTTTTTATAACATAATAAATTGAATTGAGATTGATTAAGAAAATGTACGAAGATATGTCTAGCATATCATTAAATTAGTAATGCCACATGGAACTTCTAGCAGAATGTAATTTTTTCAATTCACCATACAGGAAGCGCCTTTATGATTTTATACAACTTTTTGTTAATTAAGAGTGCTAATTGCTAGAAATATCCTTTGGTTTTGTCCATAAGGATGAATGAAACCACATTTGTTTTGAAAGTTAATTTTGTTTTGAAAATTATTCATGTTAAGGTTGAAAAGTAAGAATGTTGTAGAATTAAATTAATTCAATGATTTAAATGTTGAATGACTATAATCTGGTGGTCTTAGAATTTTAAGATAATTATGGGAATTTTAGAATAAGCAAGTGACAACAAGTTTAATATGATAATTAAATTTGCAATAATTTAGGGACAAATTGAGTTAATTATGTTAATTAAATTAATTCGGTTGAAGTTGTCAAAATTTCTGAATGAAAATACAATGAAAGCACCCATGCCTGCCCAATATCTTGTTTTTTTCTTTCCTTTCTTCTTAGCTTCACTCTTAATGTTTAGTTCTTTTGATAAATAAATCAATGAACTTTTTTGTAATACCCTGCTGTTTCCTTACCACCCTTCGAATAGCTGAACATCAGGCAGATTCGCTGATATCTGAAATATCTGAAAGAGTCTCCTGGCAGTGTTGGGCAAAATGCAATCTGATTGATGATTAATGATTACGATTACAATCTGTAATCTGTAATCATGATAACAGATTGATAATATTAATCAGAAAAGTAATCATTTATGGCGAATAATGATTGATCAATCGTAACCGTAATCATGATTACATGATTACATTTTTTGATTACAAATTCTCAAAAGGTTTAAAATTGTAGTTAAAAGAAAACAAACATTGTTGTATTTCTATCCCGAAGTTGGTAGTGACATATAAACTAATGTTTGTAAGCACATATCTATAGTGGAATGGTAATTGAATATCTGATATCCGTGGATTGTTAAACGGTATTATTAGCAATTAAGAAAGAGAGAATTTCATTTACGGTTTCTTTATTAGAGTTAGATACTTCTTTATTATATCAAAAACAATACTGTACCGTTTTGATGGGTAGTAGCATAGATGGCACAAGAACTAGATGTCGCATGCCATACTAAAGCAGAGTATACACATTGTGAAATGAGTAGTGCATTCTGAAATGGACCATAATATGTTTGAGATTGTGACGAATGCAAATGATTTTATAATAGTAGTTTTGTATACATTTGATCGACTTCCCCAACACTTCAGATACGAAAAAATATGAATCACTCGTCGTATACATCATTTCAAATGTTGTGGTCCATTCCGGAATGGACCACATAGCCATATAAAATTTGTATACTTTTTTGTTACTGCATGCGACATCTAGCTCTTGTGTCATCTATGGTAGTAGTTAGTAAATCCAATCTTTCATCCTCACTCTTGCTGTCATGTCAGTAATATTTAACCATTGCAGCGCTACGAGCATGCTTCTAACTGGTGTATATATGCTGTATTTCAGAATAACTCGCATTACCTTATTCTACAACAGCTGCATTCTGCCCTTGAAGTCATTCGAACTATCATATAACAATGTGGAGCAATATGAAAAGTGTAGAAAAATTAAAGCGTTAAAAGGCATTATTGCATTTGCCATGCTCAACGACTTTCTTATATGCTCCAGAGATTAATTCAACAGTGTCTTGGAGTTTTCTACAATATAAATTCTTACGATCACAGATTGTTTGGTTTTCTTAGAAATAAATTTTAAAATCTCTTAAAAAGTTTCATTTGCAATCAAAACAAAAGATGTAATCATGATTACGGTTACATTTTTCTAAGATTACTCGAAGTAATCATGATTAATGATTGATGGGTAATCATGATTGATGTAATCATGATTATTAATCTGATTACAAATGTAGTTGATTACGCCCAACACTGTCTCCTGGTAAATTGCTACTACGCAAATGAGAGCCCGTAGCAGGACCATATTGGAGAAAATTGTTCTCATCTACCTTAGAAGTTGTAGTTGATGTGAGTAGGCTAACATTACCAGCATAGAATATTTACTTCCGTTTAACATACCACATCTTGGCGAGGCCTCTTGAGCGCATTTAATAAGTTCCACTCCAGTCTCCCTTTTAATCATATTTCGTGGTTGAATTATCTTTTGTTTATGTTTTACTATGTATATTATTATACCGACCGAACATTGTCCAACCTTGCTTTACGTTATTCACATCAAAAGTTATCTGGGAGGAGTACAACCAAACTCGTATTTTTATTTTTATTTCAAACAGTTTCAGTATCTTTTGATTCAAAATCTTCTAACAATTATAGTATGCAATTAGCTAGGTATTCGAGACAATCAATATATCTTATAAGCCAGGTCATTAACTTCATTATACTGTTATCTACATGTATCCTCTTCTTTACTATATCCAGGATTTGAAACCCAGTATTTTCTAGGACTTATGTATCTTATTCTAATTACATTACGCACTCATTTTGGTGGAGGGCTGAAGAACGGGCCATAAAATTCCAAGCTTAGGAATTCGAATCCATCTATCTTATCATCAGTCCGAGCCGAACCCTTGACCCCGATCTGTCTATCCTCGTCGAGCAACATTAATCTAACTACAACTTAAGGGGGTCATGTAGTGTATGAACTGTTCTAATAATGCGACAACACCAAGAAAAGGTTGCCGGCTTTAGTACATTTTTGAAATTTTATTTACTATTATTATGAAAGCACTATGTACCAAATTTCACAGAATAACAAACGGACAGGCGGACATGCAAAAACCAAATAAATTTTCATATTATCTGCGAGTGTTCAATCCAATAAATTGGAAAAGAAGATCTCATTAGTACAAAGTCGGTACCTTTATGGGTCGGCACATCTTTGTAATTTGCAAAAATTCTTCACCTTCGAAAATCGCATTTGAGAACAATTCATACACTACATGACCTCCTTAAGTTGTAATTGTTTGAAAGATAATTGATTGTATATTACAGTAGAAAAATTTACCCGCGTGTCATTTTTCCTTACAAAAAAATTTACGCGAAGTAAAAAAATTGGAGTCTCGGGTCAAAATATTCATTTTGAAAAATTTATAAAAAATAGAATAATTGAATTTTTTAAAACGACTTTTACTGCAATAAGTTCATAACTAAGTTCCTTTAAATTAAAAAAATATATTATAAATTAAAAACTTATGACAGAAAATGTGGAAACAATTTTCCTGAAAGTACAAAACAGAAAAAAAAAACGCTAGTCTCAATTTGAGCGACCTTCAAACATTAATTAATTTCACTGAAATTTTGCATGGAAGTTTAAAATTCTATTATCTAATAAATTCTGAATGATCATTTAGACATTTTAACACTTTTACAAAACCATACATTTTTGGACCACCTACCTTAATACTTATATAATAAAACCGGGCTAACATAACCAAAAACAAAAAGACTTACCTGAAGGTAAATATTTTAATACCAAATTTGCAGAAAAATTAGCCCGGCCGCGTAACTTCAAACGTAATTAATAAATAGCTCGAACACAGAATTGGAATATGATACCAAATTTGCAAGATATAAAAAGAATTATTTTAAATTTTAAATATTTTTTATAACATAATAAATTGAATTGAGATTGATTAAGAAAATGTACGAAGATATGTCTAGCATATCATTAAATTAGTAATGCCACATGGAACTTCTAGCAGAATGTAATTTTTTCAATTCACCATACAGGAAGCGCCTTTATGATTTTATACAACTTTTTGTTAATTAAGAGTGCTAATTGCTAGAAATATCCTTTGGTTTTGTCCATAAGGATGAATGAAACCACATTTGTTTTGAAAGTTAATTTTGTTTTGAAAATTATTCATGTTAAGGTTGAAAAGTAAGAATGTTGTAGAATTAAATTAATTCAATGATTTAAATGTTGAATGACTATAATCTGGTGGTCTTAGAATTTTAAGATAATTATGGGAATTTTAGAATAAGCAAGTGACAACAAGTGAAATATGTATTAATATGATAATTAAATTTGCAATAATTTAGGGACAAATTGAGTTAATTATGTTAATTAAATTAATTCGGTTGAAGTTGTCAAAATTTCTGAATGAAAATACAATGAAAGCACCCATGCCTGCCCAATATCTTGTTTTTTTCTTTCTTTTCTTCTTAGCTTCACTCTTAATGTTTAGTTCTTTTGATAAATAAATCAATGAACTTTTTTGTAATACCCTGCTGTTTCCTTACCACCCTTCGAATAGCTGAACATCAGGCAGATTCGCCGATATCTGAAATATCTGAAAGAGTCTCCTGGCAGTGTTGGGCAAAATGCAATCTGATTGATGATTAATGATTACGATTACAATCTGTAATCTGTAATCATGATAACAGATTGATAATATTAATCAGAAAAGTAATCATTTATGGCGAATAATGATTGATCAATCGTAACCGTAATCATGATTACATGATTACATTTTTTGATTACAAATTCTCAAAAGGTTTAAAATTGTAGTTAAAAGAAAACAAACATTGTTGTATTTCTATCCCGAAGTCGGTAGTGACATATAAACTAATGTTTGTAAGCACATATCTATAGTGGAATGGTAATTGAATATCTGATATCCGTGGATTGTTAAACGGTATTATTAGCAATTAAGAAAGAGAGAATTTCATTTACGGTTTCTTTATTAGAGTTAGATACTTCTTTATTATATCAAAAACAATACTGTACCGTTTTGATGGGTAGTAGCATAGATGGCACAAGAACTAGATGTCGCATGCCATACTGAAGCAGAGTATACACATTGTGAAATGAGTAGTGCATTCTGAAATGGACCATAATATGTTTGAGATTGTGACGAATGCAAATGATTTTATAATAGTAGTTTTGTATACATTTGATCGACTTCCCCAACACTTCAGATACGAAAAAATATGAATCACTCGTCGTATACATCATTTCAAATGTTGTGGTCCATTCCGGAATGGACCACCCAGCCATATAAAATTTGTATACTTTTTTGTTACTGCATGCGACATCTAGCTCTTGTGTCATCTATGGTAGTAGTTAGTAAATCCAATCTTTCATCCTCACTCTTGCTGTCATGTCAGTAATATTTAACCATTGCAGCGCTACGAGCATGCTTCTAACTGGTGTATATATGCTGTATTTCAGAATAACTCGCATTACCTTATTCTACAACAGCTGCATTCTGCCCTTGAAGTCATTCGAACTATCATATAACAATGTGGAGCAATATGAAAAGTGTAGAAAAATTAAAGCGTTAAAAGGCATTATTGCATTTGCCATGCTCAACGACTTTCTTATATGCTCCAGAGATTAATTCAACAGTGTCTTGGAGTTTTCTACAATATAAATTCTTACGATCACAGATTGTTTGGTTTTCTTAGAAATAAATTTTAAAATCTCTTAAAAAGTTTCATTTGCAATCAAAACAAAAGATGTAATCATGATTACGGTTACATTTTTCTAAGATTACTCGAAGTAATCATGATTAATGATTGATGGGTAATCATGATTGATGTAATCATGATTATTAATCTGATTACAAATGTAGTTGATTACGCCCAACACTGTCTCCTGGTAAATTGCTACTACGCAAATGAGAGCCCGTAGCAGGGCCATATTGGAGAAAATTGTTCTCATCTACCTTAGAAGTTGTAGTTGATGTGAGTAGGCTAACATTACCAGCATAGAATATTTAATTCCGTTTAACATACCACATCTTGGCGAGGCCTCTTGAGCGCATTTAATAAGTTCCACTCCAGTCTCCCTTTTAATCATATTTCGTGGTTGAATTATCTTTTGTTTATGTTTTACTATGTATATTATTATACCGACCGAACATTGTCCAACCTTGCTTTACGTTATTCACATCAAAAGTTATCTGGGAGGAGTACAACCAAACTCGTATTTTTATTTTTATTTCAAACAGTTTCAGTATCTTTTGATTCAAAATCTTCTAACAATTATAGTATGCAATTAGCTAGGTATTCGAGACAATCAATATATCTTATAAGCCAGGTCATTAACTTCATTATACTGTTATCTACATGTATCCTCTTCTTTACTATATCCAGGATTTGAAACCCAGTATTTTCTAGGACTTATGTATCTTATTCTAATTACATTACGCACTCATTTTGGTGGAGGGCTGAAGAACGGGCCATAAAATTCCAAGCTTAGGAATTCGAATCCATCTATCTTATCATCAGTCCGAGCCGAACCCTTGACCCCGATCTGTCTATCCTCGTCGAGCAACATTAATCTAATCGGAAACGCTCATAATCTCGATCGTATTCATTATATTGTAATATGCATGTTTGCAATATCTGGCAATACTCTGAAATGACGCACAGACACAAATAGCAAGAAAGTGCAACGCATCATTTTCAACCCATCCAAGTGTGGTTAGCTGCTTTCAGCATCTGTAAACAAGGTGCCAATATGGGTCAAGCATTTCTGATAGGGTAAAAGGTCGGGTGCATTGCATTTTGTTGACATAAATAAATATATGCAATGTAAGTTTAATATAGAAAGAGGTATTTACGCAATGTAAGCTAAATACAGGAATATGTATTGATTATTATTGATTACGTACTAATTTTAGTGTATACATATATATGCTAAGGTAGATCAATAAAACATTCATTCAGTCATTAGTTCAATTATAAGATAAGTTGCTCTATCAGGCTCCAAAAATCTTCTGTTCAGCTTCTTCCCTTTACCTATCACTGGAGTAACATCTGTAGTACCCACTCCACTTCTATAAAGAGTTAATGCTTTTATGCTGCTCTATATTATCCTTCGTAAAAGATTTAATGCCTTTGAGTTGCTCTCAACTAATAGTAAAACAATAAAGGGCAAATCAGCTGGACCGTCAGTTATCACACCAAAATCTATTGGGTTATCGCAATCAACGTTCATATTTTATATCCACATACTTGTTGTTATAACAAATGTAATTGTAAAACTAAATTAAATTATATGAATCGATCGAAGTGTGTACAGAAAAAGCAAGCGATTTTTTCCAGTTTTCTATTGAAAGTTAATAAGATGTCTCCCACTTTAGATCTAATAAAAGACCTTTCGTTCCTCCCTGAAGTTTTTGTTTGTCGAAACTTTTGTCACAATACAAACATTTCCAAGAAAAGGAATTTATCGCTTTTATTCTGAGAACCCTTCAGAACTACCGATATGTAATAACGGACACGAGTAAATTGCAAAGAGCATATCACGTTCTTTCAATAAAGCCATTAAGTGCCACATCATTTCGAGCAACTGCTTCATCTGAAAAGAATTTTTGTTACCTCTCTATAACAGTTCGAATACTATCAAATACATGTGCTCCCAATATAATTCAACGAATTCAGCAAGGGTGATACATACATCTATTAACTGAATATTTTTACAAAGAATTTCATGATAATAATAATCCTCTAATCAATTATCATTTTTACTACAGTTATATTATAAGTTTCAAAAGCTTTCATATTCATTTATCGCATAGATTGGAAAAGTGTCTTATTGAACATGGAGACCACAAGATGCACAGAATTTTTCAGCCAGTAAATAAATTATAAAGTGTCATTAAAACTTCATTAGGAGGAAAGGTCACGGAAAACTCTTGTCAGTACGTTGGTACTGCCTGGGAAATCAGAAAATTATTTTCATTCTAACACCTTTCCTTAAACCTTGCTTGGAATTCACCCTCCACTCGGTTCATAGTGTGAGAACACAAGAAACTTTCTCACCTGCAAACACCACAAAAACAACTGAAAAACAACAGATGCAACCAAAAGTTGGAAAACTTTCAGAAACTTGGGTCGCCGTCGCACAGCTTTAAAATTATAAAAACTCTCATTTGTCGTCCTCATAGTATAAAAACTAGAAGAAAAGCGACCAGTTTTGTGCAGGTTGTCAATGGTAATTTTTCCTATTCTCCCTTAGTCCGACTGATTTCCTTATCTTTCTTTTCGACTCCGCTTCAATGACTAGTGGGAAGAATCGTAATGTGCCTCAAGGGAAAAATAAGTTTTAATGGAAGACAGCATTTCTATCCTGTTCTTCCAGTTAAGTCAGTTTTCCAGAAAATAAGTAAAGAAGGCCTGAGAATCGATAATGGCCTGTGGCAAAGTTTTGCAATTTTTAATACTTTTCGGACGCTTATTCATCACCAGGGAATAAAAAGGAGGTAAAAGGTAAGAATTTCCGGAATATGGCGTACTAACGGCAGTTTAATTTGTTAAGTGCTCGGTGCAGTTTTGAATAAACCCGGCATGATATAATAGCTAATTATGAAGACAATAGAAGCGAAGCTCTTGAATCTAATGAGAATCCTGCATTTACCGCAGTGTTTGATTTAGAAGGCATCTAAGTTTGTAGTGAGAGTAAAGAAATCTATAGAAATCGAAAATATATGGCGGAGATTCTCACAGATATTTTCCCCAACAGCGTCGCTTTTTGAAACTATACTAAAGAAAATGTACTTGCCTATTCTCATTACCGTTTTCTGGCTGCCAAAATTTCTATATTATGCTCCCTGTACACTTGCGTGTATTCTGACATGAAGTTTTAAAGTTCTTTAGTGTATATATACAGAAATACTTCATACGAAGCTTGTATCGTGGCATTGCCGCCTTTATTTTCCAGGCCATGACACAAAAAGATTTTGTTTCTTTTTTTACTTGCAAAAATGAGTAATCGTAATAATTCTAATGCATTCTAGAGCGATTATGCTTTGCAAAAGTATACGAAATCGTACTTCTAATACATTCAAAGAATCTGATGTCACAGCCTATTTGATGTCACGTTCTGGGAATATAAACACGGCAATGATCGTATGCATGAAAATGCAGTTAAATCTGCCTTTCTACACGGAGAGAAAAATAAAAATTCACAGCAAACCCATGCCGCGTTTAAAATGCATATTCGATTGAATTCGTTTCATTCAACTACTTTTCTATCAAATCAAACGAAAACATATTTAAATTGAAAGATTCTCTAAAAACACATAAATGTTTGCGCGTTTAAAAAAAGCTTTCAATTTAACATTTCACTTTATATGAGAAAATAATTCACATTGAATACTTTGACGTTCAGTATGATGGCTAAATGCACTTCGATTTTCATTAACCAGGATGTTGTTCATTTTGAAAGCAAAACGCCTTCACTTTGATCGTCGAGAGAGTTAAATTTAGTATTATTGTAGCTTTGTTTCAGTTCGTACACATTTCGAGTCTGGATTCTGCTTTTCGCAACTTAAAAGTTTTCTTTTAATTTTGGTATTTTGCCTATGATCATTCATTTAAATACCCTTCTAGAAGCTAACTTTGGAATAAAAGTGGTAGGGTACACTGTCGAAATTTTTCCCGTTCATCACTTAATGAGAATTATAGCAAACTTTCAGACAAAATTGAAATTGTAGCAGAAACAAAATTTGGTTCAGTTGTGAGTAGGCGACTTCTTGGAACTTAAATATTAATTAATATTGTGTATTTCTGCGTCAAAAAATTATAGCCGTATGCTCGAACTGATGATACCGGGTTTGCTCTGCCGTTAGTTGGTTTAATTAGTTACCATCAACTACTTCGTCATAAATATATTTTTAGTGAAAGATTTATACAGAAGTATATAATGTAAATAACCTTGATAAATGAAATTTTATAATAAATAAACAAGTTTTCAATTAGAACTCGAAAATTTTCAATTTTTTTAACAGTTTATTTGTTGAAATCAACGAAAGGTTGTTTGATGTGAATATTTTCAAACGTTTCAATTTTGAACGCATATGAAATTCAATTTAAATGAGAGAAATGTTCAATTTCTTGAGCATTTTATATGGTTGAATTGAACGCAGGATTGTTTGACGTGAATATTTTTACAACAAACGTTAAGCGCCTTTGGTGCTGTTTTAAACTCGAAATCGTTTGGTTTAAACAATCATTTCGTTCAATTTGATATATTCATTTTTCTCCGTGTAATGAGAATATTTTTGCGATGACTCGACCCAGATAACAAAATGGAGCAGTTTCTAAAAAAATACTTTTTGGACACAGATGATCGGCTCCAAATCGGTAAACTTCAATCAATTTCGGTAAAAGTATTCAACTGGATATGAATAGAATATTTTTTTAACAAACATTTGTAAAAATTGAATTTTCGTTCCTGCCTCGATACAGCAGCGTTCGGGTTTGTACACTGAGAGAAATGTTCTCATTTAGATTGAATAAATTAAAGTTTTGATATAAACGCAAGTCAATTTATGTTTATATCACACAATTTTTATTCAACTTAACTAATTTTTTTATTGCATCATTTATTGCATAATTACTTCAAATATTTTCTGCTAAATACTATAAACGTGAGCATATTTGAAAAATGTGTTTAACCTGTATAACTTTGATTCAAACAAATGTGCATTTAATTCAAATATTTATCACTGCAGTATATCATGGTTTTAAACGTCGCGCATTTATAAGAAATATTTTCGGTCTTGATTTCAAACAGTCAATTTTTTGTTTCAAAAGAAAAACAGAACTAGATTTATTAAAAAGTTTTCGCGTTTGATCGAAACGATTTTGCGTTTGTAAAGAACGAATGAGACCGCTAGATGAAATATCATGATTTTCTTTGAAACGTTTTCAATGCCAAGCTCATTTTTAACTGAGCATTGTGCACGTTCGTGTCTTAAATCGATTAAGGATAAGGATTAAGAAGGAAAGTAGTTAAAAAACATGAGTTTAAGTGCAAATATAATACTGGATATTGATCGAAATCCTGTTAACATTTTTGATGACGATGTGCAAAGTGAACAAACAATTACAGTGATAAGCTACTGTGAAGATGAAACCAAATTGCTCGAACTTTTAAAGGAGTGGCGATTAGAAGAAATATTTAATCATTTAAAAAGTAAGCAAGTAAAAGTAAAAAATATGGTGTTCTTAGTTTTTTAAATAACTAAACTATATGTTAATAGATAATGGAATTGGAAACAGCCGATTACAATATCTAGATCGTGGTGATATCGAAAAAATCTTTAGTGATACTTCCTATTTAGGAGCAGCAGCAGAATTTAGAGAAAAATTGAAGATTTGGAGGAAGGAAGCAGTAAGTAAAGTTGTTCCTTAGCTTTTAATAAATTAGGTGGCGTGTTTTTCGTAATCAAATGAATATCATAATTAACTGGGCAATAACCTGTAAATAATGTACAGTTGTATTTTTAGCAAACATACTACGTTCTAAGAAGTAAAACTAAGTCCCATCCGAGTGGTAAACTACACGACCGCTACTATAACGTGCGGAACAAATTGATGCAAGTCAGGGTTCTAGTTCTTCCCACATAGAAAGTGCTGATGTAACAGAAGAGGAATTCACAGAAGTCGATGAAACAATAGCACAAGCATTGCAAATTTGGTTACAGCATCATAGTACAGATGTACAAAGTAACGAAGTTTTAAACAAGTGGCTATGCAGCATATGAAATTCTTGAAAAGTGGCCACTATTTGTACAACCAAGCTTCGCAGTAACTCTGGTAATTTAACAAATATTCCTAGATCTCAAAAAATCATTAAAGCTTACTTCCAGATTGATGTTGATTTTTACTGTATTCATTCTAACAAAGACGCAGAGCTTTTAAAAAATTGGGAAGAGTTTGAAAGAAAAATTACACCCTACTATAGGCAAAACATTCATGATGGAGAGAGCCTCAAACTACTCGCCAAGTTGGAGGACTGCGCAGATAAAAGTAAATAGACATGGAAACAAGACTGTAACATTTTTAACTCACAGTTTACTTTCAGACGTTCGGGACTGTATTACCGCTATGCTAATTAATGCAATAATTGTGCCTTTTAATCGAGTGAATAAGGAACTAGAGACTAACCAAAAACAGGGAAATAAAGAAAGGGAATTGGATGTAAACCACAAGAAAAACAGGAAAGTTACTATTAAGGATACCACGGACTCGTTTGTTCTACATCTTCATTGCCTCAACAACTTTGAGGTAAAAATTCAAAACCAGCGAAGTAAATATTTTAACCAAAAAGAAACCCTTCAACATATAGATATAGTTGGTAAAACAATAGAAGAAATTCACGAGTTTTATATTTATATTGATGGGAAGAAATAGAAATTTTCAACGTTTATGTCTTTCTTGGATATATGTTTCAAAATATTTCAAGTTCTTAATTTAGAGTATCCAAAATATTGCTTCGGAGCTTGACAATTTATTCAATTATACTTCTTTAAGTTTACTACCAAGAGTGATAAAAGTTTGCCGAAAGTATCTGGACTGATATCTTACTTACAGCATCTTAAATATTAATGTACTTAGTTTTAAAAGTGAATTCATCATATATACTTGCTACAAGTGTAGTAAAAAATTCAAATCCGTTCCTTTTTTGATTGTTTACCTTAATCAGTGCCATCATTTAGCTTTTATTGATACCTATAAGTGCATTCAATTTAAATGTAATCAAGTTTTTTCAAACCGAAAGGCATTCAAAAGACATTTAAGTAATTGTCACACAGGTCATGAAAATCAAACCAAAAGTTGCTGCGATAGCAATAAAATTATTTGTTTGAATTCTTCAATGGAAGTATATTTAGTAGCATATGAATTTGACTTAATTAGTTTTGACGAGCATTTACTTTCATATAAAAAAATATCCTTCCGATCGAAATTTTTGGTAGCCCACCAATCCATATTTATACACTTTCATCTGGTCAATCCTATATAAGAAATAAATGTGTATAATTGAAGCGCAATGAATAAATGTATATATTTTTAATGAATTGAATTATATATTTTTTTAATAAAGGACAAATTCTACCAAATCTGTTAAAGTATTTTATATTGAATATATCTAGTTATACCCAAAGATTCTTTTTCAGCTTAATTTATGTTCTTTTCTAGTTAAACTTTATGTTTAAGAACTTCTTGATGTCAGTGAAAATTTGCAGCATACTCTGCTAAGTCATTTGATAAGTTTACGACAATGATTGCAAAAAAATAAGTTCATATGTACGTCTCACTTTCCTGCAAAAAACAAACAAACAAATGTTTATATTAAAATAATTAAAAATTTGAAACAAACTTCCACGTAGTTGACTCTTGAACGAGTGGTAGTTGAAGAAACAGCCATTGAACATTTAATTCAAACAGAAATACTTTTAAATTAAATATTCTTAACTTTATACTGACCATGATTATTTTTGAGGCAACAATTACGCCTATTTAATTTGACCATCCTTATGTTTATGTTAACAGCTGCTCTTTGCGATTCAAACAAAGATATATTTGGTTCGAATATACAATTATGTTTATTCAAAACACTATGACTTTTATCCCATAGTTTGACTTAAATATTCGATCTAAATTTATTTTATTTGGTAAAGGACGCATTAATATTAAGCACGGCGAGGAATTTAGAACAAATATATTTACTTTTGACGCATTTTCAAACGCGAATATTGTTGGTTTAATATATATAATTTTTGATCTGACATGCTTTTTTTCTCTCAGTGTATACCGCCGGACATAAAAATGATACGTTTTCGATATATTATTTTATACCGAATTTTCGTTTCGAAACGAAATCTCGGTTAGTGTTCTCAGTCTAGTTTGTGGTGGTTTATAGTGAGTAATTTTGGTGGTTACTTTATGCTTTTTTTCAATTTTATATTCATTTAAAAACGGCCAGAATACGGGTTTCATCCATATCTATTTCATATAGTTTTGAATACGTTTTGAATATGTTTCCGTGGATGCTCATTTATTTCAATTTTATATCCTTTAGAATACGTTCTGAATGTATTCTTTCGGATACGCACATCAGATTATCACACGATCATTTTTAACCGACGTCTGAAAATTTCGCTCAGCAGGGCGGACATGAGTCTTATAAAAAGCATATGGAAAGTGTGGTTGCTATTTTGCACTTCTGAATTGTAGATATCATATTTTCATACCCTAGATGAAATCATAGGGTATACTAAGTTTAACATTAAGTTTGTAACTCACAGAAACTACACTAGTAGAGTAAAAAGAGTTGGACTGGACACTCACGCACAATATTGAAAAGTTATTTTGATTTTTGTATGTTCGTCTGCCCGTCCACACGATAACTCGAGAAGAACCCATTAAGCAATTCGAATGGAATTCCAGTCGTTTTACTTGTCATTTTTGACGAGTTTACCTGGAAATGCGTCGTATTTGCGCACGGATTTCTGCTTCTTTAGCCGTATGGAACTGCGTCGAGATGCCAAGCTTTTAATTATATTGTTAGTTGGAACTGTACTTGGAAATCCAACGGATTTCCGTATTTTTCTTTATTATTTTCACATGGAAGTTAAACAGAATTCTAAGATTTTTCCATGGCAAATTCTATGGAATTCCTAGGGACTTCAATGTATTTTCTGCATTTTTTAATTAAGGATATTTAACAGAACTCCAAATCATTTTCATTCGATTTAGATACTGAAGTCGTAATTAAGCAGGGGAACATACATATATCATTTGTAGGATTTATAGCAGTAGAAAAAGTTTCGAAAGTATAAAGTAAATAATCAAACTGCCATGACTGGCATCCTTGCAAAATGGTAAAATAGAGCTTTTTCTACTGCTATGCACCCATCAAATCAATTCAACTCGCAATCGCCTGTATTTTGCAGAGTACTGCACGAAACCACGAAAAAACATCAAATATGAGCCATCAACAATTTTTCGTATACCTCGAACACATCTGTAAAGCCGAAAATGGCGCTCTATAAGCGTGTAAAAACAACTGTGTATGTGAGAATGCCGTCACTTTTGTCCAGTAGAATTCTGTGAGAAATTCCACATCTGGAATTTTTCTTTAATGGGGCGTGGACTTATAGAGCTGAAAAAAGTAAAATTAAGTTAGAAAATGGGATAAATCGAGTAACTCCTTCGTAGGATTGCCATACGAAAATTTCGTTTTTCACTACATATTTAGACACTGCCTGGGAAAGCGTGTTCATATAGAGCTGAAATTTGATGCATGTTCTTTTCATAGCAATAGCAAATAAAAATTCAATTCGGGCAACCATTCTTGGTGTTGCCATATAAAAATTTAGGTTTTTTTCATATACTGTGAAAATGATCAGCCATAGGGATTTTGTTGTACTGAAAAGTTCTTCAGAATATGAAAGCCTATGAAATTGGTTATAATCATTTTTATATCCGAGATGAAATCATAGGGTATACTAAGTTTGTCCTTCCGTTTGTAATACCTAGAAATAATGAAAGTAGACCAAAATGGATTGGACACCCACACATAATATTAAAAGTTATTTTAATTTTTGCATGTCCGTCTGTCCGTCCGTGCGCACGATAACTCGAGAGCGCGTATACTTAGAGAGCTGAAATTTTGTACGTGAACTTAAAAAAAAAGTAAAATTAAGTTCGAAAATGATACAAATCGGGTTACTCATTCGTAGGGTTGCCATACAAAAATTTAGTTTTCCACTATATATTTGGATACTGCATGAGAACGCGTTGATATAGAGAACTGAAATTTGGTACACGATGTTTTCATAGCAATATCAAATTAAATTTGAAAAATGGAGTAAAGCGGGCAACCTCTTCTTGGTGTTGCCATACAAAAGTTTAGGTTTTTTACGCATAGTGTGAAACCGATCAGTCCTAGATATTTTTATTGTACTAAAAACTTCTTCAAAAAATCAAATCCTATAAGATTTGTTATAATCATTTTTTTCTGTCCAAGGAACTGTCCTAGAAATATATGCGAGAAACTACTGCAAAAATCAAAATTGCTCAAATGGGTGACCATAAGAAATTTCATACGGGAATTCATCTAGGGTATTATAAGAATTGGTTTTATACCAATTGTAGCTTTTTTGTTTCTGTCACACGAATCTTTTTAGAATTATATGCGAAAAGCCACTTCAGAAATCAAATTTTCACATATGGGTGACCATATGCAATTACATACGGGCATTCTCGTAGACTATCATAAGAATTGGTCTTACCATCATCATTTTCGTCCAACTTCACAGTATATGTTGGACTTGACTAGAAATGAAAGTGACACAAGTTGAAGCTCCAGATGACCAAGCGAAACCGCAATAATGCATAATGTAGAGGAGCCTGCGGTTTTGTAGGCTTATCTCTTGGAAAATGCTCAAATTTGAAAATTTTCACGGGAGTTGTTGTGGTTAAATTGCAACAGAATTTGAACAAAAGCCCGAAATTTATTCGAATAAAATACCAACCACAGAGGAAGTATGTAAATTTCCGATTCCGTGTGTTTTGAAAGACGCCGGTAGATGGCGATAGTTTGTATGCACAATTTTTATAGATTTAATATTTTTCAAATCTGTAAATGACATCCGATCTTTTAGATATTTTGTACTGATAATCTCTTAGTAAAAGTGCATCCACAAAAAACAGAAAATTTAATTACTCGATATGTTGTAGAAAGCAATTTTGAAATAATTTTTTTCAGACAGAATTTTGACCCTCGAAAATTAAATTTCGCAAGTTAATCAGAAGGGGAGAGAAAATATGTTCAAAAATCAGAAAAAAAAAAATACAAAAAGCCAACAAGATGGTAATTATCAAAGTTTTCCGAATAGTGTTAATTTTAACCCTGGGCTCACCTATATTATTCATTATTTCGGAATTCGCTTGGCCATCTGGAGCTTCCACTTGCGTCAATTTCATTTCTAGTCATTAGTCATATACTGAGAATTTGAATGAAATCGGTGATGAGGAGTAAGGATCCTCTCCTTATTAGCCCAATTCTAGCTTTTCTACTTGTTTATTATTACTATCTTTATCGATTTGCCTAACAATTATGAACAAATTTGTTTTGTCGCATTTTTCATTTTATCCTGCCAGTGTACCCACCTACATACAACAGTTGAGGCATAATTTCATTATTTTGCTCCATTCACTATTTGCGCGTGAGGTTTACTTAGTGATAGGAGCAAATGTAATAAAATTATGCATAATAAGGCAGGTTTATTTATAAAAGAGTTGCATGTAGGTGGGCACACTTACAGGATCAAATGAAAGGTAACATTTTGACGTGGTTGCAAGAATATGCTACGGTGATTATGCATTTTGACGACAAAATACTTACAAATTCAAAAAATTAGGACCTTTTTCCAACTTTTTGACTTCGACGTGTAATGTAGTATATGATACTTCGTTTGGGCAGTAGAGAGGCGATTTTGTGAACTTGTATACTTTCTTGTTATGCATGAGGATAATGATAACATCTGACACGTGTAATTGATAAGTAACTGTTTTCTGTTTTACTTTCAATTTGGTTGACAAAGCAAAAATGTCGGATTTTTACTTCTGCTTCTTCTTCTGTCGCTGCTTTCTGCTTTTAATTTGTCACGGCCTTAATAATTATTCTTTTGAAAATCGAATTGAAGGGCGGAGATTAGCCAAGTTAAATCCAACCTGGGGAGTGTATAATATATACTATCTTATCAAAAGAATATTTTGGGTCCCAGTTTACCAAGGGCGTCTGTGGTAGTTATACTCACAGTTTCTTGAATTCTTCCCACCTTAATCTGATTGTTGTTCCTACTTACTTAAATTTAAACCTAAAATCTACGAACCAACCTCTTCAGCTTTTGCTAAAGGTTCTCTTATGGCAATAGAAAGCTATGCAATCTTTTTTCATCCTGACCTCTTCAGTTAATTTCTAGTGCAATTTTTAGTCGATAATTATATCCAAGTGCTTTGAATTGGAAGATTGTGATACTGTTCGTTAGTTATTGTGAGTAGTATTCGAAATTACGTATCTTTCTTTCTATAGAATTAAATTTATTGGACACCCATGCATAATATTCAAACTTGTTTTGATTTTCGCATATCCGTTTATGCGTCCGTCCATCCTCACGATAACTCGAGTACGCGTTTACTTACACCCAGAGAAAAACAGTGTTCAGATAAAATAAAACACGGGTTAAATCAAATATTTTTATAGTTATTTTTGCGCCTACAATGAAAATATTTAATTTAATAACCACACTAAATTCATTCCAACAATATTTATTTTTAAGAAATTTAACTTATATTTTGAATATTTTTTTGTTAAAACAGATATTTCTTGTTCAAATTGACAATAATATTTTTTTGAAACCAACAATATTATATTTGATAAAACTGTAACTTCATGTTTAAATTGAAAATAGGAAATTTAAATAAAAGACGAATATATTCTTAAAGCAACAATACAATAGTCAAAATGGATATTATTTTTATATTTGGAATATTCAAATAGAAAATACTTTTCAATCTAAATATATAATATTGTTATTATAACTGGGTAACGTAGCACGATTTTTACACTTGGAATTTAAATTTTGAATTGATGGTATTTTTTATGAATAAACTCACAAAGTGTAAATTGTCATCTAAAAAATTTTCGGAACCTACATATATCGTCAAATTGATTAACATATCTTACCAATTCCAAAAATTTTTCATTTTATTGGATATAAAAAAAGTAGTTGTATTTAAAAATTCAAATGGTGGAATAAAAAATATGATATCTAAAATAAAAGTTCAGTTTTTAAGAACAAAAGAAAGTATTTTTATTATAACGAAAACATATTCAATGTATTAGTATGTAACTTATTAATATAGATAATATGTAAAGCACATTAAAGTAATTTATTTATTTATTTATTTAAAGTAATTTATTTCTTAAAAGGCATACTTTGAAAATAATTTATATTAAAAATAGACATTTTCTTCATTGAATTACCTACTTCATAAGATTGATAATGATTATTAAAGTTGTTAATAGAAATTTCCTCGACAATTAAGTAAAATATATTTTCACATGAAACAAGTAAGTCTTTAATTTTATATAAATGTAGTTGACTTTCTACTTTTGTAGAAAGATAGTAATTTAGTTTGTACAAAACTCCTCTATATGTTACATTTTTGGCAAGTATAGCATTTGGAATGTTAATGCATTCAATATTTTCAAGCGTTTTATATTTATGATTAATTTCGGATAAAATGACTAAGCTTTCACGCTTCCACTGTAAATGATCTGGGAATTCGGCAGCATTCCAATTTAATAAAAGATTTGAAAAGTCGAAGCAACTTTTGATGGCTACAGAGTACGAAATATTTTTTCGCGAATTGATTACATGCGCATATTTTTTTATCTCTTTATGCTTTGATTCAAAACGAAAGGACCAGAAGTATTTAATTGGTCCGCAATTTTTAATTGCTGTCACATAATGCAGCATAAAATGGTGTTTTGGCTTCAACTTGCCATGAATCTTAATATACAATTCATGATGTGTTTTAATACATTTTTGTAGTACCTGCAAATCTGCCTTCGAAAATTCTTGTGACAAGATTATATCAATAATTTGAATTAATAAACAGAGCAATTTCCATTCTATATTATCCTCAGGCACTAAATCACCAATCAGAAGGGGCAAAAAGTGTACAAAGTTCCACATTTCTCTGGCGGACATTTTAAGATTGTGAGACTTTAAGCGGCTAAGTTGTATTTCGGCTGAAATATTTCCAATCTCTATTTCTCCATAAGAAAACATTTTTTTTCGATAGTTAAGGATGTCTAAGGAAATAATTTCACTTTCAATTAGTTTGAGTAATATTTGTGAAATTTCGTAGCGGCACACACCTTCGAATATATCATGCATCACATCAACAACAAAGTTGTGTGTTACGTGAAAAGAAGGTATATCATTGAAAATACTGTTTTCTTTTAAGCCAGTTAGTTTGCAGTCGTCTGTAACTATTTGTTCTTTGTACATTTATGTATTCCTTAGTTCATTAACGTATTCTATAACATCACTTTGAGTTTGAATTTTTGATCGATTACATAGGCGACACAGCTTGTCACAATTAAATGATTTTGAAAACCCTAATACACTTTTTAATCCCAAATTGTCACCTAATATGAGACCTAAAACAAAATGTATATGAAAGACACCTTCGTCTGTTTGTATGTCTAACCCTGTTTGTTCTAGAAACTTAATATCTTGAACCAGTTTATAGAAAGACGAGGCGTTCCCGTGGTCTTTAACGAACTTAGATCGTATAAACCCCGCAATAAATATATACTTTAATTGTGATAACAAATGCTGAGGAATTGTTGGAAAGGAATAATATATTGCACAAAGTGTGTCTTTGGATGAATGACTTCCTAAGGGGTTATTGACTTCGAAATCGTCCATATAGAGAAAGTATGGAATTACAATTTTTCCTTTTTCAAAAGAAAGAAGCTTCGTCTGAAATGCGTTGCTATTTACAAAATTGCAATAGTTATTGCTGCGTAACAATTTATTTGTATTTTGTAAGCATGTATCTAATACTTTAGGAAGCTCAAAAAATTTCCTAAATTGGAAGATCATAGGCTGTATATAGGCCTTTGCTGATAATGCTTCTAAGACCGGATTACCATCTCTAATTTTTTCAGAAATTTCGTTGTTTATCATGTGGACACTGGGACATTGAAATAAATCCTTTGAGCACATACGACTTCGAAACTTGTACTCAGTTTCTATGTCGGGAAAAGGATTGAAACAAAAATCTAGGATTTCATTTAATTTAGGAGTAGCTTCTAAAGTAGCGCTCGGAATTACTTGTTTTAATATATAACCTATAGAAGAAGTAAAGTTTCCTATAATAGTTTGAATTTCGGTGGCATCTTTTCGTGTGAAATTGCTTTTACTATAAAAACTGGAAGCCGTAGTTAAGGATACATGTTTTAGGTCTTGTAAGCTCTTGGGTTGAAGCTCACAAGTTTTCTGAACGGTTGAAGTGAAACAATTATTACTGCGAGTTTTTTCGATTCCAGAGGATGAAGTACAAGTTTCAGTGCCAGAAACTATAACGGCTTTTTCGAGGTCTTTATGTATATGTAAAGACAGATGTTTTTTATATGCTTTTCGGTTGGAAAAACGCTGCAAGCATTTACTTTGCATACATTGATACGTACCGATAGAAGGTAATTTGTGTACGCATTTGAGATGTTCAATTAAATCATTTACAGTGGAAAATTTTTGAAGACACTTAAAACAAAACATTTTTTTCTTACGAGTAATAATTAATATATTAAGTAGTATTACTTAAGAAGGAAATTAAACCTGAAACCTTCGGGGAAGGTTTATCAAAATTTGTTGTAATTTCAAAAAAAAACTTTTGGATGAAAATCCACGTCGCATAACAATAGCACGGATATTGTAAATGCAGAACTTGAAACACTTTGAAACATGTATCCAGTGCAGAGAGATATGTTGCCACCTTAAGTTTTACACCATCAATATAAATAAAAAAATGTTCTAATTCTAACAAAGTTTTCCCTACTACTATAATTATAGGCTGAAAAGTATCGGAGGAAAAGTATAAGGAGTTTTGCAGACGCAGCACTGATTCCTCTAAAGTAGCGAGTGAGGTAATATGCAATACAAGACTATCAATTGCTTGCTGAATCGTTACCTTCTTTTTTTTCGTTTAGATGTTCCGTCTTCATTGTTGTCCAGCCGACTTGATGGAACAATGATACCATTTAATAATATAGATACCAGGCAATCTCTACTGTCTGAAAAAAAAAAATTAAGAAAAAAAACAATAAATAAATAAGAAATGAAATTTTCAAATTTATTAGGACTTACTTTCGTTTTCCTCAGAAGTAGTTTCTAATAAAGACAAATAACTCAAGCACTCTTTGTCGTGGATGTCTTTTTTAAACAATGGTGTAATTTTATTTAAAAACTGTTTCCAATTTGAAAATAAACACATATCCTTTCCCCTGTGTAAATTTTTGAAGTCATCTGAAAAAATGAATATAAATATTATATATCCAAGGAACAATTACTTAAAACAAATGAGACTTACCAATGAAACACCATATACAGCGTCCTTATATAATGGCCAGTCTCTCAGTATATTTACAATGTGTTTCTCTTTACTTGTTTCAAGTATTTGTTTACGTCGAAAAGGATATGACTTGTTCCAGTATTCTTGAATTTCTGAAGCCGAATTCTGACTATATTTCAATGACGTTTGGATTGAAATGCCAATGTTTTCATCAATTTCAGTTGAATCAGTGCATTCGTTTGATGTTGAGTCTTTCAACGTATAACTTTGTGATGACTGACTGCTTCTTTTACGTAGCCGGTGTCGAACATTGAAGTATCGGTCATGCAATTTCCCACTTGGAAATCTTTTTAAATTTGAGCGCCGTGGAGAGTAGTATGTATCCTAAAAATAAATAATTATAAGTAAATAATTTGCATAACAAAAAGGGTTTATTATTTGTATAATATAGACGTCCTCGGTTGTCGATATTTTGCATATTCTGGGGTTAATTACATACATCGAAATGAACATAAAATTGTTACAGTGATTTGAATATTTCAAATATTTCATTAAGAAAACACATGTTAAACTATCAAGTAAAACTTGAAGCAAAACAGAGCTATTAAATGCACCCCTCAGTTAAAAATAAAAGAAAACCTACCGAGTTTTCTCCTGGAAAACACGTCGCGATATCACCCGCAATTTTATGCAAATTTGCAATACCAAGTTTTCCATACGTAGATATTGCAGCGTCTATAACGCAATTAGTAACAAGTTGTTGATGATACGGTTTTAAGGTTTTATTATTTTCGAAAAACTTAAGGACTTCTTGACCGCCTGCTGAGCGCGACAATATCTCTTTTATATTAATATTAATCTAAGGGGAATATAGTGAGAAAAGTTACGCTTAAAATCCTAGTAAAACATTAAGAATATGTACTTACAGTTATTGTCTCACTGGTTCGACTTGGTGTCGGCGAGGTAGATGACTGTGTTTCAATCTGACAGTTATTTTGAACCCAATTGCACTAGATGTAAAACTTAACGTGCTTCCGTCATCGCAAAACTAAATGTAATAAAATTTATATTTCAACTCGTTTTATTTATGTTGGCATAAAATGCTTACACTTACACTGCTTTTTCTCCACAATTTCAACTTTTCACGAAACTTGGCCTTTGTACCAATGAATTCAAATGATGGGAACAGCTTATCAATGTCTTCTCTGTCTAAATATCTAAGTTCTTCATAGCCAACACCAGCACCTTTTAAATACACTGTTTTAGTTACAAATAATTTTAACAAATACAAGTAATATTCTTACTTTTTAATAATGAGAAAATTTGGTCTAGTTTCCACTCTTTTAACAAGTCCAGAAGTTTCATGTCAAATTCATTTTCCACATATAGCACAGTTATAGATGATTCTCCAACATTCACACTTTCACTTTCAATGGGTAGTAATTGCTGTTCTCCCGTAGAATTCATTTTTACGCAAAACACAACCAATTTTCTTTGCAAAACAAAACAATTTTTCTCGCCTTTTCCACGATGTGTTCACTTTCAGGACTTCACAAGAAATGATTGAAGATGACGCTACATATACTTTTACAAGAAAAGTATTTGGGGTGCGTCTTTATATTTGCTTTGACAAGAAATTCTCATTTTGACAATAGCATATATTTTTTTCAACAAAAGGTATTTGAAACGAATATTTTACAATCAAAAAGAGCAACGCAAAGTTTAAATTGACAAATATATATTTAGATTGAAAATTAATTATATTTAAGTCATGACAATTATGTATTCATTCTGAATATGTGATATTTAGTTTTTCATTATCGTTTCTTGGACCAAACGCAATTGCAAATTAAATAAAAAATATTTGTTTTGAATATATTTTTTAAATAAATTAAATGTCAAAATTAAGAGTAATCTAATGTTAGTTTTACTGAATAAATGGTATTCCTTTTAGGTCTCTTTGGAGCCACAAAATAATTTTGTACTGTCCTTATCACTACCAAAATTTATTCAAGCACTTTCTATCTTATATTTGAATGAACAATAAATCTCAACAATATTAATTTTCGTATGTTCACAAAATTATTGTTGATTTGAGGAAATTATTCTTAAAATAATAATTTTTCTGTTGAGTTGATTATAATTTTCTCCATTTTTGGTATGTTCATTTTAAAAATATATTTTTGTTAAAGTCAACATAGCTTTTTCTCTGAGTGTAGAGAGCTGAAATTTTGCACACAGCATTTTCATAAAATTAGTAAATACAATTTCAATTAAAACAAATTAAAAAGATAGAATTGGTCTAAGCCCAATTCTTACGATACTCTAGATGGATGTCTGTATGTAATTTCGTATGGTCACCTCTCCATGCAAGTTTGATTGTTGAAGTGGTTTATCGCATATATTTCTAAAACAGTTCGTCGGAAAGCACAAATGGTTATAACCAATTTCATAGGATTTTATATTTTGAAGAGCTTTTCAGTGCAATACAACCATCTAGGACTGATCCTATTCACAGTATACGTAAAATACCTAAGTTTTAATATCGCAACACTATGAAGAGTTTCCTGATTTAGTCCACTTTTGAAATTGTAGTTACTATTTTTATAAAAACTTCGTGCGCAAAATTTCAGGCAGTGTTAAAATATATATTGAAACACGAAATTTTTGTATGGCAACCCCACGAAGATGTTTTTGTTTTAAAGCCCATGTGCAAAACTTTAGCTCTGTAAACGCGTTCTCGAGTTATCGTGGCCACTGGCGGACGGGCAGACGGATAGATGAACAGACGACGGACACACGGACAGACGGACAGACAGAGAGATGAACAGACGGACGGACGGACGAACAGACGGTCTTATTAGTAAGAGTTGTTTTATAAGTTAACACAAAACTATTTTTTCCAGCAACTATGAAATTCGATAGAAAAAAAGCAGTTTCCTCTTTTCTATGCTTACTAAAACCCACTTTACTTTACAATATCAACTCGTATGAATTTAGTTTAATGATAAATATTATAGTGTAAATATACCAAAAATAATATCATGAGTTCTCATATAGAATTGGAAGAATGGAACTGTTTCTAATTTCTGTGAGATCTCATATGAGTTTTGATCATTTTTGGCAATTCCACAGCTGTGAGACTGCAGTTCTGAAGGAGACCTTAGATTTGAGAAAGGTATATACAGGGTGTTTCCCACTAGGAAGTCAATAGAGCGGGAGGTGATACTCACCTAGATGAGCCAAAAATTGTATGGCGGGGGGGGGGGCATATCAACCGTTTAGGAGTTACAGGGGTGATTAAGAAAAAAAGCTAGTTTTTCACAAAAAAAAAGTTATGTTAACGACCTTGTTGCAAAAATAATACAGGTTAAATTAAAAAAACAGTTAAGAAAATCCGAAATTTTTTAGTTTAGAGAACCATAATTCTTGATGGGAGAGGGGTATGGCTGATTGAGCTCGTTGGAAAGGCCATGAAGTTCTGCATACAATGAGCTCATAACCGTGACCACACGCCCTGTAGTTTTTAATATACAGTGTGTTTTGTGAAAAAATAGCTTTTTTTCTTAATCACCCTGTAACTCATATGAGTTATTATTATAGTGTAAAGTGGGCTTAACCCTGGTAAAATCAAAATTGTAATTTTAGAAATCTAGAAGATCAGGGTGAACGTTTTTTTGGGTTTTGGGCTATAACTTTCTAACCAATTCATCAAAAATTTTAAGAGTAGCACTTTTAAACGAGGATCTTGTCTCTAGTACAATCCCAAGCAATACGAAAATAATAATATATTTTGAGGAGAGCCTCATTAAAAATTAAAAAATATGTATTTCATAATCTTTGATTGTCGAAATTTGTGCGCGTCACAAAGACCTAACATTCTGCCAAATTTCCAATTCCGACATCAGGTCATTTTCGAGAAAAACGTCTATGACAGACAGACAGATGGACGCAAGAGCGATCTAATAAGGGCTGCGTTTGCCATTTTGTTGTACTGAACCCTCAAAATAACTAAATTGGGTAACTGCCATACCAAACTATTATCATCTAGGAGAGTATAATATTATTAGTCTTAAACCAATTATTACTTTTTCTCTTATTACCATACATTTTTGTTTAATTTTACGTTCATTTTTAATTTCAGTATATTGAGCAGAATTGTAGTCCAGCAAGAATGTCAGAATCGTCGTTTTTGTTTTATTGATTAGCCGATTTTGAAATCATAAATATATGAATTAATTCAATTATCTTGTTACTCTTCTTTACAAATGAGATAACGTTAGATAGCTAATACGCTTCACACAGAATAGCACAACCCTTTTTTTTCATTTTCCTTTCACAGAAGTATCTAATTACTGAATACCTGAACAAATGAATAATTATTATACCTGTTATGATACAAACTTAAAAACGAAGATCCAAATATTATGAGAGGGGGTAAAATACTGACCATTTCTATGTCGGTGTATATTTTAGTAAGTTTTCTTAAATAAGCTATATTTCATGAACTACTTAATCTGTGCTACCAGATACAGGTATTGGAGGCGGTTTGTACCGCAATTAGCATTTGAGAGGCTCAATTTTTCTACAGTAAATGGTAAAATGAAGGCTCACTTCTACAAATAACTAAAATTACCTTTTTAAAAATGGATCACAATATAAGCCTCGTTTATTGCACCTATTTCGGTTTTACAATCTTTATCATTATAAGAACCCTCTCTTTGCATAAGAAGTAATAAACAAAAAATTTGCATAAAATCGACAAAGCTAAATGCCGACTAATATTCTTCACGGTAAATATTTACTTTATCTAAGATCATTTCCTTAACCAATTTTCTCAACCCAGTCTGAAATAATTACAAAAACCACAGGAATTTGGACTTTATCAAAGAACGCTACGATTAAATAACGTTGAATGTTTTAGGCACATTAAGCCCTATCTAAGGAATGAAGTGAGTTTATCCTTGCAAGCACACAAAGTCTTCCTACGACTTCCTAACGGCGGTAAAGGTAAACCACAAGCACTTCCTCCTCTCAACAAACTAAATAAGTTTCAGCATCCGAGCAGGATGTGCCAGTCGGTTATCGTTAAAATTTAATTTACTTCGACTGCATTAACTGCTTTTGTTGTGACTAAAGCACAAACCAAAAAAAAGCCTGAAAAGGCGAAATAATAATAACAAAACAAGAACAATAGGTTACTGAAAGGGGACTGTAATAGAAAAGGACACTTGCGAATAGGAAAGGGAAGTCCTGGTTTTGCAAAGCAACTCCGACAATCGCTTAAAAGCCTCACTAAAAACAAATTTGCATGCCTCGAAAGTCCTTCCAAAAAGTCAGCATGCAATTCGGATGATGATATATAAAATTATAATGGATTCAAGTAACTAGAGTGCAAAGATAGCGTTTCTTTGTGAGATTTATAACTTCTTTTCGCAGTTGTGTATATTTTATTCAGCATTTTTGTTTTTCAGTCTACCCAGTTAACAAAATGGAACAAGTTCTGAAAAGATACTCGGTAAGCTTCATTCAATTTCGGTAAACGTATTCAACTGGATATGAATAGAATATTTTTTTAACAAGCATTTCGGAAAATCGAATTTTCGTTCCTGCCTCGGTACACCAGCGTTCGGGTTTGTATACCGTCGGACATAAAAATGATACGTTTTCGATACATTAGTTTATATCGTATTTTCGTTTCGAAACGGAATCTCGGCTTATGTTCTCAGTCTAGTTTGTGGTGAGTAATTTTAGTAGTTAGTTTATGCTTTTTTTCAATTTTATATTCATTTGAAAACATCCCGAATATGGGTTTCAGCCCTATCTATTTATGGTCGGAAACTGTTCTGTGTTATCTGGGTAGAAATTTAGGGCTGATATTGGAATTATGGAAATGTTATATACCCTCCTCGTTGACTATTTCATAAATTCAGATATGACGGGCTGTATGTAGTTTCCTTTTTTTCAAATTCTTAAATATTGACACACCGCAGGTTATTTTAACTAAAAACAAAAGCTTTGTCGGTGAATTACGAATTCATAATGGTATGTTGAGATGTATTAGGCAACGAAGTCAGTAAAACTGTAATGGGTTAGCTTTATCATCAACAATAGTATAATCACCACAATAACAATACACTGAGACAAAAATCAAATTCCAAAATTAAGGAATCAAATTAATAATTAAGTTTTTTTTT
Organism: Dioctria rufipes; assembly: GCA_963924295.1. Lineage (NCBI taxonomy): Eukaryota > Metazoa > Arthropoda > Insecta > Diptera > Asilidae > Dioctria > Dioctria rufipes. The sequence goes on along the minus strand of OZ002741.1, from coordinate 104,371,110 downwards.
CTGTTAAGGAAAATCAAGTTTGTTTGTCACAAATTTGGTCTTAAGTCATATTATGGCATACTTATCTTGGTTGCCTACTCTGCCATATGCTTGAAATAAGATCGTATGAGATTAAAATAAGTACGAGATATCACACTGCATCTAGTTTCGTACGTATGTATGTAAATTAAGAAAAAGCATTTGACAACCTTTCGGTAAGACTGAATTGTTTGAACCATTTTGCACACTAACTTTTTTGGGGAAGATCAATACGTGCAGCTTACCCATATTTTCAGTTTTCCCCTACCACGCCCAGCCCTCGCTAGGAGGTTAGAATTTCGTGATTTCACGATCAAACATTAATTTCAACACTTCGAGAACGAAGCAACGAATTTTTCTGATTCAAATGCCATATGAGCTTTCATCGTAAAATCACGAAATTTCTAACCCCCTAGCTGAGGGTGAGGCGTGGTAGGAGGAAACAAAAAAATATGGATTAACTATTTTGATATTCCATACTAACTGAGAAAGTTTCATCGAAATTGGAGATGGTCGGATTCCAGGTGATCGGTTGATGCAGTGCACAATAGCAGTCAACAATGACACTAAAAAAGCTAATAAGTACATGAGAGTCTTCAACTTAGTAAGTTACCAATCCACCAGGTTAGACCATTTTTCATAGTAAAAAGTGGTAACTGTTAACTTATCATGTGAATATTTGAAAATGCTCTACTTTTAAAATTTTACGTACTCAAAATAAGAACCTCCATATAACAGTTAATCAAAATTTAATTAATAGTAAAACGTTCTACAGTTTTATTAGATTTGATTCGCGGAGAGGTGTGCAGACGATAGCCTCGCATTCACTGCGACCTGAAAGATCTGTTGTAACTCCAAGTTCAAATTATTACCAATCTAGATTAAGACTGTTGGAATTGAGACTCTAGACGGATTTTGGTGGTGGAAAGGCATATTCGAGGTGGAGTATTCTCTGCCTGGCTAATGTTTAACATTTCATGAGCATCCTGGCAGAAACGACCAGATGAAGTCTTAGCCAAGCCCATTTTTTTTATGTGTTACTGCAAGACGCAGTGGTGTGAGAAGTGCTCTGTAATCATTTTAAGCTCTGTTCTCCTGAGGAGCAGGCGTTCTTTTATTTTTTCGCATAGGTGTCGATAAACATTTTTACCTGACGAAGTCTTTGTAGCCTTTCCCAATAAATGGATTTTTGTTTATTCTGCCAGCTATATAGGGTAACTCTGAAGTAACATTTAGAAGTGTCGCAAAATGGCTCTGGTCCGACAAACGGAGTTTCCAGTTCTTTTTTAACTAAGCAATAAGCAATTTCATTGCCTTTAAGGCCCTCAGGTCCCGGTACCCACATGAGGATAACTTTGTTTCTCTTCGATAAATTTGTAAAGATTTATAGACACACCCTTACTGTCCTTCACTTAATAGTGAAGGATTTTAAAGTCTTGAGAGTGGCTTGACTATCCGAGGGGATATTTAAATGGATCTTTTAATACAGGTATTGGCACATTCTTCTATGTCTATACCTCAGCTTTAAATACGGTAGGGGTAGAGCAAAGGGCCTTTGAGATGTGACATCTCGGGCCGCATATGCCCAGTCTGACTTTACTGTCCGTTTTCAAACCGTCTGTGTATCACACCACTATTAGAAGGAGGGCTTAGTGGAATACCATTGTTGTCGGTCTCCCACATCGCATGGTCTTACAAGATCCACCTGGATGTTGCCTTCATTTGCTCGCATATCTGTTTTAAGAATAAGTTTAAATGGTCATCTAACAAACATACTAAATATCCAATACATCTTTCTATAGATCCTATAGCTCTTTCCGTAACTCTGGACAGATGCGAATTCCAATATTGCAACCTTTTCAGAATAAAATTGTTTCTTGCATTCAATGTTTTATTTTGTACTTGTTCCGCGTAAAGGATTCTATTAAGTGGTAGTACTACATTAGTATTTCTGTAAGTGCTATCTTCAATCAATCTAATGTGTTTGTTCCTTTTTTAATTCGTATGCATCCTTTTTCCACTTATCATCAATTCTCATAATTTAATGTTTTTTTGTTCGTGTCTCAACGATATGATGCTCTAAGTTCAGAAGTTAAATAACAGATCAAAGACAAAAGTGATAACAGCTCGGCACAGATAAAGCATACAGACTCATATACAAACGTTTCATTCATCCAAGCTTTTTCTACCTGTTATATTTTCAGTAAAAACAAGAAGATCAGCTTCAAAGGAATTGCCTTAAGCCGATCCCAAGTTATTGTTATCGTTTCTTTTCTCGTTTTAGTTCCTAATCATCATAAAATGAGCCCATGACCGAAATCCAAGCTTTTGCTAGCGTACTCGAACATCAACAACAATTGTTTTTGGATGTCTGCCCTTATTCCTGTCGCTCATATTCTGTAAATAATAAATATATTCAGTACCTAAGGATTCATTGACAATATGAAATGGACTTCAAAATAGGAAATACTTAATTTCCGTTCTATATAATATGAATATACTATAATTGACTCTATTTTTGGGTTTCGGTTACTTTGCCAAGCCATTGCAGTATTTCCGAGCAAGACGAAGGTTTATTAAAATTTATCGCCACAACAATGGTGTCGATTTCTAAGGATCTGTTTTTACTCATTTCAAAATCCAAACAGACTGAGTTTAAAATTGTCATTATCATTTTTATCTATTTTACGACATGGAGATATGTTCACTTCAGAGCATGAAAAACCGAAATCATGAATATGTATGCCAAAGACAAGATCGCTACACTTTATTTCACATATTTTAGTAGCCTTGGGGGCTGTTGTAATTTTATCTAAATATTTGTAGGCACTCTTCAGAATTTCAGATTCAGAGCGCAGCAGTTATTCAAAATAAAATCATCCTGATCATCGGCCAATAACGGCAATGTCAACAGATGCTAATGGCTATATATCCTCGAACTCTGTTAACTTTTAATTTGAGAGCCTCTCACAAATATGGTGGAGCTGACATTTTCAAAACTATAATAAACTTCAACGCAAATACGGATCACGACATGTACAACCAAACTTCTAAAAATGGCGATCTAAAGATTTAATCTGACTTATTAATCATACAAAATGGAGAGAAGTCGATGTACTGGCTGGTGTTCCAACCCTTATTAGAGACAAAAATCTGCCATAAATGAAATTAGACATGTTATTCAAATTTACCCAGGCTCCTGGCAAACAAGAGTTCCAATTAACAAAACACTAGCGCTATCATGACACAGTACTACAAGTTTTTTTATTATTATTATTAAGGTAAGCTCAAAGCAAACATGTCAGGAAGGAGATACAGAAAAGATTAATGGACATGATGAGACTGGCGGAGGTACTGAGGTATTTAGCCTTTTCTGATTATAAGCCTGAGCAAAAACAGAGTATGGTAGACTGTTCCACATTTGCACAGTTCGGCATAAAAAAGCATAACAGAATTTCACTTAGCGTCCAGTAGTATTTTGATGTGCGCGGAGAGGAACAACCAACAATAAAATTAATTCATTCATTGAAATAAGGTAATAATTGCTTTGCATTACGGGAGTATGTTGTAGAAGGCTTGCCGCTGAATAGGTTTTTAAGGTACAGCAATTTATGAATTTGTGAATCTTAGATTTGTTAACAGCAAATAAGTTTCCTTCAAAGAAGTCCAATGCAGTCATCACTGGAACAAAGTACAAATATTTACTTTAGGAAACCTAACTTCAATTGAATTCGTATATCAATGACTAAGCAATAAATATGCTCCTCTATTGGTCAAGAAATATACATGGACATGGTATTTAGTTGGTCAGCCAAATTGTTACCAGTCTCAGTTCCTTTGTTTACGTGTATTTTAAGTTTTCCGAAAGTTGAAATATTGCCTTATCAAATGTGAAGAAATTTCCTTGAGCTATAATTTATCATTTATCATCCTTAAATTCTTAATAATCTTTTCGAACTAAAATATCTTCATTTATTTTATCTGCTAATAGCGTTCGGAAAATGTCTATATGCAGGAAAGCTTTCCTTCACTTGTCCTCTATCATATTAATTAGTAGTAACGTAATACATTTTGTTACTGTTCATCTATCCCAAATGCAAAAAATGTTTGTACGTCTAAGTTAGAGCTTTCAATTGGAACCCTCAACTTTTAAATCTTTAAAGCTTAAAACCACTTAAATTTTAGCAAATATAATGAATCAATAACAGATGGTCCTACTAATATTTGTCATATTTTGTATTTAGTCATCATAGCATTCCCACCAAAAAATTTAAATTTTTGGACAGTTTTATCACAAAAATGCAAAAAATTCGGAAGACTGCAGTACTTTTAAAGTTGTCTATGAAAGCATCACTATATCATTTTTCTGAAGTCATCTAAAAATTATATTGGACTTATTCCAAGATCCCTTTCGTATTTCAAGCTCTTATTGAGCGTCTTTCAAGCAGATAAGAAAATATATATGGCTACGGAAAATCTTTAATATTAAGAAAAATTTCTTACCCAGAATTTGTCCTCTCTGCACAACTTGCAATATGAAGAGATCATCCATTTTTAATGCAACATGAAATTTTGTAAGAAAAAAGCAAGAGACAGAAAGGTGGCGAATACCGAGGGTGACTATCCTGACGAATGGCAGGAGTTAACGGAAGCTGAAGTTGTGCAATAAATTCCAAACCAAATGACGATTTTATTTCAATAAAAAAGTGGCTCCAAAAGGACACATGTGTTCTTAATGGTAGCTTATTTATGAACGCATTCTTAACTTTGCCATTGGGTTCCCTTTTGGAGTAAATCCGCCCTCGTGATTTATTGAAATTTGTGTATGTGTACTCAACCCCAAAAAGGAAGATTGGGACTGCCTGTAGGTCGGAGTATATAAATGAGAAAATTACTGAATAACTTCTGATTAATTGCTCCTTTTGGGCGTGTTCGTTACGAATAAGGTCAACGCGCTTTTTATATTTGAGAACTTTGACCTTCTGGCTATAACGATATTCCACCTAAAAAGTTCAAAAATTTATTCTTTACTGGGAATAGGAAGTTTAAGAGTTATCAAATTAGATTACATTAAATTCAATTAAACACTGACCTAAAAATTTAAACTGGACTATTAATCATTTTGAAATTGTAACCTATTTAAAAATGTTGTATTATACTTCGGTGTCTAGCTAATGTAATTTCTATTTTGATGGATATTAAGTGATCAACTAATTCGTAGTTAAAGGGAGAAAACAATTTTTTTCATGGAAACTAAAAACATAAAGATGTTTTAGCTTTAAAAGGATATTTAAGTCCATGTAAGATTTATTCCTCACTTCTAGTGCCCGTTTACTAAGGAAAGTAAAATAGCACAAAGCAAAAATTCACTTTAATAAAGACAAAGAAAGGTTTTTTCTCCTCTGCCAGAGAACTAACTAGAACTACTTGTCAGGGTTGGCATACAAATTTGCATACATTTGGAAAACGTTTTCATATATATACATAATTGACGGTATTGACATGTCATTGCTGTTTGGTATATAAACAATGAAAGTGAAATCATTATGGTACCCGTACTGACTAGTCAGTAAACTATCAAAAGTAAAATTCAAACAGCAGAAACTGAAAATAAAATGTCAGATGTTAGCGGAAATTTGTGTTTATATTGTTAATTCTCTCTTTTGAGTGAGAAATGACTGAAACAAGTTTAATTTACATTGTAATCTTATTTTAAAGAGAAAAATGACGGAAAAGAGTTTGAATAAATATAATTAAAATGAACTGACTAGTCAGCTGATCAAAAGCAAAGCGTTTGTAGTCAGTAAAACTGAATTGTTTAGAATTGAAAGTGCTTATGTTCATAAATTTATGATTTTTTTTTTTTTATAGAAATAAATTGTATAGAGGTAGACCAATTTGGTGTAGGAACGTCGCATGTTTATACCTAACTCAAGTAACGTTACCCAAACAATAATATGTCCAGGTCTTGTGCCATTTCTAATCTAAACCTAGTCCAGGACTTTTAGACTTTAGACAGTCATCATTTAAATTCCAAACGATTCAATTGACAGACGAAGTCAATAGGTACTGAATGTCAGTTCGACGTAGGTAACACGAGTGTAATTTTATTAATGCCTAATTTTGTAGTCCTGTTCAATTAGCCAAAGCCGTATATATGGGGTGGGTTTGAGGGGTATAAACTACCTCCATCGTTATAGGCTATACTTTTGTTAATCTGATAAGCCAATTTGTTACCTACAATTCTTTATATTTAGCGGCTGACAACAATTGGTTTTGTCATTTTATTTTATTTTATCTTTCCTTCGTGGCCCTTTTAAGTAAAGCGACTTTATGAAAAACGTGTGCTAAATTGAGAAAGAAAATAAGCAGTCCAGTATGTATGTATGTATATACAGATCAGTAGATGGTAGCTTACTTTGATACACTGTAGCTTAATCGCAGTGGTATATTAAATTTTGCTCACATTTTAAAGGGAATATTAAGACTAAGTTTAATTTGTTTTTCGTCCCTAAAACACCGACTTTTGTTGTAAATAATTAAAATGTACCAACTAATATTTTCCATGAGCATCCCATGATTTTATTTAAATAACTTAAAAAATTATTTGTTTACTTTTTATGGCATTTTAGAAAATTAAAACTAAAATGCCCTAAAAAAATAAAATTTGTTTTCTTATTAATTTTTTTTAAATTCAATGAATTCACTCAACTAAGCGTTCATCGAAATGTTAAAATTGAAATGAATGAAGTACTTTCTCCCTTAAAAGTGGACCTTTATATTTATTTTTCGTGGAATGTAAATATATGTAGTAAAAGAATGGTTAAACGGCATGTTTTCAAATAAAGCTTTTTTAATTTCTGGATATCCAGGGAGCCTTAATTGATAATTACCCTGAATTCAATTATCTATATACAGAACTTATATATGCATAGAATATTTCGATTCAATTGGAATGTCATCATAAATTAAAGGCTTAATAAATTAATATATTAAATTTACATAAAATTCCGATTATTGAGTAATTCTTAGTTATTCCTTCGTTTCTATAGGGTATTAACTTACTGGACCAAACCCCTGCCATTCGTGATCTATATATATACAGCCTTGAAATTAGTGAACTATAGTGAATCGTACTGACTTTAATCTTTTATATTAAAAAGATATTGCTAATAACTATTTAATTATTTAACCAAATAATTCATAATTATCGAATGCTTTTTTCCTTAGTTAGTCATAGAAACACAAAAGAGACATACTTTTCAAAAAAGTAAATGTAATAGAAAGGAGAGGTTGCCACTGACATATGAATATAAATGGGCTGCTCTTTGAACCAAAAATGCATGAAAATAAGTATCATCGTGTAATGTTCTATGTTACCCAGGAGAGGATCTTTTCAGCGACGGAACCAAATACTGTAACCCTCTAATAAGAATATAATTTACATTAAAGGTATTTTCTTTTCTTTTTTATATAGGATGCTGAACTATATGCCTTCTTGTAAAAAAGAAGATCTGAAGTTACACACATTGTGTGCGGCACTGACCTCTAGCAACAAACTACGCCTAGTCCACGGCGAATGTGCTACCAATTGTCACAAGGTCGCACGAAAATAAACTGACCAGGACCTAGAAACGGAGAAATTCGACGAGAGAAAAAGAAGATGACACAAAGTTGCCATCGTCCTTTTAACCTGCGTTCCTCTTGAAATTCAGTTCAATTCAATTATAAATTATTTGCCGTGCTTAAAACTCATCCAAATTTTTTTATTTTATGTTTTGAACTTATCTCATGTAGTTGTCTTCCTATCGGTTTGTGTAAATTTAGTTCACGTATTTCCATCTGAAGGAATTGAAGGCGGCCTAATAAATATCGTCCCCATGCTTTTGTTTCCGCTGGGGACTATTCATCATTATCATCACCTCCTGTATTAACCATAAAAGGCTGAATATTACATCATACCAAGAAGAGGGGCCACGTGGGCCACGATCATTACCAAACCATCGCCTGCAAAAGCAACACCAGTCATACAATGACTTGGTCTCAAAGGGGGAATTATTCGGGCTAGGTGCAGACGTTGACAAGACACAGCGACAATAATTGCCACGTAAAAGCCCCCAAAATCAGTTGTATGGAGATAAGTTATAGTGCCATTGCAAATACTCTGATGTCTAATTTGCATCCAGCAAGTCCATTCATTTTGCAAGAGACTGCGCGGTCTATAAGGTCGACTTGGTCTACTACTGCTGGAAGCCCTAGAGGTACACTCAAATATGTAAATGGTTTATCACATTGCGACAGCAGGATTCACCAAATCAATCAAACAAGTCGGTATTCAATGCATATTAAAAACGTTCTTACCAGATTAATTAATGAATTTTGAAATTGAAACGTAGAATAGAACCAAAATAATTTTGATCTTTATCCTTATTGAGATTTAGTCGTGAAGAAATAGACATTTCAATATCGTAACGAATTAATTACTTAAATTTAAGACTTCAGTATTAAGGTTTAGCGTAGAACACGACATGTTCATGTGTTCTTTTATTTTACCATATGTTATATATATATATTTATATTTCTACAATTTATCTCGTAACATTAAGAAATCACATATCAATATTTGGAATTTGGCCAGCAAAAATTTTTACCCATTCTAATCGAAGTTGATTATTAAAGATTAGATCCCGTGGTCGAATTATTAGAACCAACAGGTCGCCTGAAAAAGGAATCGGCCAACGATTGACGCTTAGAAATAAGGGGATGGAAATTAGTACATAGGGTAACAGAAGATATACTAGGATAGCACGGGATACTTACGCACTTTATTAGAATGAATGACAGATATTGATATTAGGCATACAGTTATAGGCATGGATCCATGTTCTGCAGATGGTATGGTACTTTCATAGAGAAATTATCCAGGATAATTAGCACAGTTTTAACTCACGTAGTAACCGTTCACTTTATCTCGAGTTAATTCCAAAGGTTTGGGTATGCCTCTCCAAATTAGTATCTCTCAGATTCCGCGTTTATCTTACTACCCAAGTGTTATAGCCTACGTGTCGTGCTCCTAGGGGAGAACACACAGCTTTTTATTTTTGAAAAAACTCACAGGATTTGGAACCACGAATGAAATCAAAAAACTCGTAACTTGAGTAAAAACGGATTATTATCTTTAGTTTATAGTTTACACTTTAAGCCCATAAACATGTCATCAATTTTTCGGTTGCGTAATAATAATAAAAAAAAGGCACCATCCATAGTAGTGAAATTTTCTGCTAGTCATGAGCAGAGGAAATTTGTTAAAGCTGTTCGGAAGATGAAGCCGAAATTGGCTGACATTGGGTTTTCTGGCACAACGGGAGTTTTCGTACAGGAGAGTCTGACCGATAAATCACTGGGGCTGTTTCGTTTGGCAATGCAGTTAAAACATCAGAAGAAGATAGTGTCTGTTTTTACTACTAATGGACTTGTTTATATTCGACGTTCATCTGAGGAAAATCCAGTAAAAGTCACGGGGGATATCTTATCGAGCTTGGCTGAGAGCTAGATACAATGGCTTTTGTTATAACTTCATACAAACACAATTACTTAAATAGCTATGTGCTTCTTATTAATGCTTAGGCTTATTTACCTTGTAGTTAGTTTTATCCTCTTTTTCTATCTTTTTCATCTAACTATTTGTTTCTTAAAATTAATTAAACTAAATATTTTCTTTTTTTGGAATTTTTCTAGTATATTTTCATTACAGCTTTCTGAACTGATAAAATTATATAGTGTAAAAATTGTTGCAAGCATGAGTGTGGATTTATGGCTAGATTGGTATGCAGATGAAATTGCTGATTGTTACCATGTTGATAAATATTTCTGGTAGTGCAGGTACTGACACCGTAAATACAATATCATTGAATAACCGCGGTGAAAATTTTCTTAGTATTTGTCACATAAATGTTCGGAGCCTGCGCTCAAATTTTGAAGAATTTGTACATGTCTTCACTCCTTTGAATTTTGATGTAATTTGCATTAGTGAGTCCTGGCTTTTTGATGGCGTTAGTGATCAAGTAGTAGCTCTGGGAGGTTATCAGATTTTTAGAAATGATCGTCGGTACTCTGCAGGCGGTGGAGTAGCCATCTATCTTCGAAAAATTTTAAATGGGCAGATAATCTCCTCTTTAGATGGCGTAAGCCCCCACGTCGAGTTCTTGTTTCTTGAATTAACGCTGTGCTATGATAAATTACTGTTAGCCTGTGTTTATAAACCTCCGAGAGTTTCTTCAATGGACGCTTTTTATGATACGCTCATGCTCTTCTCAAGCCAATATTCGTCTACTATCTTACTTGGCGATTTTAATATAGATTTGCTGGCAGATACCAGTCCAAAACGTGGCTTCCTTAACTTCATCAATGGATCAGATCTTGCCGTAGTTAATAGTTGTCCCACACGTTACCATCCACTCGGTAGTTCGTTACTTGACATTATAATTACAAATCGAATCGATCTTTTGGTTGATCACTACCAATTTCCATTGCCAGGGATATCTGATCATGAAGCAGTATGTGCACGCTTTTCTTTTCCTGTCGAACGGAACAGTTTGCGTGTGGTGTTCAGGGACTTTAAAAACGTTGACATTGAAGGACTAACTAGTAGCATTGAGGCCGTCTCCTTTAATTCTATCTATGAAACATCAGATGTTGATATTCAAGTTGACCACTTTAATGCTATAATAGTATCCTTGTATAACGAGTTTGTCCCTATTAAATCAAGATTACTCAACAATAGATCCCCGTGGATGAACAAACGTATTAAAAACCTCATGTATGAGCGAGATTATGCGTATGAACTCTGGAAAACCCATAAAAGAGACTTCTTTTTGAAAAATTTTAAATATCTGCGAAACAAAACTACCCAAGCGATTCGCACAGCTAAGCGAGACTTTTGTTTTCGGAAACTTGACCCTGCGCTTCCCCTGCGAACTCTTTGGAAAAACATCAGAGATATTGGAGTTAAAAAATCACCGGCCTATTGTAACATTGACCCTGATGTATTAAATGAGTTTTTCGTGCAAAGGCCTTCTTTCAATGGTACTGCTAACTCTGGGGAGGAATTTTGCATTGAACTAAATTTTGATGGTTTCGCATTTAATACGATCACTCCCTCTGATGTTACACTTGCAATTAAATCTATTAAATCCAACGCGATTGGAGTTGATAATATTGACGTGCGATTTCTACGCATTATATTACCGTTTATAGTACCTCTTTTGACGCATATAATAAATACCTGTATCATGACATCCAAATTTCCGTCTGCTTGGAAATATGCAAAAGTTGTTCCAATTAATAAAAAACCTAATCCTCGACTTAAGGAAGATTTTCGTTCAATTAGCATACTTCCTATCTGCTCGAAAGTTACCGAAAAATTGCTTTGTGACCAAATTTCAACCTTTGTATCCGATCAGTCCCTTTTATATGCATTTCAATCCGGTTTTCGCAAACGACATAGTACAGTTGCATCGCTTTTACACCTAGTAGATAACATTAGATTAAATATGGATGCCCGACTAGTATCATTGCTCGTATTATTGGATTTTTCTAAGGCATTTGACAGTGTAAATATTAATGTATTATGTAGTAAACTTAAAACACGGTTCCTTTTTAGTAGTTCTGCAGTTGATTTAATTTTTCTTATCTTGCGGATAGGTTTCAAAAGGTTGTGAATGCTTCCAGGTATAGACCTACCTTCTCAGGTGTTCCACAGGAGTCAATTCTCGGACCGTTGCTTTTTTTATTATACATTAATGATTTACCTGAAGTAATTCGATGTGGCAATATCCAGCTGTATGCCGATGATGTTCAGCTTACTTTATCTGCTCCTGCTACTTGTATGAAAGATGTTGTAGAGCTGATGAACTCTGAACTTGCTAGGGTATCTCGCTGGGCTATTGAAAACAAACTTTTATTAAATGCATCGAAATCCCAAGCAATCTTGATTTATCTAATAAGCTTCGACTTAAACAACTTTCCCCCAATAAGACTAGGTGATGCCATCATACCTTACTCAGAGTCTGTCAATAATCTTGGTGTTGTCTTCAATCGCACACTTACCTGGGACCTACAAACTAACAAAGTGATAGGGAGGGTGTATGGTACACTTCGTAAGCTGTGTTTTTTTGCAAAATACACTCCACAGGATGTTCGCACTCGTTTGATTGTCACTCTAATTCTGCCGGTTATACTATATTGTAGTGTAGTTTTGATCATATTTCTATGCACGCTCGAAGCATTTTAAATTGTACTTTGGATAATTACCTTGATTATCATGTCTCTATTATGCTCTTTAAAATAATTAGATCCCTTGCACCTGATTTCTTGTCCAGTAAACTTCAGCAGCTCAGATCATCAAGAAACTGCCAACTTGTGATTCCTCGCAGTAATTGCAGACAGAACGATAGATCTTTTTTTGTTTACGGTGTCAGGATTTGGAACTCCCTGCCGACCAGTATAAAGCAATCCATAACTATCAGCGATTTCAAAATTAATGCTTTCAATTTTTTCTCTGACTATGGCTGAGTATTTACTCATCTTCTTTGCTGCCATAAGCCTCTAACCACACCATGTTGTTGCGCGATTTAATTTTATGTCTATCTTCAATGCTTGTAATATAATGCTTTTTCCTTTTTGTATCTTCTTTTTTCTCTTCTTTTTTTCTCTTCTTTTCTTTTTTTCTTTTTTATACTTTTCTTTTTATTTGGTCTTTTTATATATAATAATTTGTTCAACTTACTTTAATATATATATATATTTTTATTTTGTTACTTTCCTTCCTGGAGTTATTACATGCAAAAGAGCGAAAGCTCATATGTAAATTTACTTATTTAATAAATTTGAATTTGAATTTGAATACGCACGAAATTTTTAGTAATCGAAATAAAATTACAATGTTAAAATATTATGCTAAATCAAATGAAAAGTTTTAAGATAGAGATCTATATAGTAACTCGACTGTCCGTTTCGTTTTGGGCTTGATCGCCCCAGGTACCCACGATGGATTCAAAAGCTTTTTAATTTGTTTTATTGTTTTCTCACGACGTTGAAAAAACGTACGTGAGAAAATACAAAAGCTTTGATGTAAGCTACTGAGAAAAATAAATTGAAATTTACTACTTTTTAAATAGTAAAAAAGTTACACTTTTTTCCTTAATTTTACATAACCCTGGAGTAAATTACTAATAAAATGCATATAATATTAAAGAGATCAGGGAATCTTAAGTCGAAATAATTTAAAGTAATATAATTACGTTTACATTAAATATAAATCACGTAATTTTGTCCACAATTTGAGATGCTGTGCACATTTACACCGTAAATTCAGTAAATTTTATGTATCTTACAAGTTTAAGAAGCGACGATATTCAGTAGAAACGTGAAGTGAGTGAGAGAGAAAGGTTCATTCATGCAGTGAGTTTTGTGTCGAGCGGCAAGGTTTTTACAGGCCTATAAGTTGCCTAATCGCAGATTAAGAGACCTAACCGCATGTGCGAATTCAAGGCAGCTATAACCCAAGATGCAAGCTCCACATAAAGACTTCTGAAGAAGCTGTATGGGCGAGGAAGAGGTTGAGAGCGTTCATTCAAGACCTGCTATGTAAATGCTCCAACCCTGCCAAGCGTAGGAGGAATACGCTTGGTATAGCTACTTGTTTTGCGAATTGGGGAAATTAGCAGAAAAGGATCTGTGGAAGGCAGTTACGAGTAAGAGACTATTATTTTCGTTATAAATCCGTCAATTTGCGCATTAAAGAGGGAAAATTACATGTTTAAAACTTATTTCCTTCCACTATTCCAAGTGCAATTTTACTTGTTAATCAATTGATTTGCGCATTAAAGAGAGAGAACTACGTATTGAAAACTTTTTTCTTACACTATTTAATATGGCAAATTTACATAATTTTTTGGTAAATCCGATTACAGATCATTTGGGAATATTACATATCGCAGCTTACTTTACTATTGAATGTAGTCAAAAAACAAAAAATGCCTGCATTCAAAGTAGTAATTTTCTCTCTCAGTGTATATGCATCAATGAAAAACTGTAATCCGATATGCACTTGTACGGCCGTCTTCAAATATTAATTTTAAGAGGGCGCGAATAATTGTGATAACTGTATGTATATATGTATGTACATACAATTTGATTGGGAAAAATAAGTACTGTACGTACGTAGAATGTGAAAAAGTAAGAAGACACTGTACGTAGGTAAGTATGCATATATAAGTTAGTGAAATGTGTGCCTGATAACAAAATGCAATTTATGCTAAATTGCATTTTGTTACAACATTCAAATGCATTTTTAAAGGCAATCAAAATTTTGGATAACATTTTTAAATGGAGTTAAGTTTGATTTTCAAGGTCAACTTTAGATACATCAATATATTGTATAGGACAACATATTGATGTATTGCCCTTATGGTTGTAATTCGGGGTATTGGGCACCTGAGTCACAACATCCCTCCACCCTGGGGAAAAAAAAGTTTTATTCTTTAGGCGAAGAAAACTTTCTTTATATAATTGAAGGAGCTGTACAAAAGGTTATTGTTTTACCACGTCAAGAATTATGTTGCCGCCTTGTTATGTACTGCAGCAGGTTCGTATAACTGGCAGATAGTCCAGAAGCTTAGGTTCAGATACCTGTGCTTGTAGTAATGGTGCAACGGTACAAAACATATGCACAACTATAGAAGTAGAAAAACTGCACTTAGGAGACTCAATTTGGGTTTCAAAATAAACGCTCACTTTTACTGATAAAATGATACTTATTTATTTGTTGTCATTATTCTATTTATATACACCAATTCACAGTGTCATTGCCTTAATGGATTGAAAAAATGATTACGTTAACAAAAACACAAAATTATAATTATGAAGGCAATGACACTGTGCCTTCATAGATTGAAAATGATTACGTTAACATTAAATTTCTTTAAATGCAATTCAGTTTCCGTTGGCATTAAGTATACCTTTACAATTAAATGAATGAAGAATTGACCTATATTAATTCGCTCTGCAATTGAAATTTTTATTGAGCAATGAACTTGAATACTATGAACTTTTGTTTACCTAGAGTTCACTAAGGTTCAACATCCTCTCCAGCGTTGAATGATTGGTTCAACTATGATGCTGGTTGAGTCCGAAGCTTGAATTGATTTAATGATGTTGACCTGGGTGTGGGTATTGATGCGCTGGTTTCCTTACGTGGGCACCATCGGTGGGCTTGATGTTTCCATGTAAGGTATCCTAGAATGGTAATGATAAGTAAAAAACTAGTGTATCCTATGATGAATTGATGAGCATCATGGGTGTGTAAAGGCAGATGTTCTTCCTTTTTCAATTGCAGTATTCGTTTTTGAATCTCTTGAATGTCCGTAGCTATGTCCTTATGGGACGGTGCTTGATAGAGTATTTTAGCAATTTTTGACGAATGAGGTAGTTCGGTTAAGTTTCTTGATGCTACAAACGATGTCATCATGTTACTAGCGTAGATGTTATGGGCTTGTATAGTAAAATACTCTTCCTTCATAGCACAATCGTTGGCTCAGGATTCCTGAACCTGCTAATGCTTGTTGAGAAACCTTAGTTCCACATACGATATTAACTATAGTTGGTGTCTTCATAACATAAATCCAATGATTTGAATTTAATAGTTGGATCCATCGGGGTGTTTCCGTGAGCTTCATGAGTTGGCAAGATGCTGATGATGATGACAGGCTAATGCTTATGACAGACATGGGGTATCGATATCTAGATATTCGGAATATCCCGTTTATACATCATCTGTGTCATCAAAAACTCCTAATATAGCCAGAAAAACTAGTGGGTATAGACTCGATATCTAGATATCAATATCCGCAAAAATTACTGGGTATACCCTGATCATCGGCACTTTTTCCTTTGCGCAGTGCCATCTTGTTGTTGATAATAATATGATAATGTGTCTAATTAAGCAAAAATGTGTCTGTGCTTACCCAAAATTCGAAAAAGAAGAAGAACCAACTATTTTCTTTGGAAAAGTAATAAAAAAAGGCAAACTCCGCAGAGTTAATAAATAATTCCATTACAATTTTGTTATTTTTAAACAAACCGTCGACCACACTTTTCTTCGTTTTACACAAATTTGTGAATTGAGACACCACATCCGCCGATACATTTTACACCTCAACCAGGATCTTATTGAAAAATAACGCAATTTTTTCTTTTTTCGTTCCAATTTTTGATTTGTCGTATATTTACAATTAATTGTTGCCGTTTATCCTGCGTTAAAGCTCATCTATTTGTCAGTTCCATTTTCAAATTTGTTACGCTTAAAAATCTGTGAACTGATTTAAATGTCAAGTACTGTTTGTCACATTAATCCGCTTTTATGTTTGTCAAGGGTGCTTTGATATCTAGATATTCGGAATATCTAGATATCGATACCCCATGTCTGTCATAAGCATAAGGTAACTGAGTTCACAAGAACTTACATTGCAACCTTTACGATGGAGGGGATGATGTCGTTTGCACATGTGAGTCGAATCGCCAATGATGGTGCATGATGACATTTCTTGCTCTGACAGGGGGTAATATTGGTCCCGATGCAAGTTGATTATGAGATAGACAGATGACGGCTTTATTGTGATAAATGCTTCATTAACTAAAATCGGCACTGGCACTACTCGCAGCATTTCGAATTGCTCGTTCGAGAGTAATGGTAGTTTTAGCCGGAAAATTAGGTGGGCTGGCAAGACTCTTCCCTCTATTCTCATTAGACTATATAGTTGTCAAAATCAAATTACTATTTATAAATCTTAATTTCTCTTGTTTTTAGTAAGAAGTAAACATTTAATTAATTGAAATTTAAATTTTTATACAATTTTATAGGCTGTACATTGGAGATTCCTCTGGTGATTTAGTTTTGCAGTAGTTTTACCATCGACCAACATTCTTGGACTGGATCTCATACATCCATTCATTAAAACATCAACAAGATAATCTACAAGTGCTTCCCTTCACCTCACGCAGAGTGCATCCTGCAGAAATTGATAACTAGGATTCATATATTGAAATTGGATTATTATTCATTCACTCATCCATCTATCTCCCAGGAGCCGTGGATTTTTTTTTCCTTTTTGGAAGTTTATATCGAAGCCAACTCGCAGAGGTTATTAATTTGTTTTATACTAAAGGGTTTTCCAATAAGAGGTGTTATTTTAATTAGCCCGCTATTTCGGTAGATGTCACTTTTGGAGCTGTCATTTTTTGACATTTGACAAGTAGAAACTACGCCATTAACAAAAATGGAACGATAGACGATTCAACAACGCATTGAAATTATTAAAATTCTCTATAAAAATGGTGAAAATGTGGCAGAGACGGTTCGTAAAACTCGAACAGAAATTGGTAGAAAAATTCGAGCTGTCGGGACACGCTAGTGATGTGAAGAATAAAACTCGTGCACGTCGCTCAAGAACAACCGAGAATATTGCTGCTGTAGCCGGAAGTGTTGAAGAAAACCCAGGTTTGTCCATTCCTCGTCGTTCTTTGGAATTAGGCATTCCACAAACGTCATTACACCATATTTTGCATAAAGATTTGGGTCTTAAGGCTTATAAAGTTCAGTTAACACAAGAACTCAAGCCGGCCGATCATCAACAACGTCGAGTCTTTGCTGATTGGGTCCTTGAAATGCATGAAAATGATCCGGAATTCCATCGAAAACTCATCTTTATGAGGCCCATTTCCACCTCGATGGCTTCGTCAACAAGCAAAGTTGTCGCATCTGGGGCTCGGAAAACCCAAGAGTTATTGTTGAATGGCGTAGTTTCTACTTGTCAAATGTCAAAAACTGACAGCTCCAAAAGTGACATCTACCGAAATAGCGGGCTAATTAAAATAACACCTTTTACTGGAAAAGCCTTTATTTGCAAATTTCTGGCTTTCCAAGAGAATATTTGAATTTTTACTGCATTTCTGGTCTTATGAACCTCCTGCTATAATTAACTGCAAAAATTAACTTAATAATTAATTTTTAAAATTAACATAGCCTATAAGGCAATTAATCTACGGACTTCAACCAATTCCAATCCAGCTTTACATTCTATTCCGAATTTCGCGCAAATCAACAACTACCTTCTGATAAAAGCGCTTGATTGGTGTATTAACTACCTACTTCGATTAAACAATCAAAGCTATATACTGCTATATACATTGATTATTTATATATAGATGTGCCCAAAATCTTTGACGTTTTAGAAAAGAGATGTCGCTAGTTGTATTTCGCTTGTTATTTCCAGCTTTAAAACTTTTAATAAAACAATTTTCAATGACTAGATATAATATTTTATTTAGGTTTTAACTATTTTTACTTTACATGCAGGAAATTTTTTATTTGAACCATTAAATAAAAGTTTTTATCGCATTTTTTCCAAGTAGCGACATCTCCTTTCTAAGACGTCAATGATTCTGGGCACATCTTTATATAAATAATCAATGCTACATATTATGGCTCTGTTCTGCGTACCTAAATAAACAGAAAACTGGATTCAAATGCGTTGACTGTCGGAACGACTTCCACGCCACTTGTTGTAAGCTATCCAATGAAATTACTTCGAGCATCATGAGCGGTACTGTTGCCATTCGATGTGCCGGCTGTATTAAAAAAACTTCTACTGATGATTGCGTTTCTGATAGCGATGAAAGTGAAACATCTAATATTTTAGCAGCCATCCAGAGCAGGTCAAAGAAATTGATGTCATTAAATCAAGACAAGCAGAATTCAATAACTCAATTAATATTTTGTTGCATGGATTTGATGAGATTAAAAAACTTGTAACCGCAGTTGAGGATAACTAGAAGAGAATTAAAACTCTGGAGGCGGAAAACTCGCGCATAAGTAAAGACATGGAATCCATGGGAGAGCGTATAAAAATATTAGAGGAAAGATCCCTAACTAATTGTATTGAGATTAAAAATATTCCTCTTCGCCCGGACGAACTACCACATGATACTGCCAAAAAACTTCATGATCTCCTAAAGTTATCTTTACAAGACACTGATGTATTGAAGGCTTATCGTAGTGAGAGTAGAGCGAGTAATAAAAATTCTTTTAGTTCATTAATTGTTAAGTACTCTAATCAGTTGATCAGGGATTATGTGTTAATAGCTAGTAAGTTTACCGGAGGTGTGACAGCCGATATGCTTGGATGTAGGGAAAAGAGTATTATTTATTTTAATGAATTCCTATCGAAAGATAAGAAAATTCTTTTACATAAAGCAAAGCAGTTTAAGAAAGAAAATGAGTTTAAATTCGTTTGGGTAAAAAACTCGAAAATTTATTTAAACAAGTAAAAAAGCTAGAATTGGTCTAAGACCAATTCTTAGGATACCCTAGATGAATGCCCTTATTAAATTTCGTATGGTCACCGATCTATTCAAGTATTGATTTTGAAGTTGTTTTTCGCATATATTTCTAGAATGGTTTGTCGCACAGACAAAATGATTATAACCAATTTTATAGGATTTCGTATTCTGCAGAAGTTTTTAGTACCATAAAAATGTCTTGGACTGATCGTTTTCAAAGTATACGTAAAAAACCGAAATTTTTATATGGCAACACCAAGAAAGAGTTGCCCGATTTAGTCCATTTTTGACATTTTATTTGCTAATGTAGTAAAAACATCATGTGCGAAATTTCAGCTCTCTACGTCGACGCGTTCTCAGGCAGTGACCAAATATATAGCGGAAAACGAAATTTTTATATGGCAACCACACGAAGGAGTTGCCCGATTTGGCTCATTTTCGAACTTAATTTTACTTTTTTTTTTAAAGTCTGTGTACAAAATTTCAGCTCTCGAAGTGTACGCGTTCTCAAGTTATCGTGCGCACAGACGGACGGACGGACGGACGGACGGACGGACATGCAAAAATCGAAATAACTTTTAATATTATGAATGGGTGTCCAATCCATTTTGCTCTACCATCATTATTTCGAGGTGTTACAACCGGAATGACAAACTTAGTATATCCCTATGATTTCATCTAGGGTATAAAAAGGATGACAACTCTTCTCCCTTTGTTATCTCAAACGAAAAAATTCTCGATATCGTTGGGATCAGTATTCAAGCTAGTCCCAAATAATAACTTAATTAATGTCATATGTATTATCAAAATGTCAGAGGATTACGTACCAAAACGGAATTTGAGAATATCTGGGCGTGAGGATGTCGGTGGATGTCTAATCGCAGTTAAGGGTACTTACAATTCATTTCGAGTCGAGTCTTTTGAAACGGACCATGAGGTGCTATGAGTGGCAATAAAAGAAAATAACTTTACTCTCTATTTATGTTGTGTTTATATCCCTCCCAAAGAATCTTACGAATCATATAATTCCCTTTTTTCCAGTGTTGCTTATAAAATATTACAGCTTCCTGCTAACACAATAGTAGTCTTCTTAGGTGATTTCAACCGCATCTCAATTGGGCTTATGAGACGCCTGACAATTGCATGCGTCCCTCAGCAGCCTATAGTCTTTCCTCACATTCTCTTCTTAATAATATGGAATTATGTAATCGAAAGCAATTTAATAATAAATTTAATATAAACAATAGACTTCTCGATTTAGTTTGGACAAACATTTCTCATTCCAAAGTTAGTATTACTTCATCCCTATGTCCACTATCTAAGACAGACTCCCATCATCCTCCGCTCGATATTATATTAGATTTGGCACATTCAAGAAATGCCCGTAATGAGTTTACTAAAAAAAGAAATTTTCAAGGAGGCAATTACACTGGACTCTCTGAATTTTTAGAAAATTTTGATTTCTCTCCAATCTTTTTACTTGATGTTGACCAAACATTTAATAAATTCTATGAAGCACTTATTACTGGAATAGGCCTCTTTATCCCTGAAATAAATAAACGCGATCAGAACCATTTTCCGAACTGGTATAGCTCCCAACTGATTAAAGTCCTGAAGGCAAAAGATAAATATAGGCGTCTGTACAAAAAAAGTCCCCACTCTGAGATTTATAAAACTTTTTCTTATTTAAGGAAGCTATCTAAATCCTGTAATTACTCAATGTTATCAAAAAAACCTAAATAGATCGAACACGTATCCTAAAGAATTAATACTTAATGATGATACATCGTCATCTCCTCCTCTTATATGTGAGATGTTTTCAACGTACTTTACTTCCGTATACTCTGAAAAAGACCCCGGCATTATCTTTTCCCCTTCTCCGGACAGTTCGAATATGAATATGTTTATGTTGAGCTTTATTTCTTTAGAATCTGTTCTTAACGTATTGAGTAATCTTGATTGTGACAAAAACCCGGGACCTGACGGGATTCCAAATATTCTTTTTAAGGGATGCGCACAAAGTCTAGCGGAACCGCTTAGTAGTTTATTCAATCTTTCAATCACTAATAAAATCTACCCAGTATCTCTTAAAAATTGTTTCGTTATGCCAATTTATAAATCTGGTGACCCTAACCTCGTTATAAACTATAGGTCTATTTCTATCTCTAACGCTCTTGCACTTATTTTTGAAAAGGTCATTTACCATCAACTCCTATTCCAAATAAAACCATTTATCTCTGAAGAACAGCACGGTCTACGATCACCAACTTATCTTTATTCACAGACAAAATCGCGTCTGCTCTCGATGAAAATACACAAATAGATTCTATCCACACTGACTTTGCTAAAGCTTTTGACAAGATTAATCACAAGCACTGCCTATCGAAAATGGCACTAATGGGATTTCAAACAGGTTGGTTCCACTCCTATCTAACTAGCAGAGATATTAGCGTTGTATTTAATGGGCTACAATCCCCCTCATTGAAGCAAATCTCCGGAGGGCCCCAAGGTACAATACTTGGACCATTGATCTTTCTCATATACATCAACGATATGCCTTCTTGTTTTATGTCTGATTGTTTATTATACGCTGATGATGCCAAGATTTTTAGAAAAATTAATAATGTGACGGATTGTGTCCATCTTCAAAAGGATATACTACGACTAGAAAAATGGTGCCACGAGAACTGTATAGAAATCAACGTAAGCAAATGTAAATGCATTTCATTTCACCGTAAAAAAGACCTCATACTCTTTGACTATACCATTCACTGCACTGCTGTATTACGTGTTGATGAGATAAAAGATTTGGGCGTGATTTTCGACCGTAAGCTCCTCTTCATTACTCACATCAATTTTATTACTTCCAGATCATTTCGTTTATTAGGCTTTATCTTTCGCATCTGTAAATCGTTTAGGTCGGCATCCTCTTATATCAGTCTCTATTATTCTTTAGTAAGGAGTACTCTCGAGTATGCTAGTCAGGTCTGGAGTCCATTTTACTCTTCTTTTAGTGCTCAAATTGAGGCTGTCCAGCGTAAATTCACCAGAGTTTTATTATATAAACTACAGAGTAACAATATAGAGTATCATGAAAGATTAGCAAAATACAACTTAATCACTCTAGAAAGTCGCAGAATCTACTTGGAGAGTACATTTCTATATAACATTTTAAATGGTCGAGTATATTGTCACGCACTAGTCTCTAGTATTGATTTGAACGTCCCCCCGCAAATCGAGATTCCAGACCCTCTTCAGACTACCTACTTGCAGAACTAACATTAAGGAGAAATCACCTATCTACAGAATTTCTAAATCGTTCAATACAAGATTTAACAATATAGATATATTTAACACTAGTTCCCTGACATTTAAAAAATTTATTCTCCGCGAGATCGGTTACTAACATCTTTTGTGTTTTGCATTACTCTCTTTTTACTGCTTCGCTTTACTAATTTCCTAACTCCTTAGCATTTGTTGCCTTCCGCTTTCCAACTGTATTTTAGTCTTACTTTCTCTATTTGCTTTTTCTTATTTTCTAGTTTTTTCGTGTTCTTTAGATTTTAGATTTAGCTTAATTATTTTTTGTATATTTTTCTTTTTTATTTCTCTTCCTCTCTCTTTTTTTCACATTATGTATTTAGTTTTATTTCTTTAGTTATTACTCTATTTTTTCATTTACTTCTAAACATTATTATTACTTTATCTTCTTCTTTAAATTTATTAAAGTTCGTTACCCTTCTAATTGTAAGGTAGTATATTATTGGAAATTTCTGTTTACTATCTTTTTAACTTACAAGATAAATAAATAGTTCTAGTGGATTGGATTGTTTTGCAGGAAGTCGAGGTGTTTATGAGAAGTGTTCCTTGATATGGGTAAGTTCAGCTTGTAATTGCTTGGGGACTAACAATTGCGGATTTATTTTTCCGTGATGAGTGTCATCCAGTACATGTAATAGTAGGGACTGAATTCGTTGATAGTTAGTAATAACTAGGATCAAGCGTACAGATGCTGCATTAAAGACTTCCAATGATTTTTGGTCATGCAATTCTTGACGCAATTGGTTAAGATGGGCGATGGTCAAGTTGATGTACGTGTCAAAATTCCGAAGTTCACTTTCAATGACCTTGTGCGATTTACGCATGACATTTGCTGTAGAGTCTATGATTGATGTTTGGTTATTAATTAGCTCCAGCAGATATTCGTCGTTATCCTTCAAATTTTCTATGGTTTGAGCCATATTTTCGGCGTACCTTGACTCCAGTACTCCAAATAATGAATTTTACAGATTTCCTATTACATTCAGAGGAGCTCTCTTAACTTTTGGATTGTTTTGATGTTGTAATAATTCATTGTTAATTTTTATTGTTGCAAATAGATCCAAAAAATGCGAGACCGTCAGGGTGCAAGTATTATTGTCCTTCATTGTGTTGCATATTCTTCCTAAGTTTGTTGCACCATTGGTCATGTTATAGAAAATAACCAGGTTCCACTCATTGGGCACTAGATAGGTGGGACCCATTCCTTCGAAATATATTCCTGGTTGCGATTGAAAAGGACTTATTTCTACATATGGTGTGCTCAAGACTGGCATTATCAAGCAGCTTAGAAATAGTATACTTGAAAGTAAGCTTATATAGCGGCGTTTTTTAGGAATAGACGGGCCCTGATCTTGATCTCTGGAAGTTGATTTTTCTTCGTTAATTGTGTCATTGGTTTGATTGTGATTTGTCTTATGTTTGGTATCTCGTTTCTTCCTGGATGTGTCGGTAGTTCCCACACTTCCCTTTCGCGACTTCATTTCGTCTTCGGCTGAAACACTCACTGATTCTTGATCTTGAATGATTGGCAATGGGGCAAGTTTATGTACTGGTCTCCTCAGTGTTAAATGAAATATTCTTGTCTTTTAAAATAAAATTATATTTCATTACTACTAAATTTAATCACTAATTACAATGGTTAATTGACCTTGCTGTCGCTACTCGACTGACTGACTGTTTGCGACTGATGTCTTTTGAGTAGGTACCTAATTTTAGTTAACCGTTATACTAATACTTATCAGCTGTGATATTAATACATAATGAACTGTTATATTTAGATCTGTGATATTTACTATAGTTTCGGTACACGTACTTACATATATACATATACCTATTACATCTCCTTTCTCTTAAGATAAAATTTAATCATTATGGTATTAACTTTGGGTTCAATACTTGCTTATATGCATTTTATATTTCGAATAATCGTTATTAGGTTCTTTATGTTAAATGCTTATTTACACATTTTTTTTTTTTTTCATTTTTAGGAAATTCAATTCTTGTTAGAAATTAGTCCTATCATTACAAAATTCTATTCTACAATACAACGATAATTCAAAAACAAAAACAGTATTTAGACTATAATAGTTAATACAAATTCTTTTCATAGTCCTGCTTTATAGTTATATAACTTGGCTCAATTTAAGTATTTCAAGTGAATTATTATTATTAATATAGGATAAATCAGTTCATTTACTTGATAAAAAACTTACATACGTATATGTGCATGTTTCAAATGGATCGGTAGCCCGAAGAGTAGTTTTATATGTTATAGTCACTAGGCGAAAATCGTTTCGGCTCTTTTACTCGACGGCCATATCTGTCCTTGTACTTTGAATATTTTCTTGGTCAGTACTATTACACTGGGTATACAAACTTTCGTTTATGTTATCATGTCTCACTTCTCGATTACAATTTTGAATGTCTATTATGTGTGCCCGATTTCTTCTGTAAATATGCCCTTGACTATCATCAATTAAATATGATCTGGGCTCTGTACACTTATCAGAAATAATTCCTGGAATTCAGTGTGTATCTGGCGTCTTTTTATACCCTAGATAAAATCTATAGGGGTATGCCACTGGGGTATACTAAGTTTGTCATTCCGTTTGCAACATCTCGAAATAATCATGGTAGAGCAAAATGAATTGGACACCCACCCATAATATTAAAAGTTATTTTGATTGCATGTCCGTCCGTCCGTCTGTCTGTCTGTGCGCACGATAACTCGAGAACGCGTATACTTAGAGAGCTGAAATTTTGTACACTGACTTTAAAAAAAGAAAGTAAAATTAAGTTCGAAAATGAGACAAATCGGGCAACTTCTTCGTGGGGTTGCCATACAAAACTTTCATTTTTCACTATATATTTGGACACTGCTTGAGAACGCGTCGACGTAGAGAGCTGAAATTTCGCACATGATGTTTTTACTATATTAGCAAATAAAATGTCAAAAATGGACTAAATCGGGCAACTCCTTCTTGGTGTTGCCATATAAAAATTTAAGTTTTTTACGTATACTTTGAAAACGATCAGTCCAAGACATTTTTATTGTACTAAAAACTTCTGCAGAATACGAAATCCTATAAAATTGGTTATGGTCATTTTTTCTGTGCGACAAACTGTTCTAGAAATATATGCGAAAAACAACTTCAAAATCAAACTTGAATAGATCGGTGACCATACGAAATTTAATACTGGCATTCATCTAGGGTATCATAAGAATTGGTCTTAGACCAATTCTAGCTTTTTTACTTGTTAAAATACAATTTTTCTCCCTTATTCAATGGCTTTAAAGTTTTTGTACCCCGATTATATTATTTTATCATTTTATTCTTAGACATATTTAAACGTTTATTATAAATTTTTTGTGTTGACTAATTGAGGTCTAATATTACTTTTTAGTATTGGTAATTTTGTTCTTAGATTTCTGGACATTAACAGCTATGCTCGGGAATCGAGATTGCCTTTGGATGTGTTGCGGTATTTCAACAAAGCGATATAAGGATCCGACTTAGTTTCTTTACATTTAGCGAGTAGGTTTTTAATAGTCTGTACAGATCGTTCTGCCATCCCGTTTGATCTGGGAAAATATGGACTCGACTTGTTCACTATGTTCAATATTCCAGGTTTCGCAAATGTGTTTGAAATCGTCTGAATTAAAGGGAGGGACCGTTGTCTGAAATCATTTTTTCAGGAATACGATATAGATCTAAGATGTGTTATAACTTTTGTACTTGCATGGCTAACATTGAGAGATGATATCTCTATGTATTTAGAGTAGTAGTCAACAACTATCAAAAATCTTTGCCTATCAAAGTCAAAAACGTCTATACCTACTTTATTCCAAGGTATGTCCTCAACATCGTGTGGTATGGTCGGCTCTTTTCGATTATTTTGTCTGTGTCGAAGGCATGTTTCGCATTGACTAACAACATTATAATTATCGTGATTAATATTTGGCCATTATATCTTTCCCCTAGGCATACTTTGACACCTTTCAATCCCCATATGACCTTCATGTATAACTTTTAAGATCTCAGAACGTAATTTACTAGGTATTATCAAACTATTTCCTTTGAAAACAAGATCATCAGCGCAATGAATTTCATCACGGAAATTAAAGTATTTCAGATTTCATGATATGCAGGATATTTTTAGGAATTTTTAGAATTTATACCAATAAAATTGATTCTTTATGTCTTTTTTGTATGTATTTTTAGGAAGTACATTATTGGACGGGATATTCATCGGAATCGTGGTACTTCGTGGGAAACTACATTATGTGTACTGAACATCCTCCCGCCTCAAAAAAATAAAGAGGCAACTAATGTATATATGTATATGATTGTTATATATGTTTATTTTTTTTAATAAAAGTGTTTTGTGTTGACTTACCGTGTCTTGTTTGAAGAAGTGAAATATACCTTTCTTTATAGCCACTTTGATGATGACTTTCTTTCCCTCTTTATGCTGTCCCACGTTACGTTGCAATTTTCCAATAATTTGATGATGATCGGAGTAGCCATAACTTTCCCAGCTAAGTCGACTGGGATCCCTGGAGTTGGACTTAATAGAATAGAATAGAATTTATTAATGCAAAGACGTACACAAGATATTACAATCTTTTTTAGTACATTGTTATGTGGTAAATGAACTAAGAAACTAAAACACAAAAGCAAATTAAAAAAATTAACTTATAAAAGAATAATAAAATACTAAAAACAAAAATAAAAGAGATACTAATAAATAAACAATAAAAAAAAATAAAAATAAAAAATATAATAGTTCTCCGTTGATTGGTGAGAGACTTTTAGACTGCGGCGGAGATTCTAGTATGCCATTTTGTTAAGTAGAATTGCTTCCTTTTGTTGACGATGTGATGTCAGCCAATGGTTTGGGCCTCGTTGTTGGCTCTATACCAGTTGAGTTTTGCATTCCAAAGGAGTCATTTAATTATGGCATGTCTAATGGTGTTGCAGTAGTTTTTGTAGGATGTGGTGGCAATGCTGCAGGAGCTTGTTTGTAGTGTGTTGGAGTCTTTATTTCTGAATAACGTGAGTTGGACATACTCTGTGGCGTTGGAAGCCGTGGTCGAGTTGGAATCCGTGCTTCTATATTCTTGTTGCTATGCCTTGCTTTGGACTTCAGGTTCTTTTGTGTGTCGCGAGTTGCCACAGGCAGCCGTGGTTGAGTGTGAACTCGAACTTCTGGGCGATGTTCTCTAGGCCTCGACCCGAATTTAAACTTATCGTTCGGCTTGGGCCCTCTTTGTAGCCTTTTCACTTCGGGTGAGAATGGCCTGACCAGCCTTTTTATTGGCAAGTCTTCGTTTGGTGGGGGCCTTACAACTACAGACCGAAGTCTACGTGCCTTCATTGGTGTCGGTGGCAGTGGGCTCACTGGCTTGATTCGTTTGGGTTTTGCCAGTAGTTCTGGAGATGTCAGTCGCAGGCCAATGTCCACAGAGTCCAATGATTCAGAATTACAGATTTCCAGAAGTTCCTCCATGGTGGAAAAATAAAAGTAAACTCAAAAATAAAAAAGGGAAAACGAAAAAATAAAACCACACTTGATCTCTACTTGACAATTTTCAAAACTAGAATGAATTATGGCGGATTTTGAATTTGTTTATATTCAAATATAACGACAAGTTTTGATATTTAGTAATGCCAAGAGAAGTGCTATTGGCGGGGATTTTTTGAAATAATTTTGAGGGGAGGGATTTTAACATTATTGAGAGGAGAGATTTTAAAATATTTTTGAGATGTGTACGTTAAAGCACATTTTGATGTTTGTTTTCTTTAATTTGAATGAGAGAACCTGTTTTTTTTTTTTATTCTTCCATTTGTGTTTTTTATGCTAAGTTTGGAGATATTTTGCTTCAGTTTGTGCCGCTGGGGAATTAGTACTTTCTTGCATAAATGGTACAAA
The DNA here is from genome assembly GCA_963924295.1 of Dioctria rufipes. NCBI lineage: Eukaryota > Metazoa > Arthropoda > Insecta > Diptera > Asilidae > Dioctria > Dioctria rufipes. Next base: position 104,342,439 of record OZ002741.1, on the reverse strand, counting down.
GTGAGAAGGTTTTGGGCTATAGTTGTGCCATCTGGTACTGAGATTCTGAGTTTTTCTACGATCGAATTCTGTTCTTGAAGCATTTCTCCAGTTTTTTCTCTGGTACTCTTGGTCTTTGAGAGCATTATGAATTTTGATGGATTCATATTTTTTGGGGGGTAGGCGTTGTCCTGCTAGTGTGTGTAGTCTATCTTTTGGTGATGATGTTGGCGTATTGGTGCATTTACAAACTCTTTCTAATTTGTTGTTTGACTTAACTTTTGTTGTGGTGTAGGTGGATAGCACAGACGTAGTCGTGCATTCTGACCAGAATCCACCCAATTCTGTATATTGGGCTGTTGGAGAGCTACCAGATCCGCTCTTTACACCATTTTTAATAATGGCGGCGTAGACTTCTGCTCCAAGAAGAATATCGATTTCTCCTGGAATTGAGAAGGTAGGATCTGCTAGCGGGAGGTTGTGAATGTGTCTCCAGTTTGATACTTCAATTGCATTGGTTGGCAACACATCTGTATTTTACTGATCACGAGCATGTTGCTTGCTACTTTAGAATTCGTGTGTAAAGAATTAATTGTGACTGTAGCTTGTTGTACAGCTGTATTGGTGGGAGTTGTGCGAAGTCCAATTAATTCTTGGGTGGTTGGAGATCCTTTAAGCCGTAGTAGCTTATAGGCCTTGTCTGTCATGATCCACACTTGTGGTGCAGTGACGTTAATCAGAGCTGTAGAGAGAAGAGCTCTTTTCATGTTTGCGGTTAGAAAACTTTGAACTTGTTGTTCAATATTTCCTTAGGTGGGTCTGCTTTGTTCAGTTTCCATATTGGAATTGTGGAAGAATTGATGAGGTGATTCTTTCACCGAATAGTTTTGCTCATAGTGGAGCAATGTGTTATGATTTTTTTGCTAGTGCAATTTGAGGTTAGGTGGTTGGGGGATAAGCAATTTTTGCATAAATGCTTATTTGTGATAACTTCATATCGTTGTCGAGAGTTCATATTTCTAAATGTTGGAGAGTGAAATACGATATGGTCACCCTTGCAACGGCTGCAACAGGACCTTTTTGTTGTAGGTGGGTGATTTGGTGTTGAACTCTTAGTCTTGTTGAAGAGTCCATATGTTGGTTTGGTTGAGAATGGTTTTCTCTGTGTCATATTGGATGACGTGATTTTGCTTCCAACAATTTCTAGAGTTTGGAGGCGAGACTCTAGAAATTTGGTTAAAGTGTTTAGTTCAGGTAGGTCTATGCTACTCTGTAAACTTTGCTCCCATAATTGATGTGTGTCTGGGTGTAATTTTTGCAATGTCAAATATATGATCAGTGGATCCCAATTCTTTGTTTCCACTTCTAGGTTTTGTAAAGCTAATAACGCTTCGGTTATGTTGTCTAGCAATCTTTTAATATTATCGGCGGTGTCATGGTGTATGGGGTGGGAGAGACATTAATTTCTTTAATTGTACGTTGACTAATATTCGCTTATTTGAATAGCGTTCTTTTAGGAGCTGCTAAGCTGATAGGTAGTTTGCATCGCATACTTCGTAATGCCTGACCAATTTTTCAGCCTCTCTTATAAGATTTGTCTTTAGAAAGTACAATTTTTCAACGTCTCTCAAATTATTGTTGTTATGTATGACCGAATTGAATAAATCGTGGAATGGAATCTACGTAGAGTATTCTCCATTAAAGGTGGGAAGTTTAATTCTGGGAGTCCTTCATTATTACATGAATTTGTGCTAGCATGTGATGTCTGAGGAGGATTGTTGGCAGGCGTTAGTGTTAGTCTGTCTATATCCTCTTCCATGCTTGCTGCTTTTTCAATATAATGCTCCTGCACATCACTTAATTTCTCTAATCGGCGATATTCCTTTGTCGCTCTGTTTTGAATTACCCTATGCAGCGTTTGAAATTCTTTCCAATATTCGGTAAATGTTTGTAAACGTTTTTCTGTCGATTTGACAGTCTTTTTTCTGCCTTTTAAATAGGTCTTCCATTAAATGTTTGATCTCATTTTGGGACTCAACCAACTGTAATATTGAGCTAATGGTCTCGTCCCCGGCGTCAGATATACTGGATTCGTCATCTCCCGGCATTTTATAGAGAGGCTTATTTCTTCTCAAGCTACATGTTTTTTCTTGATTCTATATTTGAATAGCTGAGTTATCTGGCTCGAAAGACCAATGTGAGATCTATGCTCAAGCTAAGGGGGGTGCCGGTTGTAAAGATAGCTCTACTTGTTTGAATTCAAATATAAAATTCTTTAATTTCATATATTGCTTAGTACTATTATCACAAAAATTCAATTTAACACAATTAATCTAACTTACTACTATATTTCAACGAATTCAATGCGTATACTAAAATAACTCAATAAAAAATTCAAAAAAATCAAAAAAATAAATGCTGACAAAGAGTTCTGTTACCCTTATTTCTGAAAAAAAAAAGAAAATCAACGATTAATAAAATATAAGTTTTATGCTACACGTGTAAGCACGGTAGCAGTAATGGAAATAACTAATTGGGCAGAAGTGAATTTCTACAGCAAGAGTATATTCCTACTTAGGTGATGGATGAAATAAAGCGGAAGTCGATTTCTGCAGCAGGAGTAGATTCCTGTTTAGACGTTGGATAAAATTAAAGCAGAAGTAGATTCCTACTCAGGTGGGAGATAAAAAAATAAGCAGAAGTAGATTTCTGCAGTACGAGTAAATTCCTACTTAAGTGTAGGATGGAATTAATGCAGAAGTAAATTTATGCAGTAGGAGTAAATTCCTACTTAGGTGTGGGAAGGAATTAATGCAGAAGTGAATTTCTGCAGTAGGAGTAAATTCCTACTCTGGTGTGGGATAGAAATTATTGTAGAAGAACATTTCTGCAGTAGGTTTAAATTCCTACTTGGATGGAAGCAAAATTTGATTTGGATAATTAGGAAAAAATCAGATTAAATTCTGAATTGGGAATGGGTGATTCTGCTGCAGCTCTTCGCCTTTTTATAGCCGCCGCGGACCGCTACCTTTCGGTTTCATGATGGGTTGCTTTGGCAACGCTCGTTCTCAAGGTTTGTTAAACTTTGACGACGGCGTCCCGCAGTGACGTCATATAGGGACCATTAACGTTGCACAGAACTCTGACTGCGGCGAAGGCGATAACATCTGGTGTGATGTGTTGACATTTTGACATGTCAATGTAATCATATAGCAATAGGTAGGAAAATGGTAAGTTTGTAATATTTAAGTATTTTATTTATTAGTTATTTATGAGAGCTTTTGTTTATTTTCAGATTTCATGATATGCAGAATATTTGTAGGATACATTTGGGATGAAGGTCTTAATCGTCAAATAAGTATATTGAAATTTTTACCAATAAAATTGATTCTTTGTGTCTTTTTTGTATGTATTTTTAGGAAGTACATTATTTGACGGGATATTCATCGGAATCGTGGTACTTCGTAGGAAACTACATTATGTGGACTGAACAGGGACAATAGCTTTGGTTTCGATGTAGCACAGCGAAGGCAGTTTTGCACAATGAATTAATGGGCCAGAATCGTTGACGGGTTATTGACAGCAACGTTTGACCACAAACATGAAGATTTGTAATGTGGAGATGAGTGATTAGTAATCTAGTAATGTTATGATACGGAAACAGCATTGGATGTTTGGTATCATATGTTAAGTTCGGTGCCTCCAGCCTTCCTCCTACACGAATGATTCCCTTTTCATGAATAAATGGACTGAGGCTGCTCAGAGAACTATTGTTGTTGACATGATTGTTCCGTCGTAATTGAGTCAAGTCTTCACTGAATCCCTGAGACTGTTTCCTTGATGATGACTGTCAGCGTGTCATCTACCTATGCCACAGTTAGATCGATTTTCATTTGTATACTTGTATGCTGACGAACATTTGTAATAAATCTCAGCACATACGCATCGACTTTTTGTAATCGTTTGAATGAGTTATGATGGTCGATTGTATGAACGAAATGTGTTGGTTCTTCGGTAGCTGATAGGATGGTTTTTCTCCAATTCAATATCAGATATTGTGTTTTTTAGGGCCATACGCTTTCGGAGCCATGTAGAAATATTGGTTCGTAGAATCATAAGTTGCAATTTGATAACCTCTCAGGTGAGATTCCCCGAGAGACAAGATCGGCAGGGTTCTCCTTTGTTGGGACGTGCCTCCATTGATTAATGGCTGTTAACTCTTGAATAGCTGCCACACGATTTGCAACAAATGTATTATATGATGAAGATTCGGAATTCAGCCATGCAAGGACAGTCTCAGAATCTGCGCAAAAGAAGGATGGTCGATCATGCCAATTTAAATAGGTCCCAATCCGTTGTACTAGCTGAGCAGCGAGTTTTGCAGCACATAGTTCCAGACGAGGTAAAGTTGTAGTTTTGTTATGAGCCACATTTGATTTAGCACATAATAATTGTGCTGCTATTGTTCCATCCTGTCTCATAGCTCGTACATATACCGCAGCTCCATATGCCTTTCCGAAGCGTACGAAAAGGCATGTAATTGTGTTGATTGTAGTGCTTTTTCAGCAAATACGTGCCTTGGTATCTTAATATCATTTAGAACCTTCAATCCTTCTTGAAATTTTAGCCATGCAGAATGAAGTTTGGCTGGCGAAGTTTTATTCTCCATAGTCTTTGAAGGAAGATTTTTGTGGTTACTATAACGGGACTCATTACTCCGAGTGGATCGAATAAATATGCTGTGTTTGATAGGACTGTTCTTTTAGTCACCTTGTTTCCTTCTGGCCATACAGTTTTGATACGAAATTCATCTACTTTTGGTAACCACATTAATCCTAGGGTTTTATTTGTCCCTCTTCTTCGTCATACAACTCTAGTTGAAGACCGACGTCGTCTCTGTGGACGGTTTGGAGTAGTTTGCTGTGGTTGGCACACCATTTTCGTAGATTGAAACCGGCTGATTTTAGAAGCTTTTTCAGTTGCTCTTGCATTTCGATAGCTTCCATTAAGCTATTGGATCCCGACATTACGTCATCTACGTAGAAGTCTAGTTTAAGTATCATTGACCCAAGTAGAAATTGGTCAGTTCCTTGCACTGATAGCACTTGCAGGCATTTAATCGTCAAGTATGGTGCTCAAGTAGTTCCGTAAGTAACAGTCTTAAGTTGATACGATTTAATTGCTTCATTCGGGTTGTCTCTCCATAGAATCATTTGGTATCTTCTGTCATTCTCGTAAATTAAAACCTGACGGTACATTTTCTCTATGTCCGCCGTAAAGACGAATCGTGGCTTTCGAAACCTCAGTAGTATGGAAAAAAAGATCATCTTAGAGCCTCTGGCCAGTACATAATAGCTAATACAGGGCAATGTTAGATGAGCTTTTAGTTGAACCATCAAACATTACTCTGAGCTTAGTTGTAGTGCTGTCGGGTTTTATCACACAGTGATGTGGAAGATAATAATAAGGCTTGGTAACGTTGTCTGGGTGGACCTCTTCCATATGTCCAAGTTGTAAGTATTCCTTCATAAATACCACGTATTGCTCCTTAATTTGTGGATTTTTACTGAGTTCTCGATCCAGAGAAAGAAATACTCGTAGCTGTAAGGCGATGTCCTTGGATTCACCTAATTTACTTGGATTGTGTAAAAAAGTTAGTTTTACCACAAAGCGGCCTGACGAGTCTCGTTGTGTAGTCTAATTAAAATGAGATTCGCATTTAACTTCAGCGGCAGTGAAGGATGTGGTTCAATTTCTTCCAGCTTCTAATATCTTTCAATTTTATCATCAAGGGTGAGGTCCCCTTCATTGCAGATACCACATGTTGGTTGAGGTTGTTTGGTGCCTTGTATCTTCCCAGCGTAAACCCAACCAAAAACGGTTTTATTTTCCCAGTAGACAGTAGCTCATATAAAAACTCAGTTCCGATCAAAAGATCAATTTGACTGGGGCGACTGAAAATGGGATCGGCTGGCTCGATGTTTTCCGGAATAGGCCAGGAATCTGTATTCAATGAGTATATTGGTTGATATGAAGTTATTTTTGGTAAAATAAAAGCTTCTACTCTGGCTGAGAACTCGGTCAATCTTGAATGCAATAATAAATTGACTCGCTAGTTAGACTGCTGCTTGCCTTCACCGATGCCTTGGATGCTCGTAAAATCTGATGTTCTTTTTAAACCCAATTTTATGATTAATCGTTCCATTATAAAATTTAATTGTGAACCAGAGTCTAAAATTGCCTTGCATTCTACTTTATTGCCTTCTTTATTTCTCAAATTGACGGTGCTTAGCAGAACATAGCCCTTTTGATTCTGAGCTGTTTGTGCTGCTAGGGATGTTGAATTAATACCCGCTGCGCTATTATTGGTTGATATAGACATGTTCGAAATGCACTTCTCAGCGATTGCTTGTCGTGGTTGTAGTTGTAGTTGATCCTTTGATGACATTACCCTTCGAGGAGTGTGAGATGAGTGATTGATTCCAATGATTGCTCGTACAACGTGTGTGTATTTTTGTCCAACTTTTTTATGAGTATGTGAATAAGCAATGGATCTCATGATTCAATGGAGATCCCGAGATTTTTTAAGGCAAGAATGCATTTATTTGTGTTGTCATGCAGTGCCTTGTTATTAATGCTGTCACCAATAGTCGTTTATTGCTATATGGATTCTTTAGTATGTTCCATGCCGTTTCATAATTTCCATCTGATATCGATAAATGGTGTATTAAGGTTTTTGCTTCACTAGTTAAATTGGAAATCAGATAAAACATCTTGTTTGCGTTACTGATGGGTTGATTATGAATCAGTTGTCATCAAAATTGGGAAGAGCTATCTTAGGTAATTTTATTGCTGTACCAAGATCAGATGTATTCTGGGATTGGGCTATTGCAGAGTCCTGCAAAACTGTGGTTGTTGTTGCAGCGATAAGATGGTATCTTGAACCCGGTCATCCACTTCAAGATAGAATTTTTCACGTGAAGAGCATTCCCTTATAAACTGGTTATTTTGAGTGATATCTGTCCAATTAGTTTGAAGCAATTTAAATTTATGTTCATAGTAAGGCCTTGGATGTGTTTGATGTGCCGTGGCTTCACGAATGTAGTGAATCAATGTGTTCATTGTTCTTTACTTCTTAACTAATTTTACATCTTCTTCTTCGTTTGTAATGGTGAGATTGAAGATAGTGTTATCTCGGTCATCTTCTGATGGTTTTGATGTGCTTGGAGCTGCAAATTTCAAATTAGTCTCCTTCAATTTTTCCTTAAGATCATTGTACACTCCTTGAATTTTCTTGTAATAGTTATTTTTAAAGCATAAATGATCACTATTTCTCTGTTTAAACTTGTTTAATTTCTCGTTATTGTTCGTGAATGCGGTCCATAGTGATTCTAATTGATCTGATACCTTATTCAGGTATTCTAGGTTCCCGCGAATCACACGCTGCCGGGTCTCAAAGTTGAAAGACTGTAATAAATCTTTTTTTTTCTTTCTATCTCGGATTGGTGAGACGCTAATGCCTCCATGGTGCGGACCTTATCGTCTTTAGGATTTTATATGATGTATGTATTATACTGATCTCGTGGGGTCACCAAGATATTTTTTACAACGACAAAAATTTAGTTGCCGCCTTGTTATGTACTGCAGCAGGTTCGTATGTATACCTGGCAGATAAACCAGAAGCTCAGGCTCGGATACATGTGCTTGTAGTAATGGTGCAACGGTAGAAAACATATGCACAACTATAGAAGTAGAAAAACTTCACTTAGCAGACTCAATTCGGGTATCAAAATAAACGCTCACTTTTACTATTAAAATGATACTTATTTATTTGTTGTCATTATTCTATTTATATACACCAATTCACAGTGCCATTGCCTTAATGGATTGAAAAAATGATTACATTAACAAAAACACAAAATTATAATTATGAAGGCAATGACACTGTGCCTTCATAGATTGAAAATGATTACGTTAACATCACATTTCTTAAAATGCAATTCAGTTTCCGTTGGCATTAAGTATACCTTTACAATTAAATGAATGAAGAATTGACCTATATTAATTCGCTATGCAACTGAAATTTTTATTGAGCAATGAACTTGAATACTATGAACTTTTGTTTACCTAGAGTTCACTAGGGTTCAACATCCTCCCCAGCGTTGAATGATTGGTTCAACTATGATGCTGGTTGAGTCCGAAGCTTGAATTGATTTAATGGTGTTGACCTGGGTGTGGGTACCATCGGTGGGCTTGATGTTTCCATGTAAGGTATCCTAGAGTGGTAATGATAAGTAACAAACTAGTGTATCCTATGATGAATTGATGAGCATCATGGGTGTGTAAAGGCAGATGTTCTTCCTTTTTCAATTGCAGTATTCGTTTTTGAATCTTTTGAATGTCCGTAACTATGTCCTTATGGGACGGTGCTTGATAGAGGATTTTAGCAATTTTGGGCGAATGCAGTAGTTCGGTAAAGTTTCTTGATGCTGCAAAAGATGTCATCATATAATATTTATATGTAAAAAAAACTTGTAGCTCTAAAGCTTTTAAACTAAGGATTACTATTAATAGGAGTTATATGCACATAATTTTATTATGGCTAAAAATTGTTTAATATTTATTTATTTGTTATTATTATTATTATTTTTTTTTTTTTTATTTTCTTTTTTTTACAGTAGATACATCGAAATAGAAATTATTTTTTATACTAATGATTGTACTATTTTATTATTACTGAGGGTGTTACTAATCATAGGTAGGAATAGAAATTAATTTACATAATATATTCCCTTATAATATCCATTACGGTTATTTATTTATTATGTATAAAAGAAAATGTTGCTACCATATACTCACATATATTATTATGGAGTTTACTTTTCTTTTCCTTTTTTTCTTTATTTATTATATTTAATTCTAATATAATTATTTTTCTTTATATCATATACATTTTTTTTCATAATTGAAAGTTATTTGGCGCGGCAACCCAAAAAAAAAATATTATTGTTTATTTTCATTAATTTTTTTCCTCTTTATTTTACATTATTTTAGAAATGTAAGATTTTTTATTTTTTCGTCAAAATTTTTGTTTGCACATTGTGCTCCCCCCCCCCCCCTTTTTTGGATTGAATGAGTTATTAGAGCGGTAAAAATCAAGGAAGGGAAGGGTTTACTGTTGTCCGTTTTTTTTTCTCGTTATATTTTGTATATGTCAAACCTTTCGATTGGAAGCATGAGTCCATGGATGTATGTTACTATATCTTTATAGTGTATACATTCGATATGTTATATTAATTGGAGAAATTCTCCGCCGTCTTTCTGATGAGAGCAGGAGTTATTTTAAATCCTTGTGCCCTCGGTGTAAGCGTGGTGGATTATTGGCTTTCGTTTGTATTTAATATACAGATAGCCACCGAGATGATTAAATCGATTGTAAAATATGACATTATGTACTCAAGAGCGTGTCAGCAGTCGACCCTATCTATATCCAATATGGACTGTGGACAAATAGGTCCTCAACTGACACATCCCGCTGCAAAACCCACTTCGGGACAAGTGTGGTTGGCCGCACAGCATGTTGCCGCTAGAGGTCAGTCGGCTTGGGGTGGTTCTTGCCACCCACATCTGAGCAGACCTCGGACAGACAGACGTACAAAAAAATCACTTAAGTTGCAGGTGGATCAGCTTCGCTGGTGCAACCTGAAAACCTGTACAGAGAAAAATATAGCCAGAAATTTTAGCTATGCTGGAAGTAGAAAAGGAAAAGAAAATCCAAGATGGAAATCCGAGCAACGCAGCACAAGTTACATTGCACCTGCAGAAAATCCAACGCAGAAAGAGAAATGTTGAGAGAGAGAAAGAAAGCGTGGACGTGGACTCCCGGTGGTAGTGGAGTCCAGACTGGACGTAGTTTGGGCCCTTCATCCCCATGGGCTACACCGCTACCATCACGCCCCGGAATGAATAATTTAGACTGACATCAGGGCCAAACTTACCAGCAAGATAACGATATTCGTGAACAAGAGAGATGTCTGATAACAAAATGCAATTTATGCTAAATTGCATTTTGTTACAACATGCAAATGCATTTTTAAATGCACTTGAAGTTTTGGATGAAATTTTTAAATGGAGTTAGTTTTGATTTTCAGGGTCTTGGGCACCTGAGTTACAACACCAGCTAAATGACATTGAAGACACTGAAAGAAAAGAAAATGTAGAGCTGTCCAAATGCTCGGTCATATATATGAAATTTTGTAGGGCCCTGTATTAGCATTGCTTAATGAAGGCAATATTATAGCGTGATGAAGCTTTAAGATTGTGATTTGTCTTCCTCATCTCTCCTGGAGCCCTCTCATGATGCGGTTTCACTACGTTCGCTTTTCCACTAATTTTCAGGTCATATGGTGACGCTGATAACAAGTTGCTCCCAGTGTCATTAAGTTGATGAGGCATGACAAGGAAAGCAGCATATTTGCGCCTTCATCACAGGTAAAGGTAAGTGGTGTAAGGCTCCCTTCTGGACCGGATGCAGCGTTTTTTTGTGAAGGCAAGAGTTTTTTTTTTGTATGTGGACTGTGACAGCGATAGGTATTTTTGTATAGCCACCCCACAACTCTGGCACAATAGCAAAGGTGCTAGCATGCCGCCCTGTGTCAAAGCTCTTCATGGAGTGAGCTGTCAGCTCAGGCTGACAAAATGGACATCACGTCCAAAATTACTCATTCATATGCTTCCATAACAACATTTAGTTTTTGCGGTAGCACTACCTAACCTCAGGAGGCCTTTACGTAATTTACGTACACTAAATATAAGTATTTGTTCAAGAAAGAATTTATCTGGATTCTCCGGTATATAGCAAAAGCTAAAAAATGTTTTTAATTTGTTATTTCATCACACAACCTATTATATTTTTGGTGACAAGTTTCAAGTCTTGGTTTTGACTCATCAACAGGTCCCAAATAGCGAAATTGAGTGACTTGAAAACAAATGAAAAAATAGAATAAGGAAAAGTGTGCTGAAAAAAGAAAAAAGAATATAAAGGATATAATATAAAGGAATAAATAAATATTCTCAAAAATATTTGCATGCATGTAACTAAAGAATTAAATAAATATGTAAGAAAATCTGTATATCTATATATATGTTATCTAAACAAATAGGCAACACTACTAACTAATTAAGTAATTAACATGCGTTCAACTTATGTAAATTTCATCCCAATATTTAAATTTCGATATCCTTGTTTGTATAGCGAAGGAACTCTTTTGTTCTCCGCTAGAGTACAAGTTCTTAGACTTGGACTCTTGTCGTAGTTTAGATATGGAACTGGTTCATGGACCAGTACCTTGAGGAATTGTGCAATGGTTCTTGGACCGTTACACTTGTTGAACTGCAGATTACACTGACTATAATTAGCGTGGTGTATGAAATAGAGACGACGTATAGTAAAACCGCAGGTTTCAATTAAATACCAAAACTTAATGAATGCTTTATTTTCCATTATCGGCTTTTTATTTGATCAATTTGCTGATTATTACAAATAAGCGATTGATTGTACATTTTCAGTCGAGCCGGAAAGAATTTCAGACGAAATTAATACTGCTAAAATTATATTTGTGTGAAAAATGGTGATATTTCCAAAGCGAGTGAATTGAATTTATTTACGATTAATGGAATATTTTTCATAATTGCTGAATATACAAAATTATTGTGAAACTTCGAATTGAAGAAATGCAAGAATGCAAGAAATTGAACAAATTATATTAGGACTAAGTTATATGGAAATTATTGCATGGAATAAATGTGTTGTTGTATGTTATGCTGCCTGAACATCTTCCCCGCGTTGAACAGCTTGTTCAAACTTCCTCATCACGGATGCTAATTGTGAAAGGCTCTCCAGAACTCCTTGTGGGTATAGCTTTGCTCAGTCCCAGACTTGCTGCATTTTTGTTTTGCCCACCTGTATATCAAGCAGGCTGCAATAAGTAGTCCAATGACAAGTGCTGAGTAGCCCAAGGTGAAATGATGAACCTCGACTGGCTTAATTTCGTTTGGTAACGTTGGTTTCTTTGTAGTTCGGCAACACCTTCGCTTAATTTTTTGAGCTCATCCGAGTCAGCTTGATAGCGTATAGGGCTGTGCTGCATTTCTTTCAGGCGCTTTGAAGAAATAAGATCCCCCAGATTCTCCGTTGGCAGAAGTGATGTTCGCATCATGCTCGGGTAGACATTGTGGGCTTGAATTGTAATGAGTACTTGCTTTATTGCGCAATTGCTCTGGATTTTCAGAATTCTAGATCCTTCAAGCATCTGCCTTGATACAGTTTTTTGGCATACCACATTTATGGACGTTTTTTCTTTTCATGAGTAAATCCATCGGTTGGGATTAAATCATTGTATCCACTTGGGACTGTTTTCAGTCTCCATTACCTGACAGTTCGGTGAAGGTGTTCCCTAATTTATGAAACTCATTTCACAGGCGCTGTTGTTGGCTCCCCTTCTGTATATAGGGTGTTTCTGTTTACACGTGTAAGAAGCCTTTTCCATGGTTTCACATGTGGCTAATTCTTGTTCGCTAAGCGGGTAGTATTGGTCCCGATGCAGGTTAATTACTAAGAAATCAGCCGAAGGTTTGATAGCCATGAAGGTGTTATTGATTGCCACTGGAACAGGAATAATGCTGTTATATAACTAAAATATGCCTGAAAAGAAAATCTGAAAAAGGCAATAAATAAAAATATTTAATTCATAAAATTTCCACATAAGCTAATCATGCCATAAAACATGGTTAGCTTATCTATTTAATCAGTGAATTATGTTAAAAATAATGAAACAAAAGGCAAATCGTACCTTCCGTACGATTTGTCATGAAAATTACAATATGCATGTACATACATATCACAAAAATAGCTTTAACGATAACAAATGCGCGCCGCGAAAATACATTATATGTATACGCGCGCCACAATTTCAGGCGACGGGACGGTGGCTGATGTTTATAAAAACATCTCGTTGCATTTTTTCAAGCCACCGTCCATCGAAAAATATTCTGGACTTGTTTAAACAATGAAAATTTTTCTCAAGATAAAAATGCAAACTATGCATTTTCTACCCTGAACGACGGATCTTGATCGCGATGAAAGTGATCAAGAGTGCAGTCGAATCTTAAAACAGAAGAGGGGTTGATTTTTAGATTTGAACGGGAGCGCCTCGCGAGATAATTCGAACTAAAAAGAAAGAGAAATAATAGTTTTCGGTTGATCGGCTCGGTTATGGTAGGATCGGAGAAAATAAACAAGGTGAAAATGAACACTGAATAAAATAATTTGAAATTACATGTAAAGCAATTGTGAAGTTTAAACAAAAGAAAAGGGAAATAGTTTATAAGTTTTGTGTTGAGTTAGTCAAGTGAAAACCGATACAAAAAGAAATCCGTTTATAGTTAATTGTGAATTTAAAAGTTTTAAATACAAAAAAAAATAAAAGGTTAATATTCTAAAGCGTTGTTTAATTAAGTACATGAACAACGGGCAGTGTACTGGATAAAGTCTCCACAAACAGGTACTTAACAATGCGAAATAGTTCGAATTCTTGATATGCAAACAGCGGCAATTTGATTCTGAATATTACGTATTTGTCGGCGAATCGACTTTCTATAGTCATTAAACTGTAGATCTGAGTCAAAGTTTCGCGATTCCCTGGCAGCCTTTGGGTCGCTGGTAAATGGTCCTTTATCGTAATTAGTTCTTATTTTAACTGTCTCGGAGAAAGTAACTGAGGATTTATCTTGCCGTGATGTGTGTCTATGATCACATCTGGCATGGTAGCTTGTGATGATGTTGTTGATGTTATTGATTATTTGACGTAGCCGAAAATCTACCTCATTGAACTGGTGCTTGATGATTGCTTCGTCCTTCTTCAAAATGTTGACAGTAGAATCAATTAAGGATGTTTGATTTTTTATTAAGCTCAACAAATGATCCTCGTTGTTTCTGATATTGTTAATAGTATTTGATCAAGAAGGAATTTATTTAGAATCTCCGGTATATAGCAAAAGCTAAAGATGTTTTTAATTTGACATTTCATCACACAACCCATTATATTTTTGGTGACAAGTTTCAAGTCTTGGTTTTGACTCATCAACATGTCCTAAACAGCAAAATTGAGGGACTTGAAAAACAAATGAAAAAATAGAAAAAAGAAAAGAAATGAAAAAATGAAAAAAATTTGAGAAAAATAGAAAAAAAAATGCTTAAAACAGAAGTGTAAAAGAACTATGTAAATTCTAATATATAAAAATAAGAGAGAAAGATTGTGTACATAAAGTCAGTATGTAATTGTATTTTTTATTGTGGGTAAAATTTATACTAACATAAGAAATAATTAAATTTAAAGAAGGTGGATGAGGGGGAAAAATTGGGAAGAGGCACGAGAGGAGACAAATATGTGTACATGTATGTCACATAAATTAGTGAGGTTCATTGGATCAATGTATATAGTACATTGCAGCAATAAACCTCGGTCGTATGATCTACGTACGAAATTTACTGCTCTAATGAATATAATGCATTGGGTGAATGAAAAAGTACATTAAATGAGATATTTGACCATTCATAGAATCAATTAGCTTAGTTCATTAAATCTATGAACTTTTCACTGAGCCTAATTTTTAATATATCTATGTTCATTATCACAATGAACACATTCATCGGTTGATAATTGATAAAAAGTTAATTTATCAAACGAGCTTTTTAATTGGATCTACTTACCTTTTTGGTTTAGTGTAATGCTTATGACAGACATGGGGAAAAACTAGTGGGTATAGACTAGATAGACAAGAAGAAGAAGAAGAAGTTTCTCAGTTGTCAAAATCAAATTACTATTTATAAATCTTAATTTCTCTTGTTTTTAGTAAGAAGTAAACATTTAATTAATTTAAATTAAAATTTTTATACAATTTTATCGGCTGTACATTGGTGATTTAGTCTTGCAGTAGTTTTACCATCGACCAACATTCTTGGACTGGATCTCATACATCCATTCATTAAAACATCAACAAGATAATCTACAAGTGCTTCCCTTCACCCCACGCAGAGTGTATCCTGCTGAAATTGATAACTAGAATTCATATATTGAAATTGGATTATTATTCATTCACTCATCCATCATCTCCCAGGAGCCGTGGATTTGTTTTTGTTTTCCTATTTGGAAGTGTATATCGAACAACTCGCAGAGGGTATTAATCTCTTTTATACTATATTTGAAAATTTCTGGCTTTCCAAGAGAATATTTGAATTTTACTGCATTTCTGGTCTTATGAACCTCCTACTATAATTAACTGCTAAAATTAACTTAATAATTAATTGTTAAAATTAACATAACCTATAAGGCAAATAATCTACGGACTTCAACCAATTCCAATCCAGCTTTACATTCTATTCCGAATTTCGGGCAAATCAACAACTACCTTCTTCTAAGAGCGCTTGATTGGTGTATTAACTACCTACTTCGATTAAACAATCATAGCTATATATTATGGCGCCTAAGTGTATGCTCTGTCCTGCCTACCTAAATAAACAGAAAACTGGATTCAAATGCGTTGACTGTCGGAACGACTTCCACGCCACTTGCTGTAAGCTATCCAATGAAATTACATCGAGCATCATGAGCGGTACTGTTGCCATTCGATGTGCCGGCTGTATTAAAAAAACTTCTACTGATGATTGCGTTTCTGATAGCGATGAAAGTGAAACATCTAATATTTTAGCAGCCATCCAGAGCATGTCTAAAGAAATTGATGTCATTAAATCAAGACAAGCAGAATTCAATAACTCAATTAATGTTTTGTTGCATGGATTTGACGAGATTAAAAAACTTATAACCACAGTTGAGGATAACAAGAAGAGAATTAAAACTCTGGAAGCGGAAAAATCGCGTATGAGTAAAGACATGGAAGCCATGGGAGAGCGTATAGAAATATTAGAGGAAGGATCCCTAACTAATTTTATTGAGATTAAAAATATTCCTCTTCGCCCGGACGAACTACCACATGATACTGCCAAAAAACTTCATGATCTCCTAAAGTTATCTTTACAAGACACTGATGTATTGAAGGTTTATCGTAGTAAGAGTAGAGCGAGTAATAAAAATTCTTTTAGTTCATTAATTGTTAAGTACTCTAATCAGTTGATCAGGGATTATGTGTTAATAGCTAGTAAGTTTACCGGAGGTGTGACAGCCGATATGCTTGGATGTAGGGAAAAGAGTATTATTTATTTTAATGAATTCCTATCGAAAGATAAGAAAATTCTTTTACATAAAGCGAAGCAGTTTAAGAAAGAAAATGATTTTAAGTTCGTTTGGGTAAAAAACTCGAAAATTTATTTAAAAAAGGATGACAACTCTTCTCCCTTTGTTATCTTAAACGAAAAAAGTCTCGATCTCGTTAGGAACAGTATTCAAGCTAGTCCCAAATAATAATTTAATTAATGTCACTATATATGTAATATCAAAATGTCAGAGGATTCTTACCGTATTGAGTAATCTTGATTGTGACAAAAACCCGGGACCTGGCGGGATTCCAAATATTCTTTTTAACAGATGCGCACAAAGTCTAGCGGAACCGCTTAGTAGTTTATTCAATCTCTCAATCACTAATAAAATCTACCCAGTATCTCTTAAAAATTGTTTCGTTATGCCAATTTATAAATCTGGTGACCCTAAACTCGTTACTAACTATAGGCCTATTTCTATCTCTAACGCTCTTGCACTAATTTTTGAAAAAGTCATTTACCATCAACTCCTATTCCAAATAAAACCATTTATCTCTGAATTACAGCACGGTTTTTTACCGGGGCGGTCTACGATCACCAACTTATCTTTATTCACAGACAAAATCGCGTCTGCTCTCGATCAAAATACACAAATAGATTCTATCCACACTGACTTTGCTAAAGCTTTTGACAAGATTATTCACAATGGCACTAATGGGATTTCAAACAGACACCATATCTTGGTTCCACTCCTATCTAACTAGCAGAGATATTAGCGTTGTATTTAATGGGCTACAATCCCCCTCATTGAAGCAAATCTCCGGAGGGCCCCAAGGTACAATACTTGGACCATTGATCTTTCTCATATACATCAACGATATGCCTTCTTGTTTTATGTCTGATTGTTTGTTATACGCTGACAATGCCAAGATTTTTAGAAAAATTAATAACGTGACGGATTGTGTCCATCTTCAAAAGGATATACTACGACTAGAAAAATGGTGCCACGAGAACTGTATTCAAATCAACGTAAGCAAATGTAAATGCATTTAATTTCACCGTAAAAAAGACCTCATACTCTTTGACTATACCATTCACTACACTGCTGTATTACGTGTTGATGAGATAAAAGATTTGGGCGTGATTTTCGACCGTAAGCTCCTCTTCATTACTCACATCAATTTTATTACTTCCAGATCATTTCGTTTATTAGGCTTTATCTTTCGCATCTGTAAATCGTTTAGGTCGGCATCCTCTTATATCAGTCTCTATTATTCTTTAGTAAGGAGTACTCTCGAGTATGCTAGTCAGGTCTGGAGTCCATTTTACTCTTCTTTTAGTGCTCAAATTGAGGCTGTCCAGCGTAAATTCACCAGAGTTTTATTATATAAACTACAGAGTAACAATATAGAGTATCATGAAAGATTAGCAAAATACAACTTAATCACTCTAGAAAGTCGCAGAATCTACTTGGATAGTACATTTCTATATAACATTTTAAATGGTCGAGTATATTGTCACGCACTAGTCTCTAGTATTGATTTGAACGTCCCCACGCGCAATTCGAGATTCCAGACCCTCTTCAGACTACCTACTTGCAGAACTAACATTAAGGAGAAATCACCTATCTACAGAATTTCTAAATCGTTCAATACAAGATTTAACAATATAGATATATTTAACACTAGTTCCCTGACATTTAAAAAATTTATTCTCCGCGAGATCGGTTACTAACATCTTTTGTGTTTTGCATTACTCTCTTTTTACTGCTTCGCTTTACTAATTTCCTAACTCCTTAGCATTTGTTGCCTTCCGCTTTCCAACTGTATTTTAGTCTTACTTTCTCTATTTGCTTTTTCTTATTTTCTAGTTTTTTCGTGTTCTTTAGATTTTAGATTAGCTTAATTATTTTTTGTATTTTTTTCTTTTTTATTTCTCTTCCTCTCTCTTTTTTTCACATTATGTATTTAGTTTTATTTCTTTAGTTATTACTCTATTTTTTCATTTACTTCTAAACATAATTATTACTTTATCTTCTTCTTTAAATTTATTAAAATTCGGTACCCTTCTAATTGTAAGGTAGTATGTTATTGGAAATTTCTGTTTACTATCTTTTTAACTAACAAAATAAATAAATAAATAAATATCTAGGTATCAATATCCTCAAAAATTACTGGGTATAGCCTGATTATAGGCACTTGTTACGTTGTACCACGCCATCTTGTTGTTGATAATAATAGCTGTGTTCTTTTGTGTATCTTGTTCTAGAACTCCCATATACTGGAGAGAACAAATTGTTCTGTCGATTGAAGCGAACTGTTTGTAGTGTACTGTTCGCTTCATTTATAAATCTTCTATGAAAATGTATGACGCAGAGTTAATAAATAGAATATTACAATTTTGTTATTTTTAAACAAGCCGTCGACCACTATTTTTTTCGTTTTACACAAAATTGTGAACCACATCCGCCGATACATTTTACACCTCTTATTGAAAAATAACGCAATTTTTTCCTTTTTCGTTCCAATTTTTGAATTTGTCATATATTTACAATTAATTGTTGCCATTTAGCCTGCGTTAAAGATAATATATTTGTCAATTCCATTTCCAAATTTGTTACGCTTAAAGATCTGTGAACTGAATTGAAATGTCAAAGTCTCATTTGTCACATCAATCTCCCTTTTATGTTTGTCATTGGTACTTTGATATCATAAATTTTAAAATTTCAGCAAATCTTATGTATGTATTTCCTTATTTTCTGCAAAACAGGTTTGGACGAATCTTCTAAAGTTAGTGTAAACAAATAGTAAAAATTAAATGTAAATATCAAATTCAAAAAACTTAAGTAAAAGAACCTGGCCAAGACCACGTCTATGAATTTAATATAACTTTAATTCATAGAACTAAAATTTTGACAATACCAATTTCGTAACAATTAAAAATAAGAACTTGTCAATTCTAATTTAGCAGTGTTTTTTTTTTTCTCAAAATGTACCTCTCTTTAGGTGTACTTACTAAAATTCCCTATTTCATAGAAATACCTGATTTATATTACTCGATCACGCATACCAATGCTATACAAACTTGCCTTTTTCAAGTTGGAAAACAGAAAAAAGAAACAAAGCCAAAGAATTCACATAAAATATTTTACTAGAAAATTATTGAAATACTTACCAATTTTATTATCATCAAATCCATTTGCTTTTCGTCGGATTTAACTTTAGAAAATTTTAGTTATCGCGAAAATAACAAAAAAAAAAAAACACTCCATTTCCACTTTTATCGCATTTAATTGGAATTTACAAACAAATTTTTTGTCAAAATAAGAACTCACCGCTTCCATTGTAATCTTTATGCCGCTGCTGTAGGAATGTTCACGATATTATCAATTAGCCGATATATCGATAATTTTATCCAAATATTTCGATATTTCTTATCGATATTTCCTTACCGATGTATATCGGTTATCGATATTTTCGAGCTGGTTTTTCTTTAAGCCGTGGCCTGAATCTAATATTTCAATTTCTGCTGATTTTCGGAACGGAAATCAAAGCCAATATGTGTTTCTGTCAGCCGATCAGCGCTTGTAATTCTTTTTATGAGATCAGGTTAGATCTACAGGTGGCACTAATATAAAGTGGAGAAATTTTTCCGTAGCGATTTAAATATACAGACATTTATTTCGCACGGAAAAGTTAACAGATATGCCCTTTGATGTTTGGTGCTTTGGCACATATATTTAATTTGTGATTTCAGTCAGTTTAATGTAAATTAATTTATGATATAACATTTTCTCCACAATTTTTTTCTGTGTAGAATTATATGCCCAGAATGCAAGCGAAATTCGCGCTTGAACAGCGTACTAGGCTTTATATGATTACCAGGTTAACTCTGTAAGTGTTCAAACCCAGGGCTGCAGTTCAGAACTTCGCATCTCAAAAATTTGGAACGAAGTGAATGGAATGCATGCTATGTTATTACAAATCAAATTAAAAGTCTGACCGAGTACTATCGAGAGGTGTACTATTTTCCTGATTCAGAAAACTTTCTCGGGACGTTTTTGTCGCCGGAAAAATCATTTTCATGTACTTTGGTCACACACACCCCAGCTACTACATTTCGAATATATTTTTTCCGTTCTTTCATTCAGGGACATTAGTGCTCTCTTGTGAACATTTTTCTCATAGAAAGTCATTTTCCACGACGCACCAATTTCGCACAATCACGAGCGGAAAAGTGGTCTCGCCGGGAGTACTATCGAGTGGTGTACTCTTCCCAGTTACTACATTTCGCATATATTTGTTCCGTTCTTTCATTCAGGGACATTAGTGCTCTGTTGTGAGCATTTTTCTCATAGAAAGTCATTTTCCACGGCGCACCAATTTCGCACAATCACGAGCGGAAAAGTGGTCTCGCCGGGAGTATTATGGATTGGTCTTGTTATGGTCGTAGCGTATTGCATATAGCAATATGCTACACGAGAGACTGCAGCGTGTATGCCGGCGGCTGTCAATCAGAATATTCGAATGCATCCAGACCGAGAGAAGTGCGTTTCCTCGAGCTCGGGGTGACATGCGGATGAAGTTAGGGAGAAGAAGAAGAAAAGCATAGGTGTGATGAATACTACTGGCATGATAAAAATTAATCGACAAGAAAATTAAAAAGTGAAGTTTATAGTTTTGTATCCAGTCCTAAAAAGTTATCAAAAGTGGCAATCCCAAGTTGGTGAACAAGATATTAAAAACCCAATTGCTCGGGAATTGATAAACTGGTTAATAATAGAAACCTGAACGAAGCAGCATCGGCATGCGGCCCCTGATGCACAAGAAACAATTTGAAGCATGGAAAAGGAGCGAATTTCAAGAAAAAATTAAGGTACCCATAGGTAGACATTTTACGCCTTTTTATCTTTTCTGTTTTACCTGGCTGTACGTCGCGATACATACGAGACCAAGGTATACAGAGGTCTTGAAGCGAACTTGAAGGGATATGCCTACATTACATACACCGTTTGCCACGTGATTTATTCATTCATTTATCGATTTTTTATATATTGATGCCATAAGAAATTCTACAGGACATCTTTAATCCTAATTAACTGAATCATTCAGTTGAACAGTACTTAATTACCCTGTGCGAATAAATTCGACGTATTACAGCAGCGAAACACCTGAACGTCATATGATGGTATGAGGTATTTGCATTGGTGCCATAGAACATGTATAACAAGCGGCATACGGCCTGTGCACCAGCGAAAATAAGATTGTGCTACGAATTTAGTATACCAGCGGCGGATAATCTATAACCTTGCGGAATAAAAAAGGAGCGAGTTTGATAACTAGATTAGTGCATGATATATAGAGATAAGTAAGCAGGTTGGCCCTGACGGCTTTATAAACCTAGAGTCAATTTTTATTGTGAAGGAAATCCCAGGCACGAATTTTCTTTTGTTACTTATTTACAGGGCTACAGAAACGGTAGAACTCTCCAGGAGGCCTTCATGGAGGAACAAGTTCATAAACAAGGTAATTTGTACCCATTTCATCTCGGATCTTCTGTGTGGTAAAGTGATTTAAAAAGAAAAATTTCCTTATTTTTGTTTATTCCTAAATTAATACGATAATGATTAGCCTCAATGGCGCTGAACGTAGATTAGTAATTATGAACTCAATTTTTCATTGTTTGTGTAGTTGATTTCAACTTGAAATATTTCCTTTTGCTAAATTAATATAATGATATTAGTCTAGATGATTTTGGAATTTCAACTGATAATCAGAAATGCTAGGTTATAATTTTTTTGTAAGTTTAGATCTAACATATATTTTCTCGATAAAGTTAACGTAATAATTCTTTTGAGAGCAGTTTTTGCTGATAAGTCTCGTTGACTCTGACGTTATGTAAAGTGGTGGGAAGAGATAAGATTATCGTTCACTGCAATTTTTGATTCGGAATCTTCTATTCCTGATAGAGCTTTGAGATATCGAGTACCCTAACGGTCTCCTACTTCCAGTCCTCAATGGTTCTTATGATACTACACTCAACAATTCAATTTTTTTGTTATCCGTCAGTTTAAATGCAATCCGAATTAGTGAATAGTGAAGTACATATCGATTTTCTGAATAAACAGAATTTATAAGGTGATGACGCTTTAATGGCTTTGTAATTTCTCCTTCACTATCCTGGAGCCCTCTCGCATGAAGGTCGACTAGGCTCGCCTAGTCTCTCTTTCCTGGTCAACTAGGGGCTCTGAAGAATTATGCCCCTCAGAGTCAGATGGGAGGATGGGGCAGGCAAAGAAGGCAGAACATCTGCGCCTTCGATGGTATACAGGTAAGTGACGTAAGGGTCCCTTCAGGACCGAATGTGTGCCAGCTTTTGTGTTGATAGGCACGAAATTTTTTTGATTATGGCTGACGGCAGCGGCAGGTTTTTTGTGGAACCTCCCCACTCTCCGCCAATAGCTGAGGCGAACTAGCGCGCCGCCCTGCAGTCAACGCTGCCCGTCGAGTGATCTGTCAGCTCATGCTGACAGTCGGGACTTTACGTCCCAAGCGAATCACTCTACATAGTTACATAACAGTAGACACAATCACGAGCACTAAAAACTCTACCTTTTCATCCACGAAAGTCGCTCAAAGTACGTCCAATCACCAAAGCTTTCCCCCGCTTAATAGAAGAAATTGTTATTAATAAAATGTTCTCAGAGTATCATAATACGTCGTTTAAGATATATAGAACAGTTTTTAAACAAATTTCAGTCTCAGTTTAGGATTTTTCAATGTGTACCTGCAGAAATGTCAAATTTTCCGTTACATGATTGAAATCCGATATATCGATATTTCTCATACGATATTATTATTGTATCGTAAACAATTAAATGTATCGTACGATATATCGGATATCGCGTTATTGGATGGCAAGTTACATTCCTACGCTGCTGTAATGAATGATGTCCGACCGGAAGCCATCGTACCGAGCTACTGAGCGATATGAGAGGAAAAGAAACTACTAAAGCGACACCTGACTAACAACAATAAAATAGTTCAAATGAAACCTTGATATTATGCCTAAAAAGGGTAAATTTAGCTGCATCTACCGAAAATTCCTTCTTTTTTTTTAGAGAAATTTTGAAAGATTTGCGAAGGGTGCGATTGTCAAAGGAATTAATTTCAGATTATTACTTTCGCATTTGTTGAAAATAAGTGGAATTTGCTTTAGATTTTCCTTGCTTTCTTTTCCCGGATGAGAGGGGGGCGGGGGATATAACACATTGAGAAAACTTTCTACTCATTTTCCATTCCAGACTTGAAAATTTTCCTTGCTTTATTTGTGGCTATTTGTCTTATTTTTAGAGTAAGTGAACTCACCACACTTATACGATTGCAAGCTAAGATAAGGATTTTCACCAATGACTATGTTTACTTCAAAATCATAAAAAAAATTCCAAAGGGGTGGTGGGAAGTGGGTTGTTAATATTGCTTAAAGTTCGCACGAAGCACAGTGGCAGGGCTGGAGCGGTGCATAGCTTAATTTTATAATCTTAACAAAATTAAATTACGAGGGTTAGAATATGTTGAGTTTTGCTTCATTTTCCATTTTGTAGGACTCTGTACCTTAAAAGCAAAATAAATAGAACCCTTATTGGATCACCCTTGCGTCCGTCTGTCTGTATATCACAGACATATTTCTTCGAAAACGACATGACGTATGGGAATTTGAAATTTAGCAGAATATTAAGACCTCGGGACGTGCGCACATATTTCAACAGAGGAGTGAGGAGTCTGAACCATCAGTTTCTTCACACCAAAATCTATCCGTGAAGTACTGGAATTAGGCCGAAAAATTTGATAAATATTTTCTACAATATGACCCGAACGTTGAAAGAACTCTCCGATTTCGGCAAGATATTATTAATAAACGCTTACTCAATATGAGGAGCTCTATGACCAAAAATCCAGCACAGTTGTTAATTACTGATCTCATTACCAAGGTTCACTGATCTGAAATTGTTTCTAATTCATCTAACATCGAACTTGAATGGCATCAGGTATTATCGAGTGATTAAAGTGACATCATACCAATCAGGAAGAAAAAATTAATAGTCTACACCCAGAAAAATATTTCTGGTTATTTGTAACTATTTTTCTCGTAGATTCTATCTATATTTCAAAAATCATACAAATAGTTACAAATAACTGTATAATAGTATAATTACCATAAATCTGAAATTTCTAGAAAATATTAACTAGAAATTTCTCGTTCGCTTTGACAAATTAATAGTCAAAAAATATTTAATTTAACTAGAAAATAGTTAATAATGTCGATAAGCAATTATTTTCTAGACATTTGGTTAACTATGATTGAAATAAAAAACTAAATCGAGATGACTAGAATTGTGGTCACTTTCAACCACACGTAACCATATTTCTCGTCATTTTGATAGCTACGCCTAAATAGTTACTACAATTTTGGTCAAGTTCAATGAGAATTCTAGTCATTTAAGCATAAGAATGTTATTCTATGCCAACTGTAGTAGTAGTATTTCTACGTAATAGATGGTCCGTTAAAGTTACCCAAATTACATTTCATATTATAATTCGAGCGATTTCACGGGTTGTGTTTGCGTTATTAGGATTTTGCAACGTATCGCATGTGTATTATTTTTTGATGGCTGGTAACAATGGGCTTTGTTAATACATATAAGAACATTCTAATTTTTTATATGATCTTTTATGGCTAGAATTCTGGTTACTTTAAACTATTTAAACTCAATTTTAATTTTATCTTCTAATCATATCCACTGAATAAAACTTCGATTTTCACTTGATCCTTCCTATTAACTGAAAATCGAAGTTTTATTCAGTTTCTCGTGATAATTAATTTTAGCGTGACTTGTTTTTGAGCAGCTTATGGTTAATTTATAATAACTGAAGTGTTGACTGTGGTAATTTGATATAGGTACATAATATCTACCAGTGAAAGCAAATGTAAAGTGATTACTTTGTATTTAAAGTTAAAAAATAAATAATATTATATATAATATATAGTTTTACCTAGCGGTTAGTAAATTTTTTTTTATTGGAAAAATGAATCCTGATACAGAAAGTTCAATTCTCAATAAGCTTTATAGAGATGTGTGTTACTAATAGATGTAAGCAGTATTTTACTTTATTATGGTTTCGGCTTTTCTTGTATTTTTGTTAAAAAAGAATTGCTATAATTAATAATATTTACGTAAGTAGTACAAAAATTGTAAATTTTTGCCAAAGCTTACTATTATTACTTATATATAAGCCCACTTGAAGACGCGGCGGAGTGCTACCCATAAAAGTTGTGGGATATTTATTAATAAAAAATTTAAACACTAATCTGTGTATTGTTGTCTAAAATAAAGACCGATAGTCCGAGTATCTATCCAACTATACATTTTAATCCGGACGGCTAAGACCGCGACATACATATACCTGAGTCTTATTCTCCCGAATTCTGCCAATTAAGTGAATACTCCAATTCTAATAATCGGTTACTACCAAATACATACTACAGTTTCGTTTGAATGCTTTTAAAATTAAATAATATACTATTCATTCATTCACATTATAAAAATGATTTTTTTATAACTTTGCCATTGTATTTAGAGCTCGGTATAGATTATGATTGCTTTCATTATATGGAAAAGGAAGATTTGTTAAAAGTAACAGGGAATAATGACAGTTCTTATGGTACCTATATTAAACTTAGAGGAACATGGGAACAATGGAAAACTTCTCTGGTAAATTACTTTCTAGAAGATGTGATGTTTCATAATTTCAAGTTGTCTATACACACAGATAAAAGAAAGAAAAACGAACTTCTGCTGTAGTACTATTTGACACAATAATAAAGTCGTAAACTGGTTGTATGGTCAGAATGAGGTATCATTTAGTTCAATCTTCGGATCACCTTATATCCTATTACCGAATTTGATAAGTACATAGATACATAAAAATACCAAAAGCCTTTTGACAATTGTTTTAAATGCATAGAATATTACTGAAATATTGAAAAGTGATTCAGCGAAGGCTATCAAAGAATTGTATACCGTCAAAAAAATTTCAACGAAGACGTCAGATTAAAACTAATAAGTATTATTATTGAGCATTTCCTTCAAAGGAAAATTAAACTAAGAATTAGTGATATTGAACAAATATCTGAGGAAATCAGTAGAGTTTCAAAATAAAAAAAAAAGTAAGTGAAGATACGTATGCGTTACACTTTCATTATTCATATGTGTAAGAAAAAGAAAAAGAAATTAATACTTATAGGTAGAAATGTAAGGAAAAGTTGCTCCGATTTTTATATAGACTCTTAGGTTATTTTTGATTCGGAAATCAAATTGATATTCTTCATTTTGGTATTAATTTATCAATAAGATTACCTAAAAGTTTTCTTTAGTGGTTTTTAGTTTTACGGGTATATTTAATGTTCTTAATCTTCAAGATTTCAAGTATTTATTATCGTCGTATTTTAAAGAAAACTTCTCTACAAAATGAAGCAAGTAATATTTTCGTCTTTCAAGATTAAGCTTCGTCCACACTACGTATATATAAATTTATGAAAAACGATCGTCAATTGGAAATACTTCAAATAAACTAACTAAAAATCTTAGTTTTTACATATTGTATAATAAAATGATTATGTATCCAGTAATGCTGGTTCACATTATGTATGTCTTATAACATGTATACTACCATATATACTCATTTTCAATACTATGTTATTTAAACTTGTGAATTTCTTTTCAAAAACTTTAAATCAATTTTACCAAATTTCCTGGGTTTATTGGAATAGTCGATAAGTAATCAATATCCCAAAATCATGCAATGATATACTATGAGAACTGGTTACATGCATCCAGGTTCCAAGCTCTACATTTTGCATTAATTTTAATAGTATATTCCTTTTACAGAAACGGACAAAAACTATGAAAACATGTGCTAAAGATTGGAATACTTGTCTTTTAAGATTGGATAGAAATTTCGCCTGCAGAAGTAGTTTTTTAGTAGTTTTCTTTTCTCAAAATCCATTCTATATAATAAATGTGAATAAATAAAAACACTTCAATTTTCAAGCAACAAAAAAAAATAATGTAAAAAAACATCTAATAAAAGAAAACTTCCCACAAAATTTATAATAAGAAAAAAATGCAATGCAAATCTCCACTCTCCAAGGAACAAACAAAAGTTCGAATGCTCAAATTTGGAATTGTCCCCGAGTAGAAAATCACAAATCTACTTACATATGCCTATAGAAAAATCTCGCAAGAGATTTCGAAAGTTCTTGTACAAGTAACAACACTCAATTAAATTGGAAATATGTATATCTCATGCGACTTGCATGTACACCTGAGTTTTACACCTCAACTGCAATCATTTCGAACTTCAAAGCCTCTGATTGAATTATATTTTTTGTTTTTTTCTTATATGTGTGTTTCTCCTTCAGACGAACTAAGAAGAACGAACGAACATCTATTATAGCTAGAGTAAATTATGAATAAATGGTTTGATACCGGTAGCAAGCCGGTGGGGGTTAGTTTTCTTATGTAGCACTAAGCCGCCATCAAGTATATCTACTCCTTTATGCAAGTAGAATAAAAACCACAACAAAAAAATGTCTGCTTTCTTTCTTCAAAAAACTTATTTTCATGGGCTCAAAAATTTTTTGTACATTTTAAATATAATTTAATTGGGTTTTAATGAAAATATTAAAATTTAACTTGAAAAAAAAAAGAGAAATTTTTACCAGTTCAACTTCACTTCAAGTGTAACCACCAGTCTTTAACACTCACACAATAATTTCCCGGCACTTAATTTAATTTAAATTTTACATTGAAATTGAATTAACTTAAATTATAAAAAACAAACAAATTAGTTATGTAGCGCTCACTTTAAAATCTAACTACACTTTGCAATGAAAAACGCACTACTTACTGCGGCCAACGTTATGAAAAATATGAAAAGCTGCACAAAGTGAACAATTTTTATCAAATTTTTAACGGGACTAACAGATTTTTCTAATATGAGTTGAAACAATTACCAATAGAGACTGTGTTTCCAGCCTAGCTGTGTGCTGCTGATGGTATAGTCAAAGTTAACTTAATGACAAGTTAAGAAGCAGACGAGATTTCCGAGTGTATGCAACGAAACAGAATGGCAAATAATTCATTTTCGTAAATAAATGAGAAGGGGCGGAGTTTTCACGTTTTACTCTCATAAAATGATCCCGCGCTTTTGTGAAATCCGGTTTTCATGAAATATTGGTCACGTTTACATGAATACTTGAAGTATACTTCAAGTAGAGATCAGTAATCGCACATTGACTTCAGTTAAGTAAATCACAAAATTTTGTTCGATTTACTTGAAAAAATTCATGTAAACGCAACTTCAGTGCTTGAACGTTTTTCATTTGTGCGAATTATGAAAACTGCAAAGAGGAACAAGAAGAAGATTACTGTTGATTTTTAACACTTTTCTCAAGATATTTGTCTAAAAACTCGCACCTATGTATTGAATCTAATGCAGAGTTGTCAAAGGTAAAATGTCACTTCAAGTAAATATCAAGTCAATTAATTGGAATTAATTCAACCAAAAACCCTTTTTGAGTTTCAAGTGGATTTCAGGTCAAGTACTCAAGTATTCATGTAAACGTACAAAGTCTACGAAAATAGTTTGAAAAGCTCATGCACATAAGAAGATTGCCTACACTTAGGCATTTATTGGATAAAATCATTGATTTATATATAAATAGATGTGCCCAAAAATGTGCACGGTTTTCTCAATAGATGCCGCACTATGTACTGTTTTGAACAGATGAGCAAAATAGAGCTTATATAAATATTCTTCGACGTCGCGAATATTTTGCTTTCTGTTAGAGAATTTATTGTAATGCCAGATTTGCAAATTTTAGTGATGAGTTTGTTAATTATTATTATGTGTTATGCACAATATTATGTATCTACATACATGAATATTGTAGTAAAAAACAATACATAAATAAA
Organism: Dioctria rufipes; assembly: GCA_963924295.1. NCBI lineage: Eukaryota > Metazoa > Arthropoda > Insecta > Diptera > Asilidae > Dioctria > Dioctria rufipes. The sequence continues at coordinate 104,313,151 of OZ002741.1, read as the reverse complement.
ATTTAGTTTCCTGCGTTATTCATTTAATAATATGATGATGATATTTGTTTTAGAAAAGACTAGAGTGTATGATGGATGTAAAATAAAAGTCAAAATGAGTTTTGGATTATATTGACTGATTTTAAAAATAGAGAATTTTGAACAGAAATTTATTTTGTGTGACAATTAGAGCATCAAACTTAATATGTACTATTAAATGGCACCGCTTTATTATTTTAGTAATATAATCTAAGATGTACTCGTATTTATCGTTTTGAGGGCGGAGGGAGATATTGGATGATGATTTTGAATGAAGGAAGAATAAATAAAGGCTTGTGGTTTTTTTGAGTAGATATCTTATTTAAGAAGACAGATACACAGGATGAATTTGCATATGTAGATGGTCACTAGCTATTTAAACGTATTGATTTGAAGTTTTCTTGGAAAGTAAAAGGAGGTTTTGTAGTAGCTTTCGTGACAATAACACACATTAGATTTCAGATGTAGATTCTTGTCAGCCATCTGATACCTCGCACGATTGAAGTAGAGTAATTTTTCTCAATAAAAATTACGGAAAAATTCGAATTTCCTTTTTGTGGCTCTAACTTTCAAATTTAGATAATGCTAGAACACTGGAGCGCTAATAACCGAAGTAAGGCGTTATTAAAACAAGGAAAAAGCTAGAATTCGTATAAGAGCAATTCTTGCAATACCCTAGATGAACGGCCGTATGTAAATTCTCTGCGTAAGTTTTATCGTTAAAATGGTTATTCGCATCAATTTCTAGAATGGTTCGTCGGACAGTAAAAATGACCATAACAAATTTCATAGGATTTTATATTCTGAAGAACTTTTCAGTACAATAAAAACATCTAGGACTGATAATTTCACAATATGCATAAAAAACCTCAATTTTTGTACGGCAACACCAAGAAGGGGTTGTCCGATTTAGGTCATTTTTGAAATAGTATTTAAAAGTTTTATAAGAACGCGACAAACAGAAAATATTATGTGTATTTGTCCAATACATTTTGAGCAGCATTATTAATATGCGTTACAAAGTTAATATACCCTATGATTTCATGATGTAGGGTATAATAATCATTATTGTTGGTTTTTCATTTAAGTTGGTTAACTTGGTTTTTCATTTAAATTTTAGAAAAAGGAAAAATATATGCAATCAAACTGGCTGTTGAAAAACAGTTCGCCTTCTTGCGGAGGCCAGAACAAAATAGTAGTGTGATTGGAATGCTCATGAAGTGACTGAATCAAGACGCTCCATATTAAAAAAATTAAGATCCAGTATAATTACTTTTAGTTTTATTATTTGTTTCAAGTCCACAAGGGTAAATAAACCCTGCAAGATTTTCAATTGATGAGTACGTCGCCATGCATATTTTTATATATTCCATAGTCGGCTTCCAAATTAGCAGATCCATGTAACCGTTGGACGAATCATACGAATAAATAACAAGTAGAAAAGCTAGAATTGGTCTACGACCAATTCTTATGATACCCTAGATGAATGTCCGTATAAAATTTCGTATGGTCACCGATCTATGAAAGTTTGATTTTTGAAGTGGTTTTTCGTATATATTTCTAGAGCGGTTCGTCGGACAGAAAAAATGATTATCACCAATTTTATAAGATTTCCTATTCTGAAGAAGTTTTTATTACAATAAAAATTACTAGGAGTGATCGATTTCACAGTATATCTAAAAAACCTAAATTTTTATAAGGCAACACCAAGAAGGGGTTGCCCGATTTATTCTTTTTTTGAAATTTTATTACTATATTTTATTACTATAAAGACATCATGTACAAAATTTCAGCTCTTTATATCGACGCGTTCTCAGGCAGTGTACAAATATATAGTGGAAACCGAAACAAGAAGAGATATGTAGTTCCAGTTCGATGCGGCTCCTGTTCATTATAGCAGAACAGTGAGGGCCCTTTTGGGCACAAAATATCCAAATTAATGAATTGGAAGCTGGCCTGGGACGGTATCCTCACCTTCAACATTATTAATCCCGATCACTTCCATTTTTACTTTTGGTGTTTCTTGACATGTTTTGCTTACAAGGAGCAAGGAGCAAGAGCAACTCTATACGCAGAAATTTACGTCGAAGCCGAATTGAAATAAAGTGTATTAGGCCAAATGGACAAAACTTTGCGCATATTTAGTCAAATAAATACATATAAGTATTTAAGTAAATAAAGTAAAGGTAGTTAAAAGTACGTCATGTTACGGAAAATTGTCTCTCCTTCCACACAAATGCTTAGTTAAATATTTAATTATCATTTGAAGGGAAATAATCGAAAAAAATACGCAATCTTTCATTTGTGCACTTAAATTTTAAATTTCGGTTAAAATTTCACGTGTACTCTAATAAAAATTTTTAAAATTGCTTTCAGAACAATACTTTTATGGTCACAACCTGGCCACTGATTCAAATTAGTGCTAATAACTGGAAACAAATAAGAGTGGAAAATATTTTTCTGAAATCTAACTTTTGGAAATAGTTCTAAAAATTCACAAAAAATTTTACTTAATTTAGTTTCAAAAGCTTGAGTGGGTATTGATAAAGATCCATATCTTGTTTTTGTTGAAAAAGATTTATTTTGAATAAAGAGATATTTATTTGAATCTTCAGGCTATTTAATTATAATATGCGCTGAACAAAAATCACACTTTGTTAATGTTACCATTTTATGTAATATGTATCCATAAAAATAAAGTAAGAAGTTACTTTTAAATTTCTCTTCAGGGGTACTATCTTCAAATATTTCAGATAGAACTTCCGAATAGAATTCTACTGACATTTCTTCATTGTCAAGATAGTCTTCATCGCTATTAGGAAAGAATTCGAAATTATTAATATTTTTTGTATGACCTTCATTTTTTCTTAAAGTCGTATCCAAATTAATTAAATTACTCGAACCAGAATCATTATAGCTAGAATATTCGGAATACCTACTCTATAGCAAGATGGATTTCTCTCATAGGTACCCTTAAATCCCCTTATCATGGATATCAAGTTTTCAATGGGATCCTGATTGAGGTGGCTGGTAATAAGATATTTTTGTGTAAGAATTAAACATATGTCGCGGTACCCTCGGCCTTTCATATTTTCTTTTCAATTGTATTTCACTTTCGGGTGAAGGAAACTGCCACTGATGTATTTCATCCATTTCAGGTGTTTTAGGAATCTTATAATTTTTTAAATAAGTGCGATCATTTGGTCCCTTCGTAACTATTAATTCATCTCCAGATTGATAAGAATCACTTGGAGAGACTTCAGAAAAATTTTTACTAGTATTAATTTCATGAGATTTACACGAACGCGGCCGTTGGGACGTATTTCTTAAAGGTTTTTTAATAGTTTGCAGTGTAGAATTTTGCAAATATAATTGGCAAAAATTATCAGTTCTATTTTCAGAACAAGAACAAATAAGAGGGTCAAACGACTTCGGAATACTATCAACAGCTAATATTTTTTTACATGAGTATTCCTTAATATCTTTGTCGTAAAAGTGATTTTCACAAAAATTTATGCTTCGGGAGGATATCTTGTCAATTTGAAGGTATATATCACCAGAATGCTTTAACCAAATTTCTCTCCGGTAATCATTGGGGACTCGGAAAAACGAGAGAAAAGCACCTGGTGTATGTCTATTATTACAGTTTTTATAACAGCAGGAAAAACTCATTTTTGTTTAAAATTATTATGAAATTTAAATTTAATGCCACCTAGAACCTAAAAGTACAATATAAAACTTTCCTCTCAAGCCTGAAAGGATTCAAAGTAAAAAACCCACTTAAATCTACGCACACAATAGAAATACATGAAAAATAAAAATGTTTAATGAGTAATTCAATTAATCAGATATTAAAAATGACGTGCAATGAAAAAACAAACGAAATATTGTAACTTAACCGAAATTGAGGAAAAAAATCAAATTATAACGTTATTATACAAATAAAATATGAAAAGGCCGAATTCTGTGTCCAAAGAATTGAACTGAATTTCAAATGAAAATCAATGAAACCAAACAACGCGGAAAATTAACACCCTTTGAGTAGAAAAGAGTCTGCTAAGTGCCACGACAGAAGTGTTTCCTAAGTTAAATCAGAAAATATGAGCAACCGCATAAAGCCCATAGCGAAAACAAATCTAAAAAAGATTGTCCGAAACTATATAGTATTCGTTTCGTACCCATAAATTTCCACCAACGGATATACGAATACCTACGACTGCATAATGTTATCGAAACAGAAAAAACCCTTTTGCGCACGTGCATACAAACATAGCGTTTTGTCTTTATTTGCCCGCAGATCTTTATTTCGTCAGTATGGTGAGTCACTCGAACATTATTGCAATCCAATTCCAATCAGAAAGTGTAACGCGCAATGCATCACTTCAGGTTTGCGGATAGAAGTGCTGCTATTTGTGACTACAACCATTATTTACGACACGGTAGCGCCGCCATACATGAAAGCCGTCCAACATTTTATTCCAGTTTGGGCACATCTATTTATATATAAAATCAATGATAAAATTGAATTCGGCCCATTGGCATTTTTTTTTTCAACTTAATCAAATTATAACTCATATTCTTAGTCACTAAGCGACGGATTCCAAGTAAATACGGAGGCGCAATTACGCGACGGAAATACGTTTGCGCTGATCACGGCACAATTAAGCTTAGTGTGGTTTCCTACAATTAGTTAGTAAAAATTGCATTCACTCTATTGCCTCTCATCTCCTTGGTTGTTCTTTCCAACGAATTACATTCCAATCGTAAAAAATATAACCGCATACTTGAAACTAAAAAAAAAATGTTAAACTGTGATCTAGTGCCGCAATCAAAAACTATTTGATCCCTGCGCAATTGCGGCCGCAAGCCTGAGCGCAATTCCGTCACGCTTTTCCTTGGAAACCATCTCTTTATTCGTCGATGCAATTGCGTCGCCGCATTCTCTTGGGAACAATAACTTAAGAGAAAAATCCATGAGTTTTGGAAGTGAATACTGTTCAAGTTCAGATATTCTAACTAGATATTCTAGATAAAATTCAAGAGTGTGTCAACATGCCTTCCATTCTTTGTAACAAAAGAATACAATAATTCGCCTCTTATTTTTTTAAATAAAAATAACGGTTAAATTCAGAAATATTTATGAGAGCATTTCGACATTTTTTGATTAAAATACAGTAAATTTGGAAGGAGAGAAACAGGATTTTTTGAAAGCTTAAGTAGTTTGAAATTGCATGCCATGCTACTTATAGCCTATGAACATCCTGTGGATTTGAAGATATTTGTAGAAAATTGAAAAATTCCCAATTACTCTGTAATTGAATGAGGCCGCACTTGTTACCTCTTCCAGGCAGGTCATATGTATATGATCTTGAAATTTGAACAACAGGGACCAGAAATTTTGTCCTTACTTGGCTTCTTGCCAGTGTGTTCATAGAATTCTACGAGGAAAACTTTTAGCATTACATCGGCGTTGGTCGTATCGCATAAAAAAGTGAAAAACAGAAAAAAGTTTCTCTTTGTGGAATAATAACGTTTGTGCCGGTTGAACATTTTACTTATGTATTTTCCCTTGTGTCTTAGGTTTAAGTTTAAGGTATAGGCTTTTCAATAAAGCAATTTTAGAATTTGATTTTACTATTTATTTACTTTTTTCAATAAAACACATTTGTCAACATTAGGTGCAACTCTTTTAAATTTTTAGACTTTTTCTTAAACATAATAATAGTACGTTTACATAAATACTTGAAGTATTCCTTAAGTAGAGGTCTGGTAATCAAAATATCATGTAAACGCGCATTGACTTCAAGTGTACTGAGTACAGAAAATCACAAAAATTTTGTTCGATTTACTTGAAAAAATTAATGTAAACGCAACTTCAGTGCTTGAAAGTTTTTCATTTGTGCGAATTATGAAAACGGCAAAGAAGAACAAGGAGAAGATTTATTGTTGATAATTCAGGTAGTGATTTTTAGCACTTCTCTCAAGATATTTATCTAAAAATCCTTAATTCTGTATTGAACTTAATGCAGAGTTGTCAAAGGTAAAATGTCATTTCAAGTACATGTCAAGTCAAGTAATTCTGTTTACATTAGTTTTGCTATGAAGAGATTAAGTGGGAGAATTCATGCTGGATTCTCTGATATTTTCGGGAAAAATGAGAATTTTATTTGAGAGGAATTTTACATCTCCTTTCAGCATCTGAGCCAAAGCAAAATTTATGTTTTTCTTAAAAATGGGAGGTAGTGTGACCTGATGTACATTAGTATGAATAGGTTGAAATGATTTTGAGGAATTTAATAACATTTTGTCGTTCGGGTAATCCTACGTTCTCTCGATTTCTGTTTTTAAAACGTTGTCTCAGTTGCACTACAATAGTGCATAGCCAAGTTCTTTTCCCCCATTAATGCAAAAGACGAAAGTATATGACATTACTTATGTCATTCTGAAAAAACACCACTCCCATTTAGTTAACTTTGGTATAGTTCTGATGGTTGAGCAATACACTTCCAAATTATTATTCGATCCACAATCACACGTACTTTTGGAGCCTGCCTGCTCGATTCCACTTTGATTTTCATGCTAGTGCTTGCTAAATGCTGATAAGAATTTTAGTTTGATACTTTCAGACGTTTTTTATATGACACCCATAATAGAAGATTGCTTTTTGAAAACTCGAGATCTACAGTGGGATAAATTTTGCTATATACACCGAATTCATACACAAAATATTTTGGAGGAAAAATTTATCATTTTTGTATTTTTATATTTTTAATAACTGGAAGTGCAAGCAGCGTATGGGAATGAGGGCATAACTTTGAGGGATGGAACCCCTGAAGAGCAACATTTGCAAAAAACTATTGCAAGTATTAGGGCCAAATGCAAGCAAAAAAAAAACAACATTAAGAACAATACACTTATTTGCTTCAATATGACGGAATATATCTACATATTTAGTGTAGGTGCATTGGGCATTCCTTGTTTTTTGTATAACGTAAGACTTGGATGTTTGCCACAGCTGCTAAAATTTTAGTAATCATGATGACAATTCTTGGAAATATACATAGGTACTAAACAAAAGGAGGAAGACTTACTGTTATTTTTGTCGCCTTTCACAATATTAAACATTGCTTTTACCTATCTGGCCTGAGTTGAATTTCTTGAGCAGATCTTGCTCTAGTCAATTATCATCTTATTTTTAGTCTTCATTCAAATGACAGAGCCGAAATTTTTCTAAAGATCAGATGTTCATACAGGATTGTTTTTCTTTTGTTTTTTTTTCATCAGGGATAGTTCAACGATAATTTGATATCCCTGTAATGAACTGACTATTTTCAAATACTATTTTAGTTTCGATACTTTTTTCGAATCAAAATCATTAAAAATTATGCTATTTTTGCTTGCCAGTTCCATTTTAAAATTAAATTAAGGGCTTGTTCATAAGCGCGATATATCGCATGCGAAAGACCTCTGATTAGCTACATTTCGTACGATAAATAAAAAATTTCGCACCGATGCTCCGGTTTTCACCATAAACTCAACATTTTTGATTGTTCACATTTGTGATCGGATGCTACAGTTCTACAGTGATGACAAAATTTATTATAATATGTAATTATATATGTAAATATATGTAATTTTCCAATAATGTTTCCTTGCCACCACAAATCAAAATATTTTCAATTATAGCAGCTGTCAACTTTTTAACGTACTTGCGATAAAAACAATCGTAAATAGAGATAGATCTATGAGAAGACCAGGGGATGATTCGGATCTTTCGTCGTATTTTAATAATATCAAATTATACGACAAAATGAAATGATTTTCTGCTACTTTTTTTTTTTTCAGCTCAACAAACCCTACATTAAGTAGAATGAACTGAAAGGAACACTTGACATTACAAATTCAAAAATATTTTTCGAAGTTAAGCACTTGTATAACTCTAAGTTGGGCGTAGAATATCCATTTATCATAGTTTATAATTGTTAACACAACCTCGGAAGTAGTTTACTAATTTGTCGCACTTTTATGTGTACAATCTGATGTTTATATATTGCAAATTCATTTAAGTTTATTTTGTGGTTGATAAAAACGATAAATCAATGTGAATATGGCGAAAATAAAAGTACGACAAATTTGTGGTAAACTGTCAAAATTTGTGAATTTTGAAATATACGCCTAAGCTACAACAAAGTATCAGAATCACCACCCAGGACGGCACCAAAATATCGCACGATATTGTATCGTGCTCGTGATCAAGGCTTAATGATAAAAACAAAGACAGCCTTATGAAAACATAAAAAGCGCAAAGAATTAGAATAACTTTTCCAATGGCGACTGCTTATTCAAAAATTAGTCTAATCGCAAAATTTAAGGAGCAACCCATAAATTTAGGCAACTGAATTCACATACTTTTCATTCGTGTAAAAATGTGTTGATTAGTAAAGTAAGTGTATAACAATCTTCACGTTAATATTAGCTTAGGATATAATTAAGTCATCAAGCAGAATGAAAAGAAGATATAATCTTTGAATTAAGCCTTTCCTCTCTTTCAGCATAATTTGGGACACACCTTGGTAATAAAATATGGATATACACTACATAGCTAGCGAACATGGCCAAAAAATATTTGTTCTCTCTCATTACTTCCCTTTGTGTTAACTGTAGCCTTTAAACAGTTATTAACTCATAATAATTTCGGTGTGACCTGACTAGGACGATTTTTTTTAAATGATGTGTATCTTTTAGAATAGGTTTGAAAATAGGTTTGAGAATTGGTTTAGAGCTAATAACTCTTAAAGGGCTTCAGATAGCACATTGGGTGTAATAGGTCATATTAAAGAGGAGTGTCTACAGTTTACAGTTTTTATAAAAAAAAAGTTATGTTAACGACCTTTTTTCAAAAATAATTGAGGTTAAATTTAAAAAAAAAGGTAAGAAAATCCGGAATTTTAGTTTAGCCAACCATAATTCTTAGTAAGAGAGGGCTGTGGGGCTGATTGAGCAGTCGTTGGAAAGGCCGTGAAGTTCTGCATACAATCCTGGATGTGACCATGCGCCCGGTAGTTTTTAAGATACAGGGTGTTTTGTGAAAAACCAGCTTTTTTTCTAATCGCCCTGTAACTCCTAAACTGTTGATATGCCCCCCCCCCCACCTGCCATACAATTTCTCGTTCGCCTAAGTGAGTACTATCACCTCCCGCTCTACTGATCTCCTAGTTAGAAACGCCCTGTATATACATATATTTTTTTGTAGTGATAGAGAACAAATTTTGTTTTGGCCATGTTCCATATCACTATCAATAAATGTGTAACTTTTGAGTTTATACATATACCTACTATATTGTATAGCACAAACTAATTCCAGATTGACAGAGAATTTACTCAAAAGTACGGCGAAGAGATTTCAATAAGCCTTATAAACAAGTGGCCCACACTTATTAATAGCTTTGAACCGGTCCACAATAAAATAAAGGACAAAATTGTCCAAGAACTAATAAAGCTTTTAAAGAGCAATTCTGAAGAAGGTAACAATTGTAAGCATTTCTTTTAATAGAATGGACCAGGAATGAAAGCCTCACAAAGATAGCTTCTTCACTATTGTTACAAATCATGCTGACGTACTTAAAACTACAGAATAAAGAGCCAAGTTTCTTAAAGATAATGGCTTAAAGTTTACTGACGTTTTTTTGTGGTAGATAACAATTCATATAAATTTAAAAATTCTGGTCTTATGAACCTCCTGCTATAATTAACTGCTAAAATTAACTTAATAATTAATTGTTAAAATTAACATAAGCTATAAGGCAAATAATCTACGGACTTCAACCAATTCCAATCCAGCTTTACATTCTATTCCGAATTTCGGGCAAATCAACAACTACCTTCTGCTAAGAGCGCTTAATTGGTGTATTAACTAACTACTTCGAATAAACAATCATAGCTATATATTATGGCGCCTAAGTGTATGCTCTGTTCTGCCTACCTAAATAAACAGAAAACTGGATTCAAATGCGTTGACTGTCGGAACGACTTTCACGCCACTTGCTGTAAGCTATCCAATGAAATTACATCGAGCATCATGAGCGGTACTGTTGCCATTCGATGTGCCGGCTGTATTAAAAAAACTTCTACTGATGATTGTGTTTCTGATAGCGATGAAAGTGAAACATCTAATATTTTAGCAGCCATCCAGAGCAGGTCAAAGAAATTGATGTCATTAAATCAAGACAAGCAGAATTCAATAACTCAATTAATATTTTGTTGCATGGATTTGATGAGATTAAAAAACTTGTAACCGCAGTTGAGGATAACTAGAAGAGAATTAAAACTCTGGAGGCGGAAAACTCGCGCATAAGTAAAGACATGGAATCCATGGGAGAGCGTATAAAAATATTAGAGGAAAGATCCCTAACTAATTGTATTGAGATTAAAAATATTCCTCTTCGCCCGGACGAACTACCACATGATACTGCCAAAAAACTTCATGATCTCCTAAAGTTATCTTTACAAGACACTGATGTATTGAAGGCTTATCGTAGTGAGAGTAGAGCGAGTAATAAAAATTCTTTTAGTTCATTAATTGTTAAGTACTCTAATCAGTTGATCAGGGATTATGTGTTAATAGCTAGTAAGTTTACCGGAGGTGTGACAGCCGATATGCTTGGATGTAGGGAAAAGAGTATTATTTATTTTAATGAATTCCTATCGAAAGATAAGAAAATTCTTTTACATAAAGCAAAGCAGTTTAAGAAAGAAAATGAGTTTAAATTCGTTTGGGTAAAAAACTCGAAAATTTATTTAAACAAGTAAAAAAGCTAGAATTGGTCTAAGACCAATTCTTAGGATACCCTAGATGAATGCCCTTATTAAATTTCGTATGGTCACCGATCTATTCAAGTATTGATTTTGAAGTTGTTTTTCGCATATATTTCTAGAATGGTTTGTCGCACAGACAAAATGATTATAACCAATTTTATAGGATTTCGTATTCTGCAGAAGTTTTTAGTACCATAAAAATGTCTTGGACTGATCGTTTTCAAAGTATACGTAAAAAACCGAAATTTTTATATGGCAACACCAAGAAAGAGTTGCCCGATTTAGTCCATTTTTGACATTTTATTTGCTAATGTAGTAAAAACATCATGTGCGAAATTTCAGCTCTCTACGTCGACGCGTTCTCAGGCAGTGACCAAATATATAGCGGAAAACGAAATTTTTATATGGCAACCCCACGAAGGAGTTGCCCGATTTGGCTCATTTTCGAACTTAATTTTACTTTTTTTTTTAAAGTCTGTGTACAAAATTTCAGCTCTCGAAGTGTACGCGTTCTCAAGTTATCGTGCGCACAGACGGACGGACGGACGGACGGACGGACGGACATGCAAAAATCGAAATAACTTTTAATATTATGAATGGGTGTCCAATCCATTTTGCTCTACCATCATTATTTCGAGGTGTTACAACCGGAATGACAAACTTAGTATATCCCTATGATTTCATCTAGGGTATAAAAAGGATGACAACTCTTCTCCCTTTGTTATCTCAAACGAAAAAATTCTCGATATCGTTGGGATCAGTATTCAAGCTAGTCCCAAATAATAACTTAATTAATGTCATATGTATTATCAAAATGTCAGAGGATTACGTACCAAAACGGAATTTGAGAATATCTGGGCGTGAGGATGTCGGTGGATGTCTAATCGCAGTTAAGGGTACTTACAATTCATTTCGAGTCGAGTCTTTTGAAACGGACCATGAGGTGCTATGAGTGGCAATAAAAGAAAATAACTTTACTCTCTATTTATGTTGTGTTTATATCCCTCCCAAAGAATCTTACGAATCATATAATTCCCTTTTTTCCAGTGTTGCTTATAAAATATTACAGCTTCCTGCTAACACAATAGTAGTCTTCTTAGGTGATTTCAACCGCATCTCAATTGGGCTTATGAGACGCCTGACAATTGCATGCGTCCCTCAGCAGCCTATAGTCTTTCCTCACATTCTCTTCTTAATAATATGGAATTATGTAATCGAAAGCAATTTAATAATAAATTTAATATAAACAATAGACTTCTCGATTTAGTTTGGACAAACATTTCTCATTCCAAAGTTAGTATTACTTCATCCCTGTGTCCACTATCTAAGACAGACTCCCATCATCCTCCGCTCGATATTATATTAGATTTGGCACATTCAAGAAATGCCCGTAATGAGTTTACTAAAAAAAGAAATTTTCAAGGAGGCAATTACACTGGACTCTCTGAATTTTTAGAAAATTTTGATTTCCCTCCAATCTTTTTACTTGATGTTGACCAAACATTTAATAAATTCTATGAAGCACTTATTACTGGAATAGGCCTCTTTATCCCTGAAATAAATAAACGCGATCAGAACCATTTTCCGAACTGGTATAGCTCCCAACTGATTAAAGTCCTGAAGGCAAAAGATAAATATAGGCGTCTGTACAAAAAAAGTCCCCACTCTGAGATTTATAAAACTTTTTCTTATTTAAGGAAGCTATCTAAATCCTGTAATTACTCAATGTTATCAAAAAAACCTAAATAGATCGAACACGTATCCTAAAGAATTAATACTTAATGATGATACATCGTCATCTCCTCCTCTTATATGTGAGATGTTTTCAACGTACTTTACTTCCGTATACTCTGAAAAAGACCCCGGCATTATCTTTTCCCCTTCTCCGGACAGTTCGAATATGAATATGTTTATGTTGAGCTTTATTTCTTTAGAATCTGTTCTTAACGTATTGAGTAATCTTGATTGTGACAAAAACCCGGGACCTGACGGGATTCCAAATATTCTTTTTAAGGGATGCGCACAAAGTCTAGCGGAACCGCTTAGTAGTTTATTCAATCTTTCAATCACTAATAAAATCTACCCAGTATCTCTTAAAAATTGTTTCGTTATGCCAATTTATAAATCTGGTGACCCTAACCTCGTTATAAACTATAGGTCTATTTCTATCTCTAACGCTCTTGCACTTATTTTTGAAAAGGTCATTTACCATCAACTCCTATTCCAAATAAAACCATTTATCTCTGAAGAACAGCACGGTCTACGATCACCAACTTATCTTTATTCACAGACAAAATCGCGTCTGCTCTCGATGAAAATACACAAATAGATTCTATCCACACTGACTTTGCTAAAGCTTTTGACAAGATTAATCACAAGCACTGCCTATCGAAAATGGCACTAATGGGATTTCAAACAGGTTGGTTCCACTCCTATCTAACTAGCAGAGATATTAGCGTTGTATTTAATGGGCTACAATCCCTCTCATTGAAGCAAATCTCCGGAGGGCCCCAAGGTACAATACTTGGACCATTGATCTTTCTCATATACATCAACGATATGCCTTCTTGTTTTATGTCTGATTGTTTATTATACGCTGATGATGCCAAGATTTTTAGAAAAATTAATAATGTGACGGATTGTGTCCATCTTCAAAAGGATATACTACGACTAGAAAAATGGTGCCACGAGAACTGTATAGAAATCAACGTAAGCAAATGTAAATGCATTTCATTTCACCGTAAAAAAGACCTCATACTCTTTGACTATACCATTCACTGCACTGCTGTATTACGTGTTGATGAGATAAAAGATTTGGGCGTGATTTTCGACCGTAAGCTCCTCTTCATTACTCACATCAATTTTATTACTTCCAGATCATTTCGTTTATTAGGCTTTATCTTTCGCATCTGTAAATCGTTTAGGTCGGCATCCTCTTATATCAGTCTCTATTATTCTTTAGTAAGGAGTACTCTCGAGTATGCTAGTCAGGTCTGGAGTCCATTTTACTCTTCTTTTAGTGCTCAAATTGAGGCTGTCCAGCGTAAATTCACCAGAGTTTTATTATATAAACTACAGAGTAACAATATAGAGTATCATGAAAGATTAGCAAAATACAACTTAATCACTCTAGAAAGTCGCAGAATCTACTTGGAGAGTACATTTCTATATAACATTTTAAATGGTCGAGTATATTGTCACGCACTAGTCTCTAGTATTGATTTGAACGTCCCCCCGCAAATCGAGATTCCAGACCCTCTTCAGACTACCTACTTGCAGAACTAACATTAAGGAGAAATCACCTATCTACAGAATTTCTAAATCGTTCAATACAAGATTTAACAATATAGATATATTTAACACTAGTTCCCTGACATTTAAAAAATTTATTCTCCGCGAGATCGGTTACTAACATCTTTTGTGTTTTGCATTACTCTCTTTTTACTGCTTCGCTTTACTAATTTCCTAACTCCTTAGCATTTGTTGCCTTCCGCTTTCCAACTGTATTTTAGTCTTACTTTCTCTATTTGCTTTTTCTTATTTTCTAGTTTTTTCGTGTTCTTTAGATTTTAGATTTAGCTTAATTATTTTTTGTATATTTTTCTTTTTTATTTCTCTTCCTCTCTCTTTTTTTCACATTATGTATTTAGTTTTATTTCTTTAGTTATTACTCTATTTTTTCATTTACTTCTAAACATTATTATTACTTTATCTTCTTCTTTAAATTTATTAAAGTTCGTTACCCTTCTAATTGTAAGGTAGTATATTATTGGAAATTTCTGTTTACTATCTTTTTAACTTACAAGATAAATAAATAGTTCTAGTGGATTGGATTGTTTTGCAGGAAGTCGAGGTGTTTATGAGAAGTGTTCCTTGATATGGGTAAGTTCAGCTTGTAATTGCTTGGGGACTAACAATTGCGGATTTATTTTTCCGTGATGAGTGTCATCCAGTACATGTAATAGTAGGGACTGAATTCGTTGATAGTTAGTAATAACTAGGATCAAGCGTACAGATGCTGCATTAAAGACTTCCAATGATTTTTGGTCATGCAATTCTTGACGCAATTGGTTAAGATGGGCGATGGTCAAGTTGATGTACGTGTCAAAATTCCGAAGTTCACTTTCAATGACCTTGTGCGATTTACGCATGACATTTGCTGTAGAGTCTATGATTGATGTTTGGTTATTAATTAGCTCCAGCAGATATTCGTCGTTATCCTTCAAATTTTCTATGGTTTGAGCCATATTTTCGGCGTACCTTGACTCCAGTACTCCAAATAATGAATTTTACAGATTTCCTATTACATTCAGAGGAGCTCTCTTAACTTTTGGATTGTTTTGATGTTGTAATAATTCATTGTTAATTTTTATTGTTGCAAATAGATCCAAAAAATGCGAGACCGTCAGGGTGCAAGTATTATTGTCCTTCATTGTGTTGCATATTCTTCCTAAGTTTGTTGCACCATTGGTCATGTTATAGAAAATAACCAGGTTCCACTCATTGGGCACTAGATAGGTGGGACCCATTCCTTCGAAATATATTCCTGGTTGCGATTGAAAAGGACTTATTTCTACATATGGTGTGCTCAAGACTGGCATTATCAAGCAGCTTAGAAATAGTATACTTGAAAGTAAGCTTATATAGCGGCGTTTTTTAGGAATAGACGGGCCCTGATCTTGATCTCTGGAAGTTGATTTTTCTTCGTTAATTGTGTCATTGGTTTGATTGTGATTTGTCTTATGTTTGGTATCTCGTTTCTTCCTGGATGTGTCGGTAGTTCCCACACTTCCCTTTCGCGACTTCATTTCGTCTTCGGCTGAAACACTCACTGATTCTTGATCTTGAATGATTGGCAATGGGGCAAGTTTATGTACTGGTCTCCTCAGTGTTAAATGAAATATTCTTGTCTTTTAAAATAAAATTATATTTCATTACTACTAAATTTAATCACTAATTACAATGGTTAATTGACCTTGCTGTCGCTACTCGACTGACTGACTGTTTGCGACTGATGTCTTTTGAGTAGGTACCTAATTTTAGTTAACCGTTATACTAATACTTATCAGCTGTGATATTAATACATAATGAACTGTTATATTTAGATCTGTGATATTTACTATAGTTTCGGTACACGTACTTACATATATACATATACCTATTACATCTCCTTTCTCTTAAGATAAAATTTAATCATTATGGTATTAACTTTGGGTTCAATACTTGCTTATATGCATTTTTTATTTCGAATAATCGTTATTAGGTTCTTTATGTTAAATGCTTATTTACACATTTTTTTTTTTTTCATTTTTAGGAAATTCAATTCTTGTTAGAAATTAGTCCTATCATTACAAAATTCTATTCTACAATACAACGATAATTCAAAAACAAAAACAGTATTTAGACTATAATAGTTAATACAAATTCTTTTCATAGTCCTGCTTTATAGTTATATAACTTGGCTTAATTTAAGTATTTCAAGTGAATTATTATTATTAATATAGGATAAATCAGTTCATTTACTTGATAAAAAACTTACATACGTATATGTGCATGTTTCAAATGGATCGGTAGCCCGAAGAGTAGTTTTATATGTTATAGTCACTAGGCGAAAATCGTTTCGGCTCTTTTACTCGACGGCCATATCTGTCCTTGTACTTTGAATATTTTCTTGGTCAGTACTATTACACTGGGTATACAAACTTTCGTTTATGTTATCATGTCTCACTTCTCGATTACAATTTTGAATGTCTATTATGTGTGCCCGATTTCTTCTGTAAATATGCCCTTGACTATCATCAATTAAATATGATCTGGGCTCTGTACACTTATCAGAAATAATTCCTGGAATTCAGTGTGTATCTGGCGTCTTTTTATACCCTAGATAAAATCTATAGGGGTATGCCACTGGGGTATACTAAGTTTGTCATTCCGTTTGCAACATCTCGAAATAATCATGGTAGAGCAAAATGAATTGGACACCCACCCATAATATTAAAAGTTATTTTGATTGCATGTCCGTCCGTCCGTCTGTCTGTCTGTGCGCACGATAACTCGAGAACGCGTATACTTAGAGAGCTGAAATTTTGTACACTGACTTTAAAAAAAGAAAGTAAAATTAAGTTCGAAAATGAGACAAATCGGGCAACTTCTTCGTGGGGTTGCCATACAAAACTTTCATTTTTCACTATATATTTGGACACTGCTTGAGAACGCGTCGACGTAGAGAGCTGAAATTTCGCACATGATGTTTTTACTATATTAGCAAATAAAATGTCAAAAATGGACTAAATCGGGCAACTCCTTCTTGGTGTTGCCATATAAAAATTTAAGTTTTTTACGTATACTTTGAAAACGATCAGTCCAAGACATTTTTATTGTACTAAAAACTTCTGCAGAATACGAAATCCTATAAAATTGGTTATGGTCATTTTTTCTGTGCGACAAACTGTTCTAGAAATATATGCGAAAAACAACTTCAAAATCAAACTTGAATAGATCGGTGACCATACGAAATTTAATACTGGCATTCATCTAGGGTATCATAAGAATTGGTCTTAGACCAATTCTAGCTTTTTTACTTGTTAAAATACAATTTTTCTCCCTTATTCAATGGCTTTAAAGTTTTTGTACCCCGATTATATTATTTTATCATTTTATTCTTAGACATATTTAAACGTTTATTATAAATTTTTTGTGTTGACTAATTGAGGTCTAATATTACTTTTTAGTATTGGTAATTTTGTTCTTAGATTTCTGGACATTAACAGCTATGCTCGGGAATCGAGATTGCCTTTGGATGTGTTGCGGTATTTCAACAAAGCGATATAAGGATCCGACTTAGTTTCTTTACATTTAGCGAGTAGGTTTTTAATAGTCTGTACAGATCGTTCTGCCATCCCGTTTGATCTGGGAAAATATGGAGTCGACTTGTTCACTATGTTCAATATTCCAGGTTTCGCAAATGTGTTTGAAATCGTCTGAATTAAAGGGAGGGACCGTTGTCTGAAATCATTTTTTCAGGAATACGATATAGATCTAAGATGTGTTATAACTTTTGTACTTGCATGGCTAACATTGAGAGATGATATCTCTATGTATTTAGAGTAGTAGTCAACAACTATCAAAAATCTTTGCCTATCAAAGTCAAAAACGTCTATACCTACTTTATTCCAAGGTATGTCCTCAACATCGTGTGGTATGGTCGGCTCTTTTCGATTATTTTGTCTGTGTCGAAGGCATGTTTCGCATTGACTAACAACATTATAATTATCGTGATTAATATTTGGCCATTATATCTTTCCCCTAGGCATACTTTGACACCTTTCAATCCCCATATGACCTTCATGTATAACTTTTAAGATCTCAGAACGTAATTTACTAGGTATTATCAAACTATTTCCTTTGAAAACAAGATCATCAGCGCAATGAATTTCATCACGGAAATTAAAGTATTTCAGATTTCATGATATGCAGGATATTTTTAGGAATTTTTAGAATTTATACCAATAAAATTGATTCTTTATGTCTTTTTTGTATGTATTTTTAGGAAGTACATTATTGGACGGGATATTCATCGGAATCGTGGTACTTCGTGGGAAACTACATTATGTGTACTGAACATCCTCCCGCCTCAAAAAAATAAAGAGGCAACTAATGTATATATGTATATGATTGTTATATATGTTTATTTTTTTTAATAAAAGTGTTTTGTGTTGACTTACCGTGTCTTGTTTGAAGAAGTGAAATATACCTTTCTTTATAGCCACTTTGATGATGACGTCGCCAGGGAGTTTGAAAGCGATAGAACTTTCTTTCCCTCTTTATGCTGTCCCACGTTACGTTGCAATTTTCCAATAATTTGATGATGATCGGAGTAGCCATAACTTTCCCAGCTAAGTCGACTGGGATCCCTGGAGTTGGACTTAATAGAATAGAATAGAATTTATTAATGCAAAGACGTACACAAGATATTACAATCTTTTTTAGTACATTGTTATGTGGTAAATGAACTAAGAAACTAAAACACAAAAGCAAATTAAAAAAATTAACTTATAAAAGAATAATAAAATACTAAAAACAAAAATAAAAGAGATACTAATAAATAAACAATAAAAAAAAATAAAAATAAAAAATATAATAGTTCTCCGTTGATTGGTGAGAGACTTTTAGACTGCGGCGGAGATTCTAGTATGCCATTTTGTTAAGTAGAATTGCTTCCTTTTGTTGACGATGTGATGTCAGCCAATGGTTTGGGCCTCGTTGTTGGCTCTATACCAGTTGAGTTTTGCATTCCAAAGGAGTCATTTAATTATGGCATGTCTAATGGTGTTGCAGTAGTTTTTGTAGGATGTGGTGGCAATGCTGCAGGAGCTTGTTTGTAGTGTGTTGGAGTCTTTATTTCTGAATAACGTGAGTTGGACATACTCTGTGGCGTTGGAAGCCGTGGTCGAGTTGGAATCCGTGCTTCTATATTCTTGTTGCTATGCCTTGCTTTGGACTTCAGGTTCTTTTGTGTGTCGCGAGTTGCCACAGGCAGCCGTGGTTGAGTGTGAACTCGAACTTCTGGGCGATGTTCTCTAGGCCTCGACCCGAATTTAAACTTATCGTTCGGCTTGGGCCCTCTTTGTAGCCTTTTCACTTCGGGTGAGAATGGCCTGACCAGCCTTTTTATTGGCAAGTCTTCGTTTGGTGGGGGCCTTACAACTACAGACCGAAGTCTACGTGCCTTCATTGGTGTCGGTGGCAGTGGGCTCACTGGCTTGATTCGTTTGGGTTTTGCCAGTAGTTCTGGAGATGTCAGTCGCAGGCCAATGTCCACAGAGTCCAATGATTCAGAATTACAGATTTCCAGAAGTTCCTCCATGGTGGAAAAATAAAAGTAAACTCAAAAATAAAAAAGGGAAAACGAAAAAATAAAACCACACTTGATCTCTACTTGACAATTTTCAAAACTAGAATGAATTATGGCGGATTTTGAATTTGTTTATATTCAAATATAACGACAAGTTTTGATATTTAGTAATGCCAAGAGAAGTGCTATTGGCGGGGATTTTTTGAAATAATTTTGAGGGGAGGGATTTTAACATTATTGAGAGGAGAGATTTTAAAATATTTTTGAGATGTGTACGTTAAAGCACATTTTGATGTTTGTTTTCTTTAATTTGAATGAGAGAACCTGTTTTTTTTTTTATTCTTCCATTTGTGTTTTTTATGCTAAGTTTGGAGATATTTTGCTTCAGTTTGTGCCGCTGGGGAATTAGTACTTTCTTGCATAAATGGTACAAAGTGAGAAGGTTTTGGGCTATAGTTGTGCCATCTGGTACTGAGATTCTGAGTTTTTCTACGATCGAATTCTGTTCTTGAAGCATTTCTCCAGTTTTTTCTCTGGTACTCTTGGTCTTTGAGAGCATTATGAATTTTGATGGATTCATATTTTTTGGGGGGTAGGCGTTGTCCTGCTAGTGTGTGTAGTCTATCTTTTGGTGATGATGTTGGCGTATTGGTGCATTTACAAACTCTTTCTAATTTGTTGTTTGACTTAACTTTTGTTGTGGTGTAGGTGGATAGCACAGACGTAGTCGTGCATTCTGACCAGAATCCACCCAATTCTGTATATTGGGCTGTTGGAGAGCTACCAGATCCGCTCTTTACACCATTTTTAATAATGGCGGCGTAGACTTCTGCTCCAAGAAGAATATCGATTTCTCCTGGAATTGAGAAGGTAGGATCTGCTAGCGGGAGGTTGTGAATGTGTCTCCAGTTTGATACTTCAATTGCATTGGTTGGCAACACATCTGTATTTTACTGATCACGAGCATGTTGCTTGCTACTTTAGAATTCGTGTGTAAAGAATTAATTGTGACTGTAGCTTGTTGTACAGCTGTATTGGTGGGAGTTGTGCGAAGTCCAATTAATTCTTGGGTGGTTGGAGATCCTTTAAGCCGTAGTAGCTTATAGGCCTTGTCTGTCATGATCCACACTTGTGGTGCAGTGACGTTAATCAGAGCTGTAGAGAGAAGAGCTCTTTTCATGTTTGCGGTTAGAAAACTTTGAACTTGTTGTTCAATATTTCCTTAGGTGGGTCTGCTTTGTTCAGTTTCCATATTGGAATTGTGGAAGAATTGATGAGGTGATTCTTTCACCGAATAGTTTTGCTCATAGTGGAGCAATGTGTTATGATTTTTTTGCTAGTGCAATTTGAGGTTAGGTGGTTGGGGGATAAGCAATTTTTGCATAAATGCTTATTTGTGATAACTTCATATCGTTGTCGAGAGTTCATATTTCTAAATGTTGGAGAGTGAAATACGATATGGTCACCCTTGCAACGGCTGCAACAGGACCTTTTTGTTGTAGGTGGGTGATTTGGTGTTGAACTCTTAGTCTTGTTGAAGAGTCCATATGTTGGTTTGGTTGAGAATGGTTTTCTCTGTGTCATATTGGATGACGTGATTTTGCTTCCAACAATTTCTAGAGTTTGGAGGCGAGACTCTAGAAATTTGGTTAAAGTGTTTAGTTCAGGTAGGTCTATGCTACTCTGTAAACTTTGCTCCCATAATTGATGTGTGTCTGGGTGTAATTTTTGCAATGTCAAATATATGATCAGTGGATCCCAATTCTTTGTTTCCACTTCTAGGTTTTGTAAAGCTAATAACGCTTCGGTTATGTTGTCTAGCAATCTTTTAATATTATCGGCGGTGTCATGGTGTATGGGGTGGGAGAGACATTAATTTCTTTAATTGTACGTTGACTAATATTCGCTTATTTGAATAGCGTTCTTTTAGGAGCTGCTAAGCTGATAGGTAGTTTGCATCGCATACTTCGTAATGCCTGACCAATTTTTCAGCCTCTCTTATAAGATTTGTCTTTAGAAAGTACAATTTTTCAACGTCTCTCAAATTATTGTTGTTATGTATGACCGAATTGAATAAATCGTGGAATGGAATCTACGTAGAGTATTCTCCATTAAAGGTGGGAAGTTTAATTCTGGGAGTCCTTCATTATTACATGAATTTGTGCTAGCATGTGATGTCTGAGGAGGATTGTTGGCAGGCGTTAGTGTTAGTCTGTCTATATCCTCTTCCATGCTTGCTGCTTTTTCAATATAATGCTCCTGCACATCACTTAATTTCTCTAATCGGCGATATTCCTTTGTCGCTCTGTTTTGAATTACCCTATGCAGCGTTTGAAATTCTTTCCAATATTCGGTAAATGTTTGTAAACGTTTTTCTGTCGATTTGACAGTCTTTTTTCTGCCTTTTAAATAGGTCTTCCATTAAATGTTTGATCTCATTTTGGGACTCAACCAACTGTAATATTGAGCTAATGGTCTCGTCCCCGGCGTCAGATATACTGGATTCGTCATCTCCCGGCATTTTATAGAGAGGCTTATTTCTTCTCAAGCTACATGTTTTTTCTTGATTCTATATTTGAATAGCTGAGTTATCTGGCTCGAAAGACCAATGTGAGATCTATGCTCAAGCTAAGGGGGGTGCCGGTTGTAAAGATAGCTCTACTTGTTTGAATTCAAATATAAAATTCTTTAATTTCATATATTGCTTAGTACTATTATCACAAAAATTCAATTTAACACAATTAATCTAACTTACTACTATATTTCAACGAATTCAATGCGTATACTAAAATAACTCAATAAAAAATTCAAAAAAATCAAAAAAATAAATGCTGACAAAGAGTTCTGTTACCCTTATTTCTGAAAAAAAAAAGAAAATCAACGATTAATAAAATATAAGTTTTATGCTACACGTGTAAGCACGGTAGCAGTAATGGAAATAACTAATTGGGCAGAAGTGAATTTCTACAGCAAGAGTATATTCCTACTTAGGTGATGGATGAAATAAAGCGGAAGTCGATTTCTGCAGCAGGAGTAGATTCCTGTTTAGACGTTGGATAAAATTAAAGCAGAAGTAGATTCCTACTCAGGTGGGAGATAAAAAAATAAGCAGAAGTAGATTTCTGCAGTACGAGTAAATTCCTACTTAAGTGTAGGATGGAATTAATGCAGAAGTAAATTTATGCAGTAGGAGTAAATTCCTACTTAGGTGTGGGAAGGAATTAATGCAGAAGTGAATTTCTGCAGTAGGAGTAAATTCCTACTCTGGTGTGGGATAGAAATTATTGTAGAAGAACATTTCTGCAGTAGGTTTAAATTCCTACTTGGATGGAAGCAAAATTTGATTTGGATAATTAGGAAAAAATCAGATTAAATTCTGAATTGGGAATGGGTGATTCTGCTGCAGCTCTTCGCCTTTTTATAGCCGCCGCGGACCGCTACCTTTCGGTTTCATGATGGGTTGCTTTGGCAACGCTCGTTCTCAAGGTTTGTTAAACTTTGACGACGGCGTCCCGCAGTGACGTCATATAGGGACCATTAACGTTGCACAGAACTCTGACTGCGGCGAAGGCGATAACATCTGGTGTGATGTGTTGACATTTTGACATGTCAATGTAATCATATAGCAATAGGTAGGAAAATGGTAAGTTTGTAATATTTAAGTATTTTATTTATTAGTTATTTATGAGAGCTTTTGTTTATTTTCAGATTTCATGATATGCAGAATATTTGTAGGATACATTTGGGATGAAGGTCTTAATCGTCAAATAAGTATATTGAAATTTTTACCAATAAAATTGATTCTTTGTGTCTTTTTTGTATGTATTTTTAGGAAGTACATTATTTGACGGGATATTCATCGGAATCGTGGTACTTCGTAGGAAACTACATTATGTGGACTGAACAGGGACAATAGCTTTGGTTTCGATGTAGCACAGCGAAGGCAGTTTTGCACAATGAATTAATGGGCCAGAATCGTTGACGGGTTATTGACAGCAACGTTTGACCACAAACATGAAGATTTGTAATGTGGAGATGAGTGATTAGTAATCTAGTAATGTTATGATACGGAAACAGCATTGGATGTTTGGTATCATATGTTAAGTTCGGTGCCTCCAGCCTTCCTCCTACACGAATGATTCCCTTTTCATGAATAAATGGACTGAGGCTGCTCAGAGAACTATTGTTGTTGACATGATTGTTCCGTCGTAATTGAGTCAAGTCTTCACTGAATCCCTGAGACTGTTTCCTTGATGATGACTGTCAGCGTGTCATCTACCTATGCCACAGTTAGATCGATTTTCATTTGTATACTTGTATGCTGACGAACATTTGTAATAAATCTCAGCACATACGCATCGACTTTTTGTAATCGTTTGAATGAGTTATGATGGTCGATTGTATGAACGAAATGTGTTGGTTCTTCGGTAGCTGATAGGATGGTTTTTCTCCAATTCAATATCAGATATTGTGTTTTTTAGGGCCATACGCTTTCGGAGCCATGTAGAAATATTGGTTCGTAGAATCATAAGTTGCAATTTGATAACCTCTCAGGTGAGATTCCCCGAGAGACAAGATCGGCAGGGTTCTCCTTTGTTGGGACGTGCCTCCATTGATTAATGGCTGTTAACTCTTGAATAGCTGCCACACGATTTGCAACAAATGTATTATATGATGAAGATTCGGAATTCAGCCATGCAAGGACAGTCTCAGAATCTGCGCAAAAGAAGGATGGTCGATCATGCCAATTTAAATAGGTCCCAATCCGTTGTACTAGCTGAGCAGCGAGTTTTGCAGCACATAGTTCCAGACGAGGTAAAGTTGTAGTTTTGTTATGAGCCACATTTGATTTAGCACATAATAATTGTGCTGCTATTGTTCCATCCTGTCTCATAGCTCGTACATATACCGCAGCTCCATATGCCTTTCCGAAGCGTACGAAAAGGCATGTAATTGTGTTGATTGTAGTGCTTTTTCAGCAAATACGTGCCTTGGTATCTTAATATCATTTAGAACCTTCAATCCTTCTTGAAATTTTAGCCATGCAGAATGAAGTTTGGCTGGCGAAGTTTTATTCTCCATAGTCTTTGAAGGAAGATTTTTGTGGTTACTATAACGGGACTCATTACTCCGAGTGGATCGAATAAATATGCTGTGTTTGATAGGACTGTTCTTTTAGTCACCTTGTTTCCTTCTGGCCATACAGTTTTGATACGAAATTCATCTACTTTTGGTAACCACATTAATCCTAGGGTTTTATTTGTCCCTCTTCTTCGTCATACAACTCTAGTTGAAGACCGACGTCGTCTCTGTGGACGGTTTGGAGTAGTTTGCTGTGGTTGGCACACCATTTTCGTAGATTGAAACCGGCTGATTTTAGAAGCTTTTTCAGTTGCTCTTGCATTTCGATAGCTTCCATTAAGCTATTGGATCCCGACATTACGTCATCTACGTAGAAGTCTAGTTTAAGTATCATTGACCCAAGTAGAAATTGGTCAGTTCCTTGCACTGATAGCACTTGCAGGCATTTAATCGTCAAGTATGGTGCTCAAGTAGTTCCGTAAGTAACAGTCTTAAGTTGATACGATTTAATTGCTTCATTCGGGTTGTCTCTCCATAGAATCATTTGGTATCTTCTGTCATTCTCGTAAATTAAAACCTGACGGTACATTTTCTCTATGTCCGCCGTAAAGACGAATCGTGGCTTTCGAAACCTCAGTAGTATGGAAAAAAAGATCATCTTAGAGCCTCTGGCCAGTACATAATAGCTAATACAGGGCAATGTTAGATGATCTTTTAGTTGAACCATCAAACATTACTCTGAGCTTAGTTGTAGTGCTGTCGGGTTTTATCACACAGTGATGTGGAAGATAATAATAAGGCTTGGTAACGTTGTCTGGGTGGACCTCTTCCATATGTCCAAGTTGTAAGTATTCCTTCATAAATACCACGTATTGCTCCTTAATTTGTGGATTTTTACTGAGTTCTCGATCCAGAGAAAGAAATACTCGTAGCTGTAAGGCGATGTCCTTGGATTCACCTAATTTACTTGGATTGTGTAAAAAAGGTAGTTTTACCACAAAGCGGCCTGACGAGTCTCGTTGTGTAGTCTGATTAAAATGAGATTCGCATTTAACTTCAGCGGCAGTGAAGGATGTGGTTCAATTTCTTCCAGCTTCTAATATCTTTCAATTTTATCATCAAGGGTGAGGTCCCCTTCATTGCAGATACCACATGTTGGTTGAGGTTGTTTGGTGCCTTGTATCTTCCCAGCGTAAACCCAACCAAAAACGGTTTTATTTTCCCAGTAGACAGTAGCTCATATAAAAACTCAGTTCCGATCAAAAGATCAATTTGACTGGGGCGACTGAAAATGGGATCGGCTGGCTCGATGTTTTCCGGAATAGGCCAGGAATCTGTATTCAATGAGTATATTGGTTGATATGAAGTTATTTTTGGTAAAATAAAAGCTTCTACTCTGGCTGAGAACTCGGTCAATCTTGAATGCAATAATAAATTGACTCGCTAGTTAGACTGCTGCTTGCCTTCACCGATGCCTTGGATGCTCGTAAAATCTGATGTTCTTTTTAAACCCAATTTTATGATTAATCGTTCCATTATAAAATTTAATTGTGAACCAGAGTCTAAAATTGCCTTGCATTCTACTTTATTGCCTTCTTTATTTCTCAAATTGACGGTGCTTAGCAGAACATAGCCCTTTTGATTCTGAGCTGTTTGTGCTGCTAGGGATGTTGAATTAATACCCGCTGCGCTATTATTGGTTGATATAGACATGTTCGAAATGCACTTCTCAGCGATTGCTTGTCGTGGTTGTAGTTGTAGTTGATCCTTTGATGACATTACCCTTCGAGGAGTGTGAGATGAGTGATTGATTCCAATGATTGCTCGTACAACGTGTGTGTATTTTTGTCCAACTTTTTTATGAGTATGTGAATAAGCAATGGATCTCATGATTCAATGGAGATCCCGAGATTTTTTAAGGCAAGAATGCATTTATTTGTGTTGTCATGCAGTGCCTTGTTATTAATGCTGTCACCAATAGTCGTTTATTGCTATATGGATTCTTTAGTATGTTCCATGCCGTTTCATAATTTCCATCTGATATCGATAAATGGTGTATTAAGGTTTTTGCTTCACTAGTTAAATTGGAAATCAGATAAAACATCTTGTTTGCGTTACTGATGGGTTGATTATGAATCAGTTGTCATCAAAATTGGGAAGAGCTATCTTAGGTAATTTTATTGCTGTACCAAGATCAGATGTATTCTGGGATTGGGCTATTGCAGAGTCCTGCAAAACTGTGGTTGTTGTTGCAGCGATAAGATGGTATCTTGAACCCGGTCATCCACTTCAAGATAGAATTTTTCACGTGAAGAGCATTCCCTTATAAACTGGTTATTTTGAGTGATATCTGTCCAATTAGTTTGAAGCAATTTAAATTTATGTTCATAGTAAGGCCTTGGATGTGTTTGATGTGCCGTGGCTTCACGAATGTAGTGAATCAATGTGTTCATTGTTCTTTACTTCTTAACTAATTTTACATCTTCTTCTTCGTTTGTAATGGTGAGATTGAAGATAGTGTTATCTCGGTCATCTTCTGATGGTTTTGATGTGCTTGGAGCTGCAAATTTCAAATTAGTCTCCTTCAATTTTTCCTTAAGATCATTGTACACTCCTTGAATTTTCTTGTAATAGTTATTTTTAAAGCATAAATGATCACTATTTCTCTGTTTAAACTTGTTTAATTTCTCGTTATTGTTCGTGAATGCGGTCCATAGTGATTCTAATTGATCTGATACCTTATTCAGGTATTCTAGGTTCCCGCGAATCACACGCTGCCGGGTCTCAAAGTTGAAAGACTGTAATAAATCTTTTTTTTTTCTTTCTATCTCGGATTGGTGAGACGCTAATGCCTCCATGGTGCGGACCTTATCGTCTTTAGGATTTTATATGATGTATGTATTATACTGATCTCGTGGGGTCACCAAGATATTTTTTACAACGACAAAAATTTAGTTGCCGCCTTGTTATGTACTGCAGCAGGTTCGTATGTATACCTGGCAGATAAACCAGAAGCTCAGGCTCGGATACATGTGCTTGTAGTAATGGTGCAACGGTAGAAAACATATGCACAACTATAGAAGTAGAAAAACTTCACTTAGCAGACTCAATTCGGGTATCAAAATAAACGCTCACTTTTACTATTAAAATGATACTTATTTATTTGTTGTCATTATTCTATTTATATACACCAATTCACAGTGCCATTGCCTTAATGGATTGAAAAAATGATTACATTAACAAAAACACAAAATTATAATTATGAAGGCAATGACACTGTGCCTTCATAGATTGAAAATGATTACGTTAACATCACATTTCTTAAAATGCAATTCAGTTTCCGTTGGCATTAAGTATACCTTTACAATTAAATGAATGAAGAATTGACCTATATTAATTCGCTATGCAACTGAAATTTTTATTGAGCAATGAACTTGAATACTATGAACTTTTGTTTACCTAGAGTTCACTAGGGTTCAACATCCTCCCCAGCGTTGAATGATTGGTTCAACTATGATGCTGGTTGAGTCCGAAGCTTGAATTGATTTAATGGTGTTGACCTGGGTGTGGGTACCATCGGTGGGCTTGATGTTTCCATGTAAGGTATCCTAGAGTGGTAATGATAAGTAACAAACTAGTGTATCCTATGATGAATTGATGAGCATCATGGGTGTGTAAAGGCAGATGTTCTTCCTTTTTCAATTGCAGTATTCGTTTTTGAATCTTTTGAATGTCCGTAACTATGTCCTTATGGGACGGTGCTTGATAGAGGATTTTAGCAATTTTGGGCGAATGCAGTAGTTCGGTAAAGTTTCTTGATGCTGCAAAAGATGTCATCATATAATATTTATATGTAAAAAAAACTTGTAGCTCTAAAGCTTTTAAACTAAGGATTACTATTAATAGGAGTTATATGCACATAATTTTATTATGGCTAAAAATTGTTTAATATTTATTTATTTGTTATTATTATTATTATTTTTTTTTTTTTATTTTCTTTTTTTTACAGTAGATACATCGAAATAGAAATTATTTTTTATACTAATGATTGTACTATTTTATTATTACTGAGGGTGTTACTAATCATAGGTAGGAATAGAAATTAATTTACATAATATATTCCCTTATAATATCCATTACGGTTATTTATTTATTATGTATAAAAGAAAATGTTGCTACCATATACTCACATATATTATTATGGAGTTTACTTTTCTTTTCCTTTTTTTCTTTATTTATTATATTTAATTCTAATATAATTATTTTTCTTTATATCATATACATTTTTTTTCATAATTGAAAGTTATTTGGCGCGGCAACCCAAAAAAAAAAATATTATTGTTTATTTTCATTAATTTTTTTCCTCTTTATTTTACATTATTTTAGAAATGTAAGATTTTTTATTTTTTCGTCAAAATTTTTGTTTGCACATTGTGCTCCCCCCCCCCCCTTTTTTTGGATTGAATGAGTTATTAGAGCGGTAAAAATCAAGGAAGGGAAGGGTTTACTGTTGTCCGTTTTTTTTTCTCGTTATATTTTGTATATGTCAAACCTTTCGATTGGAAGCATGAGTCCATGGATGTATGTTACTATATCTTTATAGTGTATACATTCGATATGTTATATTAATTGGAGAAATTCTCCGCCGTCTTTCTGATGAGAGCAGGAGTTATTTTAAATCCTTGTGCCCTCGGTGTAAGCGTGGTGGATTATTGGCTTTCGTTTGTATTTAATATACAGATAGCCACCGAGATGATTAAATCGATTGTAAAATATGACATTATGTACTCAAGAGCGTGTCAGCAGTCGACCCTATCTATATCCAATATGGACTGTGGACAAATAGGTCCTCAACTGACACATCCCGCTGCAAAACCCACTTCGGGACAAGTGTGGTTGGCCGCACAGCATGTTGCCGCTAGAGGTCAGTCGGCTTGGGGTGGTTCTTGCCACCCACATCTGAGCAGACCTCGGACAGACAGACGTACAAAAAAATCACTTAAGTTGCAGGTGGATCAGCTTCGCTGGTGCAACCTGAAAACCTGTACAGAGAAAAATATAGCCAGAAATTTTAGCTATGCTGGAAGTAGAAAAGGAAAAGAAAATCCAAGATGGAAATCCGAGCAACGCAGCACAAGTTACATTGCACCTGCAGAAAATCCAACGCAGAAAGAGAAATGTTGAGAGAGAGAAAGAAAGCGTGGACGTGGACTCCCGGTGGTAGTGGAGTCCAGACTGGACGTAGTTTGGGCCCTTCATCCCCATGGGCTACACCGCTACCATCACGCCCCGGAATGAATAATTTAGACTGACATCAGGGCCAAACTTACCAGCAAGATAACGATATTCGTGAACAAGAGAGATGTCTGATAACAAAATGCAATTTATGCTAAATTGCATTTTGTTACAACATGCAAATGCATTTTTAAATGCACTTGAAGTTTTGGATGAAATTTTTAAATGGAGTTAGTTTTGATTTTCAGGGTCTTGGGCACCTGAGTTACAACACCAGCTAAATGACATTGAAGACACTGAAAGAAAAGAAAATGTAGAGCTGTCCAAATGCTCGGTCATATATATGAAATTTTGTAGGGCCCTGTATTAGCATTGCTTAATGAAGGCAATATTATAGCGTGATGAAGCTTTAAGATTGTGATTTGTCTTCCTCATCTCTCCTGGAGCCCTCTCATGATGCGGTTTCACTACGTTCGCTTTTCCACTAATTTTCAGGTCATATGGTGACGCTGATAACAAGTTGCTCCCAGTGTCATTAAGTTGATGAGGCATGACAAGGAAAGCAGCATATTTGCGCCTTCATCACAGGTAAAGGTAAGTGGTGTAAGGCTCCCTTCTGGACCGGATGCAGCGTTTTTTTGTGAAGGCAAGAGTTTTTTTTTTGTATGTGGACTGTGACAGCGATAGGTATTTTTGTATAGCCACCCCACAACTCTGCCACAATAGCAAAGGTGCTAGCATGCCGCCCTGTGTCAAAGCTCTTCATGGAGTGAGCTGTCAGCTCAGGCTGACAAAATGGACATCACGTCCAAAATTACTCATTCATATGCTTCCATAACAACATTTAGTTTTTGCGGTAGCACTACCTAACCTCAGGAGGCCTTTACGTAATTTACGTACACTAAATATAAGTATTTGTTCAAGAAAGAATTTATCTGGATTCTCCGGTATATAGCAAAAGCTAAAAAATGTTTTTAATTTGTTATTTCATCACACAACCTATTATATTTTTGGTGACAAGTTTCAAGTCTTGGTTTTGACTCATCAACAGGTCCCAAATAGCGAAATTGAGTGACTTGAAAACAAATGAAAAAATAGAATAAGGAAAAGTGTGCTGAAAAAAGAAAAAAGAATATAAAGGATATAATATAAAGGAATAAATAAATATTCTCAAAAATATTTGCATGCATGTAACTAAAGAATTAAATAAATATGTAAGAAAATCTGTATATCTATATATATGTTATCTAAACAAATAGGCAACACTACTAACTAATTAAGTAATTAACATGCGTTCAACTTATGTAAATTTCATCCCAATATTTAAATTTCGATATCCTTGTTTGTATAGCGAAGGAACTCTTTTGTTCTCCGCTAGAGTACAAGTTCTTAGACTTGGACTCTTGTCGTAGTTTAGATATGGAACTGGTTCATGGACCAGTACCTTGAGGAATTGTGCAATGGTTCTTGGACCGTTACACTTGTTGAACTGCAGATTACACTGACTATAATTAGCGTGGTGTATGAAATAGAGACGACGTATAGTAAAACCGCAGGTTTCAATTAAATACCAAAACTTAATGAATGCTTTATTTTCCATTATCGGCTTTTTATTTGATCAATTTGCTGATTATTACAAATAAGCGATTGATTGTACATTTTCAGTCGAGCCGGAAAGAATTTCAGACGAAATTAATACTGCTAAAATTATATTTGTGTGAAAAATGGTGATATTTCCAAAGCGAGTGAATTGAATTTATTTACGATTAATGGAATATTTTTCATAATTGCTGAATATACAAAATTATTGTGAAACTTCGAATTGAAGAAATGCAAGAATGCAAGAAATTGAACAAATTATATTAGGACTAAGTTATATGGAAATTATTGCATGGAATAAATGTGTTGTTGTATGTTATGCTGCCTGAACATCTTCCCCGCGTTGAACAGCTTGTTCAAACTTCCTCATCACGGATGCTAATTGTGAAAGGCTCTCCAGAACTCCTTGTGGGTATAGCTTTGCTCAGTCCCAGACTTGCTGCATTTTTGTTTTGCCCACCTGTATATCAAGCAGGCTGCAATAAGTAGTCCAATGACAAGTGCTGAGTAGCCCAAGGTGAAATGATGAACCTCGACTGGCTTAATTTCGTTTGGTAACGTTGGTTTCTTTGTAGTTCGGCAACACCTTCGCTTAATTTTTTGAGCTCATCCGAGTCAGCTTGATAGCGTATAGGGCTGTGCTGCATTTCTTTCAGGCGCTTTGAAGAAATAAGATCCCCCAGATTCTCCGTTGGCAGAAGTGATGTTCGCATCATGCTCGGGTAGACATTGTGGGCTTGAATTGTAATGAGTACTTGCTTTATTGCGCAATTGCTCTGGATTTTCAGAATTCTAGATCCTTCAAGCATCTGCCTTGATACAGTTTTTTGGCATACCACATTTATGGACGTTTTTTCTTTTCATGAGTAAATCCATCGGTTGGGATTAAATCATTGTATCCACTTGGGACTGTTTTCAGTCTCCATTACCTGACAGTTCGGTGAAGGTGTTCCCTAATTTATGAAACTCATTTCACAGGCGCTGTTGTTGGCTCCCCTTCTGTATATAGGGTGTTTCTGTTTACACGTGTAAGAAGCCTTTTCCATGGTTTCACATGTGGCTAATTCTTGTTCGCTAAGCGGGTAGTATTGGTCCCGATGCAGGTTAATTACTAAGAAATCAGCCGAAGGTTTGATAGCCATGAAGGTGTTATTGATTGCCACTGGAACAGGAATAATGCTGTTATATAACTAAAATATGCCTGAAAAGAAAATCTGAAAAAGGCAATAAATAAAAATATTTAATTCATAAAATTTCCACATAAGCTAATCATGCCATAAAACATGGTTAGCTTATCTATTTAATCAGTGAATTATGTTAAAAATAATGAAACAAAAGGCAAATCGTACCTTCCGTACGATTTGTCATGAAAATTACAATATGCATGTACATACATATCACAAAAATAGCTTTAACGATAACAAATGCGCGCCGCGAAAATACATTATATGTATACGCGCGCCACAATTTCAGGCGACGGGACGGTGGCTGATGTTTATAAAAACATCTCGTTGCATTTTTTCAAGCCACCGTCCATCGAAAAATATTCTGGACTTGTTTAAACAATGAAAATTTTTCTCAAGATAAAAATGCAAACTATGCATTTTCTACCCTGAACGACGGATCTTGATCGCGATGAAAGTGATCAAGAGTGCAGTCGAATCTTAAAACAGAAGAGGGGTTGATTTTTAGATTTGAACGGGAGCGCCTCGCGAGATAATTCGAACTAAAAAGAAAGAGAAATAATAGTTTTCGGTTGATCGGCTCGGTTATGGTAGGATCGGAGAAAATAAACAAGGTGAAAATGAACACTGAATAAAATAATTTGAAATTACATGTAAAGCAATTGTGAAGTTTAAACAAAAGAAAAGGGAAATAGTTTATAAGTTTTGTGTTGAGTTAGTCAAGTGAAAACCGATACAAAAAGAAATCCGTTTATAGTTAATTGTGAATTTAAAAGTTTTAAATACAAAAAAAAATAAAAGGTTAATATTCTAAAGCGTTGTTTAATTAAGTACATGAACAACGGGCAGTGTACTGGATAAAGTCTCCACAAACAGGTACTTAACAATGCGAAATAGTTCGAATTCTTGATATGCAAACAGCGGCAATTTGATTCTGAATATTACGTATTTGTCGGCGAATCGACTTTCTATAGTCATTAAACTGTAGATCTGAGTCAAAGTTTCGCGATTCCCTGGCAGCCTTTGGGTCGCTGGTAAATGGTCCTTTATCGTAATTAGTTCTTATTTTAACTGTCTCGGAGAAAGTAACTGAGGATTTATCTTGCCGTGATGTGTGTCTATGATCACATCTGGCATGGTAGCTTGTGATGATGTTGTTGATGTTATTGATTATTTGACGTAGCCGAAAATCTACCTCATTGAACTGGTGCTTGATGATTGCTTCGTCCTTCTTCAAAATGTTGACAGTAGAATCAATTAAGGATGTTTGATTTTTTATTAAGCTCAACAAATGATCCTCGTTGTTTCTGATATTGTTAATAGTATTTGATCAAGAAGGAATTTATTTAGAATCTCCGGTATATAGCAAAAGCTAAAGATGTTTTTAATTTGACATTTCATCACACAACCCATTATATTTTTGGTGACAAGTTTCAAGTCTTGGTTTTGACTCATCAACATGTCCTAAACAGCAAAATTGAGGGACTTGAAAAACAAATGAAAAAATAGAAAAAAGAAAAGAAATGAAAAAATGAAAAAAATTTGAGAAAAATAGAAAAAAAAATGCTTAAAACAGAAGTGTAAAAGAACTATGTAAATTCTAATATATAAAAATAAGAGAGAAAGATTGTGTACATAAAGTCAGTATGTAATTGTATTTTTTATTGTGGGTAAAATTTATACTAACATAAGAAATAATTAAATTTAAAGAAGGTGGATGAGGGGGAAAAATTGGGAAGAGGCACGAGAGGAGACAAATATGTGTACATGTATGTCACATAAATTAGTGAGGTTCATTGGATCAATGTATATAGTACATTGCAGCAATAAACCTCGGTCGTATGATCTACGTACGAAATTTACTGCTCTAATGAATATAATGCATTGGGTGAATGAAAAAGTACATTAAATGAGATATTTGACCATTCATAGAATCAATTAGCTTAGTTCATTAAATCTATGAACTTTTCACTGAGCCTAATTTTTAATATATCTATGTTCATTATCACAATGAACACATTCATCGGTTGATAATTGATAAAAAGTTAATTTATCAAACGAGCTTTTTAATTGGATCTACTTACCTTTTTGGTTTAGTGTAATGCTTATGACAGACATGGGGAAAAACTAGTGGGTATAGACTAGATAGACAAGAAGAAGAAGAAGAAGTTTCTCAGTTGTCAAAATCAAATTACTATTTATAAATCTTAATTTCTCTTGTTTTTAGTAAGAAGTAAACATTTAATTAATTTAAATTAAAATTTTTATACAATTTTATCGGCTGTACATTGGTGATTTAGTCTTGCAGTAGTTTTACCATCGACCAACATTCTTGGACTGGATCTCATACATCCATTCATTAAAACATCAACAAGATAATCTACAAGTGCTTCCCTTCACCCCACGCAGAGTGTATCCTGCTGAAATTGATAACTAGAATTCATATATTGAAATTGGATTATTATTCATTCACTCATCCATCATCTCCCAGGAGCCGTGGATTTGTTTTTGTTTTCCTATTTGGAAGTGTATATCGAACAACTCGCAGAGGGTATTAATCTCTTTTATACTATATTTGAAAATTTCTGGCTTTCCAAGAGAATATTTGAATTTTACTGCATTTCTGGTCTTATGAACCTCCTACTATAATTAACTGCTAAAATTAACTTAATAATTAATTGTTAAAATTAACATAACCTATAAGGCAAATAATCTACGGACTTCAACCAATTCCAATCCAGCTTTACATTCTATTCCGAATTTCGGGCAAATCAACAACTACCTTCTTCTAAGAGCGCTTGATTGGTGTATTAACTACCTACTTCGATTAAACAATCATAGCTATATATTATGGCGCCTAAGTGTATGCTCTGTCCTGCCTACCTAAATAAACAGAAAACTGGATTCAAATGCGTTGACTGTCGGAACGACTTCCACGCCACTTGCTGTAAGCTATCCAATGAAATTACATCGAGCATCATGAGCGGTACTGTTGCCATTCGATGTGCCGGCTGTATTAAAAAAACTTCTACTGATGATTGCGTTTCTGATAGCGATGAAAGTGAAACATCTAATATTTTAGCAGCCATCCAGAGCATGTCTAAAGAAATTGATGTCATTAAATCAAGACAAGCAGAATTCAATAACTCAATTAATGTTTTGTTGCATGGATTTGACGAGATTAAAAAACTTATAACCACAGTTGAGGATAACAAGAAGAGAATTAAAACTCTGGAAGCGGAAAAATCGCGTATGAGTAAAGACATGGAAGCCATGGGAGAGCGTATAAAAATATTAGAGGAAGGATCCCTAACTAATTTTATTGAGATTAAAAATATTCCTCTTCGCCCGGACGAACTACCACATGATACTGCCAAAAAACTTCATGATCTCCTAAAGTTATCTTTACAAGACACTGATGTATTGAAGGTTTATCGTAGTAAGAGTAGAGCGAGTAATAAAAATTCTTTTAGTTCATTAATTGTTAAGTACTCTAATCAGTTGATCAGGGATTATGTGTTAATAGCTAGTAAGTTTACCGGAGGTGTGACAGCCGATATGCTTGGATGTAGGGAAAAGAGTATTATTTATTTTAATGAATTCCTATCGAAAGATAAGAAAATTCTTTTACATAAAGCGAAGCAGTTTAAGAAAGAAAATGATTTTAAGTTCGTTTGGGTAAAAAACTCGAAAATTTATTTAAAAAAGGATGACAACTCTTCTCCCTTTGTTATCTTAAACGAAAAAAGTCTCGATCTCGTTAGGAACAGTATTCAAGCTAGTCCCAAATAATAATTTAATTAATGTCACTATATATGTAATATCAAAATGTCAGAGGATTCTTACCGTATTGAGTAATCTTGATTGTGACAAAAACCCGGGACCTGGCGGGATTCCAAATATTCTTTTTAACAGATGCGCACAAAGTCTAGCGGAACCGCTTAGTAGTTTATTCAATCTCTCAATCACTAATAAAATCTACCCAGTATCTCTTAAAAATTGTTTCGTTATGCCAATTTATAAATCTGGTGACCCTAAACTCGTTACTAACTATAGGCCTATTTCTATCTCTAACGCTCTTGCACTAATTTTTGAAAAAGTCATTTACCATCAACTCCTATTCCAAATAAAACCATTTATCTCTGAATTACAGCACGGTTTTTTACCGGGGCGGTCTACGATCACCAACTTATCTTTATTCACAGACAAAATCGCGTCTGCTCTCGATCAAAATACACAAATAGATTCTATCCACACTGACTTTGCTAAAGCTTTTGACAAGATTATTCACAATGGCACTAATGGGATTTCAAACAGACACCATATCTTGGTTCCACTCCTATCTAACTAGCAGAGATATTAGCGTTGTATTTAATGGGCTACAATCCCCCTCATTGAAGCAAATCTCCGGAGGGCCCCAAGGTACAATACTTGGACCATTGATCTTTCTCATATACATCAACGATATGCCTTCTTGTTTTATGTCTGATTGTTTGTTATACGCTGACAATGCCAAGATTTTTAGAAAAATTAATAACGTGACGGATTGTGTCCATCTTCAAAAGGATATACTACGACTAGAAAAATGGTGCCACGAGAACTGTATTCAAATCAACGTAAGCAAATGTAAATGCATTTAATTTCACCGTAAAAAAGACCTCATACTCTTTGACTATACCATTCACTACACTGCTGTATTACGTGTTGATGAGATAAAAGATTTGGGCGTGATTTTCGACCGTAAGCTCCTCTTCATTACTCACATCAATTTTATTACTTCCAGATCATTTCGTTTATTAGGCTTTATCTTTCGCATCTGTAAATCGTTTAGGTCGGCATCCTCTTATATCAGTCTCTATTATTCTTTAGTAAGGAGTACTCTCGAGTATGCTAGTCAGGTCTGGAGTCCATTTTACTCTTCTTTTAGTGCTCAAATTGAGGCTGTCCAGCGTAAATTCACCAGAGTTTTATTATATAAACTACAGAGTAACAATATAGAGTATCATGAAAGATTAGCAAAATACAACTTAATCACTCTAGAAAGTCGCAGAATCTACTTGGATAGTACATTTCTATATAACATTTTAAATGGTCGAGTATATTGTCACGCACTAGTCTCTAGTATTGATTTGAACGTCCCCACGCGCAACTCGAGATTCCAGACCCTCTTCAGACTACCTACTTGCAGAACTAACATTAAGGAGAAATCACCTATCTACAGAATTTCTAAATCGTTCAATACAAGATTTAACAATAT
Organism: Dioctria rufipes; assembly: GCA_963924295.1. NCBI lineage: Eukaryota > Metazoa > Arthropoda > Insecta > Diptera > Asilidae > Dioctria > Dioctria rufipes. The sequence goes on along the minus strand of OZ002741.1, from coordinate 104,275,107 downwards.
AGATATATTTAACACTAGTTCCCTGACATTTAAAAAATTTATTCTCCGCGAGATCGGTTACTAACATCTTTTGTGTTTTGCATTACTCTCTTTTTACTGCTTCGCTTTACTAATTTCCTAACTCCTTAGCATTTGTTGCCTTCCGCTTTCCAACTGTATTTTAGTCTTACTTTCTCTATTTGCTTTTTCTTATTTTCTAGTTTTTTCGTGTTCTTTAGATTTTAGATTAGCTTAATTATTTTTTGTATTTTTTTCTTTTTTATTTCTCTTCCTCTCTCTTTTTTTCACATTATGTATTTAGTTTTATTTCTTTAGTTATTACTCTATTTTTTCATTTACTTCTAAACATAATTATTACTTTATCTTCTTCTTTAAATTTATTAAAATTCGGTACCCTTCTAATTGTAAGGTAGTATGTTATTGGAAATTTCTGTTTACTATCTTTTTAACTAACAAAATAAATAAATAAATAAATATCTAGGTATCAATATCCTCAAAAATTACTGGGTATAGCCTGATTATAGGCACTTGTTACGTTGTATCTTGTTCTAGAACTCCCATATACTGGAGAGAACAAATTGTTCTGTCGATTGAAGCGAACTGTTTGTAGTGTACTGTTCGCTTCATTTATAAATCTTCTATGAAAATGTATGACGCAGAGTTAATAAATAGAATATTACAATTTTGTTATTTTTAAACAAGCCGTCGACCACTATTTTTTTCGTTTTACACAAAATTGTGAACCACATCCGCCGATACATTTTACACCTCTTATTGAAAAATAACGCAATTTTTTCCTTTTTCGTTCCAATTTTTGAATTTGTCATATATTTACAATTAATTGTTGCCACTCATTTGTCACATCAATCTCCCTTTTATGTTTGTCATTGGTACTTTGATATCATAAATTTTAAAATTTCAGCAAATCTTATGTATGTATTTCCTTATTTTCTGCAAAACAGGTTTGGACGAATCTCCTAAAGTTAGTGTAAACAAATAGTAAAAATTAAATGTAAATATCAAATTCAAAAAACTTAAGTAAAAGAACCTGGCCAAGACCACGTCTATGAATTTAATATAACTTTAATTCATAGAACTAAAATTTTGACAATACCAATTTCGTAACAATTAAAAATAAGAACTTGTCAATTCTAATTTAGCAGTGTTTTTTTTTTTTTCTCAAAATGTACCTCTCTTTAGGTGTACTTACTAAAATTCCCTATTTCATAGAAATACCTGATTTATATTACTTGATCACGCATACCAATGCTATACAAACTTGCCTTTTTCAAGTTGGAAAACAGAAAAAAGAAACAAAGCCAAAGAATTCACATAAAATATTTTACTAGAAAATTATTGAAATACTTACCAATTTTATTATCATCAAATCCATTTGCTTTTCGTCGGATTTAACTTTAGAAAATTTTAGTTATCGCGAAAATAACAAAAAAAAAAAAACACTCCATTTCCACTTTTATCGCATTTAATTGGAATTTACAAACAAATTTTTTGTCAAAATAAGAACTCACCGCTTCCATTGTAATCTTTATGCCGCTGCTGTAGGAATGTTCACGATATTATCAATTAGCCGATATATCGATAATTTTATCCAAATATTTCGATATTTCTTATCGATATTTCCTTACCGATGTATATCGGTTATCGATATTTTCGAGCTGGTTTTTCTTTAAGCCGTGGCCTGAATCTAATATTTCAATTTCTGCTGATTTTCGGAACGGAAATCAAAGCCAATATGTGTTTCTGTCAGCCGATCAGCGCTTGTAATTCTTTTTATGAGATCAGGTTAGATCTACAGGTGGCACTAATATAAAGTGGAGAAATTTTTCCGTAGCGATTTAAATATACAGACATTTATTTCGCACGGAAAAGTTAACAGATATGCCCTTTGATGTTTGGTGCTTTGGCACATATATTTAATTTGTGATTTCAGTCAGTTTAATGTAAATTAATTTATGATATAACATTTTCTCCACAATTTTTTTCTGTGTAGAATTATATGCCCAGAATGCAAGCGAAATTCGCGCTTGAACAGCGTACTAGGCTTTATATGATTACCAGGTTAACTCTGTAAGTGTTCAAACCCAGGGCTGCAGTTCAGAACTTCGCATCTCAAAAATTTGGAACGAAGTGAATGGAATGCATGCTATGTTATTACAAATCAAATTAAAAGTCTGACCGAGTACTATCGAGAGGTGTACTATTTTCCTGATTCAGAAAACTTTCTCGGGACGTTTTTGTCGCCGGAAAAATCATTTTCATGTACTTTGGTCACACACACCCCAGCTACTACATTTCGAATATATTTTTTCCGTTCTTTCATTCAGGGACATTAGTGCTCTCTTGTGAACATTTTTCTCATAGAAAGTCATTTTCCACGACGCACCAATTTCGCACAATCACGAGCGGAAAAGTGGTCTCGCCGGGAGTACTATCGAGTGGTGTACTCTTCCCAGTTACTACATTTCGCATATATTTGTTCCGTTCTTTCATTCAGGGACATTAGTGCTCTGTTGTGAGCATTTTTCTCATAGAAAGTCATTTTCCACGGCGCACCAATTTCGCACAATCACGAGCGGAAAAGTGGTCTCGCCGGGAGTATTATGGATTGGTCTTGTTATGGTCGTAGCGTATTGCATATAGCAATATGCTACACGAGAGACTGCAGCGTGTATGCCGGCGGCTGTCAATCAGAATATTCGAATGCATCCAGACCGAGAGAAGTGCGTTTCCTCGAGCTCGGGGTGACATGCGGATGAAGTTAGGGAGAAGAAGAAGAAAAGCATAGGTGTGATGAATACTACTGGCATGATAAAAATTAATCGACAAGAAAATTAAAAAGTGAAGTTTATAGTTTTGTATCCAGTCCTAAAAAGTTATCAAAAGTGGCAATCCCAAGTTGGTGAACAAGATATTAAAAACCCAATTGCTCGGGAATTGATAAACTGGTTAATAATAGAAACCTGAACGAAGCAGCATCGGCATGCGGCCCCTGATGCACAAGAAACAATTTGAAGCATGGAAAAGGAGCGAATTTCAAGAAAAAATTAAGGTACCCATAGGTAGACATTTTACGCCTTTTTATCTTTTCTGTTTTACCTGGCTGTACGTCGCGATACATACGAGACCAAGGTATACAGAGGTCTTGAAGCGAACTTGAAGGGATATGCCTACATTACATACACCGTTTGCCACGTGATTTATTCATTCATTTATCGATTTTTTATATATTGATGCCATAAGAAATTCTACAGGACATCTTTAATCCTAATTAACTGAATCATTCAGTTGAACAGTACTTAATTACCCTGTGCGAATAAATTCGACGTATTACAGCAGCGAAACACCTGAACGTCATATGATGGTATGAGGTATTTGCATTGGTGCCATAGAACATGTATAACAAGCGGCATACGGCCTGTGCACCAGCGAAAATAAGATTGTGCTACGAATTTAGTATACCAGCGGCGGATAATCTATAACCTTGCGGAATAAAAAAGGAGCGAGTTTGATAACTAGATTAGTGCATGATATATAGAGATAAGTAAGCAGGTTGGCCCTGACGGCTTTATAAACCTAGAGTCAATTTTTATTGTGAAGGAAATCCCAGGCACGAATTTTCTTTTGTTACTTATTTACAGGGCTACAGAAACGGTAGAACTCTCCAGGAGGCCTTCATGGAGGAACAAGTTCATAAACAAGGTAATTTGTACCCATTTCATCTCGGATCTTCTGTGTGGTAAAGTGATTTAAAAAGAAAAATTTCCTTATTTTTGTTTATTCCTAAATTAATACGATAATGATTAGCCTCAATGGCGCTGAACGTAGATTAGTAATTATGAACTCAATTTTTCATTGTTTGTGTAGTTGATTTCAACTTGAAATATTTCCTTTTGCTAAATTAATATAATGATATTAGTCTAGATGATTTTGGAATTTCAACTGATAATCAGAAATGCTAGGTTATAATTTTTTTGTAAGTTTAGATCTAACATATATTTTCTCGATAAAGTTAACGTAATAATTCTTTTGAGAGCAGTTTTTGCTGATAAGTCTCGTTGACTCTGACGTTATGTAAAGTGGTGGGAAGAGATAAGATTATCGTTCACTGCAATTTTTGATTCGGAATCTTATATTCCTGATAGAGCTTTGAGATATCGAGTACCCTAACGGTCTCCTACTTCCAGTCCTCAATGGTTCTTATGATACTACACTCAACAATTCAATTTTTTTGTTATCCGTCAGTTTAAATGCAATCCGAATTAGTGAATAGTGAAGTACATATCGATTTTCTGAATAAACAGAATTTATAAGGTGATGACGCTTTAATGGCTTTGTAATTTCTCCTTCACTATCCTGGAGCCCTCTCGCATGAAGGTCGACTAGGCTCGCCTAGTCTCTCTTTCCTGGTCAACTAGGGGCTCTGAAGAATTATGCCCCTCAGAGTCAGATGGGAGGATGGGGCAGGCAAAGAAGGCAGAACATCTGCGCCTTCGATGGTATACAGGTAAGTGACGTAAGGGTCCCTTCAGGACCGAATGTGTGCCAGCTTTTGTGTTGATAGGCACGAAATTTTTTTGATTATGGCTGACGGCAGCGGCAGGTTTTTTGTGGAACCTCCCCACTCTCCGCCAATAGCTGAGGCGAACTAGCGCGCCGCCCTGCAGTCAACGCTGCCCGTCGAGTGATCTGTCAGCTCATGCTGACAGTCGGGACTTTACGTCCCAAGCGAATCACTCTACATAGTTACATAACAGTAGACACAATCACGAGCACTAAAAACTCTACCTTTTCATCCACGAAAGTCGCTCAAAGTACGTCCAATCACCAAAGCTTTCCCCCGATTAATAGAAGAAATTGTTATTAATAAAATGTTCTCAGAGTATCATAATACGTCGTTTAAGATATATAGAACAGTTTTTAAACAAATTTCAGTCTCAGTTTAGGATTTTTCAATGTGTACCTGCAGAAATGTCAAATTTTCCGTTACATGATTGAAATCCGATATATCGATATTTCTCATACGATATTATTATTGTATCGTAAACAATTAAATGTATCGTACGATATATCGGATATCGCGTTATTGGATGGCAAGTTACATTCCTACGCTGCTGTAATGAATGATGTCCGACCGGAAGCCATCGTACCGAGCTACTGAGCGATATGAGAGGAAAAGAAACTACTAAAGCGACACCTGACTAACAACAATAAAATAGTTCAAATGAAACCTTGATATTATGCCTAAAAAGGGTAAATTTAGCTGCATCTACCGAAAATTCCTTCTTTTTTTTTAGAGAAATTTTGAAAGATTTGCGAAGGGTGCGATTGTCAAAGGAATTAATTTCAGATTATTACTTTCGCATTTGTTGAAAATAAGTGGAATTTGCTTTAGATTTTCCTTGCTTTCTTTTCCCGGATGAGAGGGGGGCGGGGGATATAACACATTGAGAAAACTTTCTACTCATTTTCCATTCCAGACTTGAAAATTTTCCTTGCTTTATTTGTGGCTATTTGTCTTATTTTTAGAGTAAGTGAACTCACCACACTTATACGATTGCAAGCTAAGATAAGGATTTTCACCAATGACTATGTTTACTTCAAAATCATAAAAAAAATTCCAAAGGGGTGGTGGGAAGTGGGTTGTTAATATTGCTTAAAGTTCGCACGAAGCACAGTGGCAGGGCTGGAGCGGTGCATAGCTTAATTTTATAATCTTAACAAAATTAAATTACGAGGGTTAGAATATGTTGAGTTTTGCTTCATTTTCCATTTTGTAGGACTCTGTACCTTAAAAGCAAAATAAATAGAACCCTTATTGGATCACCCTTGCGTCCGTCTGTCTGTATATCACAGACATATTTCTTCGAAAACGACATGACGTATGGGAATTTGAAATTTAGCAGAATATTAAGACCTCGGGACGTGCGCACATATTTCAACAGAGGAGTGAGGAGTCTGAACCATCAGTTTCTTCACACCAAAATCTATCCGTGAAGTACTGGAATTAGGCCGAAAAATTTGATAAATATTTTCTACAATATGACCCGAACGTTGAAAGAACTCTCCGATTTCGGCAAGATATTATTAATAAACGCTTACTCAATATGAGGAGCTCTATGACCAAAAATCCAGCACAGTTGTTAATTACTGATCTCATTACCAAGGTTCACTGATCTGAAATTGTTTCTAATTCATCTAACATCGAACTTGAATGGCATCAGGTATTATCGAGTGATTAAAGTGACATCATACCAATCAGGAAGAAAAAATTAATAGTCTACACCCAGAAAAATATTTCTGGTTATTTGTAACTATTTTTCTCGTAGATTCTATCTATATTTCAAAAATCATACAAATAGTTACAAATAACTGTATAATAGTATAATTACCATAAATCTGAAATTTCTAGAAAATATTAACTAGAAATTTCTCGTTCGCTTTGACAAATTAATAGTCAAAAAATATTTAATTTAACTAGAAAATAGTTAATAATGTCGATAAGCAATTATTTTCTAGACATTTGGTTAACTATGATTGAAATAAAAAACTAAATCGAGATGACTAGAATTGTGGTCACTTTCAACCACACGTAACCATATTTCTCGTCATTTTGATAGCTACGCCTAAATAGTTACTACAATTTTGGTCAAGTTCAATGAGAATTCTAGTCATTTAAGCATAAGAATGTTATTCTATGCCAACTGTAGTAGTAGTATTTCTACGTAATAGATGGTCCGTTAAAGTTACCCAAATTACATTTCATATTATAATTCGAGCGATTTCACGGGTTGTGTTTGCGTTATTAGGATTTTGCAACGTATCGCATGTGTATTATTTTTTGATGGCTGGTAACAATGGGCTTTGTTAATACATATAAGAACATTCTAATTTTTTATATGATCTTTTATGGCTAGAATTCTGGTTACTTTAAACTATTTAAACTCAATTTTAATTTTATCTTCTAATCATATCCACTGAATAAAACTTCGATTTTCACTTGATCCTTCCTATTAACTGAAAATCGAAGTTTTATTCAGTTTCTCGTGATAATTAATTTTAGCGTGACTTGTTTTTGAGCAGCTTATGGTTAATTTATAATAACTGAAGTGTTGACTGTGGTAATTTGATATAGGTACATAATATCTACCAGTGAAAGCAAATGTAAAGTGATTACTTTGTATTTAAAGTTAAAAAATAAATAATATTATATATAATATATAGTTTTACCTAGCGGTTAGTAAATTTTTTTTTATTGGAAAAATGAATCCTGATACAGAAAGTTCAATTCTCAATAAGCTTTATAGAGATGTGTGTTACTAATAGATGTAAGCAGTATTTTACTTTATTATGGTTTCGGCTTTTCTTGTATTTTTGTTAAAAAAGAATTGCTATAATTAATAATATTTACGTAAGTAGTACAAAAATTGTAAATTTTTGCCAAAGCTTACTATTATTACTTATATATAAGCCCACTTGAAGACGCGGCGGAGTGCTACCCATAAAAGTTGTGGGATATTTATTAATAAAAAATTTAAACACTAATCTGTGTATTGTTGTCTAAAATAAAGACCGATAGTCCGAGTATCTATCCAACTATACATTTTAATCCGGACGGCTAAGACCGCGACATACATATACCTGAGTCTTATTCTCCCGAATTCTGCCAATTAAGTGAATACTCCAATTCTAATAATCGGTTACTACCAAATACATACTACAGTTTCGTTTGAATGCTTTTAAAATTAAATAATATACTATTCATTCATTCACATTATAAAAATGATTTTTTTATAACTTTGCCATTGTATTTAGAGCTCGGTATAGATTATGATTGCTTTCATTATATGGAAAAGGAAGATTTGTTAAAAGTAACAGGGAATAATGACAGTTCTTATGGTACCTATATTAAACTTAGAGGAACATGGGAACAATGGAAAACTTCTCTGGTAAATTACTTTCTAGAAGATGTGATGTTTCATAATTTCAAGTTGTCTATACACACAGATAAAAGAAAGAAAAACGAACTTCTGCTGTAGTACTATTTGACACAATAATAAAGTCGTAAACTGGTTGTATGGTCAGAATGAGGTATCATTTAGTTCAATCTTCGGATCACCTTATATCCTATTACCGAATTTGATAAGTACATAGATACATAAAAATACCAAAAGCCTTTTGACAATTGTTTTAAATGCATAGAATATTACTGAAATATTGAAAAGTGATTCAGCGAAGGCTATCAAAGAATTGTATACCGTCAAAAAAATTTCAACGAAGACGTCAGATTAAAACTAATAAGTATTATTATTGAGCATTTCCTTCAAAGGAAAATTAAACTAAGAATTAGTGATATTGAACAAATATCTGAGGAAATCAGTAGAGTTTCAAAATAAAAAAAAAAGTAAGTGAAGATACGTATGCGTTACACTTTCATTATTCATATGTGTAAGAAAAAGAAAAAGAAATTAATACTTATAGGTAGAAATGTAAGGAAAAGTTGCTCCGATTTTTATATAGACTCTTAGGTTATTTTTGATTCGGAAATCAAATTGATATTCTTCATTTTGGTATTAATTTATCAATAAGATTACCTAAAAGTTTTCTTTAGTGGTTTTTAGTTTTACGGGTATATTTAATGTTCTTAATCTTCAAGATTTCAAGTATTTATTATCGTCGTATTTTAAAGAAAACTTCTCTACAAAATGAAGCAAGTAATATTTTCGTCTTTCAAGATTAAGCTTCGTCCACACTACGTATATATAAATTTATGAAAAACGATCGTCAATTGGAAATACTTCAAATAAACTAACTAAAAATCTTAGTTTTTACATATTGTATAATAAAATGATTATGTATCCAGTAAGGCTGGTTCACATTATGTATGTCTTATAACATGTATACTACCATATATACTCATTTTCAATACTATGTTATTTAAACTTGTGAATTTCTTTTCAAAAACTTTAAATCAATTTTACCAAATTTCCTGGGTTTATTGGAATAGTCGATAAGTAATTAATATCCCAAAATCATGCAATGATATACTATGAGAACTGGTTACATGCATCCAGGTTCCAAGCTCTACATTTTGCATTAATTTTAATAGTATATTCCTTTTACAGAAACGGACAAAAACTATGAAAACATGTGCTAAAGATTGGAATACTTGTCTTTTAAGATTGGATAGAAATTTCGCCTGCAGAAGTAGTTTTTTAGTAGTTTTCTTTTCTCAAAATCCATTCTATATAATAAATGTGAATAAATCAAAACACTTCAATTTTCAAGCAACAAAAAAAAATAATGTAAAAAAACATCTAATAAAAGAAAACTTCCCACAAAATTTATAATAAGAAAAAAATGCAATGCAAATCTCCACTCTCCAAGGAACAAACAAAAGTTCGAATGCTCAAATTTGGAATTGTCCCCGAGTAGAAAATCACAAATCTACTTACATATGCCTATAGAAAAATCTCGCAAGAGATTTCGAAAGTTCTTGTACAAGTAACAACACTCAATTAAATTGGAAATATGTATATCTCATGCGACTTGCATGTACACCTGAGTTTTACACCTCAACTGCAATCATTTCGAACTTCAAAGCCTCTGATTGAATTATATTTTTTGTTTTTTTCTTATATGTGTGTTTCTCCTTCAGACGAACTAAGAAGAACGAACGAACATCTATTATAGCTAGAGTAAATTATGAATAAATGGTTTGATACCGGTAGCAAGCCGGTGGGGGTTAGTTTTCTTATGTAGCACTAAGCCGCCATCAAGTATATCTACTCCTTTATGCAAGTAGAATAAAAACCACAACAAAAAAATGTCTGCTTTCTTTCTTCAAAAAACTTATTTTCATGGGCTCAAAAATTTTTTGTACATTTTAAATATAATTTAATTGGGTTTTAATGAAAATATTAAAATTTAACTTGAAAAAAAAAGAGAAATTTTTACCAGTTCAACTTCACTTCAAGTGTAACCACCAGTCTTTAACACTCACACAATAATTTCCCGGCACTTAATTTAATTTAAATTTTACATTGAAATTGAATTAACTTAAATTATAAAAAACAAACAAATTAGTTATGTAGCGCTCACTTTAAAATCTAACTACACTTTGCAATGAAAAACGCACTACTTACTGCGGCCAACGTTATGAAAAATATGAAAAGCTGCACAAAGTGAACAATTTTTATCAAATTTTTAACGGGACTAACAGATTTTTCTAATATGAGTTGAAACAATTACCAATAGAGACTGTGTTTCCAGCCTAGCTGTGTGCTGCTGATGGTATAGTCAAAGTTAACTTAATGACAAGTTAAGAAGCAGACGAGATTTCCGAGTGTATGCAACGAAACAGAATGGCAAATAATTCATTTTCGTAAATAAATGAGAAGGGGCGGAGTTTTCACGTTTTACTCTCATCAAATGATCCCGCGCTTTTGTGAAATCCGGTTTTCATGAAATATTGGTCACGTTTACATGAATACTTGAAGTATACTTCAAGTAGAGATCAGTAATCGCACATTGACTTCAGTTAAGTAAATCACAAAATTTTGTTCGATTTACTTGAAAAAATTCATGTAAACGCAACTTCAGTGCTTGAACGTTTTTCATTTGTGCGAATTATGAAAACTGCAAAGAGGAACAAGAAGAAGATTACTGTTGATTTTTAACACTTTTCTCAAGATATTTGTCTAAAAACTCGCACCTATGTATTGAACCTAATGCAGAGTTGTCAAAGGTAAAATGTCACTTCAAGTAAATATCAAGTCAATTAATTGGAATTAATTCAACCAAAAACCCTTTTTGAGTTTCAAGTGGATTTCAGGTCAAGTACTCAAGTATTCATGTAAACGTACAAAGTCTACGAAAATAGTTTGAAAAGCTCATGCACATAAGAAGATTGCCTACACTTAGGCATTTATTGGATAAAATCATTGATTTATATATAAATAGATGTGCCCAAAAATGTGCACGGTTTTCTCAATAGATGCCGCACTATGTACTGTTTTGAACAGATGAGCAAAATAGAGCTTATATAAATATTCTTCGACGTCGCGAATATTTTGCTTTCTGTTAGAGAATTTATTGTAATGCCAGATTTGCAAATTTTAGTGATGAGTTTGTTAATTATTATTATGTGTTATGCACAATATTATGTATCTACATACATGAATATTGTAGTAAAAAACAATACATAAATAAAATTTAGTTTCCTGCGTTATTCATTTAATAATATGATGATGATATTTGTTTTAGAAAAGACTAGAGTGTATGATGGATGTAAAATAAAAGTCAAAATGAGTTTTGGATTATATTGACTGATTTTAAAAATAGAGAATTTTGAACAGAAATTTATTTTGTGTGACAATTAGAGCATCAAACTTAATATGTACTATTAAATGGCACCGCTTTATTATTTTAGTAATATAATCTAAGATGTACTCGTATTTATCGTTTTGAGGGCGGAGGGAGATATTGGATGATGATTTTGAATGAAGGAAGAATAAATAAAGGCTTGTGGTTTTTTTGAGTAGATATCTTATTTAAGAAGACAGATACACAGGATGAATTTGCATATGTAGATGGTCACTAGCTATTTAAACGTATTGATTTGAAGTTTTCTTGGAAAGTAAAAGGAGGTTTTGTAGTAGCTTTCGTGACAATAACACACATTAGATTTCAGATGTAGATTCTTGTCAGCCATCTGATACCTCGCACGATTGAAGTAGAGTAATTTTTCTCAATAAAAATTACGGAAAAATTCGAATTTCCTTTTTGTGGCTCTAACTTTCAAATTTAGATAATGCTAGAACACTGGAGCGCTAATAACCGAAGTAAGGCGTTATTAAAACAAGGAAAAAGCTAGAATTCGTATAAGAGCAATTCTTGCAATACCCTAGATGAACGGCCGTATGTAAATTCTCTGCGTAAGTTTTATCGTTAAAATGGTTATTCGCATCAATTTCTAGAATGGTTCGTCGGACAGTAAAAATGACCATAACAAATTTCATAGGATTTTATATTCTGAAGAACTTTTCAGTACAATAAAAACATCTAGGACTGATAATTTCACAATATGCATAAAAAACCTCAATTTTTGTACGGCAACACCAAGAAGGGGTTGTCCGATTTAGGTCATTTTTGAAATAGTATTTAAAAGTTTTATAAGAACGCGACAAACAGAAAATATTATGTGTATTTGTCCAATACATTTTGAGCAGCATTATTAATATGCGTTACAAAGTTAATATACCCTATGATTTCATGATGTAGGGTATAATAATCATTATTGTTGGTTTTTCATTTAAGTTGGTTAACTTGGTTTTTCATTTAAATTTTAGAAAAAGGAAAAATATATGCAATCAAACTGGCTGTTGAAAAACAGTTCGCCTTCTTGCGGAGGCCAGAACAAAATAGTAGTGTGATTGGAATGCTCATGAAGTGACTGAATCAAGACGCTCCATATTAAAAAAATTAAGATCCAGTATAATTACTTTTAGTTTTATTATTTGTTTCAAGTCCACAAGGGTAAATAAACCCTGCAAGATTTTCAATTGATGAGTACGTCGCCATGCATATTTTTATATATTCCATAGTCGGCTTCCAAATTAGCAGATCCATGTAACCGTTGGACGAATCATACGAATAAATAACAAGTAGAAAAGCTAGAATTGGTCTACGACCAATTCTTATGATACCCTAGATGAATGTCCGTATAAAATTTCGTATGGTCACCGATCTATGAAAGTTTGATTTTTGAAGTGGTTTTTCGTATATATTTCTAGAGCGGTTCGTCGGACAGAAAAAATGATTATCACCAATTTTATAAGATTTCCTATTCTGAAGAAGTTTTTATTACAATAAAAATTACTAGGAGTGATCGATTTCACAGTATATCTAAAAAACCTAAATTTTTATAAGGCAACACCAAGAAGGGGTTGCCCGATTTATTCTTTTTTTGAAATTTTATTACTATATTTTATTACTATAAAGACATCATGTACAAAATTTCAGCTCTTTATATCGACGCGTTCTCAGGCAGTGTACAAATATATAGTGGAAACCGAAACAAGAAGAGATATGTAGTTCCAGTTCGATGCGGCTCCTGTTCATTATAGCAGAACAGTGAGGGCCCTTTTGGGCACAAAATATCCAAATTAATGAATTGGAAGCTGGCCTGGGACGGTATCCTCACCTTCAACATTATTAATCCCGATCACTTCCATTTTTACTTTTGGTGTTTCTTGACATGTTTTGCTTACAAGGAGCAAGGAGCAAGAGCAACTCTATACGCAGAAATTTACGTCGAAGCCGAATTGAAATAAAGTGTATTAGGCCAAATGGACAAAACTTTGCGCATATTTAGTCAAATAAATACATATAAGTATTTAAGTAAATAAAGTAAAGGTAGTTAAAAGTACGTCATGTTACGGAAAATTGTCTCTCCTTCCACACAAATGCTTAGTTAAATATTTAATTATCATTTGAAGGGAAATAATCGAAAAAAATACGCAATCTTTCATTTGTGCACTTAAATTTTAAATTTCGGTTAAAATTTCACGTGTACTCTAATAAAAATTTTTAAAATTGCTTTCAGAACAATACTTTTATGGTCACAACCTGGCCACTGATTCAAATTAGTGCTAATAACTGGAAACAAATAAGAGTGGAAAATATTTTTCTGAAATCTAACTTTTGGAAATAGTTCTAAAAATTCACAAAAAATTTTACTTAATTTAGTTTCAAAAGCTTGAGTGGGTATTGATAAAGATCCATATCTTGTTTTTGTTGAAAAAGATTTATTTTGAATAAAGAGATATTTATTTGAATCTTCAGGCTATTTAATTATAATATGCGCTGAACAAAAATCACACTTTGTTAATGTTACCATTTTATGTAATATGTATCCATAAAAATAAAGTAAGAAGTTACTTTTAAATTTCTCTTCAGGGGTACTATCTTCAAATATTTCAGATAGAACTTCCGAATAGAATTCTACTGACATTTCTTCATTGTCAAGATAGTCTTCATCGCTATTAGGAAAGAATTCGAAATTATTAATATTTTTTGTATGACCTTCATTTTTTCTTAAAGTCGTATCCAAATTAATTAAATTACTCGAACCAGAATCATTATAGCTAGAATATTCGGAATACCTACTCTATAGCAAGATGGATTTCTCTCATAGGTACCCTTAAATCCCCTTATCATGGATATCAAGTTTTCAATGGGATCCTGATTGAGGTGGCTGGTAATAAGATATTTTTGTGTAAGAATTAAACATATGTCGCGGTACCCTCGGCCTTTCATATTTTCTTTTCAATTGTATTTCACTTTCGGGTGAAGGAAACTGCCACTGATGTATTTCATCCATTTCAGGTGTTTTAGGAATCTTATAATTTTTTAAATAAGTGCGATCATTTGGTCCCTTCGTAACTATTAATTCATCTCCAGATTGATAAGAATCACTTGGAGAGACTTCAGAAAAATTTTTACTAGTATTAATTTCATGAGATTTACACGAACGCGGCCGTTGGGACGTATTTCTTAAAGGTTTTTTAATAGTTTGCAGTGTAGAATTTTGCAAATATAATTGGCAAAAATTATCAGTTCTATTTTCAGAACAAGAACAAATAAGAGGGTCAAACGACTTCGGAATACTATCAACAGCTAATATTTTTTTACATGAGTATTCCTTAATATCTTTGTCGTAAAAGTGATTTTCACAAAAATTTATGCTTCGGGAGGATATCTTGTCAATTTGAAGGTATATATCACCAGAATGCTTTAACCAAATTTCTCTCCGGTAATCATTGGGGACTCGGAAAAACGAGAGAAAAGCACCTGGTGTATGTCTATTATTACAGTTTTTATAACAGCAGGAAAAACTCATTTTTGTTTAAAATTATTATGAAATTTAAATTTAATGCCACCTAGAACCTAAAAGTACAATATAAAACTTTCCTCTCAAGCCTGAAAGGATTCAAAGTAAAAAACCCACTTAAATCTACGCACACAATAGAAATACATGAAAAATAAAAATGTTTAATGAGTAATTCAATTAATCAGATATTAAAAATGACGTGCAATGAAAAAACAAACGAAATATTGTAACTTAACCGAAATTGAGGAAAAAAATCAAATTATAACGTTATTATACAAATAAAATATGAAAAGGCCGAATTCTGTGTCCAAAGAATTGAACTGAATTTCAAATGAAAATCAATGAAACCAAACAACGCGGAAAATTAACACCCTTTGAGTAGAAAAGAGTCTGCTAAGTGCCACGACAGAAGTGTTTCCTAAGTTAAATCAGAAAATATGAGCAACCGCATAAAGCCCATAGCGAAAACAAATCTAAAAAAGATTGTCCGAAACTATATAGTATTCGTTTCGTACCCATAAATTTCCACCAACGGATATACGAATACCTACGACTGCATAATGTTATCGAAACAGAAAAAACCCTTTTGCGCACGTGCATACAAACATAGCGTTTTGTCTTTATTTGCCCGCAGATCTTTATTTCGTCAGTATGGTGAGTCACTCGAACATTATTGCAATCCAATTCCAATCAGAAAGTGTAACGCGCAATGCATCACTTCAGGTTTGCGGATAGAAGTGCTGCTATTTGTGACTACAACCATTATTTACGACACGGTAGCGCCGCCATACATGAAAGCCGTCCAACATTTTATTCCAGTTTGGGCACATCTATTTATATATAAAATCAATGATAAAATTGAATTCGGCCCATTGGCATTTTTTTTTTCAACTTAATCAAATTATAACTCATATTCTTAGTCACTAAGCGACGGATTCCAAGTAAATACGGAGGCGCAATTACGCGACGGAAATACGTTTGCGCTGATCACGGCACAATTAAGCTTAGTGTGGTTTCCTACAATTAGTTAGTAAAAATTGCATTCACTCTATTGCCTCTCATCTCCTTGGTTGTTCTTTCCAACGAATTACATTCCAATCGTAAAAAATATAACCGCATACTTGAAACTAAAAAAAAAATGTTAAACTGTGATCTAGTGCCGCAATCAAAAACTATTTGATCCCTGCGCAATTGCGGCCGCAAGCCTGAGCGCAATTCCGTCACGCTTTTCCTTGGAAACCATCTCTTTATTCGTCGATGCAATTGCGTCGCCGCATTCTCTTGGGAACAATAACTTAAGAGAAAAATCCATGAGTTTTGGAAGTGAATACTGTTCAAGTTCAGATATTCTAACTAGATATTCTAGATAAAATTCAAGAGTGTGTCAACATGCCTTCCATTCTTTGTAACAAAAGAATACAATAATTCGCCTCTTATTTTTTTAAATAAAAATAACGGTTAAATTCAGAAATATTTATGAGAGCATTTCGACATTTTTTGATTAAAATACAGTAAATTTGGAAGGAGAGAAACAGGATTTTTTGAAAGCTTAAGTAGTTTGAAATTGCATGCCATGCTACTTATAGCCTATGAACATCCTGTGGATTTGAAGATATTTGTAGAAAATTGAAAAATTCCCAATTACTCTGTAATTGAATGAGGCCGCACTTGTTACCTCTTCCAGGCAGGTCATATGTATATGATCTTGAAATTTGAACAACAGGGACCAGAAATTTTGTCCTTACTTGGCTTCTTGCCAGTGTGTTCATAGAATTCTACGAGGAAAACTTTTAGCATTACATCGGCGTTGGTCGTATCGCATAAAAAAGTGAAAAACAGAAAAAAGTTTCTCTTTGTGGAATAATAACGTTTGTGCCGGTTGAACATTTTACTTATGTATTTTCCCTTGTGTCTTAGGTTTAAGTTTAAGGTATAGGCTTTTCAATAAAGCAATTTTAGAATTTGATTTTACTATTTATTTACTTTTTTCAATAAAACACATTTGTCAACATTAGGTGCAACTCTTTTAAATTTTTAGACTTTTTCTTAAACATAATTATAGTACGTTTACATAAATACTTGAAGTATTCCTTAAGTAGAGGTCTGGTAATCAAAATATCATGTAAACGCGCATTGACTTCAAGTGTACTGATTACAGAAAATCACAAAATTTTGTTCGATTTACTTGAAAAAATTAATGTAAACGCAACTTCAATACTTGAACATTTTTCATTTCTGCGAGTTATGAAAACGGCAAAGAAGAACAAGGAGAAGATTTATTGTTGATAATTCAGGTAGTGATTTTTAGCACTTCTCTCAAGATATTTATCTAAAAATCCTTAATTCTGTATTGAACTTAATGCAGAGTTGTCAAAGGTAAAATGTCATTTCAAGTACATGTCAAGTCAAGTAATTCTGTTTACATTAGTTTTGCTATGAAGAGATTAAGTGGGAGAATTCATGCTGGATTCTCTGATATTTTCGGGAAAAATGAGAATTTTATTTGAGAGGAATCTTACATCTCCTTTCAGCATCTGAGCCAAAGCAAAATTTATGTTTTTCTTAAAAATGGGAGGTAGTGTGACCTGATGTACATTAGTATGAATAGGTTGAAATGATTTTGAGGAATTTAATAACATTTTGTCGTTCGGGTAATCCTACGTTCTCTCGATTTCTGTTTTTAAAACGTTGTCTCAGTTGCACTACAATAGTGCATAGCCAAGTTCTTTTCCCCCATTAATGCAAAAGACGAAAGTATATGACATTACTTATGTCATTCTGAAAAAACACCAATCCCATTTAGTTAACTTTGGTATAGTTCTGATGGTTGAGCAATGCACTTCCAAATTATTATTCGATCCACAATCACACGTACTTTTGGAGCCTGCCTGCTCGATTCCACTTTGATTTTCATGCTAGTGCTTGCTAAATGCTGATAAGAATTTTAGTTTGATACTTTCAGACGTTTTTTATATGACACCCATAATAGAAGATTGCTTTTTGAAAACTCGAGATCTACAGTGGGATAATTTTTGCTATATACACCGAATTCATACACAAAATATTTTGGAGGAAAAATTTATCATTTTTGTATTTTTATATTTTTAATAACTGGAAGTGCAAGCAGCGTATGGGAATGAGGGCATAACTTTGAGGGATGGAACCCCTGAAGAGCAACATTTGCAAAAAACTATTGCAAGTATTAGGGCCAAATGCAAGCAAAAAAAAAACAACATTAAGAACAATACACTTATTTGCTTCAATATGACGGAATATATCTACATATTTAGTGTAGGTGCATTGGGCATTCCTTGTTTTTTGTATAACGTAAGACTTGGATGTTTGCCACAGCTGCTAAAATTTTAGTAATCATGATGACAATTCTTGGAAATATACATAGGTACTAAACAAAAGGAGGAAGACTTACTGTTATTTTTGTCGCCTTTCACAATATTAAACATTGCTTTTACCTATCTGGCCTGAGTTGAATTTCTTGAGCAGATCTTGCTCTAGTCAATTATCATCTTATTTTTAGTCTTCATTCAAATGACAGAGCCGAAATTTTTCTAAAGATCAGATGTTCATACAGGATTGTTTTTCTTTTGTTTTTTTTTCATCAGGGATAGTTCAACGATAATTTGATATCCCTGTAATAAACTGACTATTTTCAAATACTATTTTAGTTTCGATACTTTTTTCGAATCAAAATCATTAAAAATTATGCTATTTTTGCTTGCCAGTTCCATTTTAAAATGAAATTAAGAGCTTGTTCATAAGCGCGATATATCGCATGCGAAAGACCTCTGATTAGCTACATTTCGTACGATAAATAAAAAATTTCGCACCGATGCTCCGGTTTTCACCATAAACTCAACATTTTTGATTGTTCACATTTGTGATCGGATGCTACAGTTCTACAGTGATGACAAAATTTATTATAATATGTAATTATATATGTAAATATATGTAATTTTCCAATAATGTTTCCTTGCCACCACAAACCAAAATATTTTCAATTATAGCAGCTGTCAACTTTTTAACGTACTTGCGATAAAAACAATCGTAAATAGAGATAGATCTATGAGAAGACCAGGGGATGATTCGGATCTTTCGTCGTATTTTAATAATATCAAATTATACGACAAAATGAAATGATTTTCTGCTACTTTTTTTTTTTTCAGCTCAACAAA
This sequence comes from Dioctria rufipes, assembly GCA_963924295.1. Taxonomy (NCBI): domain Eukaryota; kingdom Metazoa; phylum Arthropoda; class Insecta; order Diptera; family Asilidae; genus Dioctria; species Dioctria rufipes. Next base: position 104,256,006 of record OZ002741.1, on the reverse strand, counting down.
CCCTACATTAAGTAGAATGAACTGAAAGGAACACTTGACATTACAAATTCAAAAATATTTTTCGAAGTTAAGCACTTGTATAACTCTAAGTTGGGCGTAGAATATCCATTTATCATAGTTTATAATTGTTAACACAACCTCGGAAGTAGTTTACTAATTTGTCGCACTTTTATGTGTACAATCTGATGTTTATATATTGCAAATTCATTTAAGTTTATTTTGTGGTTGATAAAAACGATAAATCAATGTGAATATGGCGAAAATAAAAGTACGACAAATTTGTGGTAAACTGTCAAAATTTGTGAATTTTGAAATATACGCCTAAGCTACAACAAAGTATCAGAATCACCACCCAGGACGGCACCAAAATATCGCACGATATTGTATCGTGCTCGTGATCAAGGCTTAATGATAAAAACAAAGACAGCCTTATGAAAACATAAAAAGCGCAAAGAATTAGAATAACTTTTCCAATGGCGACTGCTTATTCAAAAATTAGTCTAATCGCAAAATTTAAGGAGCAACCCATAAATTTAGGCAACTGAATTCACATACTTTTCATTCGTGTAAAAATGTGTTGATTAGTAAAGTAAGTGTATAACAATCTTCACGTTAATATTAGCTTAGGATATAATTAAGTCATCAAGCAGAATGAAAAGAAGATATAATCTTTGAATTAAGCCTTTCCTCTCTTTCAGCATAATTTGGGACACACCTTGGTAATAAAATATGGATATACACTACATAGCTAGCGAACATGGCCAAAAAATATTTGTTCTCTCTCATTACTTCCCTTTGTGTTAACTGTAGCCTTTAAACAGTTATTAACTCATAATAATTTCGGTGTGACCTGACTAGGACGATTTTTTTTAAATGATGTGTATCTTTTAGAATAGGTTTGAAAATAGGTTTGAGAATTGGTTTAGAGCTAATAACTCTTAAAGGGCTTCAGATAGCACATTGGGTGTAATAGGTCATATTAAAGAGGAGTGTCTACAGTTTACAGTTTTTATAAAAAAAAAGTTATGTTAACGACCTTTTTTCAAAAATAATTGAGGTTAAATTTAAAAAAAAAGGTAATAAAATCCGAAATTTTTAGTTTAGCCAACCATAATTCTTAATAAGAGAGGGCTGTGGGGCTGATTGAGCAGTCGTTGGAAAGGCCGTACCAGCTTTTTTTTCTAATCGCCCTGAAACTCCTAAATGGTTGATATGCCCCCCTCCCCCACCTGCCATACAATTTTTGGTTCGCCTAAGTGAGTACTATCACCTCCCGCTCTACTGACCTCCTGGTTATAAACAACCTGTATATACATATATTTTTGTACGGGCGGCGGTTACAAATAAAGACACAAAAGGGAAAATCATACTAGAAACCAGGAATCAAAGCCTCACAAAGATAGCTTCTTCACTGTTGTTACAAATCATGCTGACGTACTTAAAACTACAGAAGAAAGAGCCAAGTTTTTTAAAGATAATGGCTTAAAGTTTACTGACTTTTTTTTTGTGGTAGATAACAATTCATATAAATTTAAAAATTTCATTAAATGCCTTGATTCTTGTTTTAAGACCCATTTTATTTTTAATTTAAAATACGCTCTTGAATGTGAGCAGGTGTGCATATTTTTTTTTTATTTTTTTTTATATTATTAAGCCAAGCTCAGGGGATACCCTATGATGCAAAGCACAGCATGGTAGGAAGGAGATAGGGAAAGGATTAGAGGATATGAGTAGAGTGGCGGAGGTTCCGATGTATGACGCTATTAAACTTCCGCAGATTGTATACCGGAGAGAAAACAGAAGATGGTAAACTGTTCCACATTCGCACTGTTCGGGATAAAAAAGCATCACGGAATTTTACTGTACGGCCGAAAGTAATTTGAAGGGTTAAAGGATGTGCACGGTTTGCAGCGCGAGTATTGCGTGCAGGAATCATTCTACAAGGGATTAGACTAGATATTTCATCAGAACATTGACCATGCATTTAGCGATAAAGGAGCGAAAGGCATCCAACATTGCGGCGGTGCTCGAGTGAGTCGATATGACAAGTTATTGCTAAATCGCCAATGAGCTTGAAGGCTTTCTTTTAGACAATATCCAATGAAGCTAAGGCTGTGCGACCAGCCCCGGCCCATATATGGGAGCTGACTTCCATTCTAGGTCTAATATAGGACTTGTAGAGGAGCGCTAGCTTTGATGGGCTGAAATATTTCTTACACCTTTTCAGAAATCCAAGACATTTCGATGCATCTTTGGCAACAGAGAAGATGTGATCTGTCCAGTTTAACTTGCTGGAAATATTAATGCCAAGAATGTTTAGTGACGGTGAATCAGAAATTAATGCTCCGTCAAAAGAAACGGGTGTGGTTAAGTTATGATCTTGTTTTAATGAGATGAGACAGCTTTGGGTCTTAGATGCATTGAATTTGACGCGATTCGCTTTACCCCAAGCGAGGATATTGTTAAGATCGTTATTCAATGATCTAATCATGCTATCTTGTTTAACACATGCGGAATTCCCCCTGGAGTCCGCAAGAGTGTCAAAGGAGTAAGCGAAATCAAGAGTACTGCCATCTGCGAAACTATGGATGGGATTGAAAGTAAGGGAAAGTAGATCATTAATGAAAATTAAAAAGAGAGCTGGAGAGATAACAGAGCCTTGAGGCACACCGGCATTTATGGGATGCGGTTCAGATGTAACGCCATCTAATACAACACGTATTTGGCGACTAGATAGGAAACTTTCAATCCATAATAGAAGAGGAGGAGGGAGACCAAGTGCTTTAAGTTTGGCTAAAAGGGCTGGATGCCAGACTCTATCAAAGGCCTTTGAAATATCCAGGGCAACGATTTTAGACTCACCAAAATATGAAGACTACGGTTCCAATGTTCCGTAAGAAAGGTCAGCAAGTCTCCCGATGAGCGTCCAGCTCGGAAGCCATATTGGCGATCGTTGATGAGATGATTAGTTTCTAGATACTTCATTAATTTTGAGTTAATGATAGATTCAAAAACCTTTGAAAGAATCGAAGTGATCGCAATTGGTCGACAATTTGAGGGATCGCTACCCTCTCCTTTCTTGAGAATAGGCTGAACGTGAGCTAGTTTCCAAGCAGTTGGGAGTTTTCCTGTCGAATAAGACAAGTAGAATAGTTTGCGCAGAGGTTTAGCCAAGGATGAGGCATAGCTTTTAATTAACAGGGGCGAAAAACCATCAGGACCTGCGGCTTTGGAGACGTTGATCCCCTTAAAGACCCTGAACATATCCCTCGTACGAACGTGTATTGGCTCTAGTACACATTCATATGGGCGATGCAAAACAGGTGTTTGTGAAGTGGATGGAAGACAACAATTTGAAGCGAATCTAGCAGCTAAAATATTAGCTTTATCCAGGGAGTCAACAATCACTTCACCATTATTAAGTAGTGAAGGTACAGAAGAACTAGTGAAGTTATTCCTGATGGTTTTTACCAGGGACCAGAAAACTTTGCAACCTTTGCGGCTTGCCAAAATTCTTTGTCTAATATTCTGGTCAAAAAGAAATTTCTCTCTCTGGATAATGGACTTGCAGGTGTTCCGTGCAGTCTTGTAGACTTGTTTCATTTCCGGACATGGATGCAATTGATAGGCACGAAAAGCAGACTCTTTTGATTTTATAGCTTGGTTGCACTTATCGTTAAACCAGGAGCGATCATGCTGTTGTTGAGATCTGCTGTAAGAATACGGAATGTATTCACGCATGCCAAGATTTACTATGTTACTAAATTCCAATGTGCATTCATCAACATCCCTCGAAGCAAACCAGACCGACCAATCAATTTCTCTAAGATACTTATTGAGATTTTCCCAATCAGCATTCTTATAGTGCCAAAGAAGCCTACTTGTGGGTGGAGAAGTTAGGTGGCACAGGTTTGAGGTGGTAAATTTAGGCGCGATTAAACAGTGGTCTGAATTTCCGAGGGGGGAGCCGACTGAGATGGAATATTTGTCCGGAAGAGATGTTAGAAACAAGTCGAGTAAATTAGCTTTATCTCCAGCTGTATCAGGAATTCGCGTTGGTGCATCCACTAGCTGTTGTAAATTAAATGATTCACAGAAGAGTTCAACAAAACGGCCCGCAGGAGTTGTGGTAGAAGAATGTCTGAGGCACGGTATATTATGAACATTAAAATCGCCTGCCAGGACGATTTCGGAAGAGGGGGAGACAGAAAGCATGAGATCAATATTGTTGCAGGTATTGTCAAATACGGATTCCGTGTCGTCAGCAGACATATTTGGGCTGCGATAAAGGAAACAGAAGTAAATGATGTGCTTGTGAAGTTTAAACCTAATCCAGATATAGTTGAACTCTGGATTGGCAGAAGGAAAATCTTGAAGAATAGTAAAGGCCACATCACTCCGAATATATACTGCGATCCCTCTATGCTGACAAAAAAGAGGCACGAAGCTGTAACCAGGCACGTGATACTGATTAATATCATCATCAGAAACGACCTTGGTTTCACTTAGTGCAAGAATTGCCGGATTTCTTGAGTTAAGGTGGCAGTACACCGAAAACCGATTTGCTCTTAATCCGCGAAATCTAAAATGAAATTCTGCATGCTGAAGGAAAAAAAAGCGACACACATCAACACAAATATTTGGGCGCCACCAGCAGCAGTCGACGACACAGCGAGGTAAAAAAAAACAACAATAGTGTTATGCCTATTTGCTGTTTTCAATAACTCAGACTGCGCAGTTCAGTGAACACAGCTGGGTGCACCCAGATTTCTGATCAGTGACAAGTGCTAATGCATTGGCACTGATCCCAGATGAAGAGAAGGAAAGGAAACGTTACCGTGCTGCTGCTTTATTGAATATTAATAGGGCATAGAAGAGCCCTTCATTTGGCGGATAAAATTTATTTTGATTATTTATTTATTTAACGGTTGCGCAGGATTTTAAATAATTATAGTTATGTTTTAAAATTAATTGATTAGATATGTTTATATTAATTTATTAGTACTACTACACGAGGCAACGTCCGATCGGATTTACTCCACGCACTCTCTATGCATGATACAAAGATTTATCTAAAACGTTTCCATATCAATTGATAGTTTTATAAACAATCTTAGTCAATAGAAAGTTTAAATTTAAGCTTATAATGTTACAGTTCAAATCAAATTTCAATAATTTTGAAACCTTTAACATGTTTTCATGTGTTCTGTGCAATCACCTTTTAATAAATCTAGAAATGCTTGTACATTATTTAAAATACATTCACAATATGCTCTCTTCTAATTTTATTCAATGTGGCCAAGGCAACTGCCTGCTAAGGTTACATCCTAACGGCATTGAAAATCCTAATAACAATTCTAGTTACTCATCAATTGAAAGTAACGCAGAAAATAATATAACAGATATATCTCTGCTTCATGAAGATCGTGACACAAATGTTAACGAGAATAGTCACACAGAAAAGATAAGTAATGACATAAAGTAATAAAGGCTAAAAAGATGACAAGATTAATTTTGATTTGCGAACCAATATTTGAAATCTCAATCCGAAAGTTTGGATGCTATCGTAAAAGCTTTTCTTGCAGAGCTTGCATCTTCTGTATGGAATTTACAGGTCACTGTACCATCAGGCACCACATCAACTCAAGGCATGATGTACTGAATAGAGTAAATGCAACACTACTAAATTTTACCATGGTAGATATTAATACGCAACGCATACGAATGTGTTACTTTTGGAAGCTCTTTTGATACAAAATATTATTGATACACGAAGAAGAAAAATTTTACGATGATATACAACTGATATGGTGGTATTAGCTGCATTTTTTTATTCTGAACTGGTTCATTGGAAATTTCAAATTAATTTCATTCTATAAAACGTCTACAGGTAGCCATGACTTTTTTTATTGGGGGCAAATTATCAAATTGCATTTCAATTTTCACAAAATGCCAAGATAGATCTAAAATATTTGGTTCTAATTCTGAAGTTTTTATTCTTCAAAAGCTGGCAATTTGATGATTTTTTATCCATTTATAAATCCGTGTATGTATCTCCTTTTATATAGATCAGGAAAAAAGAATGGCGGCTATTGTAATCGTAATAGTAGGTATTACAAATTATTGTGAGCGTGTGATATTCAAATTGTCTGTAGTATGAGCAGAGTGAGAGCGAAATAGATAGAAATAAATTTATTATATTTTTAGTTTGCTATTTTTGATTGATGAAGCTGATAATTTTGATACAATTATATTTTTTAAATCCCCATCGATTTACGTTCCAAATATATTTTAAAATTTTTTTTAATTTTATAAACTCGTGATTTTTATACCTTAGATGAAGTCTCATAGGGTATGCTAAGCTTGTCATTCCGTTTGCAAGTCCGTCCGCCTTCTGTCCGTCACCACAATAACTTGAGAATACATTCATGGTTTGTTTTTTTTTTCAAATTGCATCATTTTGCATATACCTATTGAGAAAGCAGTTTTTTCTCCTTATATTTCACCGACGAGAAATTGTAATATTTCATTGAAAGTTGTTTAAATACAAAGCAAAATAGCATATTTAACAACTACGTGCAAAAAAATTTAGGACAGTTAATTCTGATTAAATAATTTCCACTTATGTGAACTGCAAATTTTCATTTTTCGTCTTAAATTGTATAGTTTTGTCGCATTTTGGATTTCTGTCTTTTAAGCTAGATGTCTCTAATGTGGTTTGTGGTCTAGGTCTAGGCTAATTTTATATGAATTTTCTCACTTTCAGGACACAAACCTACGATAGTAAATTTTATTGCCTACAGGCTCGCTGGTAGCTAAATTGAAACTTTTGCTGAGTACTGACTCCTTTTAAGAAAAAATGAACATATTTATAATTGCATAATGAACGTATCTTCAGTGTGAACTATCAATATTTAAAAAAAACAATTATTATAATAAAAATTTGAAACTTCAAATTTTTTACTCCATTTTCTGTCGGTATTTTATTTTTCATATTTTTTTTGTCATTGAAATTTTTTTGCTTTAGTTCACACCATAGGTGGTGATACTAAGAATATGCTGTAAAAATTTAAAGCGATCTGAACCTTCGTTCAAGAGTTGGAACTTCACGAGGTTCAAAAAGTGAATCGCGGAAAACGGCTTTGAAGCTGGCAGTCGGGCGCGACGCGCGCTATCTATTATAAATGCAATCTTATTTTATTTAATAGTATCCTGCGCTATATGTGGGGCCGCTACCTTCACCGTTACATTCCATGTAAGGATAATAAGTGATTAATAGGAAAGGGTAGTTGCCGAACTAGCGCACCTGTCTCCGTTTAGCGCGCCGGTTACCGCCGCTACCTGCCTGCTTCCAAGAAAATAAAAGTTTTTACGCTCTAAATGCTGTAACTTTACTGATTTTTGGAATTTTTCAATTCTGTAAAGCATAAAATATTCCTAATCATTCAGGCTAATAGAATCAAAAATAAAAGAAATAAAAATTTTAAAATTTTTCGCTTTTCTTTTACCGGAAAAACAAAAACGACACACAAGCAGGAAAAAAGATATGCGCTGTAGTTGAAAGTACTGTGCGGTAGTGGTTTGCTAGGTTTAAACGCTGGTGATTTCAACCTTAAAGAACAAGAAAGGGGGGGTCCGTCCTCCCCACAGATGAAGATCAGACTAAAACACTGATCGCGAATCACCCACGTAATACGATACGTAAATAAGCAGAAATGGTAAATATGTCTAAATCCACCATCAATGAGCATTTTGTGAAGCTTGGCTACATAATGCATGGATTCCCCACGATTTAACGAAGATAAATCTGATAGAGAGTAAAACTAAGTTCGAAAATGAGACAAATCGGGCAACTCTTTCGTGGGGTTGCCATACAAAAATTTCGTTTTCCACTATATATTTGGACACTGCCTGAAAACACGTCGACGTAGAGAGCTGAAATTTGGTACATGGTGTTTTCATTGTACTAGCAAATAAAATTTCAAAAATGGACTAAATCGGGCAACTCCTTCTTGGTGTTGCCATATAAAAACTTAGGTTTTTTACGTATACTTTGAAAACGATCAGTCCAAGACACTTTTATTGCACTAAAAACTTCTTCAGAATACGAAATCCAATAAAATTGGTTATAATCATTTTTTCTGTGCGACAAATCGTTCAAAAATCAAACTTGGACAGAAGGGTGACAATACGAAATTTCATAAGGGCATTCATCTAGGTTATCAATAGAATTGGTCTTAGACCGATAGTCAGAACACTTAGAGAAAAAACATAGTTACTAATACGATTTCGCGAAATTTGCAGTAAATAGTAATATCAACCCTAAAATGAATGAAACTAAGGAGGAAAATTGTAAATGTTACTCCGAATTATCTTTCAAGATAAATTTAATTATGCCATTGTACTATTTACGAGGTCAGAAATTGTTCAATCTACTAGCGGGTCATTGTTGTTAACATTTTACTTTGACATGATCAATTTAAACATTTAATGGTTAAATTAACTCTGACCCAGTTGAATCAAAATGTTTTATACTTATTAAAATATGCCGTTAGGCACAGAAATGTGATGATTCCTTCTGATCTGTTTACAGATTATTTGCGTTGCAGTTTAAAACAGTCGTTTTCGATGCAGAGGTATTTCGATTTATTTATATAGTCTAAATATTGAGTGCAAAAATATATCTGAAGGAAGTGTACCAATATTCCTTAACGAAAATAGTTACATTAAAATAAGTAAATATTTCAGAAAACCTGACTATTCTGATTTCTGAAACCCAAGAAGTTTATACTCTTAAAGAAAGATAGGAACATATATCAGTTTTCTATAATTGAAATTTTTAAAATTAAGTGTTCAGCAACCTGATGTAGACTTCTATCAATATCTGTATTTTTATGCGAGTGGGCTCTGCAAATTTTATCTGTTGTGTTTAAAAGTGGGTAATAATTTAATTCACCCGGAATATATAAACATTCTTTTGATTTTTAGATACAGAACAAATATAACATGTTTTGAATTCATGAGCGACAGCGACACTGATGCTATTATACCTATACAATTCTTCCCAGAAAAGTGTTGGTTTAAGAAAACTGTGAAGGAATGACGTGTCTTAATGGTATCATCCCTTTTTATTTAACCATGTAAATTAAAAAATTAAGTAAATATGATTATAGACCCATACTGGCACAGTTACGAACAGTGACAGATTGATCTTAAATTCTAGTTTTCAAGGCAGTGTAAAGAACTGGATTGCGCAAAGGAAAATTACCTCCTCTCCATCATCCGTAGCTTTATCAAGCTCATTTCTGGTAAGAGTACAATAAAAAATATTTTGCAATAAATATATATGTACATACGATTAACAGAATTTAAATACTTTGCTACAAGAAACATAAAAAGAGGTTTATGATAAACATAAAAATTTATCAGAAAAGCATCAAACAATTTTAGTAGAGATTATTACTGAAGAGCTACTTTCAAATGATTATTCAGTTAGACCTCAGACTTGGAGTGAAATCATAAAGCAAATACAAGAAGTTTTTTCTACCGAAGTCCCTGTATGTAGAAGCGTCCAAATGTACTTATGTTTGCATTCATTTTCCATACGAGATATTAATACACTTATTACACGTCGAGAGAAAATGGAAGAAAGAAGAAAGGAAAACTTTGCTGTAAATACTAAAATAATAAGAAGAAATAAAATAAAAATTTCCCTTGTCAAATTTCCGAGAACACAAATAATTCTGGTTCCCGAGGCTCCGCAATATCATATCAAACCGGAAGAAAAATTACTGGTTTGTTTTCATAAAAATAATTTTCCAACAATTATAATTTACAAAGTAATATTGAGTAATACAAGATTCTGATGTGGAAAATTGTGAAAAATGGTTGAAATATGGTGTAAATGATTCTTCGAGGTTGAAGAGTACTGGAAGAAGACAAATTGTTTAAGAAAACCCTCGACTGCTCTTCTGAAGCAATATCACCAATATAAATTCTCTAATGGTCACACTTTGGCATGATACACAATTTAATTGATCCAACCATATCAGTATAATAATTCAATTTGCAGATTGATACTTCGAAGAGCTATGTATATAAAAGAAAAAGCTATAAATTTCGGGAAAACTGGACGAAGCTTTTACAGAATATTTACCCATATTTGATTCAACGAACTAAAGACCGGGAAATAAAGTCTTTACTGAATTCCGCTGATTTTTATACTGCTCAAGGTAATACTATATTTGTAATTGCTTATATAACACAATCTTTAAATGCTTATACTTAAAAACAAGTTTTTTAACAGACTATCAGGGATGTGTTGTATTTCTGGCATTACATGGATTGCTCACGCCTTCAACCAAGATCGCACTAAAAAAAAACTGATAGAAAAAGCAGTTTTAGAAACCTAGTATAAAAGGTTCACATGAGTCATTTTTGTAACTCGTGAGCGATGATCAAACTGTGCGGAGTATTAAAGGAAAAAAAAAACAGCAAACGTACTTGGAATTATGAAATCTTCAACCTTTTATGAATGCAATTGGAGAATCATTCAAAAAGGTCCAGAAAATACTAGTTACTTACGATGATATAATATAAACTTCTGGCTCGCTCCCGAAAGCCATTGATATTTGCTTTAAAATATTTCAAATATTTCATTTAGAATACCCAAAAGAATCTTACGCAATTTTGCTATTTATACAAAAAACTTTTATAACATCAATACTGACTTTGATCTTAAAATACCAGCTTTAGCAAGTTTTCTTTCTGAAATAAGTAAATATGATTAAGTGTTTTAAGTGTAAAAGAACTTTTCAAAATGCCGACCGATAGTAACACATCTTCGCTACTTTCATAATGTTGCCGCATATGGATCATTTACTTGCAGTCAGGAAAATTGTCCTTAATCCTTTTCGAACATATACCTATGCTTTCAAAAAAATATATATATATAAAGTAAGCACTTGTTTTCAGATCAAAACTTTTTTACAAAAAGCTCCAACAGCAATAATTTTGAGTTGGATGATGAAGATGATGATGAATCCCCACAAAGTCAGTGATATTCCATTCCATAGTATAAATTTCGAATCCTTAAAAAATAATATACTCCTTTTTGTCGGTAAGTTACATAGCAAGAATAGCCTCGATAGGAAAAAAGTTCAAGATATTTTATCAGATGCAACGAAATATCTTACAAAACCTTTTGCTGAGGCTATAAAGGTTCATTCTCATTCGTGCGAAAATATTAGTTGGCTCACTGAAATTTCTCGAATTTTACATGAACCTTTTGAAAAATTTTAAACAGGATACAAATTCCTAAAATATTTGGAATCTTTTAATTTATACTCCCCTCCCAAAACTTATAGTATAGATGACACTATTGCTGAAATACATAAAAAAGGTGAAATCTCGATTGAAAGTATCAAAGCAAAGCAGCCAGGTATACTGACAGAAATTTTGAATTTTTCTGAGAAAATGGAAAATGAAACAAATAGATCTGTTCTTCCGATTTTTTTATACTACATTATTTCGAATTAGATAACTCTTTAGGCTTTCATGCCGGAGCGCATTCCATTTTTGCTTTCTATTATGCATTCGAAAATCTTCCTAATTATTATTTATTCAAAGTAGAAAACATTTTCGTAGCTTTGTTGTTCCATGCAAAATATAAAATAATAGGATTAAATTATTGTATTCGCCCACTTGTGGAAGTTTTGATTAAGTTATAATAAGAAGGATTGGTTATACAAACCAAAAATGGGCCTACCCGTTTTTTTGCTCTTATATTAGGCGATAACTTACGTCATAACTATGTTATGAACTTTTCTGGTTCATTTTCAGCTAATTACTTTTCTAGATTTTGTAAAGTTCATAAATCGAAAACTGAAACTTACTGAGAAATCAAAAAAAATTATGAAGCAGATTTTTTAATAAATGATTCTCGTTCAACTGGTATAAAAGCGCTATCAATATTTAATGATGTTATGCACGACTTATTTGAAGGCGTGCGTAGATACGAAATGGCAAAAATCATATGCTATTATTTAGATAACCGAGTTTTGTCACTTGATTTAGTAAATAGCAGAAATTTTACTATGGTGAGCTAGAAACCGATAATATCTCACGACCTTTGACAAAAGAAAAGTTAAAAAGAAATAACTTTCATATGTCTTTGCGGGAAATGATGTGTTTTGTACAACGTTTCTCTTTGATGGGTATTTTATTTAAAATTGGTTGCGATGGTAGATTTGCTTCTAATTAAATCCTCTCAAGACAAGGATTTAAAAACACTTCTAGCTGCGCACAACCAAATGTGCGTGGTACTATTTAGTGACAAAGTTAAAATCAAAACATCACTTTCTGTTGCATTACTGTACTTTATTTGAACAATCTGGTCCCATGAAACAGTTTTGGTGTTTCAGCTACGAGTCAAAACATAGAGAATTAAAATCATATTGTAAGAAATATAAACTCTAGGGTAAATGTGTTGCAATTAAAATCCAATTAAAATGTTTTTACGATCTATGGTTACTGAAGAGGAAACTATTACCTCGAGCAAAGACAATAATACTGATATTTTAGAATCCACAGAATAATTTCCAAATATCGTTCAGTATCTAGATAGTTGTAATGTTGTAACAACTGCAATTTCCTACAGGGGTCAAATTTATAGGGAAGGATTTTTCATTTCTGTATTTAATTCAAATTTTGAATTATTTAAACTGAAAGCTTTTTAAAGGACATGACACTTATTTAGTTCTCCAAGCCATAGAGATTAAAAAAATTGATTCGCATTTTCAATTATATCTGGTAGGCAATTTAAAAGTGCAATATATGAAGTAATTAAATTTAAGGACACGAAATTTCCACCCATTAACTTACATAAAAGTAATGGGAAAACTTACTTCCTACGGTTCAATGGCAGGGTTCTGATGATGAGGACTCCTTGGTCCCCAGTACATCTTCTGGAAATGCGCATATCTTCCTAGATGCTATTGCCGCAATGGGTCTTTCTCAGGTAAATGATATTAAAAACAACCGTAATAAATGGTTGGATTTGGTCTTTACCTCGGATGCTTCGAAATGTATGGTTCGTCCGTGTGACATGTCATTGGTTCCTATTGACTCATACCATCCAACTTTGGACGTGATAGTGGGCATTGATTGCGAGGGTACTGGTATGTTGATTGAAAACTCTCCCACCTTTAATTTTAAAAAAGCTAATTTTGATCTACTTAACTTTAATTTATCTTCTACTAACTGGTCCTTTCTGTTTAGCAATAATGATGTAGATGAACTTACAGCACAATTTTATAATATTATGTTTAATTGTTTCAATGATTGTATTCCATTGTCTTGTATCAAGAATGGCTCTTCGTGTCCTCCTTGGTACGATGCTGAGCTTAAACGCTTGCGCAACTTAAGAAATAAGGCTTGGCGAAAGTATCACCTCTCTCAGTCTAATGATGACTTAACGCAATTTTTGTTTTTGAGGAGCGAATTTCGTAATGCTCTTCTGCATGTCTATGGGCTATGATACGTACCTGTTTAGGATGAGAAATGTAATAAGATCTGATCCTAAGCAATTTTGGCGTTTTGTAAATACCAAAAAGGAATCTAATAATTTTCCTCCTGTGTTAGTATTTAATAATAATTCTAGTCATGATCCGTCTGTGATTTCTAATCTCTTTGCTGATTACTTCAGTGAATCATTTTTAAAATATGACGCTCAAATAGATTTTGCTTATTTTAATTACTTAACGACGCTTCCTAAAGTTGATATCCCATTCTTCACTATTGATCAGAAATCTGTTGAAGATTCCATGTCCAAGCTGGACTCTGGTTGTTCTGCTGGGCCTGATGGGATACCCCCTATTGTCTTGAAGAACTGCAGTGGAATGCTTTCTTACCCGTTAACATTTTTGTTTAATTTATCACTGCGGCTTGGTAAATTTCCTAAGTTATGGAAAGAGTCGGTTATTGTCCCAACCTTTAAGTCGGGTAAAAGGGAGCTTGTTACCAACTATCGTCCTATTGTTAAACTGTCTTGTATTCCCAAACTGTTTGAAGCTTCTTTATATGAATTTTTGTATTTTCATTGTAATAGAGCTCTTAATGCTCATCAGCATGGTTTTATGAAGGGAAGGTCAACAACAACAAACTTGGTTCAGTTTACATGTACCTGTATTGAATCGTTTGAGCGTGGTTGCGAAACTCACTGTATTTATGCAGACTTCAGCAAGGCTTTTGAGAAGCTTCCTCACTCTGTTTTGTTATTTAAACTGAGATCTTTAGGTTTACCAATTTGGCTGTTGAACTGGTTATCATCCTACCTTAAGGATCGCAAACTTAGGATTCAGTTCCATTCTGCCCTTTCTGAAGAAATAACGGCTTACTCCGGTGTTCCACAGGGTAGTCACTTAGGGCCCCTTCTCTTCATATTATTCATAAATGATGTTTCCTATGTAGTTACCAAATCTGATTTGCTAATATACGCAGATGATCTTAAACTATATAAATCTATCGACTCGCATTGCGACTGTCTCAATTTGCAGGATGACCTGGACAGACTTGTTGAATGGTGTGAAAAGAGTTCCCTCATTTTAAACGTTGATAAATGTAAGGTAACCATTTTCTCTCGTAAGCGAGTCCCTTCGAATGTTGTCTATGCTATAAATGGGTTATTACTTTCAAAGGTTGATAAAATATGTGTCTTGGGAATATTGTTTGACTCGAAACTCACCTTTAACTTTCATATGGATCGCATCGTTAATAGGGCAAACTCAATGTTAGGCTTTGTAAAGCGTTGGGCAAAGGAATTAGATGATATCTATATTACTAAACTTCTTTTTACCACTCTTGTTAGACCCATTTTGGAATATGCCAAACCTGTCTGGTCTCCCTCTTACAAAAATCACTCCGATCGTATTGAGAGCGTGCAGAGGAGATTCTTACTTTTTGCTCTAAGACGTCTTGAATGGAGGGATCGACTTCCTCTTCCTCCTTATAACGAAAGATTAAATTTAATACAGCTTCCTACTCTTGAGACTCGTAGAAAAATTTGTGACATTAGCTTTATATTTCAACTTGTGAAGGGTGACATCGACATGCCTTTGATGCTTCAGAAAATTAATTTCAATTCACGATCTCGACACTTGCGATCTAATGACTTCATTTATTTGTGTTATCATCGAACCAACTATGGACACTTTGAGCCTATGACTAGAATCTGCTGTACTTTTAATTTGAATTTTCATTCGATAGATTTTAACATTAATAAGACTCAATTAAGAAAAATTATCAATAATTGCTCTGTACTTTAGCTTAATTTAAGTATTGTGTCCTGGGACCATTGTAGCTAGCATTTAGCGAAATAAATAAATAAATAGACTTAAGTATTATTAAATCTGCTTAATTATAATTTTAAAATCTACAATGTTCAGAAATAGGACACATTTTCATTTGTCGTTTAAGAATATATATATATGGAAGTACCTATGTATTTTGTGTAGTAATACGGTGTTTCGATCAGGGGCGGATTTGATCACTTGGCCGCCCTAGGCCTATGGAAGATTGCCGCCCCCCTACTCCCTGTAAAACACGAAAAATTGAATGATCTATATCCAGTGAAGGGACCCCAGGCTAGAATTAGCGGAGTAGGCTGCCTCATAAATCGGAGTAGATTTGAAAAAAATGGAGTAGAATTAAAAATAACACTTTCCAACGAAAAAAACTTTATGGGTCAAAGTAGAGATCGGGGAAAATATAAGCTTATAGGAGAAAGAACCCGGCACACACAACCCCATACAAAAGACATTACTAATATTAACTTTTATTTATTAATAAAGCATTTTTAAAAATCCCAAGTCTTCTATTTAATTTGAGCTATAACATTTTATGCCAGATGTGGCTATGTCTGACTTATTCGCACTTTTCCTGACTCGAATCCAACTAAAAACGTCAAGCAATTTTTACCTGCAAACGCATATTTAGCTTTTTTCGCTGGATTTGGGTCAGAGAAAGTGCTAAACGGATACATCTAAGGTATACAATATTATAATAAAGGGAATTTGGGATCTTTTCAATTTTAATTTATAATATTAATAACGTCTTTTTGCAATAACGGTTAAATTTAAAAAAATATGCCAAAACTTCCAAAACCTCGGAATCGAAATGCTATAACTTGGTAGTGGAAAGGGGAGCGGATTTTATATGGAAATAGTTTTATTTAGGAACTTTTTATTATTATAGCGTAGTTTTGAATGTACAAACCGCTTCTTAAAAAATTAGTGCTAGGGCTTTTTTCTTGTCTTCTCCAATCAACAAGTTTGAGTATAGTGAATCGAAATACCCTGTTTACATCTTAGCTTTAAGAAAAAATAGATTTCAAATAAATGTGTTATATTTAAAAGTTACTATCAATTAAAACAAGTCAATTATAAAAGCATTTTTTATTTAAATAAATATTTTTACGATATACGGCATTGTATAGAACTTGTAAATTTCAACATGAACGTGTTTACTTTTACCATGGATAATACTTACATGGTGAAAGGAAATATCTCCATGTTCAACTTAACAATGTCTACAATATTTCATAGTCAATTTGAATCGGATTATCCATGGTTGAATTCACCATTATCTATTTGAAACAAAAATATGGTCATAGCTTATTCGATGAGGTTATTGTGGAATCGACGATGGAAACTATGGTGTTATTGAATAGGAAATTGTGATAACATTAACTTTTTTCTGGTTGGACGAAAATCAAGGGGTACGCTGGTTAATTTTATACATAAAATTGTTGATTTTTCTCTAAGCGAACATTGGGATTGTTTCTTTTAACCATTGGTACCACAGTGGCATTATTCCACAAAAAAGGAAATTTACAGGTTATTACGCAATTGTTAAAAATATGTGTTATGAACGGAAAATTAATGGAAGCAGAAGTTTAATAAATTTTAACGGAATATTGTCAGGTTCAATCGCATCGGATTTAATCGATTTTATGGTAGCAAGGACTTCAACGTTAGTGACATAACGCAACGAGGAACGATTCCGCACTTCTAATATTGGCTGGATATCAGAAACTGAGATAAAAGAAGTGTCGAAAGCATGGTTATATCAGGATCAGAAACAATTTTCATATTCACTCCAATCGCTTGCAAGTTTTTCCATAATGTTTTGCTGTCATCTATGTTATAACTAAAGGGTTTTCCAATAAGAGGTGTTATTTTAATTATCCCGCTATTTCGGTAGATGTTACTTTTGGAGCTGTCGTTTTTTTGACATTTGACAAGTAGAAACTACGCCATTAATAAAAATGGAACGATACACAACAACGCATTAAAATTATTAAAATTCACTATAAAAATGGTGAAAATGTGGCAGACGGTTCGTAAAACTCGAACATTTTTGGGTCGTCGTGAAGCACCTTGTCGGACCGCAATACAGAAATTGGTAGAAAAATTCGAGCTGTCGGGACAAGTTAGTGATGTGAAGAATAAAACCCGTGCACGTCGCTCAAGAACAGCCGAGAATATTGCAGCTGTAGCCGAAAGTGTTGAAGAAAACTCAGGTTTGTGCATTCCTCGTCGTTCTTTGGAATTAGGCACTCCACAAACGTCATTTCACCGTATTTTACATAAAGATTTGGGTCTTAAGGCTTATAAAGTTCAGTTAACACAAGAACTCAAGCCGGCCGATCATCAACAACGTCTAGTCTTTGCTGATTGGGTCCTTGAAATGCATGAAAATGATCCGGAATTCCATCGAAAACTCATCCTGGGTGATGAGGCCCATTTCCACCTCGATGGCTTCGTCAACAAGCAAAATTGTTGCATCTGGGGCTCGGAAAACCCAAGAGTTATTGTTGAAAAGCCTCTCTATCCTCAACGTGTGACTGATTGGTGCGGTTTATGGTCCCGCGGGGTCATTGGACCTTACTTTTTCGAAAATGAGGATGGAGCAACAGTTACGGTGAATGGATTGCACTATCGACAGATGATTAATGCTTTTTTATAGCCGGATTTGGATGGTATTGATCTGGACAACGTTTGCTTTCAACAAGACGGCGCTACGTGCCATACAAGCAACGAAACCATTGATCTTTTACGGGAAAAGTTTCCGGACCGTGTTATCTCTCGAAGAGGTGATCACAATTGGCCACCGAGATTTGTGACTTTACACCTTGCGACTTTTTCCTTTGGGGCCACGTGAAAGAGAAGGTCTACGCCAACAGCCCAGCGTCGATTCAAGACCTCAAAGATGGAATTCGTGAGGCTATCGAGGACATAGGGCAGCCACTTTGCGATTTGGTTATGGAAAATTTCATGAAAAGGATATGGTCCTGTAGGCATGGTCGTGGTGGTAATTTGGCTGATGTTATTTTCCGTTATTAACGACATACCTTTTTCTTTATAATGAAATAAATATCCGATCATTTATCTCAAAAAATGGCATCTCTCTTTGAATATCAAAATAACACCTCTTATTGGAAAACCCGTTATATATGATTATCATTAAAGCATTCGATTGAGTATAAATTTTATTACTTACTTGTCAAAAGTAATTTAAATTTAGAAATTATAGTCAAGCCATGTAATTGGTAGCATATTGTAGAAACTTTTAAACTTAGAGTTTTTTTCACCTTTTTTCCTTCTTAACTTTCTTAGGGGCATAGGGCAGGCCTCCATATAGCCTCTCCCTTGATTCTGTTTTGGACTATTCTTTTGATTTTTTCCTTGGCACTTCCATCTATCTCTTTTGATCTTTGCTGTATTTCTCCATGTTATTCGAAGACTTTGGACTTTTTCCCTGTCGAGCGCCAGAATATTTTGCATATAGTCCTTAGACATTTTATTAGGAACACTTGGATTCTGTTCATGCTAATAATTGCGCGGGCATACTATGTTCTATGTGTTCTCCTCATTAGTAAACAAAATCTAACGACTAACTATTGGCGTATAACTTAGTTACCCATTCATCTCCGAATAATTTATTTTTATTTATTTCTCTATTTTCCTATCCACCGTAACGCACTGATATGTAATAAGAATGGACTGAGTTTTTTGCTTCAAAAATGCCATAAATATTGAATCGGCCGTGAAAACCCTTTATTTCGTACAATTGCACACTGATTTATAATTAATTATTATTTGTCGTATTGTTTCCAAAAATTGGTTACAGTTCAGTGTACTTTTTGAGCTTGAAAGAGACAAATAAATTCTACCCAAAATTTGAGCCATTTTTAACTATAAGAATTAGATAGGATGATTCTGTCCATTCTTATTATATGTCAGTGACCGTAACAATTTTAGCCAATACAGCACTGATACATAATAAGAATGGACTGAGCCATCCTACCTCAAATAATCTATAATCTCTATAATCAAAAATGGCACAAATTTTGGGTGAAATCTCTTTGTCTCCTTCAAGCTCAAAATGTAAGTTGAACTGTAACCAATTTTGGAAAAAAAAACATCATGTGCGAAATTTCAGCTCTCTACGTCGACGCGTTCTCAGGCCGTGACTAAATATATAGCGGAAAACGAAATTTTTATATGGCAACCCCACGAAGGAGTTGCCCGATTTGGCTCATTTTCGAACTTAATTTTACTTTTTTTTTGTAAAGTCTGTGTACAAAATTTCAGCTCTCTAAGTGTACGCGTTCTCAAGTTATCGTGCGCACAGACGGACGGACGGACGAACGGACGGACGGACGGACAGACATGCAAAAATCGAAATAACTTTTAATATTATGAATGGGTGTCCAATCCATTTTGCTCTACCATCATTATTTCGAGGTGTTACAAACGGAATGACAAACTTAGTATACCCCTATAATTTCATCTAGGGTATAAAAATGGTGAAAATGTGGCAGAGACGGTTCGTAAAACTCGAACATTTTTGGGTCGTCGTGAAGCACCTTGTCGAACCGCAATACAGACATTGGTAGAAAAATTCGAGTTACCGGGACAAGTTAGTGATGTGAAGAATAAAACCCGTGCACGTCGCTCAAGAACAGCCGAGAATATTGCAGCTGTAGCCGAAAGTGTTGAAGAAAAGTCCGGTTTGTCCATTCCTCGTCGTTCTTTGGAATTAGGCACTCCACAAACGTCATTACACCGTATTTTGCATAAAGATTTGGGTCTTAAGGCTTACAAAGTTCAGTTAACACAAGAACTCAAGCCGGCCGATCATCAACAACGTCGAGTCTTTGCTGATTGGGTCCTTGAAATGAATGAAAATGATCCGGAATTCCATCGAAAACTCATCTTGAGGTATGAGGCCCATTTCCACCTCGATGGCTTCGTCAACAAGCAAAATTGTCGCATCTGGGGCTCGGAAAACCCAAGAGTTATTGTTGAAAAGCCTCTCTATCCTCAACGTGTGACTGTTTGGTGCGGTTTATGGTCCCGCGGGGTCATTGGACCTTACTTTTTCGAAAATGAGGCTGGAGCAACAGTTACGGTGAATAGATTGCGCTATCGTATCGACAGATGATTAATGATTTTTTATGGCCGGAATTGGATGGTATTGATCTGGACAACGTTTACTTTAAACAAGACGGCGCTACGTGCCATACAAGCAACGAAACCATTGATCTTTTACGGGAAAAGTTCCCGGACCGTGTTATCTCTCGAAGAGGTGATCACAATTGGCCACCGAGATCTTATGACTTAACACCTTGCGACTTCTTCCTTTGAGGCCAGGTGAAAGAGAAGGTCTACGCCAACAGCCCAGCGTCGTTTCAAGACCTCAAAGATGGAATTCGTGAGGCTATCGAGGACATAGGGCAGCCACTTTGCGATTTGGTTATGGAAAATTTCATGAAAAGGATATGGTCCTGTAGGCGTGGTCGTGGTGGTCATTTAACTGATGTTATTTTTCATTATTAACGGCATACCTTCCTCTTTATAATGAAATAAAGATCCGAACATTTATCTAAAAAAATGGCATTTTTCTTTGAATATCAAAATAACACCTCTTATTGGAAAACCCTGTACATCTATCTCTTACAAGCTAAATCATATTCGACATCAAATCTGCAGAGGAACACATTTTTCATTTATATTAAAAATTAATTTTTGTGTTAATTAAAACAAGTTTAACTTCCTAAACTATTTTTCTTTAATGCAATACTATTTTATAACAACTTTAATGTTTCCAATCGACAAATAATAAATTATGAACAATTATGTACAATTGTACGAAATAAAGGGTTTTTCCAGCCTGTTCAAAATTTGTGCCATTTTTAAAATAAGAACGCTCAGTCCATTCCTATGATATGTCAGTGAATACAAATTTTTGATCTTGATCCCACACGGCTGCCTTGAAATTTATCTGAGCCAGATGATTCGTGATCATCCCCATTTTCTAAGAATACTTATGTACAATTTCATAAAATATGTTGCAGAGCTGGTTGCGTTTGATCGATCATAGTTTGCAATCTTTGAGATGTCTCAACAGTATTTGCCTTTAATTTTCGTTACTTAATATTATAATTCCACGAATTTTGGAAACAACTTTAACCTCTCTCAAATTGCATACGTTTGATTGGCTGTAATTCTTCTTTTTTCTCCTCACAATTTATCGGCTATTTCTTCTTCTAGTGCTTGTGGCAGTTCGAGGTGTTCTAGATTATGCATTAGTTCGAATGGAGTTTTGTATATAACTCTAGTCTTCTATGAGATCATTGCAGTACATATTACCATCATTCTGAGGACCTTTGCTAGATATTTTCGAGACAATCGATATTTTCGCTTTAAGTCATATACTTATAGCTATTTTCTGCAGATATGGATAGGTCCAACTCCAAAATGATCGAGAGAAAATTTTTCTAGCGAAACATTGTCTTTATCATTTATAATCAAGAAGCTTTCTTGTTCCGCAATTTTTCAATATTAGTATGCAATTATAATTTTTAATTTTTTCAGAGCTTTTATAGCGTTCTTGCTGTACTTGCTATGAAAGTAACCCTGATATGTCGATCCATCTGTTTGGCAAATTTTCGTCCATTAACAGGACAACTGTTCTTCCTTAATGATAAGAGTAACGTTTTTTTTTTTTTTTGTTTTTAATGGAGTTACCTGAAAATGTGAATCTGTGTAACTCAAAATACCAAGGGATGAAGTAAGCAGCGATGATAAATGCGTAGCTACAAAAATTTATATTATCGGTAAAGCCGGGTGTTCAATAAATGTTACTTTCCAAATGTACAGATAACACTTAATTAGGCCTAGCACTTCTGCTGGCGGTTTCACTGCGCTAATGAAAGCGACCGACTCTGAATTTCCGAATGGCACTTTCCTCAATCCTTTCCTTCCTGTCAAAAGCCGTGAAAGACCATCATCATAGACAAACTATTAATATACAAAGACTGCACACGTAGAACAAAAATTTTCTGAAATATAAAATCGACGATGCCTCGACTTGCACCTGATGACGTAACTACCAATGCCTCGCTGCAATATAAGAACAACGTTGCTTCGACGCGATGAAGGGAAGTCCACAATTTTTTCTTAGAAATTTACTGGAAATTTCTTCCTTAGAATTCTTATGCATTTGGTGAGAGCAACAGCAATTCGTCCCTCCAATATAAAATCAACGATGCCTGGACCTGATGTAGGGAAGGCCGTTATTTTTTCTTAGAAATTTACTGGAAATTTACTGGCCGACTAAAATTTGAATGAGCGTAGAGAAGCAAATAAGCAATTTTTTTTTTCGAAATTTACACAAAAAGTTTCGGTAGAGTTTTTATTCGTTTTGGTGGTCGACTCAGTTATTTTCAGATTACAATACTTTCATTATAATACATATGTATATATATCCATACTAATGATAAAAAATACAAAATCTTTCAGGTAAAATTAACCCCACGTGAGTACGTGATGTTGAAAAATATGATACGAGAATTATTATAAGGTGGACAAACCAATTTATGTAAATTATTTTGATGAATTCAAAAATATTGGAAAAATTGAGTGAACTTTTCTGTATGATTCAGACGTCAAATAGATTTCATTATACCCTAGAATCTAGATGAAATAATGGACATAAAGTAGGTATACCAAGTTTGTCATTCCATGTGTAATCCATAAAAATAATGATCGTAGGTACCGCAAAAGGGATTGGGCACATACGCAAAATGTTAGAGCCTATTTTGATTTGTCCGCTCATCCGTCTGTCCGTCTGCATGAAAACGTGAATGAAATTGTGAACATTTTTGAAAAATAAAATTACAATCTAGTCTGTAGGAAGTTATACATACTTTGCAAGGTATCCGCAGTTGGCTAATTTAGCTGTAATAAAATCTAAAAAAATTTGATAGCCTTGATTTTCTCTAAGCTATATCTTTCATGAAGTTATTTGGAAAAATCAATATTAGTTATCGAGCAAAGAAGCAAAAAATTGCTTACTTGGCTACGCGTCTACGCTCATAAAAATTGTTGTCGCTCTCCAAAATTGCGTATAAATTCTAAAGAAAAAATTTCAGTCAATTTCTAAGAAAAACTTACGGCCTTTCCTACGTGAGGTTAAGGCAGTGTTGATTTTATATTGGAGCAAGGCACTGCACACGGCCTTGGCCGATGCATAAAAATTCAAAGAAAGAAATTTCTACTAAATTTCTAAGAGAAATTGTGGCCTTCCCTTCATCGGGTAGAGCAACGGTATTTTTTATGGAGCGAGGCATTGCTGGCTTAAGGCTAAAATACAATGTGAGCGACATGACAAAAACGCCGTAAAAAACGTCGTACAAAACGTCCGTGAAAATACAATGGGAACGACAAGAGCTGTCAATCCTCAATTAAATTTATTCTGTTATTTGTCTTCTAAATTAAAAAAGAAAAAATTTAAACTAATAAATTAAAAAATATTATTATAGTAGCATGTGTGGCCGTTTTGGTTAATGAAGATAAAAAACAGAACCCACAGAAGCCAAGTGTCTCCAAGTGCTATATAAAACTCAGCCGGAATTGAGTTTCAATGCGGATGCGTTTTTTTTTTATAACACGGTGACATTTTACCACCTCAATAAACTTTTCTTCCATTTTTTATTCAACCAACTTTAATATTTTCCACGGCATTGTTATTTGCTGATATTTTTAATCTATGAAGTCATAAATATGATTGCAATGAACGTATAACAATAAATATGATCGCAACCCAAAATCATAATTTTGCTAAACGCACCTGTTATTAGAACCCAAATGACAGCGTTTTTTACGGCGTTTTTGTGGTGTCGCTCACATTGTGTTTTTGCCTTTACCCTTTGGCACGTCATCAAGTGCCAAGTCGGGTTATCGTCGAGGCATCGTTAATTTTGTATTCTAGAAAAGCGTTGCATATTTTTGTTCTACGTGTCCAGTCTTTGTAGGTTATTAGTTTGTCTGAGCCATCACAATATATTCCCGGAAGATTTACCCACCTTAAATACATAAAAGAAAATAAAAGAGATTTTTACTTAAGCAAACAATCTGGAATGTTTAGGGCGTTGCATATGCTATGAATACAATGAATACCTGGAGCATACTTTTCCTTGATTCCGTGGACACGCCCAACTCTCAGAATACTATTGTTCCATAGAAGCAAATTTTGTTTGTACATATAATTTAAAATGAAAAGCATCACTTGTAAACCTTATGTTAGTAACTATATGCTCACTTTTTGGATTGTTAATTTTAAAATAAAAACTCCAAATAAATGAAAATAATTATTAACTTTGATTTTTGGAGAGTTCAAGCATTCTCAGATTAGAATATTTCAATAATCGAGTAATCAAATTACCGAATATTTGCAAAATCGATTATTCGGGTAGCCATATATCCAATTGTTCAAGTAAACGTGTACCAGGCCTTTCAGGTATCCATGAATACAAGATTCGGTTATTCTAGTATTCGAGTTTAGGTAATCGATTCAGAGATTGGGGTAAACAACTTCACAAATATTAGTACGACGGTTATGCTAATGAAACTTTTATTTACATTTTAGTTTTTTAGAGTTAGAACCCTTTTTCATCTACCCTAAAGGGGTTACTCCTCGATATTGGTTTCTGAGAGCAGAATCAAATAGGTAATTCAAAGAAATAAATATGAAAAAAGTTATTATTGGTTTATGAACAGTTTGTGTCGATATGATGTCGATGATGTGCGTAAATATATCCGCTAAAGTTTTGAAAAAAGTGCTCCAAATATCGTTGGAGTTTTTTTTCGATTTTTTTCTAGAACAATTCAAACAGTAAAATTGATCGTAATGCTCACAGGCTTTTTAAAATTGGAAGAAAATTTCATGGAAACGTATCGAATTAACCCCTTTGTTAGTATACCCTACGAAGAATATTTCCATATTTTGCCCATTTTCGAACTTGGAACCACAAATCCATTGAAACACAAAAAGGAAACTTACAAGCCGGACGGACATGCAACCGTCTATCCGTCCGCGTACACAATAGCTGTGTTCTTTTGTATCCGCAGAACAGAGCAGAACAAAACATACACAAAAGAACGCCTCATACATTTCCTTAAAAGATGTATAAATGAAGCGAGCAGTACAAATAGTTCGCTTCAATCGACAGAACAATTTGTTCTCTCTAGTATATGTGAGTTCCAGAACAAGGTACACAAAAAAACACAGCTAATAACTCGAAAGCGCGTTTACGTAGAAGACCGAATTTTCGCACACGGGCTTTAAAACAAGAAGTAAATTTAAGTTCAAGAATGAAACATATCGGGTAATTCCTTCGTGGGGTTGCCATACAAAACTCTTTCACTTAAAATTGTGTACACCGTATTTTCATAAAAATAGATAGTAAATATAATTTCAGAAATGGTCTAAATCGGGCATTCCCTTCTTGGTGTTTTAAATTCTCTGCGATTTCATCTAAATCTATTGTTTTTTATAACTTCGACTTTTTGGAGGATAATTTAGCGAAAGACCCAGAAATAAGCAAGGAGATCGCGAAACATTTTAAGTTATTGTTTTAATTCATTAATAATTCTGTGATTTCATAACACTACGCTTTGGAATGTTAGCGAGACCCGCAAAGGAAAACAGTCGTTTTACTGGTCCTCCTAATGATATTAAAGTATTCATGGATAATTTCTTAAGTATTGGATACTGTACTAGCAAAGATTAAAACTGTACAGGACAGTCTTGACAATACTCAGTAATTTTACTTGAGACAATATTAGTAATGGCCAGTCTACTATGTAGTACCTAAAGATTTACAGCTTTGCATACCTACATTATTGTGATAAAACGCATTAATGTTAGTGAACTCGAAATTTTTATTTGAGGCTTCTTGAAACAAGTTTTAGGCTCAAATTCTAAAATAAGATCGCCCTTTCATAGCATTCGTAATACATGACCCACTGACATACATAGTTCTCAACCAAAAGCCTTATGATGAGTATTTTACTAATGTGAACATTTCAAAACAACGAATTTGCTGAAACTCAAAAAATTTTCCATTTCTGTCATGAAGCAATTTATTATTTCGTTTTAAATTTTTTCGACCACGCCACCGTAAGAGAGTTTTTCGCATTGTTATGCTTTTTATACTGTCGACAGACTATAATGTGCTGAATGCAAAAACATTTTCACAGCAAAGACATAGAATTCGCAGCATAATTTCCATTGGCATAAGCAGCATTATTTCGACACGAACAAGTTTCCGGTTTTACTCACAAACATTATGATTTCTTTTACTTTAAGTACACATGCTTCTCTCTATTTATTTATTTAGATAAAAGTAAATAATTGAATTTCTCAAAATTTGATTCAAAAATCCATTTAAATAATCATAATAACATAATAACTTCAGCTCAGCTATGGTTATTCGCATCTATTCGAGTTAGCGTTTGATCTACATGTGAATTCAGAAAAAATATACCCGGAATTCTACCCGACTGTAGCCAAAAGTAAAGTACAGTCTGTGGTGATTTTGAATAAAAACAAAGCATTCCGAAAACAACTTGTGTGGTCGTCATTTATGAAATGCAATTATTCAATTTATTTTGTAGCACTTGTAAAAGGTGGGCTTGTCGCATTATCTATTTGATTCCATTCTCGTAATTTATAGGAAACTATACACATACAGGTTTCTAGGTCTGATAGCATATATTGAACTGACTCTCTCGACATTTTGCACAAGTTAGATTCCACTGAAGTCTTCAATGCAGGTCAGTTAAAGTTAGTAGACCGGCCAAACCTGGGATCATTTTTCAAAGGTGTATCTTCAGAAGTGAATTTTTCAAACCACATTTTTACTGTTCGGTTTGTTTCTGCATCTCTACTATACAAATTCGTTCAATCATGATTGGGAACAGTTGACGAAATTGTAAATGTTGACTTTTTTAAACATAGAAATGAAATTTTTTTTGGCAAGACTCTTCAATATTTAGGAATACAAAATAACTTAGCTTTACCCCTATAATTCTTAATTAAGTAATGTGAACCTGATTGATAGAACAGAATCTTAAAAGAAAATATTCACGAATCTATGAAGCTACTGCAACGAAATTATTTTTATATGACTAGAAAAGAAGCGTATCTAGGGGCCGAGCAAATGTAGCGGTCGCTTCCCCTGGATCACATTATCAAAATATGACGCCTTCAAAACCACGAAAATCAGATGATATGACTTTAAGTATGATCTGCTTTTCGTGTGAAGTAGTTTATTTCTAATACTCAAGTATAACTCTAAAATAACAACTATATTTCGTCATAATCGAAACATTGTTTGCCCCAGCAATGCGGCTTTGCAAAACCCTCGAGAAAAACTTTCAAAGCCATGAAACAGAAATCCAGATGAGAGCGTGCTAGTCCGATTCTCTAAAATGTTTTATATTGATTCTTATGGAAAAGTGACTAGGCATGGATTTTATATATTCTATAGAACCTAAACTACTATTATCCATACAGGAAAATAGTCTTGCAGTGATTTTAATCTTGGCTCCTTACTTTCCCAAAGGCTACACATACTATATACCTTACTTAACAAAACAATAAAATAGTGTTGATTTCCTACCATTTTACGCTCAATAACTTCCAGCTGAGTATAGTTGCATAGTCATTCGAATTCATCGGACTATTGCACATTTGCATATGCAATTATTACTCAGCTGAGAGTTTTTCTTTTGGGAATCTCAGTCGATCGGTTAAGATAAAATTGTTTAAATAATTTTGCTAAGAAGGGCATATCAATTTGATTATGGTTGGAAAGATAAGAAAACAAGCTTAAGATTATTAGAAGATTTTCTTTTCGATCGGTTAATTTAGAGGAGCTCTCACAAAAAAGACTTTAAAGGCTGGAGCGCCAGAATGGGATAAATGGCTTCGTACTTATTTTACTTGACATTGTCAACTCTTTGTTGTATAGTGATTAATTTCCGACGGTTTGAGGAGTCCTTTTGCGTACCAATATAAGAAGTGAAAAATTGGAATTTATGCGAGAGTCTTTTCCAGTAAATGTGCTCCATTTATCTGAACATAGGTAAAAACGATAGTTCAAATATAACTGATTAAATATGTGGAAGAACAATAAACTGTGCCTTGGGAGTACTCAAAGTCTTATCATGGAAACATTCCTATTTCATATTTATATTAATTATGTGAGGCCACTGTAAATTAAGACTTTTTGTAGATGATGCGTTGTTGTATTACACTGCCAATTTTAATTAGGGTAGGAATAATTTGGCATTGATTTGAATAAGCTTTGTAAATGGTTAAAAATGAATAAGTTAAAACTTAATCGTACAAAAACAAAACGATAGTTATTAACTCTAACACTTAAGATTACTATTGATGATAGTACGGCTATTGAATTGGTTGAGAAATTAAGTATTTATAGACAATAAACTAAATTTCAAAGATCATTTCAATTATATCTGTAACAAAATTGCTAAAAAAATAATAATCTTTGGATGTTAAGTGCAATAAAAGTGTACAATACTCTGTTAAAGCCACATTTTGAATATTGTGCGTCAGTACTCTTTATAGTTGCAGGCGAAGGTTTAACGAGACCCCAGAGATCACAAAATAAAGCAATATGGCTTACTCTACGGTGTATCAGAGTGTCCTCATTAAAATTAATGCTGGTGTAAATCAACGAATTGTGTTCAACGTGCTAATTAATATTAATTTTTAAGCTAAAGCATAGCTAGTTTCGCAAATATTTGTGTATAAAACTGTAAATCTGGCTAGCGAGAAGCATAAAAAATATACGTATGTTATGATTTTTTTTATGTGTACTGAAAAAAAATATATTTTTATGCAGTAACGCCTTTTTTGTTATATTGGCTCCCCAAATGTTTCTACCTAGATAGTCCGTTGAACTAGAAGTGAGAAACTGCAATTCTTAAAAATTATTGGAATCAAATCTGGTTCATAAAAAGAATTATCGCTAAGATTTAAAAGCATTTTCAATTTCAGAAAACCGAAACCGAAACCGAAAACTGGTAAAATGCTAAAGAACGAAATATTTTTGTTTTAAATTCGCAATTCTGTTACTGCTTTCTTTAAGATTAGACCTAACGCCATTGTATTCCATTAAACTAAACTGTAAAATATACTAAAATATACTAAATACTAAATACTTAAAAGAAGATTTGCAATACGAAAATGCAATGAAAATACATAACATAAAAATAGAAATAAAATAAAAACGAAAATGAAAATAAAATAAAAATAAGGATAGAAAGAAGGAATGAGATGAAACCAAGCCAACATCGTTTACCTATCTATTTATTTATTCTATTACCAATACTACAACATAATATCAAATATAAATATATAGTATATTAATATACAGAAGCCCGCACGCTTCCAACTATAATTAATGAGAACACACAGATACAGCCAAACCGCACACCAACACCCGCACACCACCGACTTAGACAATTAACCCACATAGGATAGCAAGAATGATGTTAGTAAGAGTAGACGAACCCCTGACTGGACCTCCGCTTAGCTAGATAATCAAAACTAGCTAGATAATTAAAACCCGCAGGATAGATAAACAGAGAGTAATAGAACATTAAGGAAACGCTAGCTTGGCCTCCGGCCTGCGTCGCCTCGGCCTTCGGCCCTCGTCACCTAAAATTTCAATTCTTGCCTTGCAATTTTTGAATTTTGAATTTCTAATTTTCGAGTTTTAGAGAGATTTTCTGATTTTTGATCTTGAGGGTTTTGAATTTTGAGATTTAATAGTTTTCCATTTTTGAGTTTCAATCTTTAATTGCCAAGTGGGCAGTGAGACGCTAAAAAGAAAAATAAACATAGAGTAGCATAGAGAGATTTTTTGATTTTGATTTTTGAATTAATTTTGAGGGTTTTGATTTTTGAGGTTCAAATTTACCATTTTCAAAATTTTTTGATTTTTAAGTTTCAATCTTTAATTGCCAGGTAGAAAATATGAACGCTTAAGAAAGACAAACATAGAGTAGCACAAAGGTAAGGAAGCGCTAGCTTGGCCTTCGGCCTGTGCCGCCTTGGGCTCCGCCCCTCGCCATCGCAACATAGCAGAACACACTATGAATAGCAGAAACTAGATCAGGAACCGTCGACGAGCCCTGCCTCGGCCCACGGCCTTCGCCAGTGCCTGGCTAGGGAGAAAATTAGATAACACAGATTAGATGAACATAGAGTAGCACAATGGTGAGGAAGCGCTGCATTTTTAAAAAATTTTAATTTTTAATTTCAAAAATTTTAATCTTTAATTTGAGATTTAATAGTTTTCCAGTTTTAAGTTTCAATCTTTAATTGCCAAGTGGGCAGTGAGAGCCCAAAAAAGAAAACTAAACATACACTGTAAAAAATTCACAAATTGTTGCCACAAAGATTAGATATTTTTCCTTGAAATGTATGGAATCTTCCCTAAAATCTAGGGAATATTCCCTAAAATTTACGGAATTTACGTAATATACCGTACATTATAGGGAATATTCCGTACATTATAGGGGAAAATACCTAAACTTTGTGGCAAAAATTGTGCAAATTTTTTACTGTGTAGAGTAGCATAGAGAGATTTTTTGATTTTGATTTTTGAATTAATTTTGAGTGTTTTGATTTTTGAGGTTCAAATTTACCATTTTCAATTTTTGATGTTTAAGTTTTAATCTGTAAATGCCAGGTAGAAAATATGAACGCTTAAGAAAGACAAGCATAGAGTAGCACAAAGGTAAGGAAGCGCTAGCTTGGCATTCGGCCTGCTCTGCCGCTTAGCTAGATAATTCGAAACTGCTGGGTGGAGAACTATTTAGGCACTCATCAGAGCTATAAGCAAAATCTGCAGAGGAAAATAGAACCTTGTCTAGTTAGCGCAACACCCTGAAGAGAACAAACATAAACGACTTAGAAACAATAAAAACAGCAACTAAAACTGGGAATGCTGATGCATATTAGTTATATACTGGATGTTACGGTGGATAAACTACCACCCATGCAATGATTGAAAGTAGTGAACCATCTGATTGCACATCGCTTCGCCAACCAACGCAACCCCCCCCCCCCCCACCGTACATGGCGCTGTAGATATATCTAAGGATATGTACGGGGGAGGAAAAAAGGCATGCTACCCAGCACTCCCAATTTTTAATTAAGTAAACATCGTCGTCCTTTTGTTTACTTTATCAATGTGGCGAGCTGGCCTGCAGCTCTCCAGCAGGACTTCCGTAGAATCGCGTCAGTACAACGGGATCGGCCTTAACTCTAACGCGATCTGTCTTGAAGTCCCATTGGGTTGGCTCCACACCAAGTATATTAGTTGTGCCGAAAGACTTAGACAAGAAGAGCTATGGGGGTAAATATAAGTTTAAAAAAAAAAAACAAAAAAACAAAAATTTTATTTTGGAGAAGAAGAACAAATGGCCAGACTTAGAAAGTAGGAGCTACGGGGGTGAATTTAAGAGAGACAAAAACTCAATGCAAAATTTTTTTGAAATAAAATCAAAGATACAACATGAAATAGTAAACGGTAGATTCTTTCTCTCTCCTCCATCGGAGGCTTTCCCCTTATTTCATAGGTAAGAACAAAAATAAGGTACATCACAAGAATTCACGTGCCAGGTGATATCATAGGGAGGATGGGGTACTATACACGAGGAATGTTATCAGGTCTCAGGTGAGTGAAGTTTTTCAGTAGCTTGTCCAGGTACGATATCTATTTAAGCATAGTTCTACAAGCGAATTTACTGTCCCAAGTAACCTCGTTTTCAGTCCCTCACGTCCTCTTGATATACCCACTAGTTTACTTGCGCCAGTACAAAAACGAGTTCCACTCACTTCAACTTTTTAGCGAAGTGGAACATGAGAAATGGTCAAATGTATGTATGTCATGTATAATATCACCTGGTGTGGAGCTTATGAAATGTGAAAACTTTTTTTTTTGAGAAAATGGTTTCAAGTGAAAAATTAAATATTGCAAAGGTCATAAACTGTGCAGCAATGTAATTAAGAGCAATTTCGGAGAAGAAAATTCTAAGAAAAAAGACAGTTTGAGTATGTTCCTGATTGTTAAGGAATAATATTTTGCTTCATAATTCTCTTTTGAATTTAGGAAACTTCTTACCGAAAAATATAAGGCACTCCCTTTTATTAAAGAACTTAATTTTATTTAACAAAAACGAAGAATTGCCACGAACATCAACCACAGGTAATCCCTTCTTCATCAAACTAAGCGTAAACATTTATCTACCTCATCTAAGAATCTTGGCGCCTTGCTAAATATCTAAAGTCCCTGTCTGGAGATAAGATATAGGCTGTATTCCACAAAACTGTCCTTACTCGCCGGTTGATATGTTAAACTATGATGTCCCTTCGTAATTGCTCTGCTATAAACTAATAAAATAACCCTCTTCGTATTACCCTCAGAAGCGAGAAGAATGGGTGCATTCTTAGAAAAATTAACCGACTGGAATTTTGTCGGTATGATCACAACACTTTGTATAAAAACCAAAACACAAATGTGTTGATATTTCACAAGTTCCACACCAGCTGATATCATTAAAGACTCTTTAAATCAAAAAAAGTACCAGTTGCAAAAAACGTACTCAATTTGACTATTTCTCATGTTCCACTTCGCTAAAAAGTTAAACTGAGTGGAACTCGTTTTCGTACTAGCGCAATTAAACTAGTGGGTACGTCAAGACGAGGTGAGGGACTTCAAACGAGGTTACTTGGGACAGTTACTTCGCTTGTGAAAACTATGGTTTATGGCAACGTGACAGCGCAGGGTTTTTTGGTGAGCACACCCCACACCCTCCTCCATATAGCCGAGGTAGTAGCGTGCCGACCAAAGTATAAATAAGGATAAGTAGTGACAGAGGCGAACAAAATTGGAAATTTTTCGTGTTTTTTAGAATGAAACAAGTAATTTCATATACTTTCGTCTTTTGCATGAATGGAGGAAAAGAACTTGGCTATACACTATTGTAGTGCGACCGAGACAACGAGCTAAAAACAAAAACCGAGAGAACGTAGGATTACCCAAACCACAAAATCTTCTTGAATCCCTCAAAATCCTATCAAACTATTCATAATAATGTACTTCGGGTCACACTACCTCCCATTTTTAAGAAAAAGATGAATTTCGCTTTGACCAAGATGCTGAAAGGAGATGTAAAATTCCTCTCAAATGAAATTCTCATTTTTCCCGAAAATATCAGAAAATCCAGCATGAGTTCTCCCACTTAATCTCTTCATAGCAAAACGAATGTAAACAGAAAAACGTGCTGTTCAAATATCATGGAATTACACCAACAAACATTAGAATTCCTGCGAAAAACATTGGGACATGAGCGTAAAATCGGAAAACTCCGCCCATTCTCTCTTATTTACGAAAATAAATCATTTGCCATTCCGTTTCGTTGCATGTAATCTTCGCTTTCACATTTTTTTTCTTTTAAGGCCTAAAAACAATTACGACGACCGGCGACAACTATGAGCAGCAAAAACTGTCAAAGTCCTTCGTGGACAAACATGAAACACAATTGCAGCGACAACGAAAAAGAAGAAGATATATCTCCCTGATGATAGTGAATCGTTTTTTCACAGACTTTTATATGTATCCCTCAACCATTTCCAGCGCTTTTTACAAAGATCTGCTGAAACATAATTTTATTTAACAAGTTTCCAACACTTTTCAATAATTCTCTATTTACTTGTTGAGTGTGAGGAGTCAGTACTCAGCAAAAGTTTCAATTTAGATAAAATTTGCTATACGTAGGTTTGTGTCCTGAAAGTCAGAAAATTCATATAAAATGAGCCTAGACCTAGACCACAAAGCACATTAGAGACATCTACCGCAAAAAACAGAAACCCAACATCCGACAAAACCATACAATTTAAGACGGAAAATGAAAATTTGCAGTTCACATAAATTTAAAATTTTTAACGAGAATTAACTCTCCTAAATTTGTTTTGCCCATAATTGTTAAATATGCTATTTTGCTTTGTATTTAAACAACTTTCAAATAACTATTGCAATTTCTTGTCGTTGAAATATCGGGAGAAAAAACAAGTACTATTAGTGTCAAATAATTAAAAAAGCACCACTAAAAATGAAAAAACTCGGCGATATTTGCTAGATCTAGGCCTTTTCTTTCTAAAACAGTCACAATTTAAAGAAATGACAATACCTACCAACAGGAATTTGATTTAAAAGACTTCAATTTTTACCATTTTTTACAAGTTTCCGAGCTAATATCTCCATTCCAATACCCTTTTTTTTAATTTTTGCCGACGTTATTTACTAGACTTCTTCATTACCTTTAATTTAAGATATAAGTCATTATCCTGCTACAAATAGTTTGTCAGAAATTTGCATTGAAAAATGTATGAAACTTTCAAATATTGGTACTGACTCCTCTTAAGGTTTGCGAAATATCTTTAAATGTTTTTTCCTTTTTATCGGTTCTCCGAAATTGTCGCTGATTTAATTTGTATAAATAATTAGTGCGGACGCAGGCACTCAATCAAGCGCTCTTCAATACACATTTTTTGTTTGTTAACTTTCTCTTATTTTGCCGCGTTTTTCCTACTTGACCAAGCCAAAGCCACTGCCACTCAATCACAAATGGCCAGTAATCAGTGGAATAAACTTAAAGAGCTATAAAAGTAACCAAAGTTCAACATTATGTAGTTGGCAGGCCTGCAGTTGCCGATGAAATTAGAAATTTTACCAATCGCAGCGATGAGCGAAAATGTAGTCATTGTCGATTGGATAGCAAAGTGAAGGTTTTAATTTTTTGACAGTGGTTATTGCTTGTAGTTGTCGCCGGTCGTCCCAATTGTGTTTAGGCCTTCACGTTCAAAGAGGGTATGATTTATTTTTTTATTTTTTTCTCTTTTTTCCTTAATTTTCTCGCCGTGTGTATTTAAATGGAAAACAATGCTGACAGTCAGGACTCTACCAAAGCTAACAAGTTAGCACAGAAGAGTTTTCCGATTGTTTTACATTTAAAATGCACACGGCAAGAAAAGGAAGGAAGAAAGAGAAAAAAATGAAAAAAAATCAAACTCTCTTTAAAACTTTTATGAATAAAGATAAAAAATGTGAAAGCGCAAATTGCATGCAACGAAACAGAATGGCAAATGATTCATTTTCGTAAATAAATGAGAAGGGGTAGAGTTTTCACGTTTTCCGCTCATAAAATGTTCCCACGCTTTTGTAAAAACCGGTTTTCATGAAATATTGACACGAGTATAGTCACATATTGTTGCTGTAATAAACACTTGTTGTTGCTGTAGTCCTATGATATTTGAACAGCCCGTGCTTCTGTTTTGATCTGAAGAGATTAAGTGGGAGAACTCATGTTGGGTTCTCTGATATTTTCAGGAACAATGAAAATTTTATTTGAGAGGAACTTTACACCTCCTTTCAGCATCTTGTATTATTATGGATGGTTTGAAAGGATTTTGAAAGTATTCAATAAGATTTTGTCGTTCGGGTAATCCTACGTTCTCTCGATTTCTGTTTTAAACTCGTTGTCTCAGTTGCACTACAATAATGCATATCCAAGATCTTTTCCCCCATTCATGGAAAAGACAAAAGTATATTAGATTACCTGTTTCGGTCTAAAAAAAAAAAACACGAGAAATTTACAATTTTGTTCAGCTGTATCCTATCTTCTTAATATTAGATTATCTTTGACTCTACATTCTCTAGTTCCTCACTCTGATCGTAGTACCATAACACTGAACAATAATGTCTTAATAACCTCAGTCAGTTTACCCGGTTTTAAGCTCTATTGTCGAGACAGGGCTGGGCGTGTGGGTGTTGGGATTGCTATTTATATTAGAGATTTTCTCAGCTCCAAGGTAAGTAAATTTTCCCGCATTGAAGGTTTTGATTTCATCTGCGTGAAAATCTTAAACGGCGCACTTGAATGTTTAATTGTATGCGTGTACTGCCCTCCTAATCAGTTTTCTGCAACTATTGCTTTAATTTGCTTAAAAGGCAACTCTGTCGAAAAGTTTTAGCAACAACGATTAAGTCGTCTTTTGCGATACAACTGAGGAAATATTTCGCGACTAATAAGTAGGAAGTAAGTTGAATGCGAATTTTTTTTATATAATTTTTTTTAAAAACTGCTGCCGTTTCGGAATTTTTATAGTAGAGTAGTACAAAGTAATGTATGAGATTCCTTTGCTGTTATATAAAATTTACTATTTCAGTGTTTGAGAATATACATAGAATATAAATTTCTTGTTATATCTGCATTTTTTTTCTACCTGGTAAAATATAAAGAAATGTTTAAGCGGATTACGGAGCCCATCGTTCTAAAATTCTCAAACCAACATTCTCTAATTCTGGTGATTACCAGCAAGTATAAAATTAAAAATTCTTAAGTATTTTGTATGTTTTGACACTAAAAATATTCTGGGAATTTCCTCTAGTCGGTACTCAGTTCAGTCAGATTGCCTTTTTGAGCTGTGGGAGAAAAACAAATAAATTTTACGATGAGTAAGTAATCAGTATCTCCGGGCGCTCCGGAATTTGATTCGCTGCAGCTCATGACGTAAACATAAATATAGTGAGCTTAGCACATCCCTTTAAAGCAAAGTTTTGCTTTAAAGGTCCTACATCAAAAGCATCCTGTCCCGTACCGCTCCGTGACAAAAAAAAATGCAAAAAGTATGACAAGGCTATAGTGGTCCATGAAAATTTCAAAAAATTTAGTTAAAATTTTTTGGAAAAATTTTAACAGGAGATGGATCAAACGACGCGGAAGCATTCAAGAATCATAAATATAAAATATTTTCCAAAAGGGCTCACTATTTTCCAAGAGAAACGCAAAACTCTGGGTAATTAACGAAAAATGCAAAGGTGGTCTTCTGACATCGGGAAAAAGTGGATACTTTTCGAAAATTTCTTCAGATATATTTTAGTTTGAAGGTCCTCCGTCAAAAGCATCCCGTCCCGTATCGCTCCGTGACAAAAAAAAAATTGTGCAAAAAATATGGCAAAAGTATAGTAGTCCATGAAAATCAAAATCATTTCAAAATCAAATCAATCATTTGAAAATATCAATACACACTCGGGTATATGCTATTATGATTTGTGTAAAATATGTAATATTATATTTTATAGAAAAAGGATATTTCACTTTAGATATTTTAAATAACGCTAAACAGTAACGGTAAAAAAGAAATTGATAATATATCACCTCCAATTATATGTACATAAAAAACTTATAAATTCAAATTTAAATATGAACGCCCGTGAAATGGCAACTTTTGTGCATATTTAAATTTACTTGTAATGCACGAATATAATTAATTACTTCATAGATGTGGATACAAGTAGACTTCCATTAAATAAA
Organism: Dioctria rufipes; assembly: GCA_963924295.1. NCBI lineage: Eukaryota > Metazoa > Arthropoda > Insecta > Diptera > Asilidae > Dioctria > Dioctria rufipes. Next base: position 104,218,183 of record OZ002741.1, on the reverse strand, counting down.
AAGCATCAGGACTCATTTCTAAAACAAACAACAATATCGCGAGCACAAATAAATATAACGCCATTTGGACATTCATGTGTATGTAGGTATAGTAAAGCGAAAACGAAAAAAAAAATTACAGAAATTCCAATTTTTTCTTTATTCTAGCAAAAATATTTATTCGTTTTTTACGTTGTTTTTCGAAAAAAATTCCGTACTTCTTAATAATAATTTGGTTGAAAATATTCGTTGTTTTTGGGTAGAAAGGAAAATTTTTCAGTACAGTGGCAATTTTCACTTATGAACTAAAATGTAAATTTACGCTGCTACACCATCACTTTTGAGATTGAATTAAAAAAAAAATACAAAATATGATAAGGATAAGCGTAGAAGCTGACAGTATTTTTAATTGCTATGCAAATATTTTTCAGTAACCAAAACATCTTTTGCCACACATAATTATCTCAGTAAAAATAAAAATGACTTGGAAAAAATATCAATAAATCTAGACTAAAAAGAGAGCACATCGTGGATCTGCCATTATTGCAAGGCTTTTAATTAAAACTTCATAAAACTTTCATAAAATACAAATTCTATTACTATTTTATAAATTTAAAATAAATTTAGCACTTGTACGAAAAATTTATGAAAATCATTTAAAACAATTCTAAAGTAAAATTACTCACTTTTGAATTGAACGGCAATTTGACACTGATGAGCAGTAGTTCGCTGTAATGAAAATAACAAAAAATGCCAAATTATTATCAGTCTAGTTTCACAAAAATAAAAAAAAATTAAATCTATCTGCATAAGCTAAATGTTATTTAAAATTAAAAAAAAAAAAATTAAAAAAATTGAGAAAAAATATTCAATTTTTTTCATTTTTTCATTTCTTTTCTTTGTGTTATTTTTTCATTTGTTTTTCAAGTCACTCAATTTCGCTATTTGGGACCTGTTAATGAGTCAAAACCAAGACTTGAAACTTGTCACCAAAAATATAATGTGTTGTGTGATGAAATAACAAATTGAAAACATTTTTTAGCTTTTGCTATATACCGGAGAATCCAAATAAATTCCTTCTTGAACAAATTTAATAATAATGTTAGTCGATATTTTTTTTTAATTGTGCAGATTGAGGAATTTTTAAATTATGCAATCAATGAAAATGTCTTTATGGTCGCCTAAGAGAAATTGTAATTTGAAAATGGACTTAAAAAAACCTTATTTTCGCGTAAAACTTGGAACTAAATTTCTTTTTCCATATTGCAACCGAAATTAAATTGCAACATTCCTTGTAAGACCTTTCCTCACTCATAGTTCAACAAAAAGGTATTATTTTATGACTTCCCGTGATGATCCATATGCGCGCAAAGATACATCGATTTTTATAAGCATCGCTAGGAGTAGAAGCACATAAATAAGTACGATCTTATAAGACTTTCGCTCACACATCCACTACCCCCGTATAGTCGGTCGGGATCATTTTTAAAAATTTCTTCAGATATATTTCAGTTTGAAGGTCTTGCGTCAAAAGCATCCCGTTCGGCTTCGTGACAAAAAAATATTGCAAGGCTATAAGTAGTCCATGAAAATTTAAAAAAATGGATTTTGAGGGGTGATGGCTCAAATGGCGCGGAATGATTCAAGGATCATAGAAAGACTCCCTATTGTATGAAAGGGGGCGGGAGGTGGTAATAAGCTTGGCTATGTATTACTGTTGTGCAATAGAGACAACGAATTGAAAACCAAAAATGAAGAGAACGTATGACATCTTCGTAAATATCTTCAAAATCCTTTAAACTATTCATAATAATGAATAATTTTTCGTACAACAGGTCAAACTACTTCAATTTTTTAAGAAAAAAATAAATTTAGCTTTGGCCAAGTTGCTGAAAGGAGATGTAAAATTTCTGTCAAATAAAATTCTCAATTTTCCCAGAACCATCAGAGAATCCAGCATGAGTTCACGCACTTAATCTCTTTGGAATGCTCTGTTCAAATATCAGATGATTACAGCAACAACTTTCGGACCAACTTTGGTGGCATCCACATTATTTCAGAAAACCCGTGTTTTCACAAATGCACGGGAACATTTTATGAAAGTAAAATTTGAAAGCTCCGCCCGTTCTCATTTATATACGAAAATGAATCATTTGTCACTCTGTTTCGTTGCATATAATCTGCGCTTTTTTGTCTTTATTAGTAAAATTTTTAAAGACAGTTTTGATTTTTTTGTTATTTTCTTCTTCTTTCTTTCCTTTTCTAGTTGTTAACATTTAAATGGAAACAAGTAAAAAAGTTAGAATTAGTCTAAGACCAATTCTTAGGATACCCTGGATGAATGCCCGTATTAAATTTCGTATGGTCACCGATCTATTCAAGTATTGATTTTGAAGTTGTTTTTCGCATATATTTCTAGAACGGTTTGTCGCACAGAAAAATGATTATAACCAATTTTATAGGATTTCGTATTCTGCAGAAGTTTTTGGTACAATAAAAATGTCTTGGACTGATCGTTTTCAAAGTATACGTGAAAAACCGGAATTTTTATATGGCAACACCAAGAAGGAGTTTCCCGATTTAGTCCATTTTTGACATTTTATTTGCTAATGTAGTAAAAACATCATGTGCGAAATTTCAGCTTTCTACGTCAACGCGTTCTCAGGCAGTGTCCAAATATATAGCGGAAAACGAAATTTTTATATGGCAACCCCACGAAGGAGTTGCCCGATTTGTCTCATTTTCGAACTTAATTTTACTTTTTTTTTTAAAGTCCGTGTACAAAATTTCAGCTCTTTAAGTATACGCGTTCTCGAGTTATCGTGCGCACAGACGGACAGACGGACGGACGGACATGCAAAAATCGAAATAACTTTTAATATTATGAATGGGTGTCCAATCCATTTTGCTCTACCAGCATTATTTCGAGGTGTTACAAACGGAATGACAAACTTAGTATACCCCTATGATTTCATCAAGGGTATAAACAGTCGGAAATCTCTTCTGCTTCCTAAGTTATCATTAAGTTAACTTTGGCATTGCATCGCAATTATTAAGTTTGCAAGTAAGTTCGTGTACTCAACCAATATATTTCAACTTTTAACTGCTCTCGAATTTTTTTTTTTCGATGATCATCTTCATCACTAGCGACAGTGACCTACAATGCACAATATAGTAGAGTTGTAGGAAAGCGCCATATTTTAATAAAGTCTCTGCATCTCCTCAAATTTTGTGTTTTTTTTTTTACTTCCTAAAGGCATTCACTTAGTGCAAGAAGCGCACTCCTGCTCGAATGTCAATTATCAATAAATAATTATTTAGAAGAGTGAGAGTGAAAAAATAGCTTTACCCCTTCTAAACGTAACTGTTTTGCTAGTTCTTAATTTTTTTTTAATTTAATCCTTCTACCCTTATAACTTTTGTCAAATGCAATATTTTCTTGCATTAAAACTCACACTGCCTTGCAACTCACTCAGCCCAACAGCACCCAATATCTCATACTCCTAGACTCCACAAAATCTATTTCAGAAGAATATGGATACTATCCCCACAGCAATAATCACCTGGCATAGTGATCCATTATTTATACCAGGATAGGTCTACAAATTCAAATATTTCACTGAAAATCTAAAATGACTTAAATATTATCTGGAAATGTCCAATATGGTCAAAATAACATGAATAATTACCCAATTTGCTCATCAACCTATCTAGTAGCTTAGTCAATCCTAAAATATAATTTGCACTATAAATGTACTATATGACTCATAATGAACCTCATTTTATTTGAATACCGTTGAAAATCTCCGTGGCCGGAGTGAAACTGTTCGAATAGCCAAATAGGCGCCTTCCTTACCCAAAATGTATAATTAATTTAAAGAAATTATACTACTAACTAATTACAATTTTGGAACATAGCTCAGAGCCGGTGACAGTGATTCATACTTCAATTTTCAAATTCATAGTAATTACTTCCTATGACTAATCTTACAATATATGACGTCTATACTTCTAACAACACCCTCGCACAATCTTGTCAACAATACTCTGTTAGCAACATCCGGATTACGAAAACAAAATGGGGGAGTCCTTTGACTTCATAGAGTACAAGTACCCCACCATATCCAATTAGAATTTTCACACGAAAAACAGCCATTTTTGGAAAATTACCTGAACCTGGAGGGATGATATATGTGCAGTACTTGAGAACTTTGTTGTTTTTGTGAATATTCTTAGATCATTTCAGAGATTTTTAAATAATAAAAGAATTTGTAACTTTGGCTCTTCAGCATGAGACCCTATAAGTCCTATGTACTCCAAAGCACGTTAATTATTTATCATATCGGGTCCGCCATCTAACGTTTTCTTTTTCAACTAGTGCTTATTTCGTGAATGGTAACACTTAGCTCATGTCTGATTTGACAGATAATTAGTTTTATTCTTCCGCTGAACGAATATGGTTGTGTATACGCTTGAACAACGCTGGGAAATATTGCCTGCGATCGACTTACAGAAGATGCCGATTTTGCCAAAAAAATCATCTTTTCGGATGAAGCTCATTTTGATCTTGGCGGGTATGTAAACAAGCAAAATTGTCGCATTTGGGGCACAGAAAACCCGCACGCATACATTGAAAAGCCGATACACCCAAAACGAGTCACTGTTTGGTGCGGATTTTGGTCCAGAGGCATAATTGGGCCATGAGCAAGGAGTGGCCGTTACAGTCAATGGCAATCGTTATCGGGCCATGTTGAACGAATTTTTGTTCAGGAAAATTGAAGAGGAGGATATTGGCAACATTTGGTTTCAACAGGACGGAGCTACGTGCCACACAGCCGAAGCTACACTCGATGTTTTGCGCCCTGTTTAAAAAAAAAAAAAGTTTTTTGGCGGACCCTATATAAAGTATGTTTGTAATAAAACATAGAATGGAATATAGGTTCAGCACACTCCAACAAATAATATACATAAAGATGGGCATGACCTGACTATGTCACCTGGCACTCAGTGAAGGCCTATTTCATAAGAACTATGTTATTTCATGGGCAGTCCACGAGCGTCCAATGGCTGACAATCTTAGGTGCATAGATCCGGGACGATAAACAAATATATAATTGGTCACTTGTTCACAACCACATCAATCTCGATGATGACTACAGACCGAATGGGACCCATGCATTCTAACTTTCTTAGTAAAACGAATTATTTGATTGAAATTTTGCACATGGGCTTTTTTTAAAAATGGTAAATTTAAGTTGGAAAATGGGCCGAATCGGGCTACTCCTTCATAGGGTTGCCATATAAAAATGCCGTTTCTCACTATATATTTTGGCACTGCCTGAGAACACGTCGACGTAGAGAGCTGAAATTTGGTACATGGTGGGTTTATAGCAATAATAAATAAAATCTATAAAATGGGCTAAATCGGGCAACCCCTTCTTGGTGTTGACATATAAAAATTTAGAATTTTTACGTATACTATGAAAACTATCAGTCCTAGACGGTTTTAATGTAGTTCTTCAGAATGTGAATGCGAAGAACCGTTTTAGAAATATACCACTTCAAAAATCATACTTGCACAGAGAGGTGACTATACAAAATTACATACGGGCATTCATCTAGGGGGTATCATAAGACCAATTCTAGCTTTCTTGAGAAATTTTCTTTTATAAAATAAGATAAAAGAAAATTTCTCATTGTCTTACTTTTTCCCCATTATAATCTTCTCTATCATCAACATCATCAGCCGATCGTAATGAATAATGTATGTTCAGAAGATTTTTGGAACGGTCGAAAATTAACCCTTTTTCGAATAGGAGAATGTACATGTGCCCAATTTGAAAACTTTGTCTCAATTTAGTTTAATTGATTGAAATAATCAAACTAAACATATACTCTGCACGCACTAAATAAAACCCAGCATTGGAACTGATGACCAGTTAACTGATTTCCTAGTCTTGAATACTGAAAGGATGCCATTTGACTATACCCTTACATATATAATTTTGTACAAGGATATCAATTACATATGAAGAACTATCACTATATCTGCATGCTTGATCAGCTGATATAGCTGAATTAAACACAATCTGTTAATGTAAGAAATAAAACCTAGAACTAGATATGATAACCAGTTAACTTCTTCCTAGTCCTTAATACTATAGGATGCCATTTAACTACCTCCCAAAGAAATAATTCCAAATAAAGATGCGAATTATCATCTACAGGTTTAATTAACTGAGATATAAAAAGACAATATATTAACGTAAAAAATATGACCCAGTACTGGAAATGATAACCAGTTAACTGCTTTCCTAGTCCTTAGTACTGTAGGAAAGCCATTTAGCTACCCCTGTTCAAATAATTTCAAACAAGAATGCCAACTACACATCGATGACTATCAGCATGTATGTAGGTTTAATTAATTGAGATAATTGAATTGAACACAATCTGAACATACAAAATAAGACCCAGTACTGGAAATGGTGACCAGTTAACTGCTTTCCTAGTCTATAATACTGTAAGGATGCCATTTAGCTACTTTTACGGAAATGAGCAGTTGAGCGGTTTGACATATCTGGAAGGAAAAAAAGAAAAACTGTTCCACCTTTCATGAGTGTTTCCTGCAATGCTGCCCTCATCTGGGACGAAAGAAATGTCATCTGCAGCACTACACTGCCCGCGCGGAGGCCCTACGTCATGGATCTCCCAGTCACTCCTACCCAAATTGTTGCCTAATTTCTAGGGTATCTTAAGCTACATGAATAATTTTTGCGGAAAATATTCATGACACCTATGGGGAAATATCACAAACATAATTTAAATAGTTAACATCTTAAATAAGACCACATTCAAGCCAATCACAGGAGATGTCACCATGCGTAAAACAACAACTGATGTGGGGATAGCAACTTCAACAGATGACGGCTTCAAAACATAGCAATATGAACCCACTACGTATTAAGTAGGAGAAATGATGGGAATCATTAGAACAATATAATTGGATTCTTAAATTGAATCACAAATGCAGTGCTTCATTCAAAAAGAAATAGGAGGAATGATGGGATCATTAGAACAATATAATTGTATTCACTACTAGCGACAAAATGTGGAAGGAAGTTCATTCCATAACAATAAAATTTTGAGGCAAAAGCTGTTGTCTTGTAACCAGCAATGAAAGGGTACTATGGCCAATTTGAAATATGATCTTCGGATAGTACAGAGTACGAACTATAATGAAATTCACATACAAAACAATAAAATTAAGTTCCAACACATATAACATCGACCAACATGTTGACAATATTCATGATCGACGAGATTACCCAGAATTGTGCCATCGTTGATCCGACTAATGTTTTTGGAAAGAAAATGTTGGTTCACTTAATAATAATTATACATATATTTTCTTGTGAATGATTATTTTGATCGACGCTTGTGTATTGCTTACTTCTGGCGACCTGACAAGCAAACCGACCCAGTATCAAATGTACCCGCGATGGTGGAAAGTAATGCGCCACCCGCTTGCACGACTTTTATCATGTTGTATATAGTATATTATTTATATATGCAATATGACTGAGCACCCACTCATGCGCGTAGCGAGGTAGGGGCACGGGTGGGAAATGCCCCCCCCAGAAGCCCGTGTAGGCTCGGTGCCCCCACCCCCCAGAAATACGAAGCAATTATTACTAATAATTTACAATTTTTTCTTTCAGATATATATACATGCATAATTGATTTTATTCAATTATTTGCAAAATTTTGAATAACTTCAAAGTCCTTTTAAATTATTCATAATAATGAATTTTTCGTACATCTACTCTACCTCAATATCCTGTGCAAAGAATTTCAATTCAAAGGTAATTAATTTTGAACATGATAATATACGTATGTATACATTGTTGGTGTAAAGAACGATCGGCTATACAGCGTGTGATCATCATATTAATATGATTAATATTTTCTTTCAATTTTATTCCATTGGGTAATATTTGATTTCCGTGATTTAATAATCGGGTCGATTATTAAGCCAGGATGGCCGAGTTATATGCGATATATTGATATTTAAAAGCCTTCGTTGTTTTTTTAAATGAAGAAAAGATATAAAATAAACAAGAACATCTGTTCTTGTTATCAGTGCAGATTCTGATCATCAGAATCTGGTTTGTGTGTAAATCAGCACAAGCTCTATTGTGCGTGCTGTCTATATTCATACATATATATGTCCCGCTATGTCGATCGTTCTCGATTTAATAATTTTGTGAAAAAGTCAGTCAACAAAGTCGTCTCGAGTTGAAAACAACTACGTGTTATTACTTAGGCCTTTTTCCTAGTCCCCTCCAACAAAATGTCTATCAGTCAAATAAAATTCTCATTTTCCCAAGCCCATCAGAGAATGAGTTACAGTAGCGTTGGGAGATTGTTGCGGGTAAAATTCTCTCGAAAATGGGAATTAATGGCGACTTTTCACACAAATTATTATATTATGCGAATTCCAACCATTTTTATCCTAAGTACCAAAAGCATAGAAGTACACCAAAAGGAATAGTTCAGTTCACGTAACTTTCGAAAACTAATTAATTTTGATTGATATAGGAGAGATATCTATAAAAGTACATTACCAATTAGGCGCAAAGTAACCAGTGCTACTACATATTAATTTACTACTTTTCAATATCTTAATGGCAGACATTGCCAGAATATGGAATTCCCACGATCTCCCAATACTGATAACACCCACCCTCTTTAGAGCAAGGCATGGAAACACACGTTCTGTTCAAATAACATAGGATTGTACAGCAACAACTTTGGAACAAACTTTGGTGACCTCTTTCAAAAAGTGCTTTCACAAAAGCGCGGTATTACATGAGAGTAAATCTGAAAATTCCGCCACTTGTCATTATCATTTATTTATGAAAATTAATCAATTTGCCGCTCTATTTTGTTGCATGTAAATCTGCGATATCACATTTTTTGTCATTATTCGTCAAACCAGAAGGCGACATCATGAAAACTGGAAATTAAAAGGCATTAACGGGCCGGCTACATCCGTGCAGTAATAGCTCACTCCTTAGAATGTATAGAAAACAGGAATGGTGATAAGCCAGATTTTGCGTACCTAATGAATTTCTGGTTGTGTTGGTAGTCCATTTTTACATGTATTTACCCGCCATCCCTATTCTAAGCAAATTGTCATTTTGCAAAAAGTAAACAAAGGTTTTGTGCGCATCATCTGTGGTAAAAAATGTTCTTTTTCTACTTTATTTAGAAATAATTCACATAATTAATTAATATAAATCTTTGCTTCTATTAACAAAAAAGATAATTTAGATAGTGCAGTTGCCTCAAACAGGATTTCCCTAGTTTATAATCCAATTTATATTTGCAAGCACTGACCGAACAATTCATTTCTGTTTTTTTAATAACTTTTCAACTTACAAGGAAATGGTGGCAATGGAAACATCTTAAAAGAACTTGTCGCACCTGGGTTTGCCGCAGCCATAGTTTTTACATAGGAGTTTCAATTGGGAGATCCAAGAATAATAGCCCTAGAATGCCGAATATCAAGAAAATAATACCATTCCTTGCAAATCTGAAGATAAAGAGCTGATTCAGCAGATCTGCAACCTAGAAAGATGCCCCAATAGTTTTAATGGGGTGGTAACTGGCAATGGATATGTTTCATTAATGAATCGAATAAATATTTCGATAGATATGGCGTTTAATGATTTAATACAGATCTGCTTAAATCTCGTCTATCTCACTGGGAATATTAATTATTTGCGAATTTTGTATGAATTTAAGAAATTGAACTTTGAAGTTAGCACTATTAACTTATTGAAGAATTGTTGAATATGTTTGAACAGCGATAGATTCTGCAAGAATAATTTAAAGTAAATATATACTATATCTCTAGTAATATTTCTTCTTTATTTTAAAAATGAATAAAAGTACATTTAAATCAATTCGTTGCTGTATCTTCATCCACTTAAGCGTATCTAACAACCACTTAACAGACGAATATCTTGCACACCACAACAGTGTACTTCGCATCGCTTTATTCTGGACTGTTTACTGAATATTATACCCTAAATGAAATCTATTGGGTAAACTTAGTTTGTCATTCCGTTTGTAACACATAGGAATAATGAAGGTTGGACACCCAAGCATAATATTAAAAGTTATTATAATTTTTGCATGTCTGTCCGTCCTCACGATAGCTCCAGAACGGATTTACTTAGAAAGCTGAAATTTTGCACACGAGCTTTTCGAGAAGAAAGGAAATTTAAGTTCGGAAATGGAATAAATCAGGCAACTCCTTCGTTGAATTGCCTTGCCATACAAAACTTTGGTTTTCCACTATATATTTAGACACCACTTGAGAACGAGTCGACGTAGGGAGCTGAAATTTTGTACACGGCGTTTTCATAAAAATGGTGAGTATGATTTCAAAAATGGGATAAATCCCACAACCCCTTCTTGATATTGCCATATAAAAATTTACGATTTTTACGTACAGGTGCTGTGAAGACGATCAGTTCGAGATGTTTTTATTGTACTGAAAAGTTCTTCAGACTATGAAATCCTATGAAATTGGTTACAATAATTTTTACTGTCCGATGAACCGTTTTAGAAATATATGCGAAAAACTAATTCAAAAATCAAATTTACACAGATACATACGAGCATTCATCTAGGGTATCATAAGAATTGGTCTTAGAAAAATTCCAGCTTTATTGAAGAAATAATTTTCTAATTTCAGGGCTATTATTGGGATACATTCACAATTTATTAGAACCATGAATTTGAAGTAATTTTTTTTTAGAAAACCATATAATTATACGTTAGTAAATTATTCTTATTTTATTCTTGTTTTTAGGAAATATTCTTATTGTTGTTTAATTTAAGCATACATTGGTTGAAAATAAACAACGGTAATCAATGAAATAGTTTGCTTCATGTAAGGAAACTTGGATTTAACACTGATTAACATTTTAGAAAGTTACACACATTTTTGAAAAACAATACTTGCTTGAAGAATATTCTTCTTCAATATTGTGTCAGTCTGCCCCCTACTGCCCCCTCCACAATAAATCGCTGGCTACGCCAATGCACCCACTACACACAAAATCGTTAAGGTCAAATTAACCACTATGATTTAATTTAGGGTATAACTAGATGTTTATTAAGAAGGGAAATTATTGGAAATTATGTACTCTCCGAAGTTACACTAAAAATATCTTGGGCTAAGAAATTGACATTTATCACTTGAGATTTGAGAACGGTCATTTGAAATATGTCGCAAAATAAGCAAAAACTAGAAGAAAATAAATAGAAAATATCTAAAGAACATTTTATAAATAATTTTGCACAATTAAAATTATACTCAGGAAAACTATCAGAGAGATATCAATAAACTGGGTTTACCCTCATATCCAATAACTTGTTCGATGAGTGCACAAAACATTGGGTAAATAATAGGGAAAAATTTACACGGGGTTTTCATCGAACAAACCTATTGCAAGACCAAGAAGCATGATGATAGACATCCAACCAGCCACCATATTCGGTGATAATGTTATGGGGATAGAAAGAAGTAATAAACCGCATTTTCCAACATTTAGATAAAGGTGACCTGATGAGAAGTTGATTAGATTTGACTTTGTTGAATTCTTCCGACTTCAATTAAATGTGACAGTTGCGTAATGCAAAGGTATCTTTGAGTGTCATGTATTCCCGGTGCATTATTAAAGTTAAACTAAAAGGTGCTAAACAGCTATAGCGAAATGTAATTAACCATACCAAACTTCATGCATTCAACTTTGCTTCAACTCCTTTCCATTGACATTTTATTCAACACGTTTTGAACCTTTTTTATAGGAATCTAACTATTAAAGGATCATATATTAAAGAAAGACATTAGGTAGGCATATTTGGGGCAGCACTTTGGCAATGGTATAGTATGTAGGTATAACAATAAAATAAAATAAAAACTAATAAATAAATTATAATAAAATATTCAAATAATTATAATAAAAATTGCCTAGGCGTATAGTATAGGGTGGGCCAAAAGTCACCATGGGGTTTAAAAATAACTAACTTTTTCGTTTGTACATTGCTCCACACCCTGTTGACCGTTTCTCTTCATTCCTTTTTTACATGATAGCCAACTGTCTGTTCTTCATAGGTAAGCATGTTTCCCCACCCCACCTTACCCCTCCTTTTTTTCATCCTACCATATGTTACCAATTTAATTTTTAAACCCCATGGTGACTTTTGGCCCACCCTGTACATGCCGCTAGCATTCATCACTTTTCACGGATGAGATGCGGGGTAGGAAATCTCATTCACGAAAAGTGATACATGCCACAGGCGTGTACGCTGGCCGATTAGTATCGACTTAATCACGAAATAATATCAAATATTTATCACAAAAGAGAAGAAATTAATGTGGAAACGAAATGTTACTAGTCAATAGTTTGACTTTTGACACATATATTGTGATGGCACACAATTTTTTATGGAGAAAAATTTCACAAGAAACTGTGAGCAAAGTGTGGCAAAATTTCGTTGTATGACTAATAAAGTCAGATTGATTGCTGACTGTTATGTTATTAACCAACTATTTGCCTTCAGAAAATAAATTACTTGGGGAAAAATATAGATAAATTGATATTATTAATTAATCTTATAATTCCAGCAGCAAAGATATTGCTGAGAACGCTGCACTACAGATACAAATTTGAGAAATAAATAAATTTTTTTTCAAAAATTCGTGTATTTTTGACAACTTCAGTTTTAAATACCTTATACTATTTATTACAGCTCGACAAAATGACGACATTTAAATGGCACAAATATAAATAAATCAAATGTCAAAGAATTTATTAACATTACTGTGAAAATCTTAAATATTGTTTATATGACATATTATGTGACAATTGGCGTCAACCCTGACCACAGTTTCAAATCATATTTGTTACATAATTTGTCGACAAATAATAAAAATTTGTATTTGTTCTCTCTTTGTCTACTTCTCTTCATATTCAGTACCCAATACCAATTTGTAATACGCGTGCACACACATACACACACACACACGCTACAAACACTTTTTTCCATTTTTGCACCACATTCTAATAAAAGTTTATTTTCCAAAGTTCCTTGATTTATGTTACAACAAATATTGCATGAATTGAATTTTAAGGTTTTTTGTTTTTTAATAACGTTATAACACTTTTCTCTGTTTTCCATCTTTCACGAACAATTAATCGATAAAACAATTGAAACAAGATGAAAATTGACAAAAAATTACATAAACGTTTGTAGGTATGATATGTAAAGCAGCTTACACCATGAAGGGACACCTTCAGTTGCATTAGCCCTGAATTACAATTTCGACTGATCAGTCGACTGAAAATTTGCCCAAATGGTAAATGCATGTGGCAGGATACAATCACAACTTCGACTGTGACTGAAACTGAGCTTTGCTCAAAGTGAAAACTTTGGGTCGGCTGTGGCCAACTTCAGTTCAATTACCACAGTCTTCACTTCTGGTTTGTTCAAGCAGTTTAAGCTTTAATTTAATTACAAATTTCATCTCAGCGTCGACTTCAACTGAATATCAAGTCACAGTCGACTAATCAGTCGTAATTGTAAATCGGGCCTTATGTATCTAGGACCGATAGTCTTCATGCATACCAGGATGACCAGCTCAAATTTTGCTGTATAATTTTGTATTACAGATCCAATTTAAATTTTGGATCGTGTCATGTTAGTTGCATGGTACGATTTTTATTCGAGATTCGCTCAAATAAGTACACGAGTGTACAAGTGAATGCAGTGGGACTATAAAGTCCGAATGCAAAACAAACATAACATTTTAATACTTAGATAAGCGCTCCCGACTGTCCGACGTATTCCGCGATATGTCGAGCATAGGATTGGACTAACATTGTGAAAATTGTCGAATTTTGTTTACTGATTTTAACAAATGAGCACTCATTTCCTACAAAAAGCCCGTGCACATGTGGTATGGTTTCAGGTTATCATTCATTCTATTTTAGAAACTAGGGAATTATTTTCGACAAGATAATCTGTAATTAGGAATTTTATTTGAATCGAATTTGTTTCAAAGAGAATATGTATTCGTAACATTATTCTTTTTGAAATAAAATTAATTCAAATAAAATGTCTACATATATATATATATATATGTATATACATATGTTCACAGACGCTACGTTATGATTTCAAATTGATCTAAATGCAAAATTTTCAGGGTGATACTTCAAAATTAAATCAAATACGATAATGAGGCAGTGCATACAATAGATATACATACAATACATACATATATATACATATTTAGAGTCCGCTCATGCACGTGGTAAAAGTAAATATTTTTACTTTGTTATTACATTCATTTCGAGAATTTGTTTTCAATTTTCAAAACATCACACTTGTTTAAAATATCTTTGTCTTCATTAATAGCCGAAAATCGTGATCTTTACTATAGTTGCATATTTTAATGTTTGAATCTTTGATTTCAGATATAGTGCTAAGAATGCATTAAAAGAAAATTTCTTAAATACATGAAATATGCGCAATAGGTTTTCCTAATATTCATTTATTACCAAACCTAAGCATATTCAGATTTCTTCATTTGAATAAATAGCGGAATACCGGTGGGGTATAATGGTACTATTGAAACCGCGATTTCTTTAGACCATAAACAATATATTTGGGTTATTGAGAAAGCGCAGTTGAATAATAAAATAACAGCACCTTAAAAAGCGCAAAAAATGTGAGCTTGAAATGAGGAAATGGAAATTCAACGCACAACACACTTCTTAACTAGAATTGGATTGCAATAATAAAAAAAAAAAAATTAAAACAAATCAAAACAAGTATTTTTGTTGACTCTCTTTTTTTTTATTTCAACATCAAAAGTTGAGTATTATGCACTTTATCTTGACTACTGGTTATTCACATCATATGGGATTTGGAATAATAGGTATGACCAGATTGGGCTTGATCGGCACAGGGATGCTTATCTTCCAAGTATACTTTTTCAGAGGTGGTTGGCTTGACTACTTTAACGTAGACTGGTTCAACCTTGACTTGTTGTGGGTGGTGTTTAACGATCACTGGTTTTGAAACCAAAGGTGCTGGACGGTGCAAAACAACTGGGGCAGGCTTTACAACAAGTGGTGGGTGGTTCACCAAAACTTTAGTTGGGGGCCTCTTGACAATGATTGGTGCTGGTCTGTGGATGATGATTTCACCCCTTTCATGATGACCTTGGCCATTAAGACCAGCAAGACCATTATTTCCATCATGACCGTAGCTAGTAAGGTCTCCATTCCAGTTGCCATGACCTGCTCCATTCCAGTTGCCATGACCTGCTCCATTCCAGTTGCCATGACCTGCTCCATTCCAGTTACCATGACCTGCTCCATTCCAGTTGCCATTATCAGCTCCATTCCAGTTGCCATGACCTGCTCCATTCCAGTCGCCATGACCTGCTCCATGTGTACCGACATGGGTATCATGTGGGCCAGTAGAGACTACATGTACTTTAGCTGCTGGTGCTGAATTATGAGCATGATTTGAGTTATCCCAACCATGACCATCACCATTAATGTAGGATGTGTGGGCAAGAGCACCCTGTTGAAAATAAATAAATTGTAAGTAAATACACAATTCAATTACAGCACAAATCAAAATAACTTACACAGAAGATGGCGGAGAAGGCAAGCACAAAACTGAAGGTATTCATCTTTCTAAGATTTGTAACGAAGTACAAACATGGTAATGGTTAGTGCTCTTTAAATATCATTTCACATTTTTTTGCGAAAAAAGTTTACGTGACATTTTCTGTAATATAAAACACATATTGCTTTGTTCAATCCATCTTCCCGCCGAAGCGTTTAGCTAGTGGTAACAATACCAGCTATGTAGTGTGCTCTAAACATAAAAAATGTATATAGTAGGTAAGACAAAGCATATTTGACACTGATGCTACTACCAACTTATTTCGGATAAAACAAAATTTCACTGCTCAATTCTTCTGCAGACTTAGAAACTTAGATTTAAGTGAAATTCTCACAATCACACAAGAGTTTCTCACTGTATTTTAATATCTCATGTATGAGATCAGAATGAACAAAAGCTAAATAATAAAAACAAATACAATGTGTGACTATTACGACTTCCTATCAACAGATAAAAAAAGTGAAATTTCTTAAGTGTTAATTTGGTATACATATCTATGGTGCAATGCAATTTAGCATATCAAAATTTTTTCATCCCAAATGGGTTGCACAGCTCATTCGTCATATTTTGTAATGAATACCGTGGTAGCTTATAGTGTTTGGATCCTAACTTCAAAACACACTGGTTGACAAGAACATGAAAGTTGAGTAATGGTATCATAGTAACGCCAATCAACATCTTTTGGTTTAGAGAGATCCCTTGACAAATTTACAAAATGAATTTTGCCAATAGCATATAATTCCTTAGGTTAAATCTCAAAAATTATCTTCGAGAAGATCCAGATGTGTGAATGCCATATTCAGTTAGATTATATTTACATTCAAAGGTCAGGTGTGTATAGACCACAAAACTTCCTGCTTTGCGAACTTAGGAAAATGTATTTTCGTTAAATACATATGTACGTTCCACTTAAAAAAAAAAAACATCTTATTAACTCTCGATACCCGTATTTTACACACAGACTTTTAAGAATATATTTTGCACTGAAATTCTGCTTATGCTCCTGTTCCTATTACCGATTCTTAAAAAAAGCCTTTAGGTTTCCGCAGACTCTCGAATCTCTCAAGAGTCTCGATAAATTAAAGGAGTACACCCTGTCACATAAAATGTAATGCAAATACTATGGGTTGATAATATCCTAGTTCAAAAATCCTCTAAGAAAGATGAAGAAAATCTAATTATAACTTATCGAACATAGATCGGAATGATCCGGTTGTAGGATTTTCAGTCATTCGTGTGTCTAAATTTGTAGTGTGATATTTTAAAAACTTTTATAGAAGCGACTACTTTTCCTGTGAGCCGGAAAGAGCAGACTACTCAGAGTATCGTCGTTTATCAATTCTTCCTTTTCTTTCTAAGGTCATTTATATTCTTTCTCGTTCTCAGTTATGAAGTTTCACGGGTATCAATATTAGTGCCCTTTTTATTTACTATTCTTAACCTTTACATATCTAGTCCTAAAAACTTTTATGGAGGACGCCAGTAGTTATGTCTTCGGGTTTCACACTTTAAACATAGTTTCGTGATTATCATCTAACTCCTTCCATCCTTTGAGGGTTATACGATCGGAACGGTTGCACTCCAGCGAACTCTGCACGCTGCAACAGTTTCCGGTTGTTTTAGGATCGCCTTATAGTTAGGCTTCTGCTTTTACGTTTTCTCGATTTTAAATATCTTTGTCGTACTCTGTGCATTTGGACAATCTACAACTTTTCATCTAGAGTTCCTATCAAAACTCTTCATTAACTCTATTATTTTTTTGGTAATATGTAGTAATATAGCGTCTTCACAAAATTCCACAGAAACTAAGTAGGGAGGAACTGGTACTCTGTAGATTGCTAGACGATGATGATACTTAAACTTATGTTTAATTCTTTTTAAGAGGAATACAATTTTACTTTATAACCAAGGATAATTTCGCAATGTTTTCTTTGGAAATACAAATATAAAAATATTTTACTGAAAGACCCTGGCAAAGGCCACGTCCTTAAACGCTGGATACATAGATCTTCAATAGTTATTTAATTATAAGCATAAACTCTAGCAAACAATAAAAATAAGGTAAATAGAGTAACACTTAAAGTGATTGAGCAGGTACAAAACATCTGAAAGTCAGACTTTAAGCATTTTTTTTTATGAAACGTAAAAAATAAAATTCAGAGCATAACACTCGGTTTCAAACCCTGACTGTAAGAAAATAATAATGAATAAATATATAAAAAAACAGAAATAAATCTTCCCAAAGAGATAAATATTTCCAAAAATTTTTACACCGAAAAACCTTAAGCCTAACAAGTTTAATCAAGTAACTCAATCAAGTATTTTTGTATTATTCAAATTCAACATATTTCAAAATGAGTCATAAGGAAAATAGGAATAGTAAATCAGCTTTGATATTCACCAAATAGAATAAGGACGTTCGAATAATCACAGCCGATAACGCCACAAAACCTTAAACTTTGTAAATAAAAACATTAAGAAAATGTTTACATACTGCAGAAACACCAGAGTAGTAAGACCACCTCTAAATGGATCACAGAAGCAAACATCAACACAAGGAGATTATTCAAGCATATCAGTCTGTCTAAAAAGTGTTGGTGAGTGCATCTCTTCGCATATGAAAGGTGTGTAGGTCTATTTTTCATGTTATTGACTAAAATGATTTGTATTTTTGAAATATCTCCCATTATTAGTACGATAATTATATAATTGTAGCTATGTACGATACGATATGTTGATGGTTTTGCACAATCAGTAAGAATAATGCGTCCTATAAATGTATAAAACTCGGAGCAAGATGGGCGGCCCCCATCTTGCCACGGAATGCCGTAATTTCTCTAAATGGAATTATTTTGGTTTGAGATTATAAAATAATACTCAAAATTTTCTTCAATGAAGACTTTGCAGCTGCTGAAACCACCGACATCCATATTCACTGTGCCAACAGTAATAAGAATTACTGTTGAGAACGAAAATGTTCAGGAGCATATTGCTTACTACCTGAAATAAAACTTCGGAACAATCATTTGGAACTTCCTGTTCAACTCAGTCAACACCAAAAACGTTGGCCACAATTTTTCAAAAAATCTCTGCGCAATATAGATCTAATATATATACATGATCCTGGAAGATCCCATGTCACACCAAACTCTCTGCGGCAGGGCCAGAATGACCTTCGGTGTTTCTTTATAACGATTTCAAGGTGCCGGTTTTAATATATCTTAGAATTCAGCATTATCTCTAGGTATTTCGCCTGGTTATTAAAAATCAAGGTGGTCCCCAAAAGATTAGGGTCTACTAAGCTTTTTCTTAGTAAAATGTTCCAGAATGGTCTTGCTGGAATTGATATTGAAATCAACTTCACCGAATCACATCGTGACTATGTCAAAAGCCTTCTGAAGGCGTCTCCCAGAGCTACCAGTGGTACTGATCATGGTTTCGTCAGCGTAGCCGTGCAAAAACAACTTTTCCGTATTAAGGCATATCAGAAGTTTGTAACGTACGTTGGGAGTTGTTGGTATTTTACTCAAGCCCTTAAATGGTTCTTGGATGCATGTATCTAGCGTAATAGATTTATATTTGAATCAATTTAATTACCGATTTTACACATCTCTGCAACCTCTAAATATAAAAACATTCGAAATGTTGACAACAAATTCAAAAGATGAGATATCAAAAAGCCTTAAAACCGTTCCGAGTCAGAAAAAAGCCAGAACCGATTGAAAATATGCTGAGAAAAGAACGATGATTGTTGAGATTGATTGAATACGAACGAGAAAAGGATATTGACTTGCCCAAAAACTGCAGTACGTAATTCGGATTATTCTGTTAAAATTATACATGAGTGTCATTTCGTTTCTATATTTGGCATATACATAATATACTCGTAATATAATAAAAATTTATCATAAATAGGTGTAACGTCCATGACAGTTCGAACGTTGTACACGGTAAATTAATCATTTAAATTTATTTATCAAAAAAATATAAACAATCCCGATTATTTATGAATTATAATATTATTTAGTGATATGTGTGTGAATTTAGTTAGTGTGTATATGATATTAATTAGTGATAAGCTCTGATGGCAAATTATAATCCTTTCAGCAAATATGGCTCAAGGACCTCAATGTCAAGAATTGTTGGCGGATCGTTAGCTTATACTTTTTCTATTAGGTCCATAGAATAAAAACGTCTAATAATCACAATACAAAATCCTGGCGAACAGTTGGTATTGCCGTTTCGAGAAACATGGCAACCGGGCAAGATTTCGATTGATATAAATGAAGTTGTTTCACAACTTTATGATATCCATCCTGTTTGAACTAAAAGCCGTTCAAACCTATATCATCCATCTTCGAACAAATGCCTACTTTGACATCGGCGTTAGCTGAAAAAGACCACCAGGTAGTAATGTTCCCAATCTTTTCCATAAATTATTATAAAATAATTTCAGGTAGGGTCTCGTAAAAAAGTTAGAATTGATCGTCCTAGATGAATGCCCGTATGTAATTTCGTATGATTGGTCCCACATCTGTGCAAGTTTGACTTTTGAAGTGGTTTTTCGCATATAGTTCTAGAACGGTTCATCGGACAGTAAAAATGAATATAACGAACTTCATAAGATTTCATATTCTAAACAAATTTTCAGTACCATAAAAAAGTCTAGAACTGATAATTTTTACAGTATACGTAAAAAACCTAAATTTTTATATGGCAACACCTAGAAGCGGTTATCCGATTAAGTCCATTTTTGAATCCTTATTTACTATTACCAAGAAAACACTACATACAATACATTCCAACTCTCTACGTCGACGCATTCTCAGGCAGTATTCAAATATGTATATAGTGAGAAACGAAATTTTTGTATAACTACCCCACGAAAGAGTTGCCCGATTTATCTTATTTTCGAACTTAATTTTCCTTTTTTTTAAACCCGTGTGAAAAATGTCAGCTCTCTAAGTATACGCGTTATCGAGTTATCGTGCGCCTAGACGGACGGACAAACAGCTAGACGGACGGAATTTTAATATTATGCGTGAGTGTTCAATTCATTTTGTTCTAGCAGCATTATTTTTATGCGTTACACATGAAATAACGAACTTAGTTTACCCTATGATTTCATCCAGGGTATAAAACTATACTTATGCAAAAAAAAAAACAGGTTTTTATGACAATTAAGTATTTTTGTGAAATATCTATTAATATAAATTTTCGGGATTTTGTCATGAGGAATATTTTTTTAGGGATGGCAGTATGATTGACCCAACTCGTAAAGACCCGTTTCAAAAAATTTGTTTTAACTCAGCCCCTTGCTCAAGACTGATTAAGGATGAGCAGGCAAAATAATACACGTTTGAGACGTGATTAGCAGAAATTGTAACATGATCTTTGCTTTGGAACACTCACATGCTACCGTTGTAAAACATCCCGGGCTTAGTGGTAAATGGTTGAATTCATTGAGAAATAATTGTACTAGAACAATAAAAAATGGCAGATTTTATTAATGAAAAGATTTATGTATAAACTTTGCTGCGACTGTTAGACTATAATGCACAAGACTCCATCGTTAATACATTCAACGATCTAGAAAAAAATATATATATAAATACATAAAGATACATGTAAATCGCTATATATATATTTGGCAACTAAAAATTTGCTATTGGAAAATAGTAGAAGTAGTGGGCCTAGAATGGATCTGTGATAAACGCCAGAAGGAAGTGGTAAAAATCTACGTAAATTCCCGCTTGAAATCTATTTTAATCAGGTAGTTAACAAAAATTAATAAGGTGGTTGACATCAGCCTCATTAACAGAATAAATTTCTGCAATTATGTTAATTGGTGAGTCTTTTGGTTGCTTACAAAGGCTTTGTTCACAGTTCCTAATCCTAAAATTTATTTTGGATTGATAATTGATCAGTGGCATCAAGTAGATATGGGGCAGAGTATTACGCACTTTTGTCAAATTTATGTTAACATTTACACTTGCTGCACAGCACTTTCCTTGAAGATTTCTACACGGAGGCCAATTTCAAAGGACCACTGTTCTATAACGTTAGAACTATCATTTACTTATACAGCTCCTCCGCGTCCAATAGGATTCTTGATCATTATGAAACACATTATAGCCAGGAAAATAAATATAAAACTGAGTTATGCTCTTCTACAACCATATTTCACTTACGAGTATAAGAATTGTATAAAGCGAATACACAAGAACAATTTTTCTTAAGATTTTAATTTTAGAACGGATTTTCGAGGACAAATCAATTAGAATTCTCACAGACACTCGTTGTATTATGATTTGTCATACTTCAGAGTAAATAAAATAAACTGTTAATATTAATATAACATTGTAAATCTAATACTAGTATAAATTCACCAAAAAAGATATGCGCATCAGACTTTACTAAAAGAAGCACAGATCCAGTACGCACCGAAGATATCACGTAAATTTTTAATTTATTTATCATATGGAATTACAATGTTATTCGGAGGAAACGGTGTATAATTAGATCACAATAGCGGCAATTCAATCGTTTAAATTAGCTAGAAAAGCCGACAAATTCAAATTCATATCGTCAGCATGAATGGGTATGTCGCAATAAAACACTGAAAGCTCTAATTTCAATAATTAAAAGCAATTCAAAGCTAATGAATTATCTGCTGTCCGGGCAAATATTCTCTTTCAAATTCAATTTAAATTTACGAAAAAACTGCAATTTTTCTTGAATATAAATATTTGGCCGGCCCAAAGACTAAGTTTAGTCAACGCTTGAGATTGATTGATGATTTCGAAAATCGTTCCTTTGTCATTTCTTTTGTAAATGATTAGTTCAGTTGACTAAATGCATTCTCGATTATCTTAGATGTATCTAAATCCGAAATTATAACAGAGATATTGACATCATACGCTACAATTCTCGCAAAAAGTTCTACCTGTGAATAGTGGTTGATTTCGGATGTCAAGAAATTCATAATTAAGAGCATCTTTATTCTCTCTATTGATTTCTGGCACATTTTTTCGTTAGTTTTCTTTACTCTAAAATAATCAAAATACTGATTAATGCAGTAAAATTTGATTGCGCATTACAGTAGCTACATACGTCTGTGCGATAAATATGTTCAAAACGATTTCTAAAGAGATATAAAGAATATGAATCATCAAATGTGTTCCTATCAAAAACAATAGAACTTTCTTTTACAGCTAAAATAAGTCATACCTAAGTATGATATGCCCAATACCAGAGTTTAAGTTTTTAGTGCTTCGGTAAGCATGATATAAACTTTTTAATTTTTAATATTTTAATTCGATATGTTCCAATTACACTTATTTTCCAGTGTCATTTCTAGACATTTGCACTATTTAAACACATTAAAACATCTTTATCGTAAAGATTGAAACGTTGGAATTCTATAATGATCTAGGACGTTTCGTAATTATTAATGAAGATGTTTCATCTAAATTAATTTTTTTTTCTGCTGATCATTTTCCAGATATCGACCGAACCGTCGAGGGCTAAATATGTAAATAATGCTCTACAATGCTGAGTCAAAGACCGATATCCCAAGATTTTTTAAGTTGTAATTTTTTTTTTAATTATAGTTAGCAGAGATGGATTAGCAAATAAACACAATAAGGATGAGGTCTTTAGGGTTTGCATTACTTACAGCAACGATTTTAAATTGTTTGGTAACTAACTGATCATCATCGACCCGAACTTTCAGGAATGGTTATAGAACCACTTCAAAACACCACAATTCAGAGATATTTGATGCTACCTTTTTTGAGTCGATAAAGGAGTGTTAAAGTAGTAAGAGAACTGAAGGCATGGAAGTAAGAAACGAACTAACGACAACATATTATGTATCGTGTCATTTAAGTAATATGCAAAACTTTTTTGGATTCTCAGCTAGTTATATTGCAAAGTATGGCAACAAAGGAAAGAGCAGTCCAGCATAGCTTTCTAATACTGCACGTGATAATTTAATTGATTTAATAATCGATACCTATGTATCATTTTAATTTTACGTTACCACAAAATGCACATCCATTTAGAAGCAATTATCAATTACTGGTTTGGGGACTACCCGGGAAAGGCCCGGTTCCAAAATGTAGAATAAATTTCTGGTTGAGATTTATGTGTCTTTGCTCAATAGCTAAAATCATTTCAGGAATGTGAGAACTTCCCAAATACATTCCAGGATCGTCCTGAACAAACGATTATAATAAAAATATTAATAAAAATTGTCGTCGCCTCGTACCTCGATAATACGGAAATGTATGAAGTATGTTTTGCACTTTTTATCCTTACAGTTTTTTTTCTTTCTTTCAATTACACTTTACAAAGCCATGCTTTGACTTGTTTTCTGATTAAATTATTATAAAAATTTCAAACACAAAAAGTTTTTGCTTTAACCCAATTTTTTCACAGCTTTAACTTTTCGTATCACTTTGATTCTGAAAAAAATATGTTCACTATACGTACGTAATCAACATTTATGAAATCTCAATAAGTTTTCAGATTGAAGTAGTTTACTAAAATTTTATATTTCTTTGGGTTTTTTTATTCAAATAATCTTCAACGGCTACTTCTAAATATATAATAAAAACAGAACACCTTCCTTCTTAAGATTGTGTTTTTTTCCATGTATTAAAATAATGAGGGGTTATTAGAACAATTAAACAAAATATGCAAAAAAAAAACATTATTATCTATAATTTATAGTTCATAAATTGTAAGGTAAGTAGATCTAATTAAAAGATCTCACAGTTTTAGGCAGAGCTATTAAAAAAAATCATTTAAAAACCTCGATGTAGTATTAGTTTAAGTACTATATTAAAACAATTAATATTACAATAAATAAATAAATAAATTAAAAACTCAATAGAGGTATTTACTTGGGGCTTACAAATGTCTTAATTTTAATCATCTCTTATTGTCAAAACTAATATAGGTACTAAGTATACTTTTGATTAAAGAGGTAGGTACTTAGAATGAAGCTGTTTAATTTTTTACTCGATATGTTTATATGTAGCATTAAGCACTAGTATATTTCTTATTATTTCTGAGTTTTGTGATATAGTTGCTACATACAACACCTCGCAAGGTCAGCTTCAATCAGTCCGGATTCACTATAGTATTCAATTTGAAAACTAACTAAATGTTAATGAAGTAAAACAAGACTAAATTTATTGTAAAAAAATTAGTAGGTACATTAAACTAATTTTTTATTCATAAATAATGAATTATTGCAAAGAAAATTGATTAGATTTTAAGATTTTATTGATCTTAGATAATGCCTCAGGTAATCCGACTGATCTCTGTGATATAAATGAAAATGTATAAATTACTTTTTTCCCGGCCAAATACGAAGTCGTTGATCCAACCAATGGATCAAATTATCATTGCGACATTTAAAACCTAATATTTGTGCCGCTCTTTTTCGCAAGTCACAAAACCTACAACTGGAGAAAATGATGGCAGTATGGAAACATATGATACCACACCAGATTGTACAAATGAAGGTTTTGAAATTCATTTTGATGAACTATGTTTAGTGGAAATGAAATGGGACAGCAACTTAGTTTCAAAGAAATCGATTTCATCAGTTTAATTGAGTGCATATAATGAACGACGGGATTATGAAGAACGGGAGGGTAACTTATACAACGACGGCTTAGTTGAAGTGCCTGGACGAGAATTAACGGCTGAATAATGATCAAAAATTGGACGAGAATTAACGGCTGAACAATAATCAAAAATTATTAGAATAGTTGAAATCTTGTAGTTGATACCAATATTGAATGTAGCCTTACAAATCGCAAACGATAATCAATTCAATTCGTCGTTGCAAACATATTTCTCAACTATGCTTCAATAAAAGAAATCTAACGAACAATCGATAGGACAATAAGAATCAGAGAAAGAAAATGAAAATATCTAAGAAATAGGAAATTAAAATATCTAAATAATCTGCATGTTTTACTACTAGTACTTATATTGACTTGAGAAGTGTTTCGTTTTATAAAAACAACATTAATAGGCTATTAATAATAAGTTTTAACCGTCCACTTCAAATCGATTTCTACCAAAACCAACTCTCTATCTTACGCTGAGATTAAAAGCAATTTCTGCAATACAGGGTGTTTGCGACTAGGAGGTTAATAGAGTAGGAGGTGATAGTACTCACCTGGCTAAACAAAAGATTGTATGGGGGGGGGGGGGCATATCAACAGTGACCCTATATCTTAAAAAGTAAAAAAGTACGGCGAGTACGGTCACAGTTAAGTGCTTATTGCATGTAGAACTTTATGGCCTTTCGAAGGATTGGTCAACCAGCTCCGGACCCTCTCGTGTCTAGAGTTATGGTTATTTAATTAAAAATTTCGTATATCCTACTTTTTTTTTTTACTTTGGCCACTATTAGTTTGGAAAAAGGTCGTTAACATAATTTTTTTTTTATAAGAACTGTAAACTGTAGACTCTCCTCTTCAATTTGATTTATCACACCCTATGTGCTAACTGTAGGCGTTAAACAGTTATTATCTCATAACCTCTAAGTCCTAAACGGTTGATATACCCTCCACCCCTGACATACAAGTTTTTTTTTGTAGGTAAGTACTATAGCCCCTGCTCTATTGACCTCCTAGGCGGAAACACCTTGCTCCATATTTAAAGTTCTATGGAATTTTTACGTAATGGGCGAGAAGAACAATTTAAGAAACTATCCAGAAAATTTAATTATTTAAACTGGTTTATAAAAAACATTTTGAAAGCTAAATGAAACCAGCTGAACTTTTAAGAGAGATAATCCTATTGGGTTTTCTATCCCAACACTGCATTTCAGTCAGACGTAAAACGAAGTTTCAGTGTGCTTAAAAGGAAAAAACTTATATTTATATGGTAAACAATGAGCCAAAAATATGTGAATCGGTTAAACATCAATTGGAACATAACAGCAATTAATAAGGTCACTTGCAGCTGTTAAATTTCGGAAAGCCGATTTTTTTAATTTTTATTAAAGAATACTGATTTTATTTTTTATTTTTATATTTTTATTTTTCCTTTAAAAATTATTGATTCCAAAAATCTACATTTTTTTTATACATACTATCTGGCTCTTACAGGCCCTGGGTATATGTAATATAAATTAGATTATTTGCAATTCAATAAATACTTTTAATCTTATCAATGTTTTTTTTTTTTTATCGAAAATTAAAAAAGAACTTGTTGATATTATTGTAAAAAATTTATAATTTCTTATGAAAAATCGAAGTATGACAAATTTACGGCAATATCTTTTCCAAGCAGCAGACGAGTGAAATTTTGTTCAATTATTGTAGTTATATTTATAATCAAATCTGTTGGAGCTCCTAATTTTAAAGTACCCGTCTTCCGTCTCCGATTTTGTACGGGTTTTTATCCAAAACAAAATTTTACCATATTTTAAAAAGTGCTTTATTTCTGTGTAAACAGACAGGCTTGAAATATCGTTCCGAAAACACTGATCCACTAAGCTCTGCTCCGAAAAATCAAAAATAAAAGTAGTTCGCTCCACATAGCTGGAGTATACAAAATCTTGCCAGTTGAATGTCCGAAGAGCAAAATATTAAGATGCTCTAGATATACAGAGAAAAAATTGAAGCGCCACCCTAAGACAGAAATACTTGTGAAATTTAAGGTTTTCAATAAATATTTTATCTAATGATTTAGGATTTATTCCAAAATAAAAACAAAACTAGCTATATGTAGGATATGATTTCTTGTGACAATACATGTTCACTTACTTCTCCACTAGGTCTTTTTAAGTAATAATTTTAATTGACTTCCCGATAGCTATATTATTTTTGAGCAAAAAACATAGCTGCAAATGGAACTTAGAATATATTGCGACATTTCAAAAACTCCAAGCAGAGTAACCTTCCAGTGTGGAGAGTTTAATTCAAATCAGATGGAATTCTGCTCAAGAAGAGCTAATCTCTCCGGAAAGATTTTTATTCTCAGAACAACTCTTCCGAGTATAGAAACGATATGGTGGTTTCAACCTAATAAAAATATTTAAGGAATAGTTTTTGCACAGGCGGACATATATGTAGTTCATGATGGGACAATCATACTAGTCCAAATATACATATAGTAAAAGAAAAACTAAACTTCTGTATGGGAAAGCTATAAACTGATTGCAGTAAAGACAGATGAATGAATAGACAAACGGCCAGGATGACGAACGAGCATGCTTGTTCCTGAATTCTTTAATGTTTTATGATGCAAGAAATAGATATGTCTCTTCTAACGAATCGAACGCTCTTCACTTCACATTTGACGGGCCTGGTGTTCGTATTCAAACAAGTAAGTACTCTATTAGTTCATTAGAGATTTTGAAATATACTATTATCCAGGTTCAAATCCCTACGTCATATTTTTAACGTATTTTTGTTATCTGATATTTCTTTTGAATTTCGAAAGTTACTATTTACAAACTCATCAAAATCCTGTAAAAAATTTTCTAACCACCAAAATGTATTTAAGCACTAATTTTTCTAGTTTTGTAAGCTTTTATCATGACAGCATAGAAAAAGGCGAGTAAGTTAACCGGAGTTTTGCAGATTTTTTTTAGTAGGGCCCTTATATTTTTTTATTATTATATTAACTTGTACGTCTATGATATATCCAACATTGTTGAAATCATATCTTATGAGTCATACTGTAACAAGAGTTTTCTATTGAGATCTAATCAGATAACGTGTAGCATTATCATTGTCAATAATTCATCCCGAATAGCAAGCATGGATAGATCACAAACACAACAACGGATTATCCACGTCAACATAACTGTTGTTCGTTTTAAGATAACTGGGACCTTCAGTGAGGTTTTTTATTCATGTTTTTACATGGTCTGTTTAACCAAAACGTGGTTCTGTTGCAAGATTTCTGACACCGAATTATTTATTTAAGATTTCTATTCTAAGATTCGATGATTTTAGTACCTGAGTAATTATAAAATTTCCTTATGAAAATAAGTATGTGACAACAGTCACCATCGATTTCATATGATCCTTTCGCTTCACACTCACTAATCTCATCCTACCTTTATTAAATTTAAATCTTATTTTAATTTTATGGTAGTATGGCTGCGATAACTCTTCCCATTATCTCTTCTGTTTCTCGTCATCATTTCTTCTTCTTATAGATTGCAGGCCTTTAGAGCAGTTTTGCATTATTAAGAATAGCCTGAATACCGCCATGAACTTGGTATTTACGTTTGATTACAATAGCACCATTGTAAGCAGATATCCGGTTACTTTGGTTACCGAGATAATCGATCCTGTTGGTAAATACCTCATCTTCTCATATTCAAGAGGCTCATTTTAATTAAAAAAGTGTGATTTTTCTAATCTTAATAACTACGAGTATCTTTCGACCTGTAATTATTGTGTGAAGTTTCTGAACGAATGAACAATTTTTGAAATACATATATTGGATCGAGTTAAAAGCAAAAACAATTTAAAAAATTCCTAATGAATCAAAATATGGGGTATAGGGGTTAACGGCTATCAGTCAATTAAATAAGCTGTTAATATATCGTCGGTAATATTGCATAATCGAGAATACTAATGTCACTACCGCGGAAATTAAGAATACATTAAAGTTTTGAGTAGGCAGTAAAATTCTCTTTTTGTTCATTATGATGACAAAATTATTGCTACTGGGCTTTAGGATAGGACTAGAAATAATCATATTTCTGGATTTTAAACATGAAATTGGCAAGACAAGTTGTGTAACCTCGAAATTGAAGCTTTTCAACTTTATGCTGTTACGCGGCTATGATATTGCTAGTCTAGCAGTATCACCGACGATATGTGATATTGGCAGGAAGAAAAGAGGTATAGTAAAATTTTTAATATATATCTTAAAGAATGTAAGTTATGAAGTGGAATAGGAACAATTTTCTACGAATGCATTATAGTTCATTAGGGTAAGGAAAATACTGGTTGGAAATTAACTGAACGAAAGCCTCTCGAAGACATTAACAATTCGTGAAGTAGAGCCGCATCTAAACGATCATAAGTAGTTTCCAACAAACATCATTCATAAAATTTTGACTAAGGTCTTAATCTGAGGGTATACAAACTACAGTACAGGTAAGATTTACTTCAGGTGAATGACTCAAAGAATCTTCACCTTCTTCTTAGAAATACCAACAAGTAACCCATCCTGTGCGCAAAACCTCATTACATTTTAGCCGATCACTATTAAATAAGCTATCTGCTGGGCTATATTTTGATTGGTAAACAAAATAAACTTCTGGTCCATGAAATTAGACCAATTCTAAGTAATCGCAATAAATTTTGGGCAATGGTGCAGTACCCTATTTCTCAGAGCTCTGTATTACTTTCCTACTCATATTACAATAATGATTTTTACTGTGATATTCATAAGATTCATATCTGCTTCTACCAGCCAACGTTCAAATTTATATAAGGCTTTCAATTGGCTTGTTTAACGAGAATGTCGACCATTTAATATCGTTATTACTAGAAAATCTATGGCTGTAAATAATCACGCACATTTAAGCTGAAGTAATGTCTATAATACTCCACAAATCACACAAAAACCAATAGCGATTTTGGATAAGAAACTCAAGTCTACGCCTGCTTATTCTACCCATCTTACTTCTTCTACAAAATTTCGCCAAAAAATTACCTAAACCTGGGCAATAGTACGCGGTAGAAAATTTCCGAAATAGGAAATACTTCATGATGTATAGAAGGCATTCTTCCTTAGATACTTAGATATCGATAAAACGACACTTGATATTCTATATGATTATTTTTTATGAATAAAATTAATTTTTTTATACTTAATGACTTTCAATCAAAATTAGAAAAAACTAATGAAAAATTTATTATTCATCTAAGAACCCTAGAAAAATTTGATTTTAAAATAGTTTGCCGAACTGTAAAAAAAGTATTATATTCGATTTCATATCGTTTCATATTAAAAAGTTTTATATTACAAAGTTTTCTTCAGTGCTTTGAAAACGACTGAGACTGAAGGAAAAATCGAAATTTGGAAGATATATGAAGTTGCTAAGCCATGAAACAGAAGAAATGAATATGTGCTATGGCATAAATTTTCATTTAAACTGAAAAATTGTCTTAGAATAATTTTTAGCTTTCTTCCTTAAGTTCCAAAAGATGGCCAATATTTGTGAATTATTTAAAAAAAAAAAAACAAATTAGGCTACTTGGGCTAGTGGAAAACTCTACCAACCATCTTGTTGCTTCCTTAAATTTTTGACTTTTTTTAATAGCAAGTAACAATAGATATAATAAGAATAACGCTTTTTTATTGGGTCAAAGTCGGTCTGAATTTTATGTTCCATCTGATTTGTGTATCTAAAGCTGGTACCAATATTTGCTTCTGCGCCTCTAATTACTTTCACGTTTTCGTATTTCCGATAAAACAACGAAAATACCAATCTCTTTACAAAAATCATATTGGATATGGTATGATAGAATCAGGTATTTCCGGTATTACTAACCTACTCTAAACATTAAGAAAAATTCTCAAAAAAGCGAAAAACAAGAAAAAAACAATTTCGCAAAATATCCATATTGTATAAAAGTGCACTTAACAAAACTACCCTTTCACAAAAGGCCATTTCGCACCTCTTTCACAAAAGGCATTTTGTCTGCATGCACTACATACATTAAATTTTCTATTCAAATGCGCGCAATTTTAGTAGTTAGTGTTTTTTTCTCAGTAGACATTTTTCGAAAAATTATTTGAAGACTTAAATGCAATGGTAAAAAGTTACTGACTGGCTAAAAGAAATTTGTTTGTGGAAAAAATAGTAGATCACCTTTATTTCCACACCGTTTTCGGAGTTGTTTTGAAGAACCAAATATTCCAATAAATAATATATATATAATATATATATATATAATATAATATAATATAATATATATATATATAATATAAATAAATTGACGCTAATCAGGTCATGTAGGTGTATATAGATTACTGGAAGAACTTCGAAGGAAGTTTTATTTGTGGAAACTGAAATTGAGGGGGACCACCAGCTGTAAAAAAAAAATTTTCCAGAAAGACATTATAAAAAAAAAAATTAGTAGGTCTATAAAAATGAAGCCCTTGATTTATTATATGCTGTAGCATCTAACGTTTCTTTGAGATAAATCTGAAGGCCGCTACACACGCTCAAGCAAATTATACGACTGGGCCATGCATGCCATGAATGAAATCGGGCGAAACTATTCAAAACAAGAACAAATATGTAAATATACAGATAACGAAGCGAATACGAAAATTGAAAACCAGAAGTCAGATAATATATTGTGAGGTTAGAATATATAGCAAACAGAAATGGTGATAAGCCGGATTTTGCGTAATGAATTCTGGTTGTGTTGGTAGTCCATGTTTTACATGTATTTACACGCCGCCTCTATTCTAAGGAACTTGTCAATTTAAAAAAAAGTAAACAGAGTTTTTGTGCGGATCATCTGCCGTAAAAAATGGTATTTTTCTACTTTATTTTGAAATAATTCACATATTTAAGAAAAAAGATAATTTAGATAGTGCACTTTCCTGAACCACGATCTCCCTAGTTTATAATGCGATTTATATTTGCAAGTACCTACTGACCGAACACTTCTTTTCTGTTTTTTAATTAATATGAAGGTTTTAACAGGAACTAGTGCCACTATAAAACTCTGCACAAAATAAACTTCAAAAATAAATAGTTTTAAAAAGAATTGATTCCATACTTTTGTTAAATTTCACAAAAGAATTCTACATTGAGTAAATCTGTTCACAAAACAAAATAACCATTCCTGTTTGCTATATATTCTAAGGTTGCGAGTCACTTAAAAATATTTGCAACGTTTTGCTCGAATATTTAAATCAAATATGTTGGAAGGCCTCAATTCTCTCTTAGAAATTTACTGAATTTTTTTTTTTTTTAGAAATATAAGCCTAGTATTAAGGTTCGCGCTAAACTAAATTTTAGCGAGTCTGCAATATCGCTAAAATATAACAGCGGAGACTCACAGAAAAGATATAGTAAAAGAAGAAGAAGAAGCATTTTCCAATTTTTTTTTTCGGAAATACAGCGTACGGTTATATTATTTCTAAAAACAAGTAGATAAAATTATTTGGAAATATTAAAAATATTAAAATAATATGTATAATGTACACAATAAAAAGAAATTAAAAATGAAATTGCAAATACGTCCACGAGAAGAAATTCAATTCATCCGTACTTACAGCAAAGACGTATAAAACTACGTGAAAAATCCAATCAATAAATCTATCAAATCTCAGAACTCTGACAATAAATATTCTTAGCGCGCTAAAGAACGACCCGAGCGGATAAATTCGAGCCATCTCTAATCAAAATCCTAAAGCCAAGTTTAGCGCGTTGGCCAAGTACTGCTCTCGCTAAAACTCAGGATAAATTTTCGCCAATAACTTTTAGCGCGCTAAGTTTGCATATAAAATTTAGCTTAGCGCCGACCTTAGTACTAGGCTTTACTAGAAATTTGTGTTTTAGAAGTTTTATGCATTATTGGACGCTGACAACGGCAGAAGAAATGAATGCTTATTGGCATTTGCAAAGGCATCTGAAAACTACAATTAGCCACCAAAGTGAATAAAAATTCTAAAAAAATCATATTTACGCGTATAAGTTCTCAGAACAAAATTTCAGTAAATTTTTAAGTAAACATTTAATGCTTACCTCGCCTACATCAGATGGAAGCATCGTTGATTTTATTTTAGATCGAGGCATTGCTGTCGGCCTTGACCTGCATAAAAATTCGAAGGAAGATATTTACAATAAATTTTTAAGAAAAATTGTGGTTTTCTGCCTTGCTCTGGTAAAAGATAAAAACTTGGGTGTGGGCCGCGACGATTACCGGAGTCAAGAGCTGACGGACAGTCCTTATTTTGTTTATTAATTTTACTGACAAAAAACGATTTGCGTTCGATCAGTTGACTAGTCAGTTCATAATAAAATGTCGTCAAGCGGTACAGACATTCTCTTCTATATGCATATCTAACGATTTGTTCCTTAATCCGTAATTTTTCTTTACAAAATAAAGATTAAAATGTATATTTAACTCTTCAGTCATTTCCCACTCAAAAGAGAGATGATTGGAAATATAAACACAGATTTCCATTAGTATCTACCTTTTATTTTCAATTTTATCTTAATTTTACATTTGACAGTGTAAATGCACTAAAGGAGATGTAATATTTCTGTAAAATATTCTCATTTTTCTCAGAAATCCAAGGATGAATTTCTTTAACTTAATAAACAGATGCGCGTGCTGTTCAAATATCATAAATTACATAACATGTTACCATTATAGCAACAACGTGCTCAATATTGCAATTGCAGAGAAGCGTGCTTTCACAAAAGCGTGCGCGGAAGAGGGTTTGATTTTTTTGTTATTTTCTTCTTCCTGCTTCCCTTTTCTAGCCGTGAAATCTCTCGTGTGTCCTATTAGTTAATCTTTGCTAGTACTTTAGCAAAGATAACCTAATAACTAATAACTTATAAGGTTATCTTTCTCTCTAGAGTGCAATTTAGATTTAGTTGTAGATA
Source organism: Dioctria rufipes (assembly GCA_963924295.1). Classification (NCBI taxonomy): domain Eukaryota; kingdom Metazoa; phylum Arthropoda; class Insecta; order Diptera; family Asilidae; genus Dioctria; species Dioctria rufipes. Next base: position 104,183,784 of record OZ002741.1, on the reverse strand, counting down.
ATGCAACAAAATTGTGTGCTATTAGTTATGGAAATGCTGAGAGACTTTATGGATTGAAAATCCTGATATTGACATATTTTTGTGATGTTTCTATTTTTAGCTGTCTATAGTCTATAGCTTCTACGTCTAGCTTCCTTTTGCATTTGCAGATGTAAGGAGGTAGGGTTAATATCACATCCAAGCCTGTCGTACAGGCTGTATGCATAGCCTCTGACAGTCTTACATAAGACTACCTCTGTATATTGCGTTTTATATACCCCAAACTATGGAATTTGGCGAGTACATCTGGTGTATTATTTTTGGTTTCAATCCTAAAATCTTCTCAAGAAGGCTTGCGGACATACACACCGAGTGAAATTCTTACCCTCTCATTATAGTCAATTTTATGTGACCATTCTAGATTAGTTTCTTACTTAGAGCTATACCTAAAAATTGTAATTCAACTCATTTTTTTCCGCAAAATGTACAAATATGTAGAGCTTATCAATTTACGTGTGTTCTTTTTTTGGTACATGCAATATTTCCACTCATTCTTTCTTGGGTTAACGATTAACTTAAATTCTGAGTACAAACTCGCCACCATATTCTGTAGGAGTTTCTAGATTGTTTCTCCGATTCTGCATCTAATTAGTACGGCGATATCGTCAGCAGTAGTTTGTACTTCTTCCACTGACTTATAACAATGGACTGAGTGATTTGCTATTTCATATGGCACAAAAATTATTGTGTTTATGTATATCAAAGTTTAAGCACCGTTTAAAACGTTTTCTACATAAATAACATGTAAAACTCATCCAATAAGATGAAATTTTACACCCGAAAATCGAATGAAATTAAATAAATATCTGTCTTGTTTTCAAGTAATATTTTAATCGCTTACAAGCACTCTTATAAGAAATTAAACTCATTCCGACTTAAATTTTCTAAAAGTTATTTTTACCTGCATCCTGCGTATGGGCAAGAGAGACGGAGCATGGTAAACACAATGGGCCATCCCACACGAGTATTCTTGATGCAGTATGCAGACCGGTTTTTTAAAAGAAGAGGTGAAAAGAAGCATCAAGAATACTCATTTGGGATGGCGCTATCTTTACCTTATTCTTCCTGCGGTGATTTCATCTGCAACAAAAAAAAAAAGATCAAATGGCATAAGAAAACTTTCAGTAAGCGATATTTTGTGTTAGTAGTTCCAACTCTGCCATAGCTCGAAAGAGAAAACTATAAAACTTGTGCTATTCTTTCCTATTGAAAAATGACAATACGTTAAGTCCATTGTTATAAATTAGTAACTTCTGCTCATTGTCTACAACCACAGTACAGGGGTAGTAGGCACCCTTTAAAAGCTACTAAGTATCATGGAAGTTTTTATCCATAGTTCACAACTTTATTCAATTGGGTGTGTTATCATCAATAGTTCGTTGTTGGATAGCTTGGTAAATAAGTTGATATGAGATACTCTCGAATGATCGCTTTATATCCAATATATTTATTTGGATAGAAATCTTCTGTATCTTAGCACTACGGGAGATAGATCATATATCTCCTGGTAGACACTCTAGAACGATTGGCTCTTGCCTTTAATTTATTCGTTATAAAACTTGGCGAGCTTGTTTCTTAACCCAGGGTACTTTTATAGTTTTTTCTATCTCTAGGAAGGATTTAGTATAGCCAGATTACTAACCGTTTCTAATTAAACACTTGCTAATTCAATGCTGTATAAGGTTGTTGATTGTAAGATAGCCTGTTTGGATAATTGATTTGTGATCATACTATATATTCATAGATCTTTGCCAACATACATTTTTTTTTGTCTCGTTGGTCTATAAGTTAAACCTAATATGGTGGTAGTGTTCGGTAAAATAGGTTTCAATGGGTGGAAAATAGATCAAGATAGCATTTTGGTGCTAACAAAAGTTTCAAATATTATATACATAGGTATATACTGAAAAAACAAAATTCAAAGTTTACTTCAGGGGAAACAAATCCTCTCTAAGAAGTGAACGCAGAAATAAGAAGTAGAAGCCCAGCTAATACTTATAGTCAATGCAAAAATTATGGGAGAAAGAAGGGAAAAATGAAGATCTTGCGTTAAGATAGGAGTTGATTCCGTATTTTTTATTAAGAGATTCTAGGTAGAAATTTTAGTAAACAGTAAAGCATTTAAATTTTCCTTTAGCTACTTTAGGTGTAGCTTTAATTTACAATAGAATGTGCTTAAAAAGTTTCTTGCTATTTGATAACATTTTTGCAATATTCAGCAAATACCGTAACTTTTTATGCGCATGCATGAATATATGCCTACATTGCAACTAGGTATCAAAATATGTATATCGCATATGCAAGCCACACTGAATAAATTGCATTGTTTAACTGAATACAGTTGTTTTCTTATAATTACAAAGATGACAAAACTGCAAACACATGTATGTAGATATTTGAAAAAAAAAAAAAAAAAAAAACAGATAAAGTAGGTATGTTGTAGGTACATATATGTGTCTTTTTCATAATGACAAAACAATTTTGTAGTAGGTACACTAACTAATATTCATTATAGTTATAATAATTTTTTCTGCACATTATTCTGTATGAAAATAAAATTTATAAAACCCCATCTTGATTTCCATTTTCATAACACTTAAATGCTGTAAGCTAAATTTTAAAGCAAAATTTTTCAGTCACGCTTTCACCAAAAATGCTAAAAAATTTTCGTGAATGCATCGAATTTCAAAGCAACGCACTGAAAATGCGAATTAGTTGGTTAGATAAGAATTACGCGAACTACTAAAACAGAATTTTCTTTTGTACCTATGTATGTAATTTACGAAGTTTCTTAATACCAAATCGAGAGTAACTTATCAAATTTTATTATTTTAATAATATTCTGTCCAATGCACGTGAAGTTATTGTTGTGCAAATTAAAGCGAAATTCCTGTATAATTAGCAACTTTTCAACGCTGTTTACGAATCTGTGGAATAGAAGAAATGTCGTATCATAATGATCTCAAAATATAGACGATGACGACGACGACGACATCATGGAAAAGTATATTTTCTTTATTCTTTGAAATTATGAAAAAAACTTTTGTTGATATGTATGCATATATTTCGCCGTATAGTGAAATTTGAATAACTACCAGAAATTTAACAGAGAATTGCAACTATCAAATTGTATTTTTGTGCTATATAATATCAAATTAAAAATTGTTTACTTTTTTCATACCTGGGTGTAATTATGTCAGATATTTTATTACACTTTGAAAGAAAAAAAAAAATTCTTCGAAAAATTATTCTTACTTTGAATTGATGTGATAAAATCATAGCAATACTACACAGGCAGGCAGCACCCATGTTATATATACCTTCATTGACAGATAGAGAAAACCCGTTCAACATTCGTATACCTCTAAAGATATAATTTTCGCTTAAAATAATAAAGAGAAAAATTAACACAGAATGATGAATAGTGCAATAAAGTTAATATAAAATTTTTAAACTCAACCTGCGTATGCCTATAATTTATATCTATGTAAATTTAAAAAATACATATTAATCAAGAAGGAAGGTCAAACAAACTTTGCTGAAGCTTAGACGAGTAAGAGGGAAGAACATTTATTTTCTAAAACCGTAAAAGTTCAACTGTTTTTAAGGAAAAATAATAGATGAGTATTGGCAGTTGAAAGCACGGTGATGTTTTCTCCCATAATCTTTGCATTGACGATAAGTATTAGCTGGGCTTCTACTTTTAATTTCTGTGTTCACTTCTACGAGAGGATTTTTTTCCTCTGAGGTGAATTGAAATTTTTTTTTTCAGCATATATGTATATAATATTTGAAACCTTTATTAGCACCAAAATACTGAACACTACCACCATATTAGGTTTAACTTATAGACCAACGAGACAACAAGAATAAAATGTATGTTGGCAAAGATCTATGAATATATGATCACAAAGCAATTATCCATACAGGCTATCTTACAATCAACAACCTTATACAGCATTGAATTAGCAAGTGTTTAATTAGAAACGGTTAGTAAATCTGGCTATACTGAATCCTGCCTAGAGATAGAAAAAACTATAAAAGTGCCCTGGGTTAAGAAACAAGGCAAGAGCGAATCGTTCTAGAGCGTCTACCAGGAGATATATGATCTCTCTCCAGTAGTGCTAAGATACAGAAGATTTCTATCCAAATAAATATATTGGATATAAAGCGATAATTCGAGAGTATCTCATATCAACTTATTTACCGAACTATTGATGATAACACACCCAATTGAATAAAGTTGACTTATTCGGCATACATAGCATACTATTATAAATCATGGTAACGCTACGGCCACCAGCGAACCTAATAGTTAACTATGCACCCAATTTTGCAATAAGCCGCCATTTAAACTTAGCTGAAAGGACATCATGACTTAAATGTCAAACAAATTTTTGGCATATATTGGAATGTATACTATGGGTATTGATTGCAGTTATATTTGCAGGGTATACCATCCATCCATTTGTAGTTTGATCTTCTCTAATTTGCTAAGTATATTTGACACTTGTTCTTTTTGTAATAAAGTTTAAATTGCAGTCATCATAGAGCAACTGGAATTTCTCCACTTGTACATTGTGTATAAAAATAAATTGATTTCGCCTATGCACTGACTAAAACTATTAGGATAGGGGAAAGGGAACATGTAATGTATCGTATGCATCTTTCTAGCCTGAAAATGTAGAGGAAATTTAAATGAGTAAAATGAAATAGTTCACAAGCTCAAGAGATCTCACATAGAGTTGAAAGTATCCGGATACTTTGCTATCTGGATTATCCAGAATAATTAGATTCCAATTCCCCAAATCTCGGTATCTGTATCCGAACTATCCGAATCCGGATACAAGTTATCCGAATCCAGATCCAGACTAAGCAAAAGAAGTTCAAAATTTTATCGTTTACGATTACGTTGCTTTATTGGGAAAATATAAATTTTGAGCCTCTCTTGATTAGTCTGGATCCGGATGCAGATCCGGGTATCTGAATATCCGCATATTAGAAAACCTGGATCCAATTTTTATCTTTAATCTCACATTGTCCTGAAAAATAGATAAGGTACAGACAGAAGTTCTTTCAAAATGTCAACATACTTCTCAAAAATTATAGGAAAGTCTCTAGATTGATTCAAATTCAAATTCAATTTATTTGGATACAGTTTGTACAAATAAGAAATATATGTATGTATATGTATATTACATTTCTATGAAAATGATAGAACAATAATTGTGATTGTAATATGATCGTAAATATGTAATGGAAAGATGAGTAATTATAGATAACAAAGATAAAATGAACGCAAAATAAAGAATTGTATAAGAAAACAAAAATAATAATGTATTGAAATTAAATAGACTATAAGAAAAATTTTTTAACTAATCTAAGATATGTATAAGTCAGTGGCTTGCAATGTGATTTCATCAATACTCCGAACACTCTCAACGATCCTGCACGCCTTATAACAGTAGGAAGTGAGTTCCACAGCATGATGGCATAGACAAACAATAAACGCTTGGATACAGACAAGAATATCCAGATTATCCAGATTATTTTTGTGTGCAGACCGTAAAAAAACTGTTTATCCTTTCAAGAAGAAAGGCTTACCATTCAAAAGAAAATTGAATAAAAATAATACAAGCGAATTTTCATATAGGAGGAACAGCCCAGGAACTGATTGACAAACTGCGATACATGATCAAACCGGCCAGGTTTATATATACATATATTGTACTGTGGAGTTAAGTCAGACATTAAGCTTATTGCGCAAGACAGAGTCAAGATAGCTACATATTATATCTCCCTGTGTGATGATAGGTAGTAGCAGTGATTTAGCTAAAGTGAATCTAGCGCTAATTGATGTATACCAGGGGTGGCTAACACGTCAATGGCGATCTACCGGTCGATCGCGAAGGGATTTTTGGTCGATCATGATAGTGTTGAACGAGAAACAGCTGATGACGAATTTTGATCATCATAGTACATAGACATGAAAAAATTTCAGCAAACAATCGTAATTCATATGTACAAATAGTGTGTTTACCTTAAAGTCACAGTCTAAATTTTCAGTTTACCTATAATCGACCAAATAATTCTCTCGTTGTGCAACAAACCACTTAGTCTCTACTAAATTATGGTAGGTATATTGACACGCCGTCTTTTTGTGTTAAAACTGGTAACAGAGTTATCCTTTTTATTAACACTACTGTTGTGAAGTATGAATAAATGTAAGTAGGCACCCTTTATATATTTTAGCTAAGATTTGTCGAAAACTTATCATTTTTATGATGAAGGGGAACTGGAGTACTTTGTTATTATGATGAATGATAAATGTTTTTGTTTAATATGCAGTGCCTCTATGCCTCTATAGCTGTTTCTTAAAAGGGTTATCTTGAAATACATTACTTATCTCTGCATAGCAAACAACAAACAGATTTCCCACTAAATAGTGAATTGAGAAAAAATTAATTAATAAATAATTAATTAATAAGAGCTCAGCAAAAGAAATATAAATATTGTTTAAATCAGGACAGTGACCATCAAATTATAGCAAAAATTGCAAACTATTTTTAGATGGGAATTTATAATAATACGTTTTTGGAAATACATATCAGATTCAATTTTCTATGATTTTAAAAATAAGAGTGAAATTATCAGTGGCATTACAGATCTTTAATTTTCCCGAAATACTGTGATGCGGCGGAATGAGAAAATAATTGAAAATGTAAGAGAAAAACATAATGACATTAATAGATGTTCTTGTTTTTTTTTTTTCAATTTGCTGATTGCCTATTTTTTATTTGTATGGTTTTTAAAGATTATACAACTAGAGAAGAAATTGCTGGATATGGTTAATTTGAAGGAGTTTAGATATTTTCAACTTCTTCTATAAGATTATCTTGTTGATTTAAAATTCGCCAACTTTTAATTAGTTTCAACGGCAACAGCTATATATAGGAAAATAGATTTACATATTTATATAAATATCTATATCATTTATATAAATATATCAAAATGCTTAAAAAAGCATCGTAATTGTAATTACAATATTTAAAAATACGTTTTTGAAATCAAAAAATTAGTTGAAATCTTTTACGTAAGATTTCCTGATTTTAAAAGGGTTCAAATAATGTGAAATATGTGTCGTTTTCCTTTAAGAGTATTTAAATGTAAAACTTATTCCTGTCAAAATATCTGAAACATTTAACATTAACAAAAACATGTTTGAAAATGAAATTATAGTGGAAATTGGTTAACGTGAAATCATGGGGACTCTTCTGCTAGTTTTCGTGGTATCCGAATTTCATAGTAAGCGTTGTCTTGTCTTGTCGTGGGTACAGGCATTGCTTCCTATTTTTATTCGTCGTTATCTTAATCTTCAGCTCACCTGGTTGGATAAATGCAGACACAGACTACTCATTAATGATAAGTTAAAAGAATTTTATCAGTATTTTTCATCACCTAATTTTAAATTAATTAAATATATGTTTGTATAAACTTCTTGTTATTACTTGTTAGTGCACAAAAAACATATTTGCATTACTAAATCTCACGTAGGTAGATCGCGACACATTTTCAGAAAAAAGTCAATCATACGTATGCTATAGTTGGCCACCCCTGGTGTATACGATGCGCTGCCCAAAGTTTTGCGAAGATTTTCATATACCCTTAAGACTATACTATTGATATGATTAATCCATGTTGAATGCCTTTCGCTCCTTTATCGCTATATGCATGGTCAACGTTTTGATGAAATATCTAGTCTAATCCCTTGTAGAAAGATTCCTGCACGCAATACTCGCGCTGCAAACCGCGCACATCCTTTAACCCTTCAAATTACTTTCGGCCGTATAGTAAAATTCTGTGATGCTTTTTTATCCCGAACAGTGCGAATGTGGAACAGCTTACCATCTATTGTTTTTCCTACGGCATACTATCTGCGGAAGTTTAAGGGCGTCATACATCGGCACCTCCGCCACTCTCCTCATATCCCCTAATCCTTTCCCTATCTCCTTCCTGCCATGCTGTGCTTTGCATCATAGAGTATCCAATGATAAAAAAAAATATTAAATTATTATTTATAATGATACTTTTTCCTGAAATAGTGTAGGCGTCGAACCAATATCTAATGGCATAAAATACTAGTATTAATACACTTTCTAAGTAGTACTATATCCTGATACTTGTCAAGATTTTACTTTAAATTTTTTTCAGTGCCCAATTAAAAATAGCTCTCAAGTCCTGATTCATCTGTCGGATACAGTCCTCAGTAAATAGCTCCAGTCGACCACCAGACTGAATAAAAATTCTGCCGAAACATTTTCTGTAAATTTCTAAGAAGAAATGAATGCTATTTGCCAAAACCCTCGAGAATACTTCACAAGCCTTGAAACAGACTCCCTCCCTACCACATGAGTCCTAACATTCTAAAATATTTGCAGTGTTCTTATGTAAAACTGACAAAAGTTTGATTTGAATAGTTTCTTCGCTCTAAATAACTATTCATACTGAAAAATAGTATTGTGATAATCTTAAGCTTGCTTTCTTATCTTCCGAGTCGAAATAAAATTTTTAAACCTTTCCTAACAAAATTATTTAAAAAATATCTGAACCAAATGGCTACGGTTGCTAAACAAAAACTCTCAGCCAATGTTTGGCACTTTTCCATAAGTATCAAATTAGAACATTTTAGAAAACGGACTCCGAATGCACACATATAGATTTCTATTTCAAGGCTTGGGAAGTATTATCGAGGGATTTGATTTGCTCATCTACGAAGCTATGCTCATACAAATTGTTAGCGGCCCAAGCAACTGTCGTCGGCCTCCAATAATGCATAACAATTCTAAGGAAAAAATTTCCAATAAATTTCTAAGAAAAAAGTGCGGCCTTCCCTTCATCAGGTCCAGCCACCGTAGATTTTATATTCTATCTAGGCGTTGTGTACTTCCCAGCCTGTCTATGTATATACCCTAGATGAAATCTAAAGAGTAAACTAAGTTTGTCATTCCGTTTGTAACACCTCGAAGTTTAAATCGTAGAGCAAAATAGCTTGGACACCCACGAATAATATTAAAAGCTATTTTGATTTTTGCATGTCCGGCCGTCTGTCCGTCTGAGCGCACGATACCTCGAGAACACATGTACTTAGAGAGCTGAAATTTTGTACACAGACTTTAAAAAAAAAGTAAAATTAAGTTGGAAAATGAGACAAATCGGGCAACTCATATGTGGGGTTGCCATACAAAAATTTCGTTTTCCAATATATATTTGGACACTGCTTGAAAGCACGTCGACGTAGAGAGCTGAAATTTGGTACATGGTGTTTTCATTGTACTAGCAAATAAAATTTCAAAAATGGACTAAATCGGGCAACTCCTTCTTAGTGTTGCCTTATAAAAATTTAAGTTTTTTACGTATACTTTAAAAACGATCAGTCCAAGACACTTTTATTGCACTAAAAACTTCTTAAGAATACGAAATTCTATAAAATTGGTTATAATCATTTTTTCTGTGCGACAAACCGTTCAAAAATCAAACTTGGACAGAAGGGTGACAATACGAAATTTCATAAGGGCATTCATCTAGGGTATCATAAGAATTGGTCTTAGACCGATAGTCAGAACACTTAGGGAAAAAACATAGTTCTATTAACTAACTAACTAGTTAGTAATACAATTTGACGAAATTTGCAGTAAATAGTAATATCAACCCTAAAATGAATGAAACTAACGAGGAAAATTGTAAATGTTACTCTGATTTTGCTTTCATGATAAATTTAATTATGCCGTTGTACTATTTACCAGGTCAGAAATTGTTCAATCTACTAGCGGGTCATTGTTGTTAACATTTTACTTTGACATGATCAATTTAAACATTTAATGGTTAAATTAACTCTGACCCAGTTGAATCAAAATGTTTTATACTTAGTAAAATATGCCGTTAGGCACAGAAATGTGATGATTCCTTCTGATCTGTTTACAGATTATTTGCGTTGCAGTTTAAAACAGTCGTTTTCGATGCAGAGGTATTTCGATTTATTTATATAGTCTAAATATTGAGTGCAAAAATATATCTGAAGGAAGTGTACCAATATTCCCTAACGAAAGTAGTTACATTACAGGTGTAAATATTTCAGAAAACCTGACTATTATAGAAATTTCCGAAACCCAAGAAGTTTATACTCTTAAAGAAAGGTAGGAACATATATCAGTTTTCTATAATTGAAAATTTAAAATTAAGTGTTCAGCAACCTGATGTAGACTTACATATATCAGGAAATATCTGCATTGTTAAGCGAATGGGATCTGAAAATTTTATCTGTTGTGTTTAAAAGTGGGTAATAATTTAATTCACCCGGAATATATAAGCATTCTTTTGATTTTTAGATACAGAACAAATATAACATGTTTTGAATTCATGAGCGACAGCGACACTGATGCTATTATACCCATACAATTCTTCCCAGAAAAGTGTTGGTTTAAGAAAACTGTGAAGGAATGGCGTGTCTTAATGGTATCATCCCTTTTTATTTAACCATGTAAATTAAAAAATAAGCAAATATGATTATAGGGCCATACTGGCACAGTGACAGATTGAGCTTAAATTCTAGTTTTCAAGGCAGTGTAAAGAACTGGATTGCGCAAAGAAAAATTACCTTCTCTCCATCATCCGAAACTTCATCAAGCTCATTTCTGGTTAGAATACAATAAAAAATATTTTGCAATAAATATATATGTACATACGATTAACAGAATTTAAATACTTTGCTACAAGAAACATAAAAAGAGGTTTATGATAAACATAACAATTTATCAGAAAAGCATCAAACAATTTTAGTAGAGATTATTACTGAAGAGCTACTTTCAAACGATTATTCAGTTAGACCTAAGGCTTGGAGTGAAATCATAAAGCAAATACAAGAAGTTTTTTCTATCGAAGACCCTGTATGTAGAAGCATCCAAATATACTTATGCTTACATTCATTTTTCATACGAGATATTAATATAATCTACATATTACAAGTCGAGAGAAAATGGAAGAGAGCAGAAAGGAAAGCTTTGCTGTAAATACTAAAATAATAAGAAGAAATAAAATAAAATTTTCCCTTGTCAAATTTCCGAGAACACAAATAATTCTGGTTCCCGAAGCTCCGCAATATCATATCAAACCGGAAGAAAAATTACTGGTTTGTTTTCATAAAAATAATTTTCCAACAATTATAATTTACAAAGTAATATTGAGTAATATTAGATTCTGATGTGGAAAATTGTGAAAAATGGTTGAAATATGGTGTAAATGATTCTTCGAGGTTGAAGAGTACTGGAAGAAGATACATTTTTTAAGAAAACCCTCGACTGCTCTTCTGAAGGAATGTCACCAATATGAATTCTCTAATGGTCACACTTTGGTATGATACACAATTTAATTGATCCAACGATATCAGTATAATAATTAAATTTACAGATTGATACTTCGAAGAGCTATGTATATAAAAGAAAAAGCTATAAACTTCGGGAAAACTGGACGAAGCTTTTACAGAATATTTACCCATATTTGATTCAACGAACTAAAGACCGGGAAATAAAGTCTTTACTGAACTCCGCTGATTTTGCTACTGCTCAAGGTAATACTATATTTTTAATTGCTTATATAACACAATCTTTAAATGCTTATACGTAAAAACAATTTTTTTAACAGACTATCAGGGATATGTTGTAGTTCTTGCATTACATGGATTGTTCAGGCCTTCAACCAGGCTCCCACTAAAAAAAAAAACTGATAAAAAAGCAGTTTTAGAAACCGAGTATAAAAGGTTCACATGCCTCATTTTTGTTACTCGTGAGTGATGATCAAACTGTGCGGAGTATTAAGGGAAAAAAACAGAAAACGTATTTGGAATTAGGAAGTCTTCAACCTTTCATGAATGCAATTGGAGAAACATTCAAAAAAATCCAGAAAATACTAGTTACTTACGATGATATAATATAAACTTCTGGCTCAAATATTTCATTTAGAATACCCAAAAGAATCTTACGCAATTTTGCTATTTATACAAAAAAACATTTATAACATCAATACTGACTTTGATCTTAAAATACCGGCTTTAGCAAGTTTTCTTTCTGAAATAAGTAAATATGATTAAGTGTTTTAAGTGTAAAAGGACTTTTCAAAATGCCGACCGATAGTAACACATCTTCGCTACTTTCATAATGTTGTTCTACATATGTGTTCTACTCATTAGCAAACAAAATTTAACGACTCCTGCACATATAGTAACTATTGGCGTATAACTAGTTCCCCATTCATCTCCGAATAATTTATTTTTATTTATTTCTCTTTTTTCCTATCCACCGTAACGCACTGACATGTAATAAGAATGGACTGAGCTTTTTTGCTTAAAAAATGTCACAAATATTGAACAGGCCGTGAAAACCCTTTATTTCGTACAATTGCACACTGATTTGTAATTAATTATTATTTGTCGTATTGTTTCCAAAAATTGGTTACAGTTCAGTGTACGTTTTGAGCTTGAAAGAGACAAATAGATTCTAGCCAAAATTTATGCCATTTTTGACTAAAAGAATTAGATAGGATGATTCAGTCCATTCTTATTATATGTCAGTGACCGTAACTATTTTAGCTACCACAGCACTGACACATAATAAGAATGGACTGAGCGTGAGCCATCCTACCTCAAATAATCTATAATCTCTATAATCAAAAATGGCACAAATTTTGGGTAAAATCTGTTTGTCTCCTTCAAGCTCAAAATGTATGTTGAACTGTAACCAATTTTAGAAACAGTACGGTTGTATTAAATGGAATTCATCGAATTTGTCTTAAAAATTCAGACAAATATGTATATTGTTTATATACATCTATCTCTTACAAGCTAAATAATATTCGACATCAAATCTGCAGAGGAACACATTTTTCATTTATATTAATTTTATATTAATTTTTTCCTAAATTATTTTTCTTTAATGCAATTCTATTTTATAGCAGCTTTAATGTTTCCAATCGACAAATAATAAATTATGAACAATTATGTACAATTGTACGAAATAAAGGGTTTTTCCAGCCTGTTCATTATTTGTGCCATTTTTAAAATAAGAACGCTCAGTCCATTCTTATGATACGTGAGTGAATACTAATTTGTGAAGTTTGCAATCTTTGAGATGTCGCAACAGTATTTGCCTTTAATTTTCGTTACTTAATATTATAATTCCACGAATTTTGGATACAACTTAAACCTCTCTCAAATTGCATACGTTTGATTGACTGTAATTCCTCTTTTTTCTCCTCACAATTTATCGGCTATTTCTTCTTCTAGTGCTTGTGCCAGTTCGAGGTGTTCTAGATTATGCATTAGTTCGAATGGAGTTTTGTATATAACTCTAGTCTTCTATGAGATCATTGCTCTATAAAGGCAGTACATATTACCATCATTCTGGGGACCTTTGCTAGATATTTTCAAGACAATCGATATTTTCGCTTTAAGTCATCTACCTTTTGCTATTTTCTGTAGATATGGATAGGTCCAACTCCAAAATGATCGAGAGAAAATTTTTCTAGCGAAACATTGTCTTTATCATTTGTAATCAAGAAGCTTTCTTGTTCCGCAATTTTTTCAATATTAGTATGCTACCATAATTTTTAATTTTTTCAGAGCTTTTCAGGTATAGCGTTCTTGCTGTACTAGCTATGGAAGTAACCCTGATATGTCGATCCATCTGTTTGGCAAATTTTCGTCCATTAACAAGACAACTGTTCTTTCTTAATGATAAGAATAACGTTTTTTTTTTGATGGAGTAACCTGAAAATGTGAATCTTTGTAACTCAAAATACCAAGGGATGAAAGTAAGCAGCGATGATAACTGCGTAGTTTTTATTCGTTTTGGTGGCCGACTCAGTTATTTTCAGATTACAATACTTTCATTATAATACATATGTATATATATACATACTAATGATAAAAAATACAAAATCTTTCAGGTAAAATTAACCGCACGTGAGTACGTGATGTTGAAAAATATGATACGAGAATTATTATAAGGTGGACAACCAATTTATGTAAATTATTTTGATGAATTCAAAAATATTGGAAAAATAAGTGAACTTTTCTGTATGATTCAGACATCAAGTAGATTTCATTATACCCTAGAATCTAGATGAAATAATGGACATAAAGTAGGTATACCAAGTTTGTCATTCCATGTGTAATCCATAGAAATAATGATCGTAGGTCCCGCAAAATGGATTGGGCACCTACGCAAAATATTAAAAACTATTTTGATTTGTCCGCTCCGTCTGTCTGTCTACATGAAAACGTGAATGAAATTGTGAAAATTTTTGAAAAATAAAAATACAGTCCAGTCTGTAGGAAGTTATACTTTGCAAGGTATTCGCAGTTGGTTAATCTAGCTGTAATAAAATCTGAAAAATTTGATAGCCTTGATTTTTTCTATGCTATATCTTTCATGAAGTTATTTTGAAAAATCAATATTAGTTATCGAGCAAAGAAGCTCATAAAAATTGTTGTCGCTCTCCAAAATTGCGTAAAAATTCTAAAGAAAAAAATTCCAGTGAATTTATAAGAAAATATTACGGCCTTCCCTACGTGAGGTTGAGGCAGTGTTGATTTTATATTAGAGCGAGGCACTGCTCTCGGCCTTGACCGATGCATAAAAATTCAAAGGAAGAAATTTCTACTAAATTTCTAAGAGAAATTGTAGTCTTCCCTTCATCGGGTAGAGCAACGGTGTGTTTATGGAGCGAGGCATACAAAACGTCCGTGAAAATACAATGGGAACGACAAGAGCTGTCAATCTCCAATTAAATTTATTCTTTTATTTGTCTTCTAAATTAAAAATAGAAAAAATTTCAACGAATAAATTAAAAAATATTATTATAGTAGCATGTGTGGCCGTTTTGGCTAAGGAAGATAAAAAAACAGAACCCACAGAACCCAGGTGTGTCCAAGTGCTATATAAAAATCAGCCGGAATTGGGTTTCAATGCGGATGCGTTTGTTTTTATAACACGGTGACATTTTACCACCTCAATAAACTTTTCTTTCATTTTTTATTCAACCAACTTCGATATTTTCCACGGCATTGTTATTTACTGATATTTTTAATCTATGAAGTCATAAATATGATTGCAATGAACGTATAACAATAAATATGAACGCAACCCAAAATCATAATTTTGCTAAACGCACCTGTTATTAGAACCCAAATGACAGCGTTTTTTACGGCGTTTTTGTCGTGTCGCTCACATTGTGTTTTTGCCTTTACCCTTTGGGGACGTCATCAAGTGCCCAGTCGAGTCACCGTCGAGGCATCGTTAATTTTATATTCTAGAAAAGCGTTGCATATTTTTGTTCTACGTGGTCAGTCTTTCTAGATTATTAGTTTGTCTGAGCCATCACTATATATTCCCGGAAGATTTACCCACCTTAAATACATAGAAGAAAACAAAAGAGGTTTTTACTTAAGCAAACAATCTGGAATGTATAGGGCGTTGCATATGCTATAAATACACTGAATACCTGGAGCATACTTTTCCTTCATTCCGTGGAGACACCCAACCCTCAGAATACTATTGTTCCATAGAAGCAAATCTTGTTTGTACATATAATTTAAAATGAAAAGCATCACTTGTAAACCTTATGTTAGTAACTATATGCTCACTTTTTGGATTGTTAATTTTAAAATAAAAACTCCAAATAAATGAAAATAATTATTAACTTTGATTTTTGGAGAGTTCAAGCATTCTCAGATTAGAATATTTCAATAATCGGGTAATCAAATTACCGGATATTTGCATAATCGATTATTCGGGTAGTCATATATCCAATTGTTCAGGTAAACATGTACCAGGCCTTTCAAGTATCCATGAATAGAAGATTCGGTTATTCTAGTATTCGAGTTTAGGTAAGCGATTCAGAGATTGGGGTAAACAACTTCACAAATATTAGTACGGCGGTTATGCAAATGAAACCTTTATTTACATTTTATTTTTTTAGAGTTAGAACCCTTTTCTTTTCATCTACCCCAATCCCGTCACTTTAATTAAAAGGTATTGTCAGATTTTTTTTTTACATACTTTAGTTATAATATTATTAGTAATTAGACAGTAGATAGGATTGTATATAAAAACTTCGTTTTCAGCACTCTTGAGTATTCTGGTGTATTATTATCATCAGTAAATGCTTCTATTTCAACAATTTCTTTTTCTTGTAAGTTCGTGTTGATCTGCACAAAAGGGTTACTCCTCGATATTGCTTTCTGAGAGCAGAATCAAATAGGTAATTCAAAGAAATAAGTATGAAAAAAGTTATTATTGGTTTAGGAACAATTTGTGTCGATATGATGTCGATGATGTGCGTAAATATATCCGCTAAAGTTTTGCAAAAAGTGCTCCAAATATCGTTGGAGTTGTTTTTCGATGTTTTTCTAGAACAATTCGTCAAACAGTAAAATTGATCGTAATGCTCACAGGCTTTTTAAAATCGGAAAAATTTTCATGGAAACGTATCTTTGTCAGTATACCTTTGTCAGTATACCCTACGAATAATATTTCCATATTTTGCCCATTTTCGAACTTAGAACCAGAAATCCATTGAAACACAAAAAGGAAACTTACAAGCCGGATGGACGTGCAACCGTCTATCCGTCCGCGTACACAGTAGCTGTGTTCTTTAGTGTCCGTAGAACAGAGCAGAACAAAAGAAACGCAAAAGAACGCCTCATATATTTTCTTAGAAGATGTATAAATGAAGCGAACAGTACAAATAGTTCGCTTCAATCGACAGAACAATTTGTTGTCTCCAATATATGTGAGTTCTAGAACAAGGTACACAAAAGAACACAGCTAATAACTCAAAAGCGCGTTTACTTAGAAGACCGAATTTTCGCACACGGGCTTTAAACCAAAAAGTAAATTTAAGTTCAAGAATGAAACATATCGGGTAAATCCTTCGTGGGGGTGCCATACAAAAATTTCCTCTTTCACTTAAAATTGTGTACACCGTATTTTCATAAAAATAGATCGTAAATATAATTTCAAAAATGATCTAAATCGGGCATTCCCTTTTTGGTGTTTTAAATTCTCTGCGATTTCATCTAAATCTATTTTTTTTTATAACTTCGACTTTTTGGATGATAATTTAGCGAAAAACCGAGAAATAAGCAAGGAGAGCTAGAAACATTTTAAGTTATTGTTTTAATTCATTAATAAATCTGTGATTTCATAACACTACGCTTTGGAATGTTAACGACACCCGCAAAGGAAAACAGTCGTTCTACTGGTCCTCCTAATGATATTAAAGCATTCATGGATAATTTTTTAAGTATTGGATACTGTACTAGCAAAGATTAAAAATGTACAGGACAGTCTTGACAATACTCAGTAATTTTACTTGAGACAATATTCGTAATGGCCAGTCTACTATGTAGTACCTAAAATTTACAGTTTTGCATACCTACATTATTGTGATAAAACGCATTAATGTTAGTGAACTCGAAATTTTTATTTGAGGCTTCTTGAAACAAGTTTTAGGCTCAAATTCTAAAATAAGATCGCCCTTCCATAGCATTCGTAATACATGACCCACTGACATACATAGTTCTCAACCAAAAGCCTTATGATGAGTATTTGACTAATGTGAACATTTCAAAACAACGAATTTGCTGAAACTCAAAAAATTTTCCATTTCTGTCATGAAGCAATTTATTATTTCGTTTTAATTTTTTCGACCGCGCCACCGTAAGAGAGTTTTTCGCATTGTTATGCTTTTTATACTGTCGACAGACGATAATGTGCTGAATGCAAAAACATTTTCACAGCAAAGACATAGAATTCGCAGCATAATTTCCATTGGCATAAGCAGCATTATTTCGACACGAACAAGTTTCCGGTTTTACTCTAAAACATTATGATTTCTTTTACTTTAAGTACACATGCTTCTCTCTATTTAAAATAAATTTAGATAAATGTAAATAATTGAATTTCTGAAAATTTGATTCAAAAATCAATTTAAATAATCATAATAACATAATAACTTCAGCTCAGCTATGGTTATTTGCATCTATTTAAGTTAGCGTTTGATCTACAGGTGAATTCAGAAAAAATATACCCGGAATTCTAGCCGACTATAGCCAAAAGTAGAGTAGAATCTGTGGTGATTTTGAATAAAAAAAAGCGCTCCGAAAACAACTTGTGTGGTAGTCATTTATGAAATGCAATTCTTATTCAATTTATTTTGTAGCACCTGTAAAAGGTGGTGCAAAGTCTGATAAGAACGTATTTTCTTTCGCAAAAAAATGGGCTTGTCGCATTATCTATTTGATTCCATTCTCGTAATTTATAGGAAACTATACACATTAATACATACAGGTTTCTAGGTCTGATAGCATTTATTGAACTGACTCTCTCGATATTTTGCACAAATTAGATTCCACTGAAGTCTTCAATGCAGGTCAGTTAAAGTTAGTAGACCGGCCAAACCTGGGATCATTTTTCAAAGGTGTATCTTCAGAAGTGAATTTTTCAAACCACATTTTTACTGTTCGGTTTGTTTCTGCATCTCTACCATACAAATTCGTTCAATCATGATTGGGAACAGCTGATGAAATTGAAAATGTTGACTTTTTTAAACATAGAAATGAAATTTTTTTTTTTGGCAAGACTCTTCAATATTTAGGAATGCAAAATAACTTAGCTTTACCCTTATAATTCTTAATTAAGTAATGTGAACCTGATTGATACAACAGAATCTTAAAAGAAGATATTCACGAATCTATGAAGCTATTGCAACAAAATTATTTTTATATGACTAGAAAAGAAGCGTATCTAGGGGCCGAGCAAATGTAGCGGTCGCTCTCCCTGGATCACATTATCAAAATATTACGCCTTCAAAACCACGAAATTCAGATGATATGACTTTAAGTATGATCTGCTTTTCGTGTGAAGTAGTTTATTTCTAATACTCAAGTATAACTCTAAAATAACAACTATATTTCCTCATAATCAAAACATTGTTTGCCCCAGCAATGCGGCTTTGCAAAACCCTCGAGAAAAACTTTCAAAGCCATGAAACAGAAATCCAGATGAGAGCGTGCTAGTCCGATTCTCTAAAATGTTTTATATTGATTCTTATGGAAAAGTGACTAGGCATGGATTTTATATATTCTATAGAACCTAAACTACTATTATCCATACAGGAAAATAGTCTTGTCGTGGTTTTAATCTTGGCTCCTTACTTTCCCAAAGGCTACACATACTATATACCTTACTTAACAAAACAATAAAATAGTTTTGATTACCATTTTACTCCCAATAACTTCCAGCTGAGTATATTGTTGCATAGTCATTCGAATTCATCGGACTATTGCACATTTGCATATGCAATTATTACTGAGCTGAGAGTTTTTGTTTTGGGAATCTCAGTCAATCGGTTAAGATAAGATTGTTTAAATAATTTTGCTAAGAAGGGCATATCAATTTGATTATGGTTGGAAAGATAAGAAAACAAGCTTAAGATTATTAGAAGATTTTTTGAGGAGTCCTTTTGCGTACCAATATAAAAGTGAAAAATTGAATTTTTGCGAGGGTCTTAGGCCAGTAAATGTGCTCCATTTATCTGAAAATAGGTAAAAAAGATAGTTCAAATATAACTGATTAAATATGTGGAAGAAGAATAAACTGTGCCTTGGGAGTACTCAAAGTCTTATCATGGAAACATTCCTATTTCATATTTATATTAATTATGTGGGTAATATTCTGAGGCCACTGTAAGTTAAGACTTTTTGCAGATGATGCGTTATTGTATTATACTGTCAATTTTAATTAGGGTAGGAATAATTTGGCTTTGATTTGAATAAACTTTGTAAATGGTTAAAAATGAATAAGTTAAAACTTAATCGTACAATAACAAAACGATAGTTAGAGTTAATAACACTTAAGATTACTATTGATGATAGTACGGCTATTGAATTGGTTGAGAAATTAAGTATTTATAGACAATAAACTAAATTTCAAAGATCATTTCAATTATATCTGTAACAAAATTGCTAAAAAAATAATAATCTTTGGATGTTAAGTGCAATAAAAGTGTACAATACTATGTTAAAGCCACATTTTGAATATTGTGCGTCAGTACCCTTTATAGTTGCAAGCGAAGATTTAACGAGACCTCAGAGATTACAAAATAAAGCAATATGGCTTATTCTGCGGTGTATCAGAGTGTCCTAATTAAAATTAATGCTGGTGTAAATCAACGAATTGTGTTCAACGTGCTAATTAAGATTTATTTTTAAGCTAAAGCATAGCTAGTTTCGCCGATATTTGCATATAGAACTGTAAATCTGGCTAGCGAGAAGCATAAAAAATATACGTATGTTATGATTTTTTTTATGTGTACTGAAAGAAAATATATTTTTATGTAGTAACGCCTTTTTTGTTATATTGGCTCCCCAAATGTTTCATCTTAGATACTCCATTGAACTAGAAGTGAAAAACCGCAATTCTTAAAAAATTGTTGGAATCAAATCTGGTTCATAAAAAGAATTATCGCTAATATTTAAAAGCATTTTCAATTTCAGAAAACCGAAACCGAAAACTGGTAAAATGTTAAAGAACATAATATTTTTATTTTAAATTCGTAATTCTGTTACTGCTTTCTTTATTAGACCTAACGCCATTGTATTCCATTAAATTAAACTGTAAAATAGACAGGGTGTTTCCCACAAGAAGGTCAATAGAGCGGGCGGTGATAGTACTCACCTAGACGAACCAAAACTTTTATGGCAGGGGGAGAGGGCATATCAACCGTTTAGAAAAGAAAAAAAGCTAGTCTTTCACAAAACACCCTGTATCTTAAAAACTACATGGCGTACGGTCACAGTTGAGACCTCATTATATGCAGAACTTCATGGCCTTTTTAACGACTGCTCAACCAGCCCCATACCCCTCTCATATCAAGAATTATGGTTGTCTAAACTAAAAATTTTGGATTTTATTACCTTTTTTTTTAATTTAACCTCTAGTATTTTTGCAAAACGGTCGTTAACATTACCTTTTTTTACAAAAACTGTAGAGTCTCCTCTTTAAGTTGACCTATTACACCCTATGTGTTAACTGTAGCTGTTAAACAGTTATTAAATCATAACCTATTCAGGTCACACCGAAATTAGACGATATTTTTTAAAATGACGTGCTAAGGGAACCAATTATCTTTGCGAATAGGTTTGAAAATATGTTTGAGAATAGGTAAACTGTAGACTCTCCTCTTTAAATTGACCTATTACACCCTATGTGTTAACTGTAGCCGTTAAACAGTTATTAACGCATAACCTTGTCAGGTCACACCGAAATTAGACGATTTTTTTTAAATGATGTGCTAAGGGAACAAGATATCTTTGCGAATAGGTTCGTAAATAGGTTTGAGAATGGGTTTAGAGCTAATAACTCTTAAAGGGCTTCAGATAGCACATTGGCTGTAATAGGTCACATTAAAGAGGAGAGTCTACAGTTTACAGTTTTTATAAAAAATAGTTATGTTAACGACCTTTTTGCAAAAATAATAGAAGTTAAATTAAAAAAAAAAGATAAGAAAATCCGAAATTTTTAGTTTAGACAACTATAACTCTTGAGATGAGAGGTGCTACGGGGCTGGTTGAGCAGTCGTTGGAAAGGATATGAATTCTACATACAAGGAGCTCTTAACTTTGACTGTACGTCCTGTACTTTTTAAGATACAGTATGTTTTGTGAAAAACTGATTTTTTTCTTAATCACCCTGTAACTCCTAAACGGTTGATATGCCCCCCCCCCCTGCCATACAATTTTGGGTTCGTCCAGGTGAGTACTATCACCTCCCGCTCTATTGACCTCCTAGTGGGAAACACCCTGTATATTGATAAAAGCTTCCCTAAAAGTAGTAAATTGCCTAAAATTAAAGAATTCATGAGTCACATATTTTTTTGTACGTCAGCGCGTCCCATTTTATTCTATGTATGATATGTATGCAGTTCAGATCTGCACGTGTAGTAGTTGCTTAAAATAAATTTTAATAAAAGAATTGCTTTAAGGTTGCAACAAGCTGACTGATTATTTTTATTAGTTATACTATAATTCGGCATCTTTTTAAAAATTAATATTCTCTAAAATGATTTCATTTCAGTAGAATAATTACAAAGAATTTATGATCATTATGATTATTCTGAGCTAAAAACGAGAGCTCCAATTTTGATAATATCGGACTTCAAGATGAATACTCCTCTCTTTTAGTGACACACATACCTATGTTAAAAGGATGTCAAATGGCGCTGATAACGAGCTTTCATGCCATCCTATAAGTGCGAGCTTCGATTACTCGTAAAATGATCACTGATGTTATTATGCTCCCATTTCTCACTGGGAGAATATGTGTGCAGATAAGTTTACAATATTTCATTGTAATATGTAAAAATTACTCGCCTTGTGTTATGTGTATATTTTTTATTCCCCAAATGATTTCACCATAGGGTATACCAAGTTTGTAACACCATAGAAATAATTCTGATAGAATAAAACAGAGTGGACACCCAAGTATAATATTAAAAGTTGTATTAATATTTGCGTCTGTATCTTCGTCTGTCCGTCTGTCCATCTATCTGTCGCGTGTACTCAGGCAGCTGAAATTTTGCACGCTGGCTTTTAGCAAAAAAAAAACGTAAAATTAAGTTCGAAAATGGGATCAATCGGGCTAGTCCCTCATAGGGCTGCCATTTCACATATATATATATATTTAGACACTGCCATATAAAAATTTAGAATTTTTACGTATACTGTGTGAAAACGATCACTCCTAGACGATTTTATTCTACTGAAGAGTTCTTCAGAATAAGATCAAATCCTATGAAATTGCTTTATAACTATTTTTCCTGTTCTACGAACCGTTAAAGAAATATGTATATGCGAAAATCCTTTTCAAAAATCAAACTTGCACAAATGGGGGTGACCATATGAGATTACTAGTATGTCATAAAAATTGGTCTTAAGCTTTATATACTTAAAAGTGATAAGTATACAGGGTGTCCCGTAAGTGGTGTGAAACCCGTCATACTTAGACGAGCAAAAAATTGTATGGGATGGAAGGCAAATTCTAACGGTTTCCGAGATAACGGGACTTACAGATATTTGGGAATGTTTTTATAGTAGATAGATAATCGTTGGACTTTTCCAATGGTCTATATGCTCCCCTCCCGTTTTGAAACTGTGGCTCAGCTAAGTTAAAATGTCGGAATTTTAACTCGTTTTGCTTTATTTAACTAATATTTTTATCAAAAATCTCGCCATCAACACTAATTGTTCATATTGGATTTAAGGAGACCAAAAGCAGACCTATCACACTCTGTACCCCAAATGTAACCCTTTCTTCGTTTTTTGCACTTTTTCTTAAAATATTCCATGAGCGTTGCATTCCGCTATGATTTTTTTTTTCCATAAACTTTATTTTCCGTGGGCATTTATTTTTTGTCGTTTTGTTGTAGAACTTGGTAAACTAATTTTCGAATTTTATATAGCATGTTCGATAGGCTGATTTTCAATTTGATACTTGATCTTGGGTGCGATTTTTAATAAAATGCAGTTTTGTAAAAATTTTACATTGCCTTTTGTACTGTATTACTATTTTTTCAAAAATGATTTGTTAATGACCAAAAATGGGCGTAAGTAATTATATAGATTTTTATATTCAGCACAACTATAATTGAAAATATTTTCGAATAACTATTTTCCGATTAGCAGTGACAAATTGTGTAACCTTACGAGTTAAACTACTTATATAAAATTAATGAAACAAAATTCTGAATTTACTAGGGATAAGCCAACACTTTCCCAGCCGATGTTTTCAGTATACACCAAGAATTCTAAAGTTCTTCGGATTCTCCAATTATTTTAATTTTCTATCTTTTTTACGATTTTTATTATTTTGCATCTTTCAAATTGTGTTTTAATTAGTTACCACGACATAGTTGTAGCTCTCAATGCTAGCGTATTCTCAACTCCACCAATACATGAAAAATAGCAATACTTATATGACGTAGCAATCGCAATTGTAATTAAAAGAAGATGGATAATAATATTTTAATAAAAATGTCAAAGAAAGGTTTTCTAAGAAATGAAAAATCTAGAGAAGAATATTCTTACTGTCATGGTGGGTATTAAATCTTGGCTAAATGTCATTTAAAAAAGAATTAAGATTGCATATCGAACAACATTTTAGATGGAAGAAGATTGGATTGATTTCTACACTGGATTGAACACCCCTCGATAAAATTAAAAGTTATTTTTGATTTTAACATGTCCGTCCGTCCGCACGATAACTCGAGAAGTTCACTTAGAAGGCTGAAATTTTGCACAGACTTTTTTAAAAAAAAATTAGTTTAAAAAAGGGCCGAATCGGGTAACTCCTTCGTAGGGTTGCGATACAAAAATTTCTTTTTTTACTAGGGCACTGTCTGAGAACGCGTCGACGTAGAGATCTGAAATTTTGTACACTCTGTTTTCATAAAAATAGTAAATGAATTTCCAAAAATAAACTAAATCAGGCAATCGCTTCTTGGTGTCGCCACATAAAAATTTAAGATTTTTGCGTATACTGTGAAAACGATCAGTCCTAGACGTTTTTATACACTAGATGAAATCTATAGGATATACTAAGTTTGTCATTCAGTTTGTAACACCTCGAAATAATGATGGTAGAGCAAAATGGATTGGACACCCACGCATAATATTAAAAGTTATTTTGATTTTCCGTCTGTGCGCACGATAACTCCAGAACGCGTATACTTAGACAGTTGAAATTTTGTACACGAACTTAAAAAAAAAAAGTAAATTTCAGTTCGAAAATGAGACAAATCGAGCAACTCATTCGTGAGGTTGCCATACAAAACTTTCGTTTACCACTATATATTTGGACACTACCTGAGAACGCATCGATATAGAGAGCTGAAATTTGGTACATGGTGTTTTCGTTGTACTAGCAAATAAAATTTAAAAAATGGACTAAATCTGGCAACTTCTTCTTGGTGCCGCCATATAAAAATTTAGAGTTTTTTAGGTATACTGTGAAAACGATCAGTCCAAGACATTTTTATTGTACTAAAAACTTCTTCAGAATACGAAATCCTATAAAATTGGTTATAATCATTTTTTCTGTCCGACAAACCGTTCTAGAAATATATGCGAAAAACCACTTCAAAAATCAAACTTGCACAGAAGGGTGACAATACGAAATTTCATACGGGCATTCATCTAGGGTATCATAAGAATTGGTCTTAGACCAATTCTAGCTTTTTTACTCGTTTTTACTGACTTCAGTAATGCATTTGATAAAATTAACTACGGACAGATCGACTGATATGCAAAAATCTAAATGCCTTTAAATTTTTTTACATGGTAATCTAATTCATATAGCCTTGCATCATTATTTCTATGTGTTTACAAATGAGATAAAAGTTTTGGTGTTCGATATTATGATTTCATCTTCAAAAATATTAAAATGAACCAGAATCATTTTCTTTATGAAAACTAATGAAACAAATTTTGAAGTGGTCTATAAAATGCAAAAA
The DNA here is from genome assembly GCA_963924295.1 of Dioctria rufipes. Lineage (NCBI taxonomy): Eukaryota > Metazoa > Arthropoda > Insecta > Diptera > Asilidae > Dioctria > Dioctria rufipes. The sequence goes on along the minus strand of OZ002741.1, from coordinate 104,158,125 downwards.
TATAACCAAAACTTGTATGAAAATATGTTCATGCTCTTTTATACTCTGAACTTAGTTGCAAATAATTTGTAATAGAAGAGATTAACGTGCCGATAGCGTAATCACTTAGTTGTTTTTTGTGATTTTATATCCCTGTAATTCATCTCATATGTTATTATTTCGAGTGAAATTTAATTTAAACAGTTTTTTTCCAAACTACATATTTACATTTATAATTAAAAAAATTTCCTTGAAAATTTTTTCTAATTAATATATTAATCACTTAATTTTTGATTGTTTCTGAAAAACCAACGAAGAAATTTTCACATCAAAGCAAATTCAAGAAGAAACTACCAGCAAGAAGTTTCACTGCAAATTTATCCTAGTAAGAATTTAGAGTACACAATTTTCTGTTGTTCGCTGCATTGCCAACAGCAACATCAATGTTTCTCTTGTTTTTACAAAGTATGCAAGGTTGTGTAATGTCACGATTAAAAGGTGATTATTATGTCAGAAAAATATCAAAATAACAAGAGGTCGGAATAACGAGCGGGCTAAATCGATTTTTCGCACCCGACAAAGACAGATTCACACCATTTCATGGAAATTTCGCATCTATCCCGTATTAAACCGTACCTCCATATCTACTATTAGATAATATCAAAATGAGATTTCTTATAAAGTGGAGAAATTGTTCAATCGCTTTCTCATGTCCGATAAAGCCAGATTCATCAAAATTACGCCTATATATCCTTATTACATCATATTACCCCTTAAAAGAGTTTTCCCAAAGTCGAGCCTAACTAAATCGCTTCTCGCACCCGAAAACGGTGGTTCACCCCATTTCATCAAATACTGGAGCTTATTTTCAAGATAAAATTTACAAATATGTAACTTATAGAAGAAAAATACATTAAGTCGTCTGACGTTACTTTTATCTCAGAGTGATTAACTCCAAATTTTATCATCTGCTATGGATGTTCTAAACCAAAATTGTCACCGTCTTTGTTGTAAACCAATTTTGAGCATATTCTTTGACGTTTTTACACCGAAGTATTTACCGGACTTAATTGCCCCATGCTCAATTTGTTGTCCACTATTAGATTGCGCATAGCGTCAATATTTTCGTCGATGGCAGGAGATATTTCCGAATTTCATTAAAAAGTTATGACTCGAAAATGCCTGCTGTTTAATACCACTTTTTATATCCTAGATGATACCTAGGGTATACTGAGCTTATAACACCTAGAAATAATGACAGTAGAGCAAAATGGATTGGACATCCATGCATAATATTAACAGTTATTTTGATTTTTGCATGTCCGTCTGACCGTCCGCACTAAAACTCGAGAACGCTCGTTCTTAGAGAGCTGAAATTCTGCACATGGGCTTTTTAAAAAAAAAGTCAAATTAATTTCGAAAATGGGATAAATCGGGTAACTCCTTCGAAGGGTTGCCATACAAAAATTTTGTTCTTCACTACATATTTGGACATTGCCTGAGAATGCGTCAACGTAGAGAGCTAAAATTTTGTACAGTGTTTTCATAAAAATATTAACAGTAAATATAATTTCAAAAATGTGCTAAATCGGGAAACCATTCTTGGTGTAGCCATATAAAAATTTGGGATTTTTATATTGTGAAAACTATCAGTCCTATACGTTTTTAATAGAATGAAATGTTCTTCAGAATATGAAATCCTATGAAATTGATTATAATCATTTTTACTGTCCGACGAACAGTTCTAGAAATATATGCGAAAAAGAACTTCAACGATCAAACTTGCACTGATTGGTGACCATACGAAATTACATACGGGTATTCATCTTAGGGTATCATAAGAATTGGTCTTAGATCAATTCTAGCTTTTTTCATTGTTTTCAACTAAAGTCGGTTCATAACTTTTAGAGTAACCTACGTAGCAGAAGGAATATATCGCATGCAAATACAATTATTACCAAATTGAGTATAAGATATTTTTACCGGCCAACTTCTCTACAGCTCCATCCGCATTGTATAAGATGGAGCGTTTGCTAATGAGTGATTTAATAGTGCTCAACCAACCTACGATGGGTCTAACCAGAGGATATAGAAGGAGTAATATCTAGATTATAAAAAGATGCGGATTTTCAGAATGCATCGGATGCAGAGGAAGTGGTCAAATTATAACCGTACAGCCTTTTTCTTATCGAACTGTATGTCATTCTACCAATTTGAACAATATAACAAAATAACATAACATAATTTTAATAGAATTCTTGCTCTTGTTTTTTCTAATATTAATGGTAATAGTATTTCAATCTATTTCCCTTTTTTCGGATATAGATTCTCATCATACTCTTCTTGATATTTTTATAAACGTAATTAAAGAAAAGGTTTTACCAGAAAAGATTAAGAAGAAGTTATATAAGTATGCTGATTATATTGAAATTAATTATTGGCTTTCAAATGCTGAATGGTCATTCTTCGGATCGCATAGCATCGGTACAACATCTGATTTATTTTATGAAACTTTATACCGATGTATTGACAGATATGTTCCAAATATTTCTAAATGCTCCTCGAAATAACCTAAATGGTTTTCAAGGGAGTTAATTCAGGCTATTAAGCTAAAGGAATATATAGGCGGAAGTTTAAGCAGATGGAACACCCTGAGTATTATAAAACCTTTTCTTGCTTACACAATAAAGTTAAGTTAATGATCAAAACATGTCATAATAAATACATTCCTAATACTGACGATGGTTTGAAAGCAACTCTGGAATTTTTTGGTCATTTACTTAAAAATATGAAGCTCTCTAATACTATCCCACTGAAATGCGCCTAAATGAGAATGTATTTCAAATCGACTTATGATGATAGTCCTTTAAGTCATGTTAACTATAACTCTGGAAGCTCTTCTGTAAATCATTTACCTATAACCTTTCCTCAAGTTGAAGCTGAGGATGTAGAGCGTATTATTTCGTCATTGGATATCAGTAAAAATGCTGGTCCAGATGGGATACCAAATATCTTTTATAAAAATTGTTCCTCAAACCTGGCGTATCCGATTTCAAAATTATTCAATTTACATATCTGTTAAAGAGAAATTTTTCTCTACTAAGTTTAAGCATCATTTTGTCTACCCAATCTTTAAATCGGGTATTAAAAAGAATGTCAGAAATTACGGACCTGTCTCCACGTCAAATGCTTTGGCTCTTATATTTCAAAAATTAATATTATAATATTGTAAGTATATTCACGTTTCAAGTCACAGATATCTTATAATAATTTCTTGCCAGGTAGGTCTACAGTCACTAATCTATCTATATTCACTGATGCTATTGCTCTAGTACTAGACGAGGTAGAGCAAATTGATGCCTTTTGTGATGATATGAGTAAGACTTTTGACAAGATCAATTATTCTATCGTGCTTAATAAGATGCTTGGTATGGGTTTTGACAAAAATGCTGTTTAATGTTTGAGTCATACTTGACTAATCGTTGCTTAAGAGTAGTAAATGGTTTTAGATCAGACTCGTCCACCCCATCTTCTGGAGTCCAACAAGGCACTCTACTTACGAGCCTCAATATTACATTCAGCAGCCATATGGCATGGAGCAGTTACTTAACTGGTGTAAACATAATGTCCTTTCTTTGAATATCAGCAAATGCAAATATATTACCTTTAGTAGAAAGTTGAATGTCGTGTACTGGAATTATCACCTTGATTGAATTTCTATAACTAAGGTTACTAAAATTTGTGATGTTGGTGTGATTTTTGATGACAAGCTATTGTTTGACAAGCACATCAATAGTATCACTAATAAGGCTTATAAGTCCCTTGGTTTTATTTTACAATGTACGAAGTCTTTTAAGCAACTTCAATCGTTCAAAGTGTTTGATGTTAGTCTCGGAAGGAGTATTTTAGAGTATGCGTCCCTTATATGGAACCCTTTTTATGCTATATATGCACACAAAATTGAGGACGTTCAGAGACGTTTTACTCCGTTGATATTATTCAAATTTGATCAATCCAATTATGCATATAACGATAGATTAAGTAGACTGTCTATGACAACTTTACTTAATCGACGTTTTTATCTTGACGAGTTATTCTTATTTGGGTTAAAAAATAATAAAATTGATGCTCCTGACATTCTGTCGAACATTTGTTGTCCTACACGTCAACTATTAGTATTGAATCCTGAATCACATCGCCCAAAATTTAAGATTGAAGTGTCCTATCGTAAGAATTCAAAGATCTCATAATGATTATATCAGTGATTTTGACCTTTTTCATTCTTGCCCTGGACCTTTTAAACATAATGCCATGGATAAAATGCTTTCTTAGAGTTTGTTTTTCTTTTTTATAATTTTATTTTTGCTTCTTGCTGTTATTTTTTCCCTGTTCTCTTCCTCATTCATTTTTTTCTTCTCTTTTTCCTCCTGATATTTCAATTGTTGGTAGCTTTAAGTTTTTAATTCAAACCTTTTTCCTTTTTTTAAATTCTAAATTGAATCTATTGGTTTTTTCTGCTTAATTATGTATTTCCTTAGTACCATACCATTTTTAGGTTTTTTTCCTAATTTTAAATTTGTATTTGATTACTTGCAGTATAATTTTTATAATATATGTACAGAAATTTTTTTTAGTTACAGTGCCTTATCTTTAGTTTTAATTTTGTATTTCTGTTTTACTCTTTGTCTTAATTTAGGCTTAGTCGCTTTTTCTGCTAATTAGATGTAGATCCATTTATTTTTTCTCAATTTAAGTCGGTAGTAGAAGTAATTGGTTTAATCCGTTTACTATCGGATGAGCTGCCTAATAAAAAAAATAAAGTGACAAGTGCTTTCTAGCAGAAATGACGGGATGGAGTTTCAGTCAAACCTATCTTGTTCATTTGCTACCATAAAAGGCCGTGGACTGAAAAGAATTCTGCAATTATTTTAAGCCCTGGTTTCCTATAAAAAATAGTTCTTATGTTCTCTCACCAGAGGTACTACGGTTTTGATGAAAATTTTGCTTAGCGTATATGTAACATGATAGTCCTACTCAGTCGTTACAGTCCGTCCCATTAAAGTGAATCGGACTTACATTTAATGGTTTTAAATAATTCTTCCTACGCCCAATCCACTACACAGTGTTGCAATTTTGAGCGGCAAATAATAAAGGTGGATGGAACTCGAACCCATGATCAAGCACAAAATTTCTGCAAATATTTTCCAACTGTCATTTTCATAAAATCATAGTAACAGACGTATAAACATAAATGTTTCAGATAGATATGAATTGATAAATAATAACAACATTAGTTACTGTTATATAAGTGTAGCACAAGTTCTACCAATTTATATTAAATATATCAGAAGTAAATAAATGGAAAATCATATATGTATATTACAATCATACTTTATACTATATACATATATAATGGTACATAACACATAATATGTATTTACTTAAAGCATCTCGTATAAAAAATCTTTAGTTTTGTAGTTTCAAAATTTAAAGCTGAACGATGTGCTCCCGAAAGCTAAGTACCTATATTTAATGTGCTCAATAAAAAACAAAAAAAAATCAAATTGAATGCTCTTTTATTGGATGTTATCTGGATGTTATCTCATTTCTAATAATCGAAATTATTTAATAGTGGTTGTCAGCAACAACTTTGGTGTGGCTCCATACTGGTCCTGCGCAATCATCGGCGTAGGTCTTCTTGACAAAGTGCTTTTCTACTGGCTTGATCACTCTAACGAAAACTGGTTGTACTTTAACTGGCTTTGGTTGGACATGTTTAATGACTGGGTGTACAACAACACCTGGTGGACGCTTGATCAAAACTGGTTTAGCTTTGACAATGACAGCTGGTTCACGAACGACAACATTGGTGGCTGGCCTGTTAACAATGATTGGATGACGTTGTTGATGGATCAAAACCTTTGGTGGCTCTTCACATGGTTCAGCAGCTGGTTGCCAATGGGCACCATCATTAAGTGATGATACATGAGAATCATCATATGATGTTACTCCAGAGTGTGCACCATCGAGAGATGAAGTATGGACTGAAGCACCATGAAGATCGCCTGAAACTCCATGACCCCAATCTCCACGAGCCCAATCTCCATGACCCCAATCTCCACCATCGACAGATCCATCATGGGATGCGCCATCATGGCCATGATTGCCAGCATATATAGCTGGTGCAGATGTAATATGTCCGGAATGGAAAAGTTGTCCAGGGGCAAGGATTTGTCCTGGCATAAGTGTTGCTGTATGATCATTACCATATTCTAATCCATGTGGGAATCCATAAGAGATCTATATTAAAGTTGAAAAAAATATATATATTTAGTTTATTGTAAAACAGCAGCAACTTTTTTTTTAACTTACGGGAAGTGCGCAAAGGGCCACGAAGGCAATTAGGAAACTGAAGCTGTTCATTCTGACAAACTCTGATAAACTACAACATTATCTGATCTGATGTCTCTTTAAATATCGCCACAAATTTTTTCAAATTAACCCATAAAACGTGACAAATCTTCAAAAATTTTCATATTGCTTTGTTCTTTCACATTTGACTACCTAATATTTCTAAATGCTTTGTACGCCGCCTTGTCTGCTCTGTTCTCTGCAGTGCAGCGTGCCACGCTAAAAGATGATGATCTTGTTTACATTATATCGCGTCACAGTTACAACAGAAGTTTGTTAACAAAATTAAACTAGAAATTTTGCTGCCGGAAGCTTTTCTTCTTTAATACACAATAGGCACTCCATACCATGTATACTTTCCTAAGTAATATATTTCAGTACTTCCACTATAGAATGTCTACTCCGAGAGTTTTTCTCCTCACTTCCATTAGTTTTGTGTGTATAGATGGAAATTATCTTAGACCGAAGTTATTAAAAGTGAAGGCGCGTTAACGGTGGGTATACTTCTTGAAAATTTTCATAAATGTTTTGCTAAAAACCAGAGAACATCACGTTACTAAAAATTATTTACTTTGAGAAAATAATTTCTCTTTTGTTGAAGTTTTTAATCGGATGGAGGGTTTGTATTTAAATTTTCTTTTTATGTTTCATTATTATTTTCCACCTAATTTAATAAACAGTGTTGATTTTAATATTGGAGCTACATACTATGCGAATTTTTAAAAATTCATCACAGTCAGTTTGTCTATCCGAATGTGTGCTTAAGCTTAGACCTACAAGGCCACTGGTCTAATATTTGACTGACAAAAATGAATTTTCTGGCATGCTACAGGTAGGTTTAGGAACCAACTATTTCACATCTTGTATGTATAGTATGTTCAATTCAATGGAGATAATATTTAACAAGGACCATTTCATTTGAAAAGCAGTGATACTATCGGAGAGAATGTACTGCATTACCCTATTCAATCCGTGATATGTACCATATATGTAGATCTGCAGTAAGGACATCGCTACAGATATCTAACGCAATATTGATGAGATCGGCCTTACTTGACGCCATATTTAATCTAAAAGTCTGTTCAGTTAATCACTTGCTGACTTCTTATACGAAACGTTGAAATCGAATCTTTATCATTTTGTGAGACGAAAATCGCTGCTATATGAATCCTAATGTATCAGCCAACCATAAAACACCCGGTATGTCACGTGCTCTTCTCGTTTAGATTGAAAGTTGTTTATTCGATCGGTTAATATGGGTTTCAGCGTATTAGACGGTGCTAATTGTAAGCCTCACTTTTTTCGCATCATTCTGAATTAGTTGTGCCCATTGAAATTTCTGCACGTTTTTTTAATATCTTATTACTCGTAATTATCGACAACTTGCATCGTTAATTCGTGGTTTGCTCGCTCTATTTTTGCCTGCATTTGAAAAATGGCTACAGTTTATTGGTCTTACTGAAAAAATCATTCCCTGTTGATATGAGCCATATCCGACCAACAAGTACAAGCGACCTTTCCAAAATGCTGGCAGGACTATTGTATTCCCAGATTCTGAACAGTCGTTTAATCAAATGGCAGTCGGCATTTCACCCTAAGCACAGTCGTGCTACAAATTTATTGAAGGTGACAAATAACTTCCAAGTAACACTCGATAAGGGATTTATTAATGTATTCGCATATTTTAATTTCAATTTCTCAAAAGCTTTAGATAAAGTCAATCATAACAGGCCTGTACAGAAATTACATACTTACCACTTTACCACTTACCGCATTTTGATGGACATATATGAACAGGTAAGAATCGCTGAATCAATGTCAGAATTTCTACAAATAATTTTGTGGCGTTCCTAAGGCCGATTGGATTATTCGAGGATTGAATCTCACAATTTGTGATTTCATCAGAACCAGCAAATAGACATTACTTACTTAACCAGCTAAATCCGAACCGGAGTAAATCACACTACTACATGGTTATACATTACAGTTTATTGAATGCTACTGACTTTCCCAGTATTTAGCTAACTCTACTAACTCTACCGAGGAGGATGTGGTCAGGATTGGTAAAAACTTATTTAATATCTAATTTTACGTGTGGCAATATAATCTATCCAAAGCTAGATAGTGCAGCGCTTGCTCCTGTAAGCTTAATGTTACTTATAACGATCGCATTAGATTTATTTGTACTGAAGTCTGAGGGTCGACCACATCGCTCCCTACCGTTCCCTGGTCGTTTGTCCTATTAAAGTATATACTTACTTTGAGATGAGCTTGTCGTCTTTTTTATACAACCTGATCAAAATGAGAATATCAAGCTATTTGATCGAACGTAATATTCAGATCTTACGTTCATCTACAAATGTGAATCTTTGTATGCAACTATTGTTGCCTTTGTATGCAACCAGTGGTGTCACTAGGGTTGGTGTCACCCAGTGCGGTGACTCGTCACCCCCCTCACGACACCCCATAGACCTTCTCCGAGTCCGCCAGTGCGAAATAACGGAAACATACAGAATCCTTAGTAACGTTTATAAACATAGATCCTATATTTACAAAGGCAATAGAAGAAAAAATGAATTCAAGGTCGGTTGGTAAAAGATTGTAAGGAGTTAAGAACTAAGAACTACATAGAAAATATGTTACTTTTTTAATTGTTATTTTAACATTAAATTTTATGTGATATTAAATCTCGACTAAATCAAAACTTTCCTTTTCTGGCCTTTAGAGCTGCAAACTTTTTAATTACTTCATCGAAATCAACTCCTTTCGCCAAATAACTTTCAATTGATAATATTGCAAGATCAGAAAGCCTTGACTGTTCCATGGTAGATCGCAAATAGTTCTTTATAAACTGTAGCTTTGAAAAACTCCTCTCACATGAAGCCACCACAGACACGATCTGTAAGAAATAATTGTAGGCTCACTGAGAGATAAGGGAGAGATTCTAGGAAGTCCCATTCAAGATCAGTCTTTGCTGCCTTCTGGTGCCTTCTCAACCTTAGTATTTCTAATAAAAGCTCTTCCTCTGATAACTCATCATAGAAAGTGGCCAATTTTGGAATGGATACCAGTAACTTTTCTTCAGTGGCAGATATCAAACTCTTGGCTTGAACAGCCTCAAATACGGCTGCTACTTTCTCGACGGCTCTTGATCTGATCTGGAGTTCAGAATGGATACGATCAATACACTCAAGCATTGCACTCTTGTGTTCTTCTTGTAGAGTTAGTCCAGCATCTCTCGTCTTCTCACCTGTCATTCTCTTCTTGAACCTGGGTCTGCTCTCTACTGAAATACCATATTGGTCTGATTTTAAAAGCGCCTGTTCAATTGCCTGCTCCACAAGATGATGTGACCTCTAGCTTTGTCACCACTTCTCAAGAGTTAAGCCCTTAGTCTGAAGGTACAGCTGTCTAAGCTTAACTTCTTCAAATACCAAGAAGAGGTAGCACAGAAACGTGAAATTGCAGACAGCAGGTAAGAGACCCCGGGCTGTACCTCTTGTGTCTAAATTTTCATCTGGATCACATAGAGCTTCAATTGCCACCGAATCGAATTTTTCTTTCACTGCCTTTACTGCAGCATTATGAGAACTCCAGCGTGTTGTTGATAAACTTTTTACTGAGACTCCAGTGTGGTACATTAAAACATCCCATCAGTGAGTGGAAGCGGCAAAGAAGGAAAACATTGTCTCAAGAGTTCAAAAAAAAGTGACGCATGAAGCATTTTCAGCAAAAGAGTGTTGGCCGCACAAGTTAAGCGAATGGTCCACATATCCACTAAAAATAGCTTTCCTGTTCTTTGTTTTCAAAATGACTTGTACACCCGCATGGATTCCAGCCATAATCGCAGCATTATCGTAACCTTGAGCGCGGCACTTCATAATGTCGAGTCCATCATTTTCCAGATTTCTGATATATCAGAACTGAGGTCAACAGCTTTTTCCCCCTTTTAAAGGGAAAAATTCCAGAAACACTTCTCTTACTTCAACTTTGTGAATTTTCATATATCTGATAAAACTTCTCCTTCACATGATTTGCTAGGACATGTATAAACTCATTCTGAGTTTTTGGTGCAAGATAAGATACTGATGCTTTGATTTTACATGTGCTTCGCTTTAATTTCATTAGGTGCTCTTTCAGCACTGGGTCATATTTAGAAAGCATCTCAATCATTTCAAGAAAATTTCCTTTATTCAATGAAGATCCATCTTCATTATGGCCCCTGAATGCCAGATTTTGCTTGGCGAAAAACAATGTGAAAAAATTTTTACGAACCGCCCTAATTTTGGTGTCACCCCTTGTGATGGTGTCACCCGGTGCGGTCCGCACCCCCCGCACCGCCCTAGTGACGCCACTGTATGCAACTATGTATTACTTTGTCCAAACAATGGCCTAATTTACAAACTAACATACAAAACAGTTCCCTGCGCATGCTCAAGAGTTTTATTCAAGGGCATTTCTGAGTTTCATCCGTACTATTTGGAAAAACAAAACAACAAAGGAAAAAATTCCATTTAAATGGTTAGCGGCGCAGACTAGAGGTGAAAATCGGATCCGGATGTAATATCCAGATACCCGAATAGCCGGATCTGCGAGCAGTCCGATTCCTGAAATCCCGTGTATTTGGATCCTAGTGTCTGGATCTGAGCTATCCTGGTACAGATTTGGGTCCGAACTATTTCGATCCAGACTAAGCAAAGAAGATTGAAAATATCCTCCTGAAAGACAAAATGCGAAAGGCGACAGACAAAAGGAGTATCCTGTGTGCTCCGCTCACGCAGAACGCACAGTATATATTGTTTTTATTGTAAACGGTCTTCTCATTGCATGAGTCGATCTTATGTAAGCTAGAGATTTTATGGTGCATCAACTGTAATTGGAAGAGCGTCATTTTTATCGGCATTTATATAATTTATATACATACCTACATATGAGGAATTCCAAAATAATACAAAATCAATAAGAAATAAGTTAATATCATTTTTACAATTAATTGTCGCTTAACGCTTTTAGACTAAGAACTTAGTTAAAACCGATATATAGCGGAGATGAGAAATAATTAATGCTCTACGGCCACAAAGATGACATTTTAATTATGCTAAAAACAAAATGGAACTTAGTTAGAATTTGATGCTCAATGTTCCTACGAAGTCGGCGTAATACTAAACTGCTTGAATTGAAAGTATTCATACGCTTACATGCCAAGTCTAAATTAGTTCAATCTTACCAATGCAAGGGAGTGCGTTTACTAATTTCATTTATATGTTTCGAACTAAGTTTTTCTCTCAAGTCTTTTTAATCTATAGTGGGATAATGCACAGATTAAGAATAGATATCAAAACAATTTGCTTTGTCCAATCTTAATTTGAGATTATGTTTCTACTACTGTAGATAATTTAAAGCCACCAATAAATAAATATCAAAAGCTAAAGACCCTTTGCTTTCACGAGATCCATTATTAGAACTAAAGTGTTAACAAAAAAATCACGTCAGAATGTTGTGCTATAATATCGTAATGAAAAAACATTAACTAATTTTCAGATTGATTGGCGTCGAACATTTATACCAACTAATGTGATTGATTCGTTCGTGCGCTGGCAATTTAATCATCTTAAAAGCAGAGGTAAAATTATATACGGCAAAAGGCACACCATTTTTTCTGCAAAAGACGGACAACCTTGCATGGATCATGATCGTTCATCTAGAGAAGCACAAAACTGTTACCCAACATAAACATAAACATAACATAAACATAAATTTATTTTGAGTACCCGTTCTAAAGGCACTCATAGCGCTGGGCACATCTTAGAAAGTTACATATCTAGTAGATTTACACTGTAGAAAAACAACTCATAAAAGATAAAAGAGAATATTGGTAACATTAGCCTAATATACAATATAGTAACAAATCCGTAATAAAGCAACACATATATTGTTATGGAACTATAGTGAGTGATTGGCTTTGGACGTAAAGTCCAGACTGTCAGCATGAGCTGACAGATCACTCGACGGACAGCGTTGACTGCAGGACGGCACGCTAGCTCGCCTTGGCTCATTGGCGGAGAGTGTGGGGAGGTTCCACGAAAAAACCTGCCGCTGCCGTCAGCCATAATCAAAAAAAAATCGTCGTGCCTACAAACAAAATGCCGGCACACATTCGGTCCTGAAGGGACCCTTACGTCACTTACCCATATTAAGTTGAAGACGCAGATGTTCTGCCTTCTTTGCATGCCCCATCCTCCCATCTGACTCTGAGGGCAAGATTTTTTCAGAGTCCCTAATTGACCTGTAAAGAGAGAGAAACTAGGCGAGCCTATACAACCCTCCCTTCACGTGAGAGGGCTCCGGGATAATGAAAGAGAAAGCCAAAAACTTTATGGAGCCATTACGTTATAATTCTTTCGTAATTCTGTACACAGTTTAAACAACTTCCTACTAAGTAACACTAACAGTTCAGTTGTCGCTCAGAAGGCTTACGACCATCCTGTACTTACTAGATTCTTATGTGCGATAGTATAAATACATCCTTTCTTCTAATGTCATGATAAAACAAACTCTTCGTATAAACTTTCTAACTCTAGCCTTATGAAACCTCTATTAACCATAAATCATATCATAATTATGCATAAGTTCTCAATGTTAATTCACTTTATCTTTGGCAAAACGTTGCATTCAATCACCTTAAAAAGTCATATGAACTGACATACATTATTCAATTGACACAAACAGAAATGTGCGAAATATTGAAACCTGAACGTGTCGCACGTCTAGAGGGAAAAGAAAATCTAAAGCAAAAACTGCGTCGTGTCATGAAATATTAAATTGTTACTGAAAGAAACTAAAAATATAAGGTGTAATAATGTAAATGTCAACCAGATCTTGAACATTTCCCTTACATTAAAGGTATACTATTAGTAATTATAATACGGAGTGAAAATAAAAGCTTTAGAAGCTACTCCCCAACGAAGTTACGTTAATTGTTTTTATGTTTAATTATAAACAAATTGTTTACATTTAACAGTCAGTTCTACCATATGTATGTACTTTTTAAATTAGTCGTCAGTTGATTTTGAACTTATTCCGTAAATTTCCTATTCCTTATTAACTTTTTTTTTTTTTTTTTGTTACGTTATAATCAAAAGCGTTTATTCATTCCGAATACCTTCACAAAATTTACGTAATGAAATAATAGTAATATGCCCTACGAATTCTTCTACGAAAACTGACTGACCAAATCTATGGGCCAGTACAATTAGATTTTCAAATTTAAATTTGAGTGAACACATAGATAAGTCTACGAATATACCGTTACACGTGAATCATTTATATAAACGACACTCGTTAGTAGTAAATTTTAAAATTAATTAAAGACATAGTTCGAAAACGAATATATAGTTAAATATGTAATGTAATCAATGGGATTATTGAAATCTGAATGAAAAAAAAATATATAACTAGATGGCAACAACTTACATGTTTTAATTGATGCGAATCCCACGCAGAGGCGCCTCCGTTGTTATTCCGCTATGCCACTGCTTACTGCTAAATGTAATTGTAGTTCAGACATTAAAATTAAAAAAAAATACTTAAAAGTCAATTGATGTTAGCATGGATGATCTTATCTCAATCATTTCTGTGCCACAACAAGTGTTGACGCGGCCTTTTAATCATAGCAATACTAAAGGGTTTTCCAATAAGAGGTGTTATTTTGATATTCAAAGAAAAATGCCAATTTTTGAGATAAATGATCGGATCTTTATTTCATTATAAAGAGGAAGGTATGCCGTTCATAATGAAAAATAATATCAGCCAAATGACCACCACGACCATGCCTACAGGACCATATCCTTTTCATGAAATTTTCCATAACCAAATCGCAAAGTGGCTGCCCTATGTCCTCGATAGCCTCACGAATTCCATCTTTAAGGTCTTGAATCGACTCTGGGCTGCTGGCGTAGACCTTCTATTCCACGTGGCCCCAAAGAAAGAAGTCGCAAGGTGTTAAGTCACAAGATCTCGGTGGCCAATTGTGATCACCTCTTCGAGAGATAACACGGTCCGGAAACTTTTCCCGTAAAAGATCAATGCTTTCGTTGCTTGTATGGCACGTAGCGCCGTCTTGTTGAAAGCAAATGTTGTCCAGATCAATACCATCCAATTCCGGCCATAAAAAATCATTAATCATCTGGCGATAGCGCAATCCATTCACCGTAACTGTTGCTCCAGCCTCATTGTCGAAAAAGTAAGGTCCAATGACCCCGCGGGACCCTAAACCGCACCAAACAGTCACACGTTGAGGATAGAGAGGCTTTTCAACAATAACTCTTGAGCCCCAGATGCGACAATTTTGCTTGTTGACGAAACCATCGAGGTGGAAATGGGCCTCATCACTCAAGATGAGTTTTCGATGGAATTCCGGATCATTTTCATGCATTTCAAGGACCCAATCAGCAAAGACTCGACGTTGTTGATGATCGGCCGGCTTGAGTTCTTGTGTTAACTGAACTTTATAAGCCTTAAGACCCAAATCTTTATGCAAAATACGGTGTAATGACGTTTGTGGAATGCCTAATTCCAAAGAACGACGAGGAATGGACAAACCTGGGTTTTGTTCAACACATTCGGCTACAGCAGCAATATTCTCGGCTGTTCTTGAGCGACGTGCACGGGTTTTATTCTTCACATCACTAACTTGTCCCGACAGCTCGAATTTTTCTACCAATGTCTGTATTGCGGTCCGACAAGGTGCTTCACGACGACCCAAAATGTTCGAGTTTTACGAACCGTCTCTGCCACATTTTCACCATTTTTACAGTGAATTTTAATAATTTCAATGCATTGTTGAATCGTGTGTCGTTCCATTTTTGTTAATGGCGTAGTTTCTACTTGTCAAATCTCAAAAAATAAGAGCTCCAAAAGTGACATCTATACTGAAATAGCGGGCTAATTAAAATAACACCTCTTATTGGAAAACCCTTTATAAAATGAGAAGTTAAAATTTCACTATCTGATCTAGCTTCTTGCACACTATACAAAGCACAAATGTTATGGAAATCCTTCGTATATTCAAAACTCCAAAGTGGACCTGTCCTATATATCCGACTAATTCATCATTAAATTTAAAATAGGATTCAAAAATGTCGATTAGTATATCTCCATTATGAGTAGCCCTTCGTAAACATTGTTCTTTAGCTCATACTCTGTGGTACTCGTTCGTGGATTTCATTTATAACCTTTATGAAGTTGTTAACAACTGGTACAAATAGGTCAGATACTGTTACATAGCCTCGAATTCTGCTGAGCTCTTCAATAGTTTCAATGCTGAACAACGCCCGATGTGTTATTTCAAATCTCTCTATTTCCCAGCGCTTGATTAAAATATAAGGCTCTGCCTCTGAATTAATTTTTGGGCGTAATCCCAACAAAACTCTATGAACTTCTGAAACCAAGGGCATCAATAAAATCAGAATTTGACATCAATTTAAACAAATTAATTATACCAATATCATAGAAGTTGAAGTCTTTCTTCTGAAGATCTCGTTGCAGAAAATTCAGTTCACAATTCAAGGATAAAATTTTCTTGGAACTTTCCTGCTCACAATTTACAATACGGACCGATGTGAAATGTTCAATATCCAGACGTAATTACGGAATTATTTGCACAACTTTTGTTGAGACTTTTCAATTATATATTTTGAGCTACAGTCTCGGCTAAGACCGCGAGATGCAGTTCTGTCAGAGTCTCGACGTTTTTCTTTCTTTTTGCGGGTTTTTTTTTTCTAGTAATGAGGAGAATTTAAATTTTTTTCCAGTTAAAATTTCAATACTGGTAAAGGATAAAAACTTTTGACTTACGGGCTGCGTTGAATTTTCTCCGATGTTTTCTGTAGATTGGGAATTCACTAGACTTGGTTTACGTTGCACAAATGCACCTCGCCTTCACTTTTGGCAGGTTTCCATAAGACAGATTTGTCTTCTTCTTCTCTTTTCCACATCAACATGTCATCGCACTTCTCTCGGTCGGGGTGCGTTCAATTTTTATGCTGACAGCAGCCGGCTTACACGCTTTAGTATTTCATGTAGCATATTGCTATATGCAATACGCTACGATCATAACAATATCACTTTTACAGCTTTAAACTAGTTGGGAGTATATCAAATAAAATCAGCTGCAGGATCTGCTTATATGAAATTAAAAAATTCTTTAACTAAATTTAAGTGCACTCTCATATTTATTCTGACAAAACTTACTTGATAGCCTACACGTAGTTGAAACTACATTCAATTGTTTTATATAAAATAAAACCACAAAAAATGCTTACCCAATAGTCACAATATCCTTAATATTTCAAACTATTAAAGCAAAAAAAAGAAACACAATGGGAAACTATCTACGTCCTTCAGATCCTCCTTGTCTGGATTTGCCTCTAGAATCACGTTCACGCTTCCTTTTAGTTGGCCGTTTTTTTTTGTGTTTTGCTTTTCTTTTTTTTTTTCTTGTGTCTTTTATCATTCGAATCACTACTGGACGAAAAGTTTTTGAAGTTTTAACCCCTCAATTTCTGTCAACGGCATCAGACGAGCATTTAAAATACGAAGAAGACCTTACAGATGATTTTCCTCTGAAGACTCAAAGTTTCGGGCGTTATATAAAAAAAAATATTGGATCAAAGACATTAACATTTAAGTTGGCGCATTTAATACTCCAGATCTCTGCACAGCTTTTCTCTTGTTCCTTTAATTGGCGGTAATAGTGGCAAGGGCAGTGCGCTCATTTTCTAAACTTAAATTAATAATAAAAAATTTCTTGAGTAGTTTATCTCAAGGAAGGCTATTTATATTGATAAGGTAGTAAAAGCTTTCGTAAACAAAAATGCGTATCGGGTAAATCGATTTCAGTGGTCGGTACTACATTGTATTGTAATGTATTCCCAAGTACATAAATACTTTGAAACAATAACAAAAGTTTAATTTTAGAAAAATTTTAATTAGGTTAGGTCAGCCTAATTTTTAAATCAGGAGCCCAATTAAAATTTTTTTTTTTTAGGAAGGCGCGCTATACCACTGGTTGTCATAGTACGTTTTAGTGCAGATAGGTAAACAATGATTCTAAACCCATATACCAGACCTATAACCGTACCTTTCCTAACAAATTTCTCATTGTCAACAAAGCCTTAATACCCGCATCAGCCTGATCCGATCTGAGCATTATCAAATGAGCCTTGACTTCACTATAAACGATGCAATAGCCTTAATTATTGCCTGAACTCCAAGGAGAAGATAAGGTCATTCTCGTGGTTTCATAAACTTTGAGGCTGATAGACACAAGCCAGAGCCATATGCCATCTCCATATGGAATAAAACCAACATTTTACATATTATTAATATTTTTATTTATTTTATTTTTTTAAACATTGCAAATTATCATTGGTAATCATTTAACGTGCGTTGTTTTTCATTGTAGTATTCATTCTCCTGTATATTATTATCTTCTTCACACTCACAGGGCGTATTCTCTTTCTCTTTAATCATAACCTTCTTCTTTGGCTTCACTTACTTTCTTGTACATCGGCTGAACTTGAACACGCTGTGGAAGAGATGAGACAATAATTGGTCTCATTATTATCGGAGGTGGACCGTGGAAAACAATGGGAGCTGGCTTCACCACAAGTGGTGTATCCAGTTTTCTATTTTGCATGATAAGTTTAGTCAAAAGTTAAAATGTATGAAAGTACCTTTAAAGAACAAAAACGAGAAGACGGACAAATGAGTCCGAAATGCATTTAGCGAAAAAAAAATTTCCTTTAAGTAGTGTTTTTCAAACGTGTAATTGAGCAATAAAAGGTGGTCTTTGTTAGAAAAAACGTCTTCTCGTTTTTGTTCTTTAAAGGTAAAAATAGCTCTACGGTGTTTTCCAAAAACTCTGTGAAATAGTTGTATGAAAGTACTCAAGCGCAGGTACAGTGTGTCGCTAAGGATATTGCTGACGCCGGTCGCGTTGCTTTAATTTGAAAATATTTCAACCTCAGATGCACAACACCTTGACAGCTATGGAGTTAAGCCAATTTATTTATGCAGAAAATTGGAAGGTTTAAGTAATGCTACAGTATTTAATAACTAGTTAATTTAATTATTTATGAATTAATGATTTTATTTATTTTTGGAATGAAAATTCATCACATGTTAGAGCGTCATCATTGGAACAGCATAAAGTCTGAGTTACAATGTGACGCTGTACCGAGAAGCGGTCGCGAATGATGTTGCTGATGCTGACGCGGACGCAGTGCCAGTTGCTAATGCTGTTTCAATGATGATGCTTTAACATGTGTTGAATTTTCGTTGCATTATTAAATAAAATCAGTAAATCGTAAATAAATAAATTAACTATTAATACTGCGGCATTACTTAAAACTTACAATTTTCACTCACAATTTCAATGTTTGTTATGGTCGTAGCATATTGCATATAGCAATATGCTACACGTACTGAAGCGTGTAGACGGCTGCGTCAAGCATAAAAGAAAAAAAAACTGAACGCACCCCGACCGAAAGAAATGCATTTCTTCAAGCTGCAAATGACAGGCTGGTGATGACAAGGAAGAAGAAGAGCACTTTTCCTGTCATATTGCTCGAACAAGTACGTGTGCGAAAGACATCCAGGAGAAACTTTTGGATCATCGAAAATTTGCGAAGACATCCTGCCAAAAAAAGGAATTTCCGAGTGATGAAGGACAGGATAAAATTAATCTGACAAGATCGATAAAGATCGATAAACTTTCACTGGGTTTCGCTTGAAATCGTGGTAGTATAATTGAACGGTTGAACAGGAGTCTTGGTGGATATTCAAGATCATATACGACTGCTTTTTAAAACCTGCAATTGAAAGAAATCAGGATCGTCCAAATTCATCCCCACAATACCGAAAAACTACATGGGGGAAACCTCATACGGATTCAATTGCCCGGTCTCATTCTAAGAGATTTAATAGAAACGAAGAGTTTTGTGAACACGCAGCAGTATGGATTAGCAATTGTCAAAATTCCAACAATCGTTTTCTTTGGACTTGTGCTCCAAAATGTCAACAAAATCCAGCACACAAAGTGTAAATGGTCAATAGATTTTACTACAGGGAAAAATGCTGATATTCCTTCACCGCCAGATTATAATCCTTCAGTTGCACAACATAGATACAGTCGTCCACTATGGAATGAATTTGTAAATTGTTTTAAATTTTAATTTTTATTATAATTACGTTCCGCACGTTCTTATTTAATTTCGTTCAAGATATATGTGTAGGGACAAGGGCGCTGGGCAATATTATTTTACCTCAACAAAAATTACTTTTGTGATAGAGCCTACAGACAGCAAGTCGAAGCATTAAATTCCAATTTAATTCTTTTAACTAGATGGCGGATGCTGAAGCGCTTCATCATGCCGTGGAATTTTCACCGTGAGTATTATTGATATATTACACATTTTCTTTTGGTATACGCATGCTTCGGCTTCAATAATTACTTGCTCGTAGGACTTTTTCATTGACATTCTTTTTCTGTAACTATTTATATATATCCCCGATTTAATAATAATATTTACGTAACTATACATCTACTCTAATGGAGTCTTTGTCCGTGTATACTTTGGATAATAATTTTTCTTACGGACTCTATATATATGTATATATCTATATACCTACCTTTAATAATGTACATACTTACCCGTAAGTAATAAGGCCCTTACGTAGGATTTTCTTTTATTGACATTCTTTTTCTATAACTATATATATTTTCGATTTAATAGCATATTTACGTAACTATACAGCTAATTTGGTCAAATCCTTGTCCGTGTATATTTTGGGGAAAATTTTTTTAGCTGACTCTCTTATATCTATATACATACTTAATGCTATACGCTTATGTAGTTTTATAATTCAATGGTATTCTTACGTATATGCCTTTTTATTGTATTCACTTTGAAGTAATGAGATTTTTTTTGGTATACGTATGTATATACCTTTTTCTGTACTTGCCTAGTGCTATACGGCTATATATTTTTATAATTTAATTTTATACTTACCTAGAGAGCTATGTATGTACTTACCTTGAATTGAGGTTTCTTGACAATTATAACGTAAAAATGAAATCTTGAACGTTTTAATTCTTCCTTTACTATCCTGGAGCCCTCTCACATAGGATGGAGGTCGTCTAGGTCCGCCTAGTCTCTCTTTCCAGGTCAATTAGGGACTCTGAAGAATTATGCCCCTCAGAGTCAGATGGGAGGATGGGGCAGGCATAGAAGGCAGACCATCTGCGCCTTCGATGGGATACAGTTAAGTGACGTAAGGGTCCGTTCAGGACCGAATGTGTGCAGGCTTTGGTGTGATAGACACGAAAATTTTTTTTTGCTTATGGCTGACGGCAGCGGCAGGTTTTTGTGGAATCCCCGCCCCCCACACTCTCCGAAAATAGCTGAGGCGAACTAGCGTGCCGCCCTGCAGTTAACGCTGCCCGTCGAGTGATCTGTCAGCTCATGCTGACAGTCGGGACTTTACGTCCCAAGCGAATCACTTCTGCATAGTTCCATAAGATGTTCTGCAAAAATAAATTGCCTCAACTGCAGCTTTCAAGATGTTGCGCAGGCTCAAGTTGAAATATTTTCAACTTTAAACAACGCGACCAGCGTCAGGAACACCCTTAGCGACACACTGTACCTGCGCTTGCGTACTTTCATACATTTTAACTTTTGACAGGTTTAGCGACAGCATCCGCGACTCGCGACAGCTTCACATTGTAACTCAGCCTTTAAGGCAGTGACCGCGTCAGCATCAGCAACATCTTTTGCGACCGCGTCTTCCGACAGCATCAAATTATAACTCAGGCTTTACTCTCATAAAATGTTCCCGCGTTTTTGTGAAAAAAGTGTTCATGATATATTGACATAGTTTAGTCAAAGATTACCTAATAAGAAGATAGGAACCAGTAGAGCAAAAATTGGAAATTTTTGGTATTTTTTGGAAACAAGTGATTTCATATACTTTCGACTTTTGCATGAATAGGGGAAAAGAATTTGGATATGCACTATTTTAGTGCAACTGAGACAAAGAGTTAAAAACAAAAATCAAGAGAACGTAGGATTATCCGAACGTCAAAATCTTATTGAATTCCTCAAAATCCCAGCAAACTATTCATAATAATGTACGGGCTAATTTAGACGGTGTAGTTTTTGCGCGCCGCGCACAAAAATAGTGGAAGAGGAAGATGAGCGGAGATGGGGGATGTCGCGCACAGAACAGCGACTGAGCATTGCGCACGAACATGAAGTTTTTATCAATTTCTCTTTCACTTGTTTTCTATGTATACGGGGGAGTTCAGAAAAATTTTTATTTCCAGCAATTCCTCTTTCACTTGTTTTTGCATTCGGGGGAGTTCAGGAAATTTTTTTAACATCAGTTGATCAATAAAAAGTATTGTGTGCAATTGTTATGACTTTTGTTTAAATTCATCATCAATAGCCATAGATATACTTTAAGATATCATGAAGTTTTCATAATTAGAAACATTTATAATAGCCAAACATAAGTAAGTCACACAAGATAATAAAATTCTGCTGAAACTTTGTTTTGCCATAGATCTAATTACGAGCACACAATTTTTACCTACAAAAGTTTTTGTTATCGGATCCGTCTGATTCGCGGTGAGAAAATTTCTGCATTAAAGACAATAAATGCTTACGCAGGTGAAAATTTGTGCTCATACGTGAAAATGTGAATCAAAAATATGAAAATATTATATAATTTCCTGATTTGTTCCCAACTCGATTTTGAGTGTGGGAATATGGTCATCATACCATAAATTTAACCCCGATGGGGGCATAATTGTAAAATAATTCAAAGTGAAAAGTGCGTTTTTACTTTTCCCTGCATCGTTTTAACTGGACCCATAGGTATTGTATATAAGCATCAATTTTATCAGTGTCACGGTATTGCACCCTGATAAATCAACACCCACAGCGGCTGATAAAAGAATCGGTCGCTTAATAAACATTTTTGGTGACCACGACGTGATCCAGGCGATACGCTTGTGATACGTTCAGTCAATAGCATCAAGGCTTTCATCGTTTCACGCTGAAGAGACGTGATCCAGGCGATACGCTTGTGATACGTAAATCTAATCAACAATTATTGCACAAAAGGTCCAATCCTCTCAACTAAGGAGGCGTGATCTAAGCGAATTGATTATCTTCACTGTGCTGAATCCAGAGTACAGTCAATTGCCGTCACAATGGAGGAGCTGTCCGCTCAACAAGAGCAAACTGGAAAGCAAATACAGGCAATCATCGAAAGTTACAGAAACGATCCTCCCAATCTCAAGAATTCTGCGTATTACCAGCAGAAGCTAGGGTTGCTGGAAGAAGCCTGGGATTCCTTCGAGCAAACAGACAGCGACATCAGACAGCAACATGGAGATCAACTCCAGCATGCCTATTTCACCAAAGACTACTACGAAGCCATAAGAGTAATTTTTGAAAAGTACTCGAATCAATTTAAGGGGAAATTATCTGAACTTCATGAAGAAGCTACTACAATAGATAAATTAGTGGCAACCCAAGGCAGCATAGGAAAGGCCATTCAGCAGCTTTTCGAAAATTTCGGCAAAGAAAAGATAGCTCGTAGAACATCTGAAGCCAAAAACAAGTATAAGCGGAATCTTGACGAGCAATGGACCCAGTTTGTCAAGAACGACAATCAACTCAGCGAACTGCAAGCTGAGAATAAGGATAATCCCTACTTCTCTAAAAATTACTTTGAGAAGGTTCAAGTACAATATCTAAGAAAAATAATGGAACGATTAGAGAAATGTCCAGAATCTGGTGGCAGGTCACAAACCACGGAGATGCATAAAACCGGGGAAGAGAACAATGCTGAATCTCAACCATCTCAAAATAATATTAATGCAGCAGAAGATGTAGCCAAGGTGGTAAGGATGCAGAGAGCAATAATCGAATCTCTGCGCTCTAGGCTGTTAGTCACGGCATTATTGAACAAACTACTGTCTCAATAGAACATAATGTCCGAAAGTTCAGCTGCAATCAAATCACTTCATGACACCACCCAAGAATGCCTATTGGGACTAGAAAATCTTGGAATAATGGATTATATGAGCAGTCACTGTCCCATCTTAAAAAAGCTGCAGCCCAAAATGGAGTTTCTAAATTTTTTGGAAACACGGTTTCAATCACTAGAAGCTTTAGGAAGTAAAGCCAGAAGCCCCGAAAAGTATCAAGGGAGACTTTCAGCTAAATCACTTACTTCAATCGCCAAGGTTACTCAATAATGTATGTTTTGCAAGGGGTATCATCCGCTGTTCACGTGTCAAGAATTTCTACGAATACAGCCATACCGTCGACTGACCTTGCTTAGAAGACGAACTTGTGCACCAACTGTCTCAAGCCTGGACATTGTGCATCGCAATGTACTTCAAAAGGATGTTCTAAGTGCTCAAGAATGCACCACACTTTGGTGCACCTAGAGAAGGTGTTAACTCCAGTTCCTAAGAAGAGCCAGCCATCATACACAATTGAAGGTCAAAGAGGCAGTCGTCAATTCGCCTCAAGAGACTGTGCCCATATTGAAAGAGAATGCAACCACACTGTCAATACACGGAACTCGCCAAAACAGAGGTTACGCCATCTTGGGCACTGTACTTATCAAACTCGTAAGTCATAAAGGCAAAACTGTGGAGTGTAGATCCATTCTGTATTCCGGATCGCAGCTAAATTTCGTGACAGAGAAATTGGTTAAAGAGCTTGGATTAAACGAAACGCCTGAGCTCATGCAAATTCAGGGTGTTGGACAAAGCAAGCAACACACACAAAAACGAGTCAATGTTCTATTACAGTCAAGAACAAATAGGTTTTCTAGCAGACTGGAAGCCTTTGTTTTACCCAGGATCACCTCTCATAAACCAACGCAAGTAGTAGACACTACAGATTGGCCGATTCCCTGCAATGTGACACTGGCCGATCCGCAGTTCCACCAACCAAGTCAAGTCGATTTTCTGATCGGAGTAGAAATATATTGTCAAATCATGTCAATTGGTCAAATAAGGTTGGCAAACAACTTACCAACCTTACAGAATACAGTGTTTGGATGGGTAGTATCTGGCAAAGTTGACGGAGAATCCCCAAATACATCAACATGTGGCATTTGTGTCGAGGATGAAAGGACTGAACAACAAATAGAAAAATTCTGGAAATTGGAAGAAGTTGATTCAGCATATGAAGAAAGCAACATAACAATTTAAGAACAACGATGCGTAAATCATTTTAATCAAAATATGAAGAGAACCCAAGAAGGAAGGTTCATAGTAAGGCTGCTCTTCTCACGGAATCCCAAGGCATTGGGGGAATCAAAAAGCATTGCACTTAATAGATTCTTGTCATTGGAACGGGAACTTCGCAGGCAACCTATCCATAAGGCGCAGCATGGACCAAGTCAATCCTCTTGAAATAAGTAAGCCATACTATTTCTTGCCACATCATGGCGTCAAAAAACCGGATAGCAGTACAGTAACACTAAGCTCCGAGTAGTATTCGACGCATCCGCGAAAACTTCATCAAATATTTCACTCAACAACATCTTGTACAAGGGGCCTACTATCCAGGACGAATTGTTCTCCATTCTGTTACGATTCAGGCTGCCGAGATTCGTTTTCACTGCCGATATAGAGAAAATGTATCGGCAAGTTTGCTTAGTTGATAAAGATCAAATGTTCCAGCTCATTTTATGGAGGGAAGATCCAAATAAACCCATAAATTATTACAAACTCCGAACTGTGACATACGGGACGACAGCTGCTCTTTTCCTAGCAACAAAGTGCTTAGAATCTGTTACGTACTCCTCGGGTACGTATGCACTAACTCAGGAGATTGGTGTGGGTACAATTCTAGAAAGGAAATTCTTTTTAAGAAATGCGCCACGAGGTCTTTTGCGATTGGCAGGATAGACCACGAAACCTGTCTGTTAAAACAACAATTCGATCACTCACTTTAATTCAAATTCATTATAAAACTTATCGCGGTGCAAAGGACGAAATATAACAAAAAAAAAAAGAGATATTAATGAAATCACTAAATCGCCGTCGCCAACCAGCCATGTATTATTATCAATAAAATATATTGCTTTGTATTATAATTAAAAAATTATTGTAACCTGAAAATAAAACCACTTAGCTTTTGCTTTCCCCAGTGCTAAACATTCCTCCACGTGGTAGCTGCAGTCTTACTCCAATCCAAATCCCCTTTTGGCGAATTCTTTTATTTTATTCTTTTTCTTATTTTTTATTTTAAGTGTATTGTTTGTGCACTTTTAGTTTTCTTCTTTAGTGTGTGTTTCCCTTTTTTTTTTTTGTTTTCGACAGCAAAAATTGGAAGCAGACCTCCTCACATTTCGCAGATGATTTTTTCCCCTCTTCATACCCTTCTAGCTTTTCCTTCTTTTTTTTTTTTAGACTTCGATCCCCTTTTATTACTGTTGCCAATATTTTGTTTAGACCAATACGCGGGTTCGTTTATATAGTTCATATTGCATTTACGCTTTCTTGTTTAAAGGTTCCATTTTTAAACGATTTGCACTTTTATGGTCTATTTCACATGATTCACATGATTAAATAGCTTTCGCTTAGTCTATGCCGATATATGTATATTTCGAGCGTTATTTATTTCTGATGTCACACTGCTGTTTGTCGTTAGGCTTTTATTATAATATTTACTGGTTTTGTTGGGACTTTAGATTAACAAGGAGATTTGGACTACCATTTTATTTTCTACCGTATATATGTATTATATGTACCTATATGTATAAATCTTTCACGGGGAGAAAGGTTCCAGCCGCAATCTTCCTTTATGCCTACATTGGTTTATTTGCTACAAGGCTAGTTGGTTGCGCGAGTACATGGTCAAAACAATAAATGAAAATTTTTTATTAACCTTCAAATTATCCAAAGGCTAGAGTTAATACAATGTTAACAACGGTTATGTGTAATAGGAGATCAAAATTAATAAAATTAGATATTCCCGCACTTCTAACTACCTACTAGATTTAGCTTAGAGTTAGACGCTATTCTTAATAACCAAAAGGAAAACAACTTTACAATTCATACTTCTTATCTACTATCTTGTTGCAATGGTGATTAGTCGCAATGAACAATATATTGATGAAATGCCAATATGGGGTCTACAATTTTCATCGACTCTCCTGAATATTCATAGTTACTTTTCTCTATTGGCACTCTCTAACTAACTGCGTGTATTTCGGAGGTTGTAAGCGAGATTACGTAGACGATAGTTTCTCCAACACGAGACTGAATGGATTTCCAAAATGCTTAAGGCCATAGTTCATTCCAGAGAAGAAATTGTGAACAATTTAGTGGTTCTGGAAATAAGAATTTGACAAGAGCATCAAAAATCTTACAAACGACATGACATGCACAACATTAAGGACGTACACAAAGTGATTTGGGGGGCGTAACACACCTCCTTTTCCTCCAGGAGATTTCCTTGAAATCTCATGAGTGTAAAGTGTTGTTTATACTAAAGAAAATGCAAAGTGGGATCGCCGAGTGCACTTCGATTGTTACGTAACGACAGTTCTCGTTTGAGTTGACTTAAAAATTATACATACTACTTGGCTTATATAAATTACATTGTGTACATTCTTTAACTAACAGTAAATTACTACTCATGACCACAACAAATCAATTCCAGAAAATAATTCTGACTAATATGGATGTCCTTACTGCTAACTGTATGGCTTCAAATCTTTAGTATGCCATATTCCTTGACTTTTACTTGCGGTATCACCTAACTCGTAAGTCCATGGTGAAACAATTTTTATTATTTTAAATGGACCTGCGTATCTTGGAGCTAGCTTAGCGTTATAATACTTAGACGCATCCGACAGCGATGAATTTTTCCTACAAACTGTATCATGGATGTAAAATTTACAATCCCTTCTACGAAGGTTATAGGATTTCTGACTACGCAGTACGGCCTTCTCTAATCTTTTACTAACATCCTTCCTAACATCCTCTAGAATTTTAGAGCGGTTTCGTGGATTAAACTCTTCTCCACTTCCCATTTGTATATGACCTTTCCCGTTAACGGTCATCTCCCGACCAAAATTTATGAAATATGGGGTAAGTTTTGTATTTTCCTGCGTAGACGTTCGGATTGCACAAGCAACTTTTGCTAAATGCTGATCCCACTGACGGTGATTTTCCGATACATATGCTAGGAGCATTGTCTTAATGACCTACTTGGTCCTTTCTGCTGGGTTAGCCTGCGGGTGATAAAATGCAGTGTATTTGATCTTGACTCCATTTCCTTCACATAGTTTCTGGAAGTCTTTGCTTTTAAATTGTGGCCCGTTGTCACATATGAGGATCTTTGGTACTCCAAAAAGGAGAAAAACAGAAGCTTGAAGTGCTAAATTAATTGAATTAGTAGTTGCCGAGCGAAAAGGGAACAACATAGGAAATCTACTAAACTGGTCTATAATAGTAAGAATATAGGCATATCCATGACTTGATCTGGGTAATGGGCCAATGAGGTGAACACTTATGGCTTCCCAGGGATAATCCGCAATTTTGCGTATGGCCTTCAACCCTGCCAGTTTCTTAAGTATAGGTTTTGTTGATTAGCCAGTGTGGCACTTACCAACATATTGAGCAACGTCGGCCTTCATTTTTGGCCAGTAATATTGATGCGAAAGACAGTCATAGGTTTTTTGAACCAACGTGTCCCGAGGTTGGGATGTCATGAAATTTATGAATAACTTCTTTTCTTTGGAACTTCGTAACTACTCTTTTCCAGTTTTAGTAACTTGGTTTACAATGCTTAAATAGGAAGCCATCTTCCAACTTCCAATCTGGATATGAGTATGGCTTCTTTAGGATTTTACTCTTCATAGTCTCATACCATTTATTTAAGCGATTGGCATTTTCGACTACACTATCAACTACAGGCACTGACCGTGAAAGCATGTCGGGCAATAGGTGTTCTTTACCCTTTCTGTGCACGATTTCGAAATCATGTTGCTGCATTCGCATCTCCCATCTACCTAGTCTTTCCGTAGGATCTTTCAAATTATGTAGCCAAACGAGTGATGCATGATCAGTCACTACCGTAAAACGTATACCTTCCAAATATGGCCTAAGTTTTTCAACAACCCAGAGTACAGCCAAGCACTCACGCTCTGTAGTTAAATAGTTCCTTTCACACTTGTTCAGTGACCGACTCAGGTATGCTATTACCTTTTCTTCTTCAGCCATTTTCTGAGTCAACACAGCTCCGATACCGTATCCTGAGGCATCCGTGTGAACAAAGAAAGGCATACTGAAATTTGGGCAAGTTAAAATAGGGGCACTTACAAGTCTATCTTTGATAGATCTGAAAGCTTCTTCGCATTCAGCGGACCATTGAAACCTTCGATTCTTCTTTAACAGGCTAGGAATAGGCGCGACCAGGGTAGAAAAGTTTGGCACGAAGCGACGGTACCATGCGACCATCCCCAGAAATCTGCGAACTTCAGACACCGTTTTGGGATTAGGTATATTTAACAGGAACTGTACTTTTTCTGAGTTTACTTGTAAGCCATTTTCCCCTACTAGGTATCCCGGGTAACGCAGTTCTGGCCCACAGAAATCACATTTTTCATAATTAATAATAAAACCTGCCATATGGAGCCTATATAGCACTTCTCTTAAAATTCGCTTGTGGTCTTCGAATGTCTGGGCTACGATGATTACATCGTCGAAATATACAATCACATGGCTCTCTACATTTCCTGCCAACACTTTATCTATGAGGCGCTGCCATGCCGCTGGCGAGTTCGTTAAACCGAATGGCATTCTTTTAAATTGGAAAAGTCCTCGGCCTGGGACTGTGAATGCAGTATATTGCTTCGAACTTTCCGCCATCGGAGCCTGACAGAAAGCAGATTTTATGTCCAAAGAGCTCATATATTTTGCATCACGCAATCTGTCCAAAATAGCTGAAACATAAGGTAAGGGATACGCATCTTTTCTGGTTGCCTTATTCAACTTTCTAAAGTCTACACAGAAGCGATACGTCCCATATTTTTTTCGAATAATCACCACCGGTGAAGACCAAGCGCTATTTGATGGTTCCACAATGCCCTCTTCTAACATCTTATTCAACTCCACATTTATTACTGCCTGAATAGTCAGAGATAATGGGTAGTGCCTTTGTTTTATTGGTCGATTCTGTATGAATAACATGTTCTACTTCTGTGGTACAACCCAACCCTTTTCCTATTTTCTTTTCAGCTGCTTTCACCAAGTCGTCTAGTTCCTCTTTCTGTTTATGAGTTAATTTTGATTTACATTCTAATGCTGATACGTGACTGAAAGTGTCCTTCTGTGAATTCCAGAAATTGCTTGATAAATCAGCTGATATTTTCATTTGCCTCCAAAAATGTGCCCCAAGTATTATACAGCATGGAATTTCTGGCACTACTAATACCTCAAAAATTTTTATTTTTATTATTTTATTTTTTTCTATTGGGACATGTATCTCACCAAATATCTTAACATTATTTCCATTTGCCAGCTTTACATGTTGTACACTCGTATCTTTCGTACTAAATCCCATTCGACACAATAATTCCCATCCTGACCTACCTACTATAGTCCGTGCAGCTCCCGAATCTAGGAGTCCCATGAACTCTACCCCGAAAGCTCGAACTATAAGGTGTGGGCGCACATCGTTCTCTGCGCTTGCGAAAACATAATCCATTAGGCAATGAACGGCATCTTTTACCTTTTCTATAACTCGTGTAGGTCGTTTATTGATTGTGGCTCTATAGGACTGAAATGAACTCAACTTGCCGCTTGCTATTGAGCACTGCTCCCGTTTCCCGATTGCTTACTGCGTTGCGTACTAGAGACATTGGAAGCAGTGTTACCAGTAGTTACCACGTCATTTTCATATCTTCCTTGGTGTGAGACTGTTACATTTCTATGATTAATATTGCGTGCAGCTACTCTGCAAAATCTAGCGGAATGTCCTTCCCTACCGCAACGAAAACACTTAAGTTGCCTTCTTGGAATCTGGTTTCTATGGTTACTTACGGAAGCTAGAATAGTTTGGTCTGTCGATATATAGGCCAAGTCTCGTTCGAGCAGTTGAGTATTACGTTTGCTGGGGGGTGGTACAAATGATTCTACGGAGACGCGAATAGATTCTAGCCTCCGTCCAAGATCCACAAGTTCTTGAGTGGATGATATATCAGTTAACCCCAAACTGGGCTTGATAAAATGGACTCACGCTCCTCTTTAATATCCTCAGCTGCTCTGCCTCAGTCAAGGCAGTGCTGAGTTTAGCGAATAAATTTGTCATAACTGCAATGTACGAACCGATCGTCTTTACCTTGCGTTCTCTTCTTTATTTCATCGAGGAGCCTATCATCATAATCTGGTGGCAAGTATTCCTTCCTCAGTTCTCTTACTAAGTCAGTCCAAGACTTGAACTTAGTCTTGTTGGCCCTGTACCAAATAAGAGCCCTGTCCGTAAACAGATGGAAGGCCGAACGAAATAATTATGTCTTACTCACTCCTCTAACATCGCTCAACTCCGTAACCCTCTCTAGAAAAGAATTCAATGATTGGCCTTTTTCTCCTGAAAAATAGACACCCCACTTGTATAATTGTAATTTAGGTTGAACAACTGGCATAAAAGAAATGTCACCCTGCCGCGACTCATCGGAATCCGAATCATCACCATCTGCCTTAATTTGTAAAGAGCCAAAACCAAAGCGGATTTTAACGTGGCTTTTTTTTTTTTGTTTGTGCGGCATCGTTCGGTTGACTTTTATCTACCCTTGACAAAGCCCATTCTATCTTTGTCCAATGAATGCTGAAAATTGCCCCAAATGGATTCAACTATATAATCCTAATCAATAGATTTACGCAATAAAGGATAGAACCACCATAAACGTAGTCTGTGGAACAGATGTAATTCAACAAATCCTGGAAAGTTCCGGAATTTTGAAAATTCAAGCCAACTGCGCAGTGAAGTAAGAACTTCTTACTCTCCAATCTCACAATGTCTATCCCAGCACACTTCGAGCCTCATTCATGCCAACTGTAAATATCACGGATTTCATATCATCCGATCAACTGGCAGACCTATCCTACACACCAATTCAATTTCAAGATCATCAGGCCGAATTTGCCCAGTCACAGCAAAGGATCACCGAACTAAAGGAGACCCAAAGGCTACCAAAGGACTTAAAATCAATAGATATTCAACAATTTGCCTTAGGATACGTAGCCTTAATTCTGGGAACCATTACTGGTATCAGCTTATTATACAGATATGTGAAGAAAAGACTCTACCGCCATAAAGTAAATAGCCCAACTCCAAGACCGCGTCAAACACCCCCTCAGATGTTCACAGTCAACATTAACGAAGACGATGGTAAAACTAATAGTCCAACGAGGGGGAGGATGTTTAAACCAAAGAATATATAACTAAAAGAAGGGAAACAGAAGAGGGTTCTGATTGTTTTCCATTTAAATATACACGGCGAGAAAAGGAAGGAAAAAAGATAAAAAAATAAAGAAAAATCAAACCCTCTTTCAACATTTTACGAATAAGACAAAAATTGTGAAAGCGAAGATTACATGCAACGAAACGGAATGGCAAATGTTTCATTGTCGTAAATAAATGAAAAGGGGAGGAGTTTTCACGTTTTACTCTCAAAAAATGTTCACGCGCTTTTGTGAAAACCGGTTTTCTGTGAAATCTTATTTATTTATTTTATTTATTTTATTTATTTATTTCTAGTCTACAGAGGTATAAATCTTACAGACATTTCATGTACTTAACTATAATCTTAGCAAGTGACAAATACTTTAAAAATAATAATAACAGTGTAAAAATAAAAGGAAGAGAAAAAAAAATTGAGTATAAATTATGCATACATAATTCAAGAGTTATAATACTCATAGATGACTTTTTTGAAAGTTGCACTAGACATTGTCAAATCAACAAGATGATACAAGGAATTAAATTGAGAAATACAATTTGAGATTACTTCATAACTACCATAATTAGTTCTATGATGTGATTCATAAAGCAAGTTCCTTGGACGTATAAGTCTGTCTGGAGAGTATATAAAAATTAATGACAAGAGCTGGGGGCACTTTATTTTATATGAGAGAATATCTTTAATAAAAAGTGCACAGCTTACTTGTCTTCTAAGTTCTAAAGTCGACATACCCAAAAGCAGGCATCTTGTACGATACTGAGGAGTATGTAGTATTAGTTCGAAAATGAGATCTAAATAAAGCAAATTTAGAAAATGATTTCTGAATATACTCAATTCGGTCTATATGACTACCATAAAACGGACACCAAATAGCAGATGCATACTCAAGTACAGACCTCACTAAAGAAAAATAAAGGACTTTCAAAGTACCCAAATTCCTTAGAATTCCGTTTTAAGAACCCCAGGTTTCTGTTTGCTCTAGAAACAATCGTTTCAATGTGGGGTACAAAAGATAATTTTCTATCAAATATAACCCCCAAATCCTTCACCTCACTTACTCTCCGAAGAGGATTATTATTGATTTTATAATTAAATATGACTGGATTTAACTTCCGATGGAAAGACACGATCTTACATTTTGAAATATTAAGGTCAAGTTTATTATTAGCACACCAAACAAAAAAATTATCAATGTCACTTTGAAGCAGTATAAAATCATTTGTAGACGTTATTCTAGTATAAAGTTTAAGATCATCAGCAAAAATTAGCAAGTTGGAAAAATGAATATGATTAACTACATCATTAATAAATAATACAAATAGTAAAGGGCCCAAATGGCTACCCTGAGGAACACCTGAGTTGACATTGATTGTTCTAGATTTAAGGTGACCAATTTTGACATATTGTTTCCGATCGCTTAAATATGAGGAAATCCAGTCAAGCATAGATGAATGAAAACGAAGCAACCCAAATTTGAAAATCAATACCGATAAACAAACCCTGTCAAATGCCTTGGTAAAATCAGTGTAAACTGCATCAACCTGATTACCATCTTCTATTTCATTTAAAGTGTAATTCGAGAATATGGCTAAATTAGATGTACATGTACATGTACATGATGTGCCAGAAACGAAACCGTGTTGCTGTGGCGCTATAATTTCTTTAACTAAAAAGAATAATTTCGAATTAACCAAGGAATCTAACATTTTCGGAATATTATTCATAATGGATACTCCCCGATAATTGGATACCAGGTTTTTAGGTCCAGACTTATGTATTGGAGTTATGTAAGAAACTTTCCATTCATCTAAAAATTGACCAGTACTCAGAGATAAATTAAAAATCTTGGTTAGACCGCAAGACAAAGAATTAGCGCAATTAAGAAGTAAAGATGAGCAAATTCCTTCAGCATCAACCTTGGAACTACATTTCAAATCTTTAAGAGCATTAAGTACATCAGCATCATCAAGTAAAATGCGGCCGATTTCTAATGAATTACCTTCAAAAGAGTGGGTAGCATTATTGAAAGAGCTATAAGTAGTATTATCATATATAGATTCAAAATAATCTGCAAAAAGGTTACAGCTGCTCTGAAGGTCATAAGATTTATTATTGTTATAATGCAAAACTTTAGGAAAGCCCGATGTTTTTCGTTTCGAGTTTACAAAAGACCAAAATGTATTACTATTAGATTTTATACCAGCCTCTACAGACCAAATATATTGCCTATACAAAAACCTATGGAAAAATTCATATTCTCTTCGTAATCTTTGGAAGTTAGTTAAATCTTCTGGACTTTCAGACAACTTGAATTTTTTATGTGCCTTTGATTTGGCATTCTTAAGTCTTAATAGACCTCTATTGAACCATTTAGGATGATTCGTTGTTTGTAAATGTTTTGAAGGAATAAATCTATTCATTCCTTCTCTTAACACGTCAAGTAACTTGCTATATGCTTCATGTAGGTTAAAACTATCTATAAAGGACCAATCTATGTTAAAAAAGTAATCATTTAAATTTACAAATTCTGCTCCATTAAAATTAAAACAACACTAGACGGTTTATCAAGTTGAGAAGCCAAGTCATAAAATGATATATCAACTATAATAGCTTGATGGTGTAAATCATTTGGACATAAAGGATAATCGGTTTCAATAACTCTAAATAAAATATCACGGTTTAGAAACACTAAATCTAAGAATTTCCCAAACATATTAGATATATGATTTGCTTGCATTAGGTCTGCACCTAATAATTTATCAACAACTATCCTTTCAGATTCTGACGACACATTTTTTGGTATGAGCATCTTTTCATCATTCTCCCAGATCCACTGAACGTTGCTCAAGTTGAAATTTCCAAAATAGCAAAAATAATCATTACAGAAAGATAACTCCAATAAATTATTTATAAGATTAGTGTAAGTATCCACCGGTGAAGAGGGTGGAATGTAGCTGACACATATAATAAGATATTGATCATTGGGCACTGATTTAGTAACTCGGACGCATAGCTGTTCAGTTTCGCCTCTTTCATCATTTAAAGAAATTTTATCATTAGAAATACAAGATTTAACCGCAATCATTACACCACCTCCTCTAGAAAGGCCTGTCACCAAAGGGCATCGATCTTTTCTATAAACATTATATTTTGATTCGTCAAATAATTCACTAGAAAGAATTGATTCTACAAGCAAAGTTTCTGTGATAACAATGACGTCATAGTCATTTTCAATTACAGAAAGATAGAAATGATTAACTTTAGTCCTCAAACCTCTTATGTTCTGATAATATATTGACAATCCTTTAGAGTTGATGATATTATTAGAAGAAGAAACGGTCTGAATTAAAGATTCGCATGCACTGGAGGAACGAGATCTCCCGCGTTTTTTGAATAATTTAAAAATTTCCTTACATATACTCCAGCAGGCCAAATCTCAGGCTTAAGAATTTTTGAATATAAATACTCAGGAACTCCCAGCTTAAAAGTAACAAATCTCATAGATGATATGTCACAGTCTTTTTTTGTTAAACGTTTGCAAGTTAATGTGGACAGTGAAATCTCCGTACTAGCAGAAACATAATTCATCACTTTTTCCTCCGTTGTATCGGGATGAAGACGTGAGATGTGGAGAAACTTAGTGTTATTCACAACAGATAGATCACTTGATGAATAGGCTGAACCAATAATTTTTTGGCTTCGGCGCCTTTTATCACCTACACCAATCCAATCGTAACTATTATGAGAAATATCCAATGTTTTTTATAGCATAGCCAATGTTTGTTAGTGTAATTTCTATACAATTTGAGCAGCACGTGCTTCTGTTTACATTCGTTTTGCTGTGAAGGGATTAAGTGGGAGAAATTCTTGCTGGATTCTCTGATATTTTCGGGGAAAATGAGAATTTCACTTGAGAGGAATTTTACATCTCCTTTCAGCATCTGGGCCAAACCGAAATTTATCTTTTTTTTTTTAAATGGGAGGTGTGTGACCTGATGTTTACATTATTATGAATAGATTGAGGGGATTTTGAGGGATTTAATAAGATTTTGTCGTTCGGGTAATCCTACGTTCTCTCGATTTTTGTTTTTAACTCGTTGTCTCAGTTGCACTAAAATAGTGCATAGACAAGTTCATGCAAAAGACGAAAGTATATGGAATTACTTGTTTGATTCTAAAAAATCACGAAAAATTTCCTATTTTGTTCGCCTCTGTCTCTACCTATCCTTATTATTACTTTGGTTTAAACTCATTATCAATAGCCATAGATATACTTTAAGATATCATGAAGTTTACATAATTAGAAACATGTACAATAGCCAAACATAAGTAAGTCACACAAGATAATAAAATTCTGCAGAAACTTTGTTTTTCCATAGATCTAATTACGAGCACACAATTTTTACCTGCAAAAGTTTTTGTTATCGGATCCGTCTGATTCGCGGTGAGAGAATTTCTGCATTAAAAACAATAAATGCTTATGCAGGTGAAAATTTGTGCTCGCACGTGAAAATGTGAATCAAAAATATGAAAATATTATATAATTTCATGTTTTATTCCCAACTCGATTTTGAGTGTGGGAATATGGTCATCATACCTGTGTGATGGCTGTATAATGTATATAAACAATAAATTGAACGCCGATGCCGATGGGGGCATAATTGTAAAATAATTCAAAGTGAAAAGTGCGTTTTTACTTTTCCCTACATCATTTTAGCTGGATGCATACGTATTGTACGTAAGCATCAATTTCATCAGTGTCACGGTATTGTACCCTAACAAATCAACACCCACAGCGGCTGATAAAAAAATCGGTCGCTTAATAAACAATTTTAATTCGGGATGTTCATTCATTGAAGTGTGGACCATTGATGTGAAAATATTATGTGTGATTGTTGTGTTTTGTAATTTTAATTCGCGATTTTAATTTGTAGCAGTTTAAACCATTGATAGTGAAAATATTGTTTGAATTTCTTGTTTTTAAATTGAGATTTTTTTAAAAAGTATTGCGTGAAAAAAATATAATGAGCGTAAGGTGGAACCGCCAATTAGTAGAAAAATTGTTATTATATTATCAAGCCTTTGAAAACTTGTGTAACACTAAACACAAAGACTAGATAAAAAGAGACAAGAGAGAAAAATCTTAATTTGCAGTGAGCTGCAAAAAAGCAATAGCGCAATTACGGTACACCACATACCCAATAAAATCCAAGTATTACGTGGACAGTATGCGATAGAGATGAGGTTAATGGTGGCATCTAAAAAGAGTGGAGCAGGAATCGAAGATATTATGTTTGTGCCAAAATTGTGGTGTTTTGACCAGATGGATTTTCTGGCGATTCATTGTATTACAAAGGAATCTACAACAAATGTAGACACGGTATGTTTACGTATTTTCTTTATAAAGTCAATTCTTTTCTTATTTTTTTAAATTCAGTTAGATATAACTGTTAAATACATATATTTATTACAGGTTTTTATAGATCCTGATGATGTTGATGAAGTTGCAGAAGAAGACGAAATTAGCGGGAACGAGCCGAGCAGTTCATTTGCTTCTCCACCACCGAGGGTAAGTTCAGAAATTTTACAATTTTCTATACAATAGAAGAATATTTGTTATAGACCCCAACTTTCGCTGTTACAATATTAGGTGCACCGGGTGTTAATTATACAATTGGTTCTTAAAGATTAAATCCAAAAATTGCTTAGATATGCTTAGAAAACTAACTACCTAACTAAGAGCACGCGTTGACAGGTAATATCAAATGTATGCTTGTTGCATAAGTTGAAATTTAAAGTACATTCATCTGTCATCCCAGTAAATTTTTCCTTAATTGTAAAAGTATTTCGCAAATTGTTTCTTAATTGTTTCTGCAAAGCATATAGAAGAAGTGGCTTGCTGTTGAGGTTCTTGTTCATCTTTGCTCATCTCCAGTTACACTGTATTCGTTCCTATTATTGTTTTAAAGGTAATCTCTTGAATTGTGGGCTATCAAAAAATTGTGTAAAACACAGGATGCTTTTGTAACACTTTCCATATTATAAACACGCAAATTCATTTAATTTTGTAAAACACGAAATCTGTTAGATAGCAGACCAAAGGCATAGAGCGTGTCTCGCACGGCTAATTTTAGTATTAAATGTTTGCTTTACTTCTTCTTTGGTTTTATATGGATAGGGTTTCATTATATGTTTTTGCAAGAGAAATGCGTCATCTCCAATAATTACTTATGGCAGCAGCCGATTGTTCCCGATTACTTTCTCAGCTGGAAGATATTGTTCGCCGTTGTCGATTACACGTTTTATCTTACTTTGAAGTAAAACACCAGCATCGTTAGTGCGACCATTGCATCCAATATCCACATAAGTAAACTTACTACTTGCATTGCATAATGCCAATAAGATAATACTGTCTGTTCCTTTATAGTTGTGATAGAATGCACCATCCTTTTGAAGCGATCTGAATGCTATATGCTTTCCATCCAAAGCACCCAAGCAATGGGGGAATTGCCAGCGCACAGCAAACTCTTCAGAAATTTTCTCCCACTCAGCAATGGACGAGGGAAACTGAAAAGATATGTGCAAGTTATATGAAAAATTAAAAAAAAAATTATATTTTAAAATTTCTATTTGCAAACTAAACGATGCAGCAAAATGGATATGCGGGCACAGATTACAACACTGCAATGTACTGAGGAGCTAATTAAAAGGAAAAAAACAGAAACGAGCGGAAAGATGATTGGGTCAGTAATTTTTTTGTATCTCAACTGGAACTAATTACGGACCCAGTCATTCACAGGAACACGATATGGGCGATTCAATCCGCTTTGAGAAAAGGGATTGAAGATAATAGAAAGCTCCAAAGTGCAAATTGTCACAGCTTGCATGTTGAAAGTGCACCAACGAGGTAAGAACTAAAGGAGATGCAAATGAGAAAATATCGCGTACCCAATTCTAACACAATGACACTGACATTGTTTGTACATAAGCGCCGTAAAATTTGTACACCTGTACACAATTGTACAACCTATGCGCAATTTTAATTGCTTTTGTTTCCATATACTCAAAAGTATTTACTGAATTTGCAAACGGAAACGTAAAAAAGTTAATAATTAAGAAGAAAAGTTCAGTGGTCAAAAGTTAGTGAGTAATATTTGCTTCGTGGCCCCTACGGTTATATCACGGGTTTTCCTGCGTCAATGCACCAAGCCCAAAACCATCCAAATCCAAGTATGGATTTGACAGCGAAGACCAAAAATGGCGGAGTGAAACATACATAATGCAGGGCAATTTTGGGTACGCTCATGTACACGGATCGTACATATGATTGCATCTCCTTTAGTTATTACCTCGTTGAAGTGTACCAAGTCCAGGTAAAAACGCCGTCTCACATGAAAGTGATCAGAAAATTTTACCTGCAAGGTCAACACCAACAAGATTTTATCGGTTCAGGTAATTCGGCCATCTGCTTCTGAGTCCGAAATTGGAAATGCAACTGCTCATATCCACTCACCTTTATACTCAGAAAAAGGTATGGAAAAGGATAGAGATATCGAAGAAGTTGCTGAATTTCATTCCGAGCAGCCACCACAAAAAAAAAAAAACAAAAAAAGGATATATTACAATTCTCTCTAGCTGGAATATTTGACCTAAAAGACTTATTTACTTTTTTCTTAAATTACCTTCAAATAATTTTCCTTTAAATTTTGCCACAATTTTTCACAAATAATTGCCCAAAAAGGCTTTCGATAACCTAGTTTGAAACTGCATACTTTGGTAAGGTTCGCCAGTTGCCAGAAATCTAAGAGTAATTGCCAAAGATTCTGCAGGTTCAACGGAATCCCTGATTATTGTATTTTGATGCTTTAAATCCTTTTCAACATCTTCATTCATTCGCAAATAATTTCGGTAAGCATCGGCGTTCTCTGCTTGCTCTTAATTCGCAACTTAAAAATTGAAATGAATCACTGATATTTCTACGCTTGTTCCACGGTTGTACCCAACATTTTCTTTTCCTTTTTGTTCTTGCAAGTTGGAGAAGGCCAGAGGCAGCGCTTAGTAAACCCTTAACAATTAAATTATCATTATTATCGCTGATTGAGTAAGCATTTAAAGCAAGGCTGGCATTTTCTAAACTCAAAGTTATTTCCATATCTTCTTCACTGCTAGAACTCGTGTTTCAAAATTGAAATATTATTTTTATAATTTGAGTTTTAAATGCTATTATTATATATTAATAAACATACCTTTCAAAATGCGCAAGACATTTACTAAAAATATTACCAGTCCAAATAATTTTCAGTTAACGTGAACTACACCCAGAGAAGAATGTCATAGACGACGTAATAAGCGATTAAAGAACTGCTCTTATTTTCGTGCGCGCCGTGCAAAAACTATACCGTGTTAACGCACAGAAAGTTTTTCCCTTCTTGAACAAAAGAGAATAACCGATCACGCGACGCAAAAACTACACCGTCTAAACCACCACATCAGCAACAACATGTGACCAAACATTGTCAATATTTCATGAAAACCGGTTTTCACAAAAGCGCTGGAATATTTTATGAGATTAAAACGTGAAAACTCCGCCCATTCTCATTTATTTACGAAAATGAAATATTTGCCATTGGGCTGGTTTAGACGGTGTAGTTTTTGCGCGTGATCGGTTATTCTCTTTTATTCAAGAAGGGAAAAACTTGCTGTGCATTAACACGGTATAGTTTTTGCACGGCGCGCACGAAAATAAGAGCAGTTCTTTAATCGCTTATTTCGTCGTCTTTGACATTCTTCTCTGGGTGGCGTTCACGTTAACTGAAAATTATTTGGACTGGTAATATTTTTAGTAAATTTCATGCGCATTTTGAAAAGTATGTTTATTAACATATAATAATAGCATTCAAAACTCTAATTATAAAAATATTATTTCAATTTTAGGCATGAATACGAGTTGTATTTTATTGCGTATGTGGTGCACCGTAATTGCGCTATTGCTTTTTTGCAGCACTCTGCAAATTACTTCAAGGGATTTTTCTCTCTTGTCTCTTTTTATGTAGTCTTTGTATTTAGTGTTATACAAGTTTTCAAAGTCTTGATAACACAACAACAGTTTTTCTACTAATTGGCGGTCCCATCTAGGGCTGCCATCCGTCCGGGTTTCCCCGGATTTGTCCTTGTTTGGTGTGCGTCCGGGGAATGCCCGGACGGGGTTTTCTATACAGTCCGGGTTTTACAATTTTTAAAGCCAATTAAATGAAAACTTAAATTTTGGGTGTACTGTACGTGTACGGTGTACCTGATAACGCCGACAGACAGAACAACTCGACTCTCAAATGGTGTTGCCACTTGAATGCAAATGAATTTTTGTATATTTTGATACATTTTTAAAGAATTTTCAGATTGGTTAAATGGAAACTATTTTTTGCACATTTCTTCATTAGAAGAATGAAATAATGTTGAAAAGCGTGCGAGTTTATGAACGAATAAAATTATAACATCAGAGGCAAATCTATTCCATTCCATTATCGTTGACAGGCAAGTTCATAACCTTTAGGCTATTCTCATTTACTACTGTGCCATCTATATTTACTAAATTGAATCCATCATTTGCAGAACGTATCTGTTCTATTCCAATAATATGATTATATTTAGTAGTCTGCTTTACAAGTGTAAAATAATGTTTATTATCAACCAGCTTGTCCGTTCTTAGAACGTAATTATCTCTTTATTTATATATTTGTTACAGTTAAATTTAAATCATTATAAATCGTAATTGTGAATGCCTGTGTATTGTGTTCTGCGCGTAAGTAAAATAACTGCAAATACTAGCGTACTTCCAAGTACTTCCCGTATTAAGTACCTAACCAAAATTGGCAACATTTCACGAGACAAAAAGAGACCCCTGTATTCATACAACTAAAAAAAAAACAAGAAAAACAAAAATTATGTAAGATAAAGGATGGGTATAACTTAATAGAAAGTAATACTCAGATTTAGGCCAATGTCACACGATCTCCAAAATAATCGCTCGTGTAATTGTCCACGCATCATGATGAAAATCTCGTGGTTGCCACACAGCCCAACTTTTTTCGCACAATTAAATTATTTTACTTTTTTCTACTTAGTTGGATTATAACTTTTGATCAAAATGAATGTTCCAAACAATGTATTATTTTTATATTCTGTTGGAAAATTT
This sequence comes from Dioctria rufipes, assembly GCA_963924295.1. Classification (NCBI taxonomy): domain Eukaryota; kingdom Metazoa; phylum Arthropoda; class Insecta; order Diptera; family Asilidae; genus Dioctria; species Dioctria rufipes. The sequence goes on along the minus strand of OZ002741.1, from coordinate 104,115,977 downwards.
TTAAAAAATCTAAAAACGAAAGAACTTTTTGCATCTACTAAACAGCGTAAGATATTTCACAAGGCATTTCTCTTTGAGGCATCCTAAAGTGATTGAATTTACAGAGATATTATTTTCAACTATTATCGCATCTTTTATTATGATCTTCGTCTATCTTATTGCTAGAATCCCAAAGATCTGATCTGTGCCGTATCTTCTCTATACACACATCAATTTACCTATTCATGATTTAAAAGTCTTGCACAGTATCAAAAACACTACGCTTCTAATTGCAAATGACGCGAGACCATTTGGCAGCTTGTGTGGCAATGCAGAAGCCTAGCAGAAGTTCTTATGACGCTCTACAGATCCCGTGTCTTGAGGTGAGAGCGCCAGATCAAATTGGTTCGCGCGACCATAGCGCGACTTTTTGGTCGCGGGGAGTTCATGTGTACAGCTCCATTATAAGTATCTACTCTATTGGGAGCGCGACATAAGGCGCTCGTGTGGCACTGCCCTTGAAAAAGAGAAATATTGGGACATTTACCGAGCAGGAGAAATGTGAGCGTAAGCATTTTATTAAAAACATGCTGTTCCACAGCGTCGTTTTACTGGATGTTTTACATACTGAGTATACCCGATAGAAAATACATACTGTTTTATTTGTATAGAAAAGAATACCGAAATTGATCACAAATAATTGATAGATGACTCGGTGGATTTATAAACTTTCAGCCAAAAGCTAAGCTCGTCTTGGGCGCAAATCAACTATGGCTAAATTTTTTAAAAACATCGAATAATCCTCTGTGTACCGGGTTATTCAAGATTTCACAGTATTTCTTAGCATACTACCTCTTAATACCAACGTAGAGAGAATGTTCTCACTAATTTCTCAACAGTGGACGAAATAAAGTAGCTCACCGAACACACAAACGGTTTATAAGTAAAGAAAGACACAATACATTTGAACCCATTTCATTAGTAAAATTATCTGGGAAGAATGTCCGGGTTTCATGCTAACAAATACGGGGCTTTCGAACTTGCTGTCCTAGTTTCATAATTTTAGAGATGGCAGCCCTAGTCCCATCTTACGCTCATTATATTTTCTTTACACAATACTTTTAAAAAAAATCTCAATTTAAAAACAAGAAAATCAAACAATATTTTCACTGTCAATGGTCTAAGCTTTCACAAATTAAAAATTTCCTGAACTCCCACGAATACAAAAACTAGAAAACAAGTGAAAGAGAAATTGATAAAAACTTCATGATCGTGCTCGATGCTCAGTCGCTGTTCTGTGCGAGCCCTCCCCCATCTCCGCACATCTCCCTCACCTACAATTTTCGTACGCGGCGCGCAAAAACTACACCGTCTAAACTACCCCAATCTGTTTCGTTGCGTGCAATTAGCGCTTTCACATTTTTTATCTTTATTCATAAAAGATTTAAAGAGAGTTTGATTTTTTTTTTCTTCCTTTTCTTGCCGTGTACATTTTAAATGTAAAACACTCGGAAATCCCACCTGCTTCTTAACTTATTATTATTAAGTTAACTTTGGTTTAGTCAAATGTTGTTAGTGTAATCTAATGATATTTGAACAGCACGTGTTTCTGTTTACATTCGTTTTGCTCTGAAGAGATTAAGTGGGAGAAACTATGTTGGATTTTCTGATATTTTCGGGAAAAATGAGAACTTCATTTGAGAGGAATTTTATACCTCCTTTTAGCGCCTTGGTCAAAGCGAAATTTATTTTTTTCTTAAAAAATAGAGGTGGTGTGACCTGATGTACATTATTATGAATAGTTTGAAAGGATTTCGGAGATGAACAAGAAGATTTTGTCGTTCGGGTAATCCTACGTTCTCTCGATTTTTTTTAACTCAGTTGCACTACTAGACTGCATAGGCAAGTTCTTTTCATATTCATATTCAATTTTGTTCGGCTGTTTCTTATTTTCTTATTAGGTTATCTTTGGTCCGGTGATCGTGCTCGGTGACGAAAGTATATGTGCAACTCTTTCTTTGCACTCGCTTCTTCACTCTTTTCAAATAATTGGTTGAGGAATAATAAAACATTACTACTAAGTAATTATTATCAGCTTTTATCAGCGGTAAGTGCAAATTTGTAAAATTCGAGAACAATAGGATTCACAGCATAATGCAGATATCAACTGAGTGAATTTCATGTTACATGAGTTACAAAAAATTATAGTAAAATGCATTTTCATTTTGACTGAATAAGCATAAAAGTTTCAAACCAACCAAATTTCATACAATGATTTTTCTGATTTAACGTAATTCCCTACAACATTACTTGCTTCGATCTAAAAAGAAAACGATTTTGTTCGACTGATTCCTATCTTCTTATTAGTTTATCTTTGATTACGTGATATACAAAAGTGGTTCTTATTTGATTTTGACCGCTGTACAAGATAAATTATTACTCTCTGAATAGCACATGATGTTAGTACTTAGATTTACCTCCGTAGCATTTTATGCAAAACAGATTATCCTAGTTCGCACTTTAAAAACGGAGCCAATGAATCTAAAAATTTATTATTACAAGCAAAAAACACTAATTTAAAAAAATCCCAGACAGGGTTTGTTTTTGTTACCTTTTGTGCCAATGGTTACTGCGAATGAAGCATGCTCCTCCAAGATGGCCTCCTGAAGTCAACGACGTTCCTGTAAATAAATTGGAAAAGGAAGAGGCAGCGACTAATTTTGGTTTAGGTGAGATTACCTAATATTTACGTCGCACTTAGAATGAGAAAACGTCATATCGACGTAAATATTAGTGAAATTAGGGAATATTTCCCAATAGAGCAGAGTATATATTTCCTTGATTTGGTAAATTGAACGTAAATTTAACGTCGAGTCTACGTAAATTTTCCTTAATCTCGACCTATTTTCTAGCTAGTTTAACTCATGTTAACGTGTGTGTTAATGTATAAAGAATTTCATTTTCAGTTCGTAGTCTATATATTCTCCATAGGTAATGTTGATATTATGAACAAGGCACAACTCTAATTTGAATCATAAGGAAAATTACTTCTTCAATAAAATAATAAAATAAGTATAAGATATTATGGACTTATTGTACTCTAATTCTCTCAACTTCTACGTGGTTAGTTTTGAGGCCACAAAAATTTTATTGATAGAATAATGGAATAAATATGGAAATAATTTTTTTAAAAATAAGTTGTTAAAATTTACTCTTTAGTTTGCCATTTAGAAACTTTAAATTTATCGTTCTAAAAGTAAGAAATATATATTGGCTGGTTTTTGCTGTAACTATACACCCAGAGAAATATCTATGTAAATAATAAAAAAAATTATGTTATCATGAAAAAAATTTTGTTGTTATACAACCGACAAAACTATTCGTTCTTGACACAAACTCGGTTTGGTTAAATTCCATTTCCCCTCTCAAGCAACAAATATTTGGTCACTTATAAAAAAGTTTTTTTAATAGTAAAATTTAAGTTCATTTCGACTTTCGGAATATCGAAACTTAATTAACCACAATTTTGTTAAATTTAAAAAAAATTTCCATATTCTACGAAATATATTTTAAAGTGGACAAAATATATTTTTTAGTGCAACAAAATTTTAATTGCATATTAAATATAATTTGTTACATAAAAATGTTATTGTTAAGCTTTCAGTTTCGTTTTGTAAATAGTAAAAACGGTTTCATTTCAATCAACAATGCAGTTATTTTACTCTAAACGAATCTTTCTGTGAATCTCACAATAATATTTGTGGCGATTATTCACCACTGGCCCAATTTTATCAGCTTTCAAGATTGATTTCGTTAGTATTGCATGATACTTATCGAATACCAAAAAAATTCAACTATTACTTAAATTCTAGCATTTTACATGCTTTATCAAATAGAAGAATATTGTTAGGACCTCTACATTGTAGGTATATAGCACATTGTTTTGAAGATCTAATGTGATAATAAATTGGGCGTTATTGATAACTTAAGCAGGACAGTCTCCAAGGATAATATTTTGATGACAAGTTTAAAACAAAAAAAGGTTTAATTATGAACGTATATTGCTGGAAATTTTCAAATGTCTACTTCTATGATTGTTATAAATGACATACAACAATAGATATCATTAAGGCACAGCCATATTTTATCACCCATTTTGTTGCATAGTGCTCCGTTTGTTTCTTTGTTGTCTCTATCGGAAAATCCACGACACACTTTTATTCTACCCTCACAACCTGTAAACGAATTTTGGAGGAGAAATAGGTTATGAAATAAAAAGTTATACAATTTTAAATGAATAGTTGTAATTTTTAAAATTTTTTCCATTTAAAATAATTCAAAAAAATTCATTAATTTGGTTTCTTAGCGTTGGCGTTTGGCGTTTTAGTTGATCACATTTTAATTTAGGATTTTTGCTCCTTTTGTAGCTCTGTTAAGCATGAATACATTTGGAATTTTTTTTTCATTTTTGTGGTTAATTTTATAAAAATATTTTTGCAAAAATTGCCAAACGGAATAACATTGCAAGGGATATTCTAAATTAAAAACTTGGAACAGTTTGAAACAAGTATCCACTGCCTTCAAAACATTATAAAATTTGTATTTTGTTGCATCAAAATATAATAAGATATCTGAGGGATCGATTAAAGATTTGCCAATGATAATCACAAAGGGTTGTATTGGGTCTCCTTTTTCTTGAAGGCTCTTTATGTGCGCTTCAATTTCTGCCGTAGTTCTTCCAAAAAAAATAAAAGATTTTTGGGAATCTTTAATTGTATATTTTATAACTGATTTAGTTCCATCTTCATCGCGGGTCACCTTTTTTGTTGATGGTACCAAAAGTCCATGGAGAATACAAAATATTCCAGCATTATAACCATCTATAAATAATTATATATGTATAAGTGAACAAATTTATGATTTTTTACAAAAATTATAAGTAAACATATGTCCATAATGTAAGCTAATCTTGATAAGGTTCGAAGAAGCTAGATTGATCGCGTATTCGCTTCGAAATTCTAAAGCTTTCATTGACTTAACAGCTGTGAAATACTTTAAGCTACTCAACCGAACTGTTTTAAACAATAATACTAATTAGAGAATTTAAGTACATATATGCACTTGGCGTAACGTATTTCATTAACCATCTGGACATTGTGAAATGAAACGAGTAATTTTCAATTTCGTATTTTCATTTAACAATACGTCTACATGGTTCAGAAAGTGTCCCATTAACATTCCACTATAAACAATCTATTATTCTATTAATTTATGTTTCGCGAGATAAGGATAAGATTAAAAAACGAGTTGGAACTTACTTTCTGTTATATTATCACTGGAGTTCTTTAAGTCTTCCAATATGTGGCGACTGTTGGGATCTCTCACCTGTTGATTAAATATTTTGAGGATTTTATTTTTGAAATCCTCCCATGTGTCATAGAGTAGGTTGGTCTCAATAAATTTACCACAATAATCAATGTTTATCTAAAAAGGTAGTGGAGATAATGATAATATTTTATATAATGCTTAGTTTAATATTTACGAGTATTGGTCCAAATGTTTTTTTATAATAAGACCATTTATCCATTATTTCTGCAGTGCTGGTAGATATGTTGTTTATAAAATTTAATCTGTAGTTTAGACATCCCTTCCAATGTTTGTCAAAGTCATCAGGATTCAATTCTTCAAATTTTAAGCATCTCACGTGGTACTCAGCATCAGATTCAGAATCTTAAAGTTATAGAATAATTAAAATAACTTGTTGGAAATTTATATAAAGCCTTAACTATCCCGTTTATTTACGGAAGCAGATATGTCTTCCGAAGTGTCATCCGACGAATCTTTATTTGAAAAGGTGAATCAAACCGTAGGCCTCCCTTCCGAGGCCTTGTTTTATTGTTATGAAACTTGTAATATAATTTTCCTTTTGGTGCTGCCTTATTGCGATGGAGAAAGTAATATTCCTAAAATTGTAATTACACATTTCATTTCAATTTCTCTGATAACAATAAAAAAAAAACACTTACTTCAATTTCAGATGGAAAGAGGGAAACTATTTTTTTTACTTAAACGTGAACACAAATCTGTTGTCATATTGATTCCATTTGAGATATAATATCGTACAATAGTATCGACTAAAATTTGCCGGTTTTTGTCGGTTAAACAATTATTCTCTTTGTAGTAATTACTAATCATTCTTCCTTCTGATGAGTTATTCATAATTGTACTTAAATCAATTGAAGGATCATAAGTACAGTTGGGTGAAAGAATTGCAGTGGAAGGACTCCGAGATGATGTTGCTATGTGTTGACGAGCTTCAGTGTTTTGCGAAGATATTTGGAAATCCAATCCGTGTTCTTCTTGCCACTTTGCGAGATGAAAATCAAAACGTACTTGCACACCAAATGGAAAATTAGCCACTATTTTTTCAGCATAATGCGGGCGAGTCATTGGCTAAAATAAATCAGTTATTTATTGTAAAGTGTTTCAACGTCTCAACGTAATCATTTTTTCTGAGCCATTCAATCAGACGGTATTCACTGCCAACTAAAGAAAATGGATCACTATATATCGCTAAACAACTTTGAATTTGATTTTTTAAAACCGGCTCTGTAAGCCTAGAAAGTAGCGTTTTAATTACGTCAATTATTGGGGTTATAAAGGAATTCACTGTTGCTAATTGTATTGTAGAAACATCTTTTCTAGTGAATTTATTATTATTGTGCAGTTGCAAAAGAAATTCTATTGCATTTTTTGATATTTCCTTTTGAAGTTTCTCTAATAGTGAATTCTTTTCTGCTACTCGGTGTAACCACTGCCACCGAATCTGTCACTTTCGTGCTCTTTTCTTCCCAACACACCAGTGGCAAACCCAAACGCGAAATCTTTTCTACCTCTGTTATTTTTGGTGCTGCCTCTGGTTGCAAATTTCTACACCCAAATTTTTTCCGGTGTTCGGTGTTGACTGGCGTTTGAGGTTATGTTTTATTGTTTTGATTGAGCGGGATTTTTGTATTATTTGTTGTGGAAAAATAAATTACATCGTTTTTGGTTTTTATTATAATTTGTGTTTGGAAAGAACAGTCTTACAACATTAGTCTTGATTTTTAATATATTTGTGTGTGGAAAAAACATTATAGCGTTTGTTTTGAATATTTTTCATAATTTGTGTGTGGAAAAACATTGTTAAAAAATATGCCTAATAAAAAAGACTTATTGTTGGCATTAGACATTTTAAGTGAAGATTCGACAGATACTTCCGAGGAAGATAATGTGGAAGCATTTTTATCACTAGTCCCAATTTTCCGTAACAGGGAAGAATCTCAAAAAATTTATAATTTTGTGGAAAATATTATTATGAGCTACTCTGCAAAAGAGGTAATGTATTTTTTTAATTGTATTTGAACTATTTGCTATTTCCATAATAGTTTCAGAAGCATTTGAGAATAAGACGGGAGATTTATGTTGAACTTTCGGAGAAATTCGCAAGCAGTTCCTTTTATCATCAAAGAACGTATCGCGGCGGAAGGAAATCTGTACCTGCCAAATATTATTTGTTGGTTTTTTTGTGGTGAGTACTTTATGGTTGGTTTTGAAGTTATAATTAAATTATGTTTACTTATATTTAAATTAACATTTCAAAGGTTTGCTGGCAACAAATGCAGTATACGAGAGGTTGGACACATTTTTGGACTAGCCGAATCCATGTGTTTTAAAATAATTAACACAGCAATGGATTTTTTAAATGATGTAGCTGGAATTTATATAAGATTTCCAGAAACGACTGCAGAAAAGGAGCAATCGTCCCAGGAGTTTGAGAAAGTAATATATGAAATTTCAGAAGTGTTGATTGATCTGTATAATTTTAATTCTATCAGTTAGCAGGTTTTCCAAATGTAATTGGGTGTATTGATGGTAGCTATATACCTATACGCACGCCCAGGCATAAAATAAGGTCAACATACACAAACAGACATGATCAGACATCAATTACCCTCCAAGCTGTTTGTGATCATAAAAGAAGATTTTTAGATGTTTTCACTGGCGCGCCTAGCAAAATACACGATAGCCGAATTTTTAAATTATCGCCGCTATCTGAAAAACTTCCATCCATTTGCGAGGGCAAGTTTCATATTTTGGGAGATGCCGCGTATGACATTAGAGAATGGCTGCTTACACCTTACCGCAATTACGAAAATTTATCAAACGAAAAAAAAAATATAATGATAAATTCAGCGCTACCAGAGTTCTGATTGAAAATTCTTTTGGAATTCTCAAAAAAAGATTTATCCAACTACTTAAAGTAGAGATTACTGATGTAGATAGAATTGCAAAGTTTATAATTGCATGCTGTGTTCTACATAATTTGGCCATAGATGGAAATGATGTTGACCATTCCGAAGAGACAGAGGAACCTGTTATTTCATCAGACCAGGATTTGTCATCAATTGCAGATTCTGTGCAAACCTCTTCAGACAATGCAAATGATAGAGAACTGCATAGAAGGGGAGTAGTAAAAAGAGATCACTTGTGTACTATATTGAATTAAAAATTTATATTGAAATTGTTTATTTTATTTAAAATCGTTCTTGCAGCAATAATAATTTAACACGTTTCACGTCCGTAATTAGGTCATTACGAGAGATGTCGCGACCGCAGTGTGATATGTTTCATTGAATCGTCAGACCGCTTTGGTTTGTAGTTTTTTAGTGTGCGTACCTGTCTAAAGGCTTGTAAATATATCCCAAGGATTTTGGTGAAGCATAACCAGACACTATCACGCATACTTGACTGTGCCTACCGCATTAAGCACACTTCGTCTTGCAGTTCCCTACAAGTGTGATCAATTTTATGCCAAATTTTGTTCCTGAAGTGAAACATATTTAGCTTTTTGTGATGCATAATACAACCATAGCAAAACATTACTTGTTTAAAGCTGCGTCAGAAATATTCCATGCATTGCATACCTGCATTAAAGGCCTATAATTTATACATAGATAAGTTCTTACCACAGCAGCAAGAATACTCGAGTTGTAACTCCAAATGTTGATATTCTTATATCACCAACCATACCTGTGAAAATCAGGAGACAGTCACTTGAACATTACTGATAAAACAAATTACGGGAAAAATCACATCAACAGTTCACACAATATAAAAATTTATTCAGTCAAATAACAGATATATTTCATAACAAAATCTAAAAATAAAAGCACTTCTGGAATTCATATATTACATTTAACTTAGTATCTATAAAATAACAGTTCAGTCTTATATAGGTGAGATATACTTCATAACAAAATCTAAAAATAAAAGCACTTCTGGAATTCATATATTACATTTAACTTAGTATCTATAAAATAACAGTTCAGTCTTATATAGGTGAGATATACTTCATAACAAAATCTAAAAATAAAAGCACTTCTGGAATTCATATACATATATACATTTAAATTACTATCTATTAAATAAATATAAAAAAAACGATCACTCTCGCAGAAAGGCACTTTTCAAAAAATCCATTTTTTGCTTAAATCGTTCATCTTTTCTTCTTTCCCTTGCCTCTTCCCTTTCTACTCTACGCTCATCCAACTCCAAAAGCGTTTCTTTTACGACGTCCTGGATGGATTTTCCTTTTTTTTTTTTTTGCGTCATATACTCCTTTGTTGTGGTTTCAGACTGTTCTTCAGGAGTCTTTTTTTTAACAAATCCTACTCCCCTTAGGACCTCTGGCTGGATGGAATCATCTCTAGCCATAATTTTTGTAGTCTCCTCCTCGAATTCCACTGAGACTCTGGTGTTTCCACTTTTATTGTTATTATCCATTTGCAGCTTTCTTTTTCGCATTATAGTCTTATAGCGATTGCACAATTGGTCGGCAGTTTTGTTTATACCTAACTCGGCATTAATTTTTTCGGCCAAGTGTGCCCACATTGCCTTCTTATTCCTAAATTTTCTGCACGGACCAATTCGTGCCATATATTTGCCGTAATTATCCAAAAGCCAACGACTTTGACCATCCGTCCAGAAATCTATGAGGCCAAATATGAATTTAAAAAATTAAAAATATTGCAAAAATTCGCTTTACCAATCGTCCTATTTTCTACAGGTGCGAGCACTGCAGTCTCATTTGTCGCCAAATCAGGATCAGAAAGAATACGCGCAACTTCTATAAAATAAAAAAAGAGAACAATTAACAATAATGATTATATGTATTACAAATCTATAATCCGATTTCACTTATATTAATATATATTTACCTAAAAGTTGATCAAAATTGTTGCTCTCCATAATGCGTCGTAAAATATGTTTTGCTTCTTTCTAACCTCACCACAGAATTACACCGAACACACACCGGAATTGCCAATTCCTAATTTGACAGCTCCGAACAGGAATGGTGTCAGCACTGTTCTGGTGCGGATGTGATTCCGAGTTCAGAAAAGAATTCACTATAAATTCAATTCGGGAGAAATGATATTATTTCCCTCTAATGATAAATTATTCGCATTAGTTTCCACTTGATGATTTTGATTTTGGTTTAAATTACTTATACTCGTAGATGCGGTTGCTGCATTATTATCTGGCTGCATACCAAAATTTACTTGTGACTTTAACGCAAGATTTAAAAAAAACTTTAAATGTTTATTATTAACGCGTCTTTTAAAGGAGCTAATATTTGAAAACGTTTGTAAACAACTCTTCTCACAACATTTATACGAACTGAATGATGTTAAGCCGTGAAAAATGCGAAAATGTATAATTAGTGCGTTTATATTGCAAAATATTTTATTGCAAATAAAACACATCATTTGTACACTTTATGTGGAGAACTTCTAAAATGAAAAAATATTGCCGTACCCTAGAAATTAAAAATCACTTGCTTTATTCCTTATATTGGAAAAACCTCTAACGAATAACAAAAAGCACAATTATATAATATTATATATAACATGAAATATATTCACCTTATTTCAATCAACTAATAAAACCTCTGCGTACTGACACTTCACTTTGCACTTTTAAACAATAAAAACGCAACAGTTCCTCCTAAAACGTGACCGTCAATTACAAAAAGTTGAACTGTAATGAAGATTGAATGAGTATGGAAAAAAATTCTTTAGAATATACAAATAATTCGTTCTTTAACAAACTTCATTGTCAATAATGACACAAATTTTGTAATCAAAATTGTTTTTTAAAAAAGGCATATATTTTGTAATTTAACAAAATTAATTTTAAAACAAGACAAAAACTTTGTAATTTAACGAATTCGATTTTTTGAAATTGAAAAAGATAACTTTTATTTGAAATGAAGTTATTTTTCTCGTACAAAAGAACACAAACACAAAATTATTTTTTCAACACTAATTGTTAACGGAAAATATTTTTTCTTTCTGGGGAAAATATTTTTTTTATATTAACGAATTTTTTTAAGATGTATTTCCCTATTTTCAACAAAATCTTGTTTGTGGTATCAACAAATTTTCGTTCTTTAACGATAATTGCTCCAACAAAAGCTTAGTAGTCTTAACAAACATTCTTTCACGTGGACGAAACTTTTATTCTCAAGCTTGACAAAATGGTGTTTTTTAATATTACAACAGAATTTCTCTGAGTGTAGAAAAAATTTAATTAGAGTATCATGAAATTTTCCTATTTATTTTCTTAATATATAACATCCTTCATTTGTTAAATAAATATGGCGCATATTATGCTTATCGACCTGAAAGTTGGTTTCACTTGAAATTTTTACTTTTATGACGACTTTCCTAGACGTCAAGGTAAAATAATCAAAATTTTCCACTTTGAAGTCAAAAATCCATGTTTAGGTAATTTCATGCTTAAAGGTAACGATAAGTTTTTCCTATAAAAATATTACGACTTAAAATAGGACATTTAGCCCTAAATTATTGAATTTCGCCCTAAATAGTGAAAAGAGTTTTCACAATTTACAGAATTGAATTGTAGGGCATGATATAAATTTTAAAATTATTTTTATAATCCACATTTATTTATAAACGATGCCGCCAAAGCTGATAGTATTTCTATAAACTTATGATTTATCTAAATTAAAGATTGATTTGTCATGTTTTAAAGTACGTTTAACTTTTCGAAAATAATCAGAAGTATGTCGATAAGGCTTAGCTTCTTGAGTAAAATTACAAGCCATTTTACCTTTATGTGCCATATTTAATTATTTTACAATAAGGTTGCATATTAAGACACGTTAAAAACATTCTTAACACATCTGAACGCAGAATTACGTAATTTCAACTATAAGGGAATTGGATAAACATGCCCATTTAGTCCAATTTCCATAAAGTTAACTTCCTTGGGAAATCGGAATTTGAGGGCAAACACCATCGAATAAGGAATTATTCAGGGAACATTTACGTTATATTTGAATTTGGGAATAGATCCAACTTGAAACTCCACACATTTCCTTAAATTTGACTTCGAAGTTAAGTAAAATTTAAGTCAAAAGTAAGAAAATTTGCTTCAGATTTATGAAATTTTCTTTAGCTTTTCCATTTTTCTTCATTCCTAAGAGGTGAATTAAAACGGAATTATTTTTCTCTACTAATTAATTACAAATCAAAGGAGAGTGGCCTGTCAAGTTAAATCCGAAGTCTAGTTTACGTAATTTTAACCAAAATATGTCGATCCGCTATCCATGATAGGAAATTCAACTTCCAATGTTACTTAGGATCTTTATTAAAATATTGCCAATAAGAGGCGAAATGCGAAAGTGTGGAATTTCTGGCATTACAGATTAACATGTATGCGTGCAGCATGTTTACTTTGTTATTAAGACCTTTCCTCCTAGTAGGACAGGTAATTAACCAAAGGTAATCACGATATACCCGCCTTATTTATAGCCCAGAACAAATTTATATGTATAACTTTACAGATTCACATGGTAGCAAAAAAAAATCGGATTATGATTCATTGTATTAGTAAACTCGAATGGTGGAGTGATGACCAGTTTAACACTATGCCCCACATACGGAACATAATGACGAAAGCCTCTGAGCATTATAACGAATTACATTTAATACATGAAATAGCAATCTTTACTTTTCTTATAATACTATTATATTTTTATTACATATTATTATTAATTAATGAGCCTTGCAGGAATATAGTTTTTACAATAAAATTATACATTCTAAAATGAAGAACACCTTGAGTTTCGAATTCGAAAAATGCAAACTGAAAGCATCTGATATTTTACCATTAAGACAATTCATGGATCTCGGAAGTTTTAGGATAAATAGGCTGACATTCCAAAGTTTTTCTTTTATTCGAGTTCTATCGAAAAAATAATGCTTTACAAGATGCCGATTTCTGGGTTTTTGAGCAACCAACGTCCGAAAAACCGAAAATTCACAAAATGCGAAATGTTAAACCCACTAATTATTGGAGACATTTTCCTTGACAAAGAATTTTCTTCTAATGTAAAATTATCTCTTCTGAATCAGTTCTTCGCTAAGCCTACCAAAATGTGAAAATTAAAAAATGATAATTCCCCGTAAAAAGCTCGTCACTAAGCCCCGTAAAAAGTTAGTCATTATGCCTCGCAAAAAACTCGTTATTACGCCCCACAACACATTAGTCTTTTTCCGACATGTTATGCAAAATTTATCGAAAACTTATATTAAATCTATCATTATCCCGACAAGTTTCACATCATAAATATACTAGACTTACTCACCATTCAAATCAAAACGCCTATAATATTTCCTCAAACACAATCTTTGGCAAATCTGAAACTATTGCGTGTTCTAATTGCAAAATTCGTCTGACCTTTTCATACAACATAGACTAATGTGAAAAAATGTTGACCATGTTGGCAGTAGGTACTCAACCCTGCATTTTGGGTATCATAGTGCGAGTTTAAAATAAAGCTTATTACTTTATAATATTCATTCGTCACTATGTCCCGTTCGTCGTCATTCCCCGGGCTCACCCACGGTATACATACTAACAAGGTATGACTATCCGGCCCCATAGATTCGCCATTTTCGGTGTTAATCGATTCGCATGACGCGTTTCTTAAAAAGTAAATAATATAAATTTTCATATTTATGTAAATTTATTCAACTGGATCCATTTAAAATAATTAAATAAGTACCATTTTACTTTCTAAACAGAAAGATAAATTGAAGGAAGATTATTAGAATTGTATTTCACATCTTAATTTGACACTAACCCCACTTTTTACACTTCGTTATGATGCATTGCAAATTTTCCTTACGATTACCACTAACTAATTTCACTATAGAAATAATAAAAAGATCTTAAATAAGCAATTAGGAGTGCAAATAATAGGTATTTCAGTCTTATTTTGCATTTTTTATCGATAAAACTTTCGTAGCACTTTGTTTAAATTCGAACTGATTTCCCTGAAATGAGCTTTAAACTAACAAATTCGATGTGTATTTATGGCAAGAAACTTATATTATATTTATTGCAACCTTTTTTAATGGATCCAGTGGGATAAATTTACATAAATATTAGCACTTTATTTTTCCCGTTTTAAGAGTCGATTCGTGTGACGTCACTCGCACTTGACAGCCCGGACAATCATACCTTGTTACTCTGTATATCGTGGAGCTCACCTACATGTCATATTGAAAGTATTTATGCTCAGGAAAACCCAGGTGTACGCGTGATAAAAATTTAATCAGGTTATCGTTTCAATATTGCATGGCAAACGCGGAAGAAAGACAGTAAAATATTTCAGTGAATGTGGTACTACATTATCTTTTTTTAGCATTGGAAAAGCCGCGCTGATAAAATCTCTTGCAAAAATGGCAAACCTCTCGTCATTATTGGATTCTTTTAGGCGAAAGGAATAATTGTAACATACGAAGGAAATTTCTCCTTGAAAGCAACGATAACCTAAAGCCAGGTATAAGGCACCAAGACGCCTGCGCCTCCCTAGCTCCTGGAGTTAATTTATTGCAGATTCAAAACCAAGTATGGTGCAACCACATTAACCAAGATCCCGAGACTGCAATTGATAACGGTTCAAAAACTGGACCTCTAAAATACAAAGATTTGAATAGATTACCAAACGAAAATTCCTGGATTAATCCCACCGGGGATGCAGCAAATAAAAATACGGGCAAAAGACTCTACTTCGTGGGCATTATGCAAAGGTATCTTAAAATTATAATATGGTGCAATGTAATAATATAAAAATTCATAATATAATCATAAGAAAATTATGTACATTTATCAAAACGAAACTGTTAACACCTTTTGTCAAAAATGTTCATTACTTACCTCTCACTTCTAAACATTTGCGTTGCTGTAAAACGAGTAAAAACAGAGACAATATAAAAATTAAATAGTTCAAATTGTTCGCCATAAAATGCTCTAAGAAAAAACCTCTAAAGCATGTTTGCCATAACATTGAAAATAAAGAAGCGCATCAAAGATTTTATCCTCGATTTTTTCAGGCTTATAACTTTTTATTATTAATGCTAGGTGAAAAATTTATTAAAAAAATTTATAGAGAATTCGATTCTCTACAAAAAATCTTAAAACTAAATTTTTCTGAGGCTCGCGGTTGCAGATATATAACCGGAAAACTGTTTTCATCCTTCTTTTCAAATTACGTCCGAAAACTCAGCTGTACACTTACCCCCTAAACAAAGTAAAAAAAAATCATTGCTGCCTAACTAAAATGACCAAAGCCTTGCAAATGCATCCAGCAAAAGGAATTTGCAGGTTCTTTCTCCGCTTTTGAAGACAACCATGTTGATTTTTTGAATACATAATCACATAAACCAATGTGCACTCTCATCATAATGAATAACCGATTCCAAAACATGTTTCTTTATGATATGAGAACTGCAATCTGTGCCCCTACGATTTTATATTGGTGTAGGCATCATTGCTGAACTATTGAAGATTAAGAACCGAATTCGAACCTTCAATCCATGGAATTCATGAACCAATAGATGATGCTCTTTAGTAAAAAATGTTCGAATATTCCTTCTTGGAGATTATGGTTAAAAACTTACTAAAAAAAGACAGATTACACACACGCATGGTTTGTAAGTGGTAATAAATTCGGAAAAGTTAAATTGTGTCAAGTTTTGACTCAGCGAAAAGGAATTTTAGCGATTAAAATTGTTTTAAAGTTGCTCTTGTCCTAACCAGAGTATGGCGCAATCCCAGGTCATTTATTACCGTCAAGCATATTCACCATCGAAATAGAAAATTATTTATTTGGGGCAGTGTTCGCGAGGATTACATTTAGCACCTGAACTAGGGAACGCCACCATGTAATAATTTGTTGAACAGCATCGTTCGCCGATTGACCGCCTCATCTCGTCCGAATGAGCCAGGAAATTAATTTTCCACCCATGCTGGGCAATAGGTATTGGATTTGCGATAATGCCCCTGCCCTGATCTCTATGACTCGAGCGATAATGACAACTGCATTTAAAATAAAGTGCGAGCAAACACAGTCAGGCCCTGCGGCATTCGTTGTATTTTATGGACTAGAGTTTGGGGATTTATTGCAGAATATGCACGGATGCATTCGGTACATGCATGAGTGCAGGAGGCTAGTTTAGATTTAATTAGATTTCAGCCAAAATTTATTAAAATGGTGTATAGAGGCATGACGAACCGAGCAAGTGAGATACATACATTATTTCATGACGTTATGCGGCCTGTAAACATTGCCAAAGAGACCAAGTACTGTCTCAATATTTTCAGGTATGTTATGATGAAGTCGTTAGGTGCGATCATTCAATAATAGCAATATTACACTCCTTAAGCTTATAACATATGTAAAATCGGATAGAGTTGAATTATGAAAGCAACAAAATGCCATAAATTATTTCAAAATGGCGTTGCAGACCTCTATTGCATTCCCACCATGAATTACAGTGCGAGAACATGAAAACACTTGGTTCTTGATACTGTGCAACATATGAGGCAGTTTGTTAATGCAACGCCAACGTACTCGTACATAAATGAATATTAAATTAAATAAATCACTCGTGAAAAATTAGTA
This sequence comes from Dioctria rufipes, assembly GCA_963924295.1. Taxonomy (NCBI): domain Eukaryota; kingdom Metazoa; phylum Arthropoda; class Insecta; order Diptera; family Asilidae; genus Dioctria; species Dioctria rufipes. The sequence continues at coordinate 104,098,960 of OZ002741.1, read as the reverse complement.
CGTCGTTATTTTTGTCCAAATTGTGATCGTAAAGAATTTCATTCAAAATTGCCTTGCTCTTAATATTTATTTGTGAGTATTGTAGCTACATATTAGTTTATATTTTAAACATTAAAATTGATTTTACTGACCCGACATAATATATTTTATAAGCTTGGATTGAATTGAGCAGCTTATTTAATATGATTTGGTTAATCGTTGACTGGATTATGTTCTGGTTCTATTTTGTAATCAAAACTTCGGATATTTTTCTGAACTTTTTATATCGAATATATTCATGGAAATCCATACTTTGTTGTCAGATTAATTTAATGTTTGATGATTTCAGAAATGAAAATGATATCAGTAAAAAAAATGTCATGTGCGTTTAAATAAAATTAATGTTTGTACATATAGAATTCATGTTTGGGTAAATAAAATATATGTTATCCCAAAGTAATTAAATGCCATAGTAAATTAAATTAATGTTTCCATAAAATGAATTCACTCAAAATTCAAATAAAGCCGATTTAAAATAATCTGAAAGGTAGGTACTGCCAATTATATGGATTTCGTTCCTGGGCGCGATAATGCTTCTATCTGTGTGAAGTAGGGAGATCTAATGAATTTTTTAAGAGTTTGTATAATAATTCAAATGCAAATCAGTGCAAAACTTGAGCTAAATAATTTGACTATCAGAACCAGCTTAACACAAGCTCCTGCAGTGACATGTTTAATAGATAAACGGTCAATAATACATGCCTTTCTTCACTTAGTCAGTGTTAGTATTAGTAGATATGTTAAACTAACATAAACCGAAGAACACCGGATAAAATGACATGAAACATAGAGCAAAAAAAAGATTTTAAAAAAGTAAATAGAACAAATTAGTAAATATTATATAGATGTTTTTTTTAAACATGCTTAGAAACGTCAACAACAAAATTCTCAGCCATATTATTAACAGTAATGCAGATGCGATTAATAGGTTCGTACATGCCAAAGTTAGACCTTGAGAAATTAACATGCAACAGAGATAGCCTTCTCATATTGTGCCTACTATCACGGAAAGAGATTTTATTAAGTAACAACGGAGAGTCAATATTCGCGTTTAAGAGTTGATGCACAAAAGTTACATCGGCAACCATGCGAAGTTTCTCATGCGAGTACATATTTAGAAGCTTCAAGCAATCCTCATAGGGTGGAAGAATTAATGAATTATTCCAGGGTAGATGCCTAAGAGCAAATCGTAGGAAGTTCCGCTGAACAGACTCAATGCATTCGATGTGTGTACCGTAAAACGTAGACCAGATCTGGCTATCGTATTCAAGCAGTGGTCTCACAAAGCAAGTGTACAAACGCAATGTTACGGTAGAATTCGAAAACTTTCGGGACCAACGTTTTATAAAAGCCAGCATAGAACTACTTTTTGATACCAAATAGTTTATATGGGAGATAAAATTCAATCTGTGGTCACAGACAGAGCCCACACAGTGAATCGAAGAATCCGAGAACTCATAATCATAAGTGATTGGTTTCTGATTTCTGTTGAAAATCATAACCTCACACTTGTCTATATTGAGTACCAAATTATTGCTTTTGCACTAATCGTAAGATTTGTGAAGGTCACCCTGTACTTGCTCATAATCGCGAACAGTTTTAATCTGAGCGAAAGGCTTAATGTCATCAGCATATATCAAGACTTTACCTAACAACAGAGACAATATCGTCAATAGATAGAATAAAAAACAACGGCCCCAAGTGACTACCTTAATGTACGCCAGATGAAGCTATCAAAACTCTACAGATGGAATGGCGACAATAGATTTGGTATTGTAACTTAAAAACAATTCTAATTACTATAAATTAAACCAACCTGCCATAGCGCCCTTTCATATGGTTTCACCCAGCAAAATAAGCTGGAACGTATCCTCACCTACTGAAGGCTAGAGTAAGACTCCTTTTATTATTCAAACTAGGAACTGCTGTGTTGATTTTTATGGCGTTGCAAACTACATCTTATCACTATGGCAGGCTGCTATATAAGCAGAGGTTTAGTATATAAGGCGATCGGAGGGATTTTCCGTATCTTTAAAATCTCGCTTACAGTATGTTTTGTTATTTAAATAAGAAATATCACGGAGTGAGATAACTAATCGAAGGCTTTACTAAAGTCTGTACAAATACAATCAATCTGTCTAATAACCTTTTGCCAATGGTATCCGAGACAAATTCCAATAAGTTAGTGGTTGTAGACCTGCCCGAAATAAACCCATGTTGGTTTGAAGAGAGCAAATTCTTACAGGAAGTTGATAGCTGACAGTAAATGATAGATTCTAATAATTTGTAGGGGGAGGGCTCTGGAACGTAGGCGACGGTAAAGCCCGTTGTTCACCCTCCAGACCCACGAGCAATGATCATAGGTTCCAGCCAGACGCTCTTATGTACCATAAAATTGGCTCCCAGGGAGGGTTGTGAAGTCATTAAGAACCTCATAAATATGATCAAGTATATCCTCATGTGAAATTGAAGGAACAATGAATGAAACGTTATGGGAGTCGTTCATATGACTAAAGTTGCTATATTTAGAGGTTGGAAATTTGACGAAGCAAACATATTACAAATTTCAGATGAATCATCACTAGCAATATCTTTGTACCTTATGGTATTGGGGTAGTTGTCCGTTTTTTTCTTCATATCAATAAACTTAAAAAAGATGCATGGTTCACTAAATATTCTCATAATAAGAGAGTGAGTGAGCTGATCTGTGAGTAAAATGATTGAAATTCGGGAATCGCGAAAGTAACAAAAATTCCGATGTCGAAAAAGAATTGTTGATTAAATTTTCCGAAGAAGGGAAAAGCCTAGAAAAGAACTTTTCTTGATTGGCATGTAGGTACTTTTAATTTTAAGATTATCTCAATCGGGCTTTATTTGAATTTGAGGTGAATTCATTTGAAGGGAACGATAATTTAATTTACTATACACAATTTAATAAATTTGAGATAGTATTTATTTTATTTCCCAAACATAAATTTTATTTAAATGAATATTAATTATTTTTTTACTGACATCATTTTCAATTCTGAAATCATCAAATCTAACTGAAATGAAAATGCTATATACTAATTAAAGAAAAGACTTGCAATAAAAAAAAAAGAGTTATACTTTCAATTATTCCGTTGATTATAAAAACTTATACATAGATATGCACTAGACAACTATACACTAGAGGACAATGCATGTACCAAGTATGTATATCAATGTACATGGTAAATTATGGAACAGATAGTGAATTTTAAATCCAAAATGAGATTTCCCATGATTCTCAGATGTTGCTCCGTCGTTCCACTGCTTATCTTTTCGGCCACCTGAAACATGCTAGTTGCAAAACATAAAACTAATTACATGGACTCTATCCGGATAGTCCACAATAAAATGTCTAGTGCAAGCTACGGGATCATCGCTATACGCCTTTCAAAAATCATGCAACGAGTTTCCCACATAACTGTTCCAGTTAACACATCTTCTTTTATTCCAATCATTGATTGTAATGATGATCAATTTAGGCGATACCCTAGATTAAAGTCGCAACCTTTGTTTTTTAAATATGCTAACAATGGTAACGATGGTTTTTTGCATGTCTTTTGTCGATTAGTAAAACTGGTTACAACCAATTTCATAGGATTTTACATTCCAAAGAACCTTTCAGGTCTTATAGTACATTAAAAATATTTGGCACTAATCGGTTTCCAGTTTATGCAAAAAATTACCACATCTGGGAATTTTTGCAGAGCAACTCTATGAAGTAGCTGTCAGTACCAAGGTATTTATACCCGCGGGACTCAAAAAGTGAACCCGATTCTTTGCTTCTGGCCATTTCTCTGACTATGCATATCCAACCATTACCCCGGCGACCAAACAACATGAAAAATAGAGAGGCAAAAATGATTAAAGTTTTTTATTGCAGTTGATATAGGTTTTATTAATTTATTTAATTTAACTCATTATTAGTAATAATAAAATAAATGTTATTAGTAATAATAGTATAGCCTAACAAAATAGCAACACAATATTAAACACTAATACAAAATAAACTTAATATTTTTGACTTTTCTTCTACTAACTCCTTTATAATAAAAAATATAAAAATAAATATAATTTACACAATCTGATTTTATACAGAAAATATATATTCCTATCAAGATTATAGAAAAAAACTCATGGTGTGCATTTTTTGCACGCTGGATTATTCGACGATGTTGAAACAAATAAGTTCTAGTACATTGTTCTAGTTATCATATGTGTACTTAAAAAAAAAGCACCGATATTAGGACAATACTTTTATTTGAGTACTAAGCCGTTGGAATCAGTCGCACTTACATAACTGTATATTATTCAGTATACAGTAAGTAAGCAACCACCATATTGATTGGGATTATAATTTATATTGTAAATTTAACCTAGAATTTTTAACAAGACGAACTTGCAATAGTACGAGAAAAACAAAATCGATATTCTTCGATATGAAAATCCGAATTTTGAGTCTACTTGAAGAACGAGAAAAAACCACAGCGATTGCCAAGACATATGGAATAAAAAAATTCACTGTCCAAAGAGTCAAGAAAAAAGAAAAATATTAGGAGTAGTGTGGCCTCTGGAACTTTATCCATCGTACACAAGAAACTCTGAAATAGAAAATATGGAGAGCACTAATCATTTGGATGAACGACAAAAAAATATTTAATAATTCAATTGTAAGACAAGAAGCTGAGAATATTTTTAATAGTTTAAAGAACAAGCTGCTCCAGTTGATAACGTGAAAATTTTCTCTGCAAGTAAAGGATACTTTCAAAGCTTCCACAAAATAAATTCATACACGGAAAGAATTTTTTACTTATAGTTTTTACTAATATTAAATCTAATTTTTCTTTAATATCAATTCAAAAAATGATCAATTTAATTCAAATTTTCAAAATATTAAAAAATGTTGTCTAATATCGAAAAAGATGAAGTTTTTAAAATTTATTCTAATTTACTAAAAACTATCAAATTCTTCTCGAATACACTTTAGAAAAAGTTTTCTGTATTTAATCAATGATTTATTAAATATCTCTTTCTGTATGAAAATGTGATAAAAATTTAAACTTAAATGTTTATTTGCTAGAACTCAATAAACATCATAGAATTTCGCAAATGGTTATTAAATTTCAGGAAACATGATATAAGTTTTTGCTGTTGGGATAAAATCAAACGGTTAATTTACATGTATAACAGCACTTTCAAAAATATGCACGTGTCCGTGGAAAGAGTCAGCAGCATTTTAAAAAACATTTAAGAATATTAAGACGAATACTTGTTGACTTGAAAACAAATTGCAACATGTTGGTTCCTGAAAACGAATTTAGTTATGCATTGTTCTTGTAAAATATTTAAACAACAACAAATCACAAGTAAGTTTGGTTTCAGAATCTAACTACAAACATTTATTTTTATTTGGACGCCGGCTTTATGCAAGTAAAGAAGTAGAATTGATCCAAATTCCTAAGTTATACTGTTCGTATTCGCACTGGAGGAAAACATTTACGTTATTTAAAATATTGTTTGTGCTTTGTGTATGGAGTGCAATATATGCGTGTAATCTATATATTTTTTTTAATACACTGCATAATATGATTGATTTATATGCTGTTGATTCAATAATTAATAGCTATGCTTCAGATAATCATACTTGCATGAAGCATAAAGGTTCTGTAATGAAAGCTATTCTTCAGAAAAGCACAGCTGCATAAGCAAATGTATATACAGGGTGTCCCATACGTACCGCATTTCCTTTATACACCGGATTCCTCACTCAATTTCGAGAAAATGGGAGGAGAGTCGGAAAATGCACGGTGAGGGCGGTCGGGGGGTTTTGTGATTTTTGTTCTTTCTATTCTAATGCCATGTAACTTTCGTGTAACTTTCTTGTTATACACCCTATGAAAGTGACTTGCATCTCAGGTGATAGTAAACCCTCTACGGTTTCCAACAAATGTCCAACCACCTCTCTATTTCTTTTCCGTCGGCAGTTATAGGACGTCAAAATCAAAAAGTTAGAAAATTTTGCAATTTGTTTTTCAATTTCAATGATTTTCCCGGTAAAAGGCAAGATAAAGATAGCACTTTCTTGCACGATTTCAAGACCTCCGAATGTTACCTTTCATTTGATCCTGCATATGTACCCACCTAAATGCTGCCGTTTTTGAGATATTCCCGTTTTTATAATGCATAATTTCATTAATTTTGCTAACAACAATAGAAATCGCGTCTAATTTATGCAATTCCACGCAAATTAGCAAAAAATTCATGAATTTATGTATGAATCATAGAAACGGTAATATCTCAAAAACGGTAGCATTTAGGTAGGTAAGTGTGCATAGTCAAATTAAAGATAACATTCCGGGGTCTCTAAGTCTTGTAAATAAACTGTATATTTATCATGTATTTTGGCGGGAAAATCGTTAAAATTTGAAAAAATAGGATGTTTTTTACAATTTTTGGACTTTGACGTACTACAACTTAAGATTGAAGGTGACAGTAGAGCTGGTTGGACATTCATTGGAAAGCTTAGATAGTTTGCTATTACCTGAGATAAATCTCGCCTTGATATATCAAGAAATTTACAAGGTGTAAAGTGGAAATAGTACTAAAAATCGTTAACCCCCCTACCGCCCACACCGTGCATTTATTTCTCGAAATTGAGTGAGTAATCCGGGGTATAAAGGAAATGCGGTACGTATGGGACACCCTGTATGTAGGTACTAATAAGATAAATAAAATCTATCATTAGTTTTCTTAATCTATACGTTTGATGGTATACATTTTAGCAAAACTAAAATTCAATTTATTGGCAAAATAAGATATTTATAAACATTTCGTTTACTTAAATTAATCTCTCAATGTTTAATTCAAGTAACCAGGTCGCTTGAATCTGGCATAAAGGTTTTTTGAACATAGGAAAGATAACATCAATATGAATTTTCAACATTTCTAGTTTTATTATTTTAATGCTAAAAGTAAGAAAATATGACCCCTTGAATTTAGTATTATTTACTTGAAAATGATACAACCAACCAAAATCAGAATCAAGAATATGTTTTCTAGAAAGTAATAAAAATTTACTTGGCGCAAAACGTACAGCTTTTTTACTTGATATTTATCAACATTTTCTTAATATCAGTAAATTTGTCTTTCCGTGTATGTAACCTTAAAATTAAAGGATGAGGTACAGCTGAACAATTTTAAACATTTTAACAAAAATTACTAAAATAACTGTAGAAAACGATTGTTCCGGATCAGGTATTTACTACTGATGAGACAGAACTTTTTTGGAAGTAGATCCTGACAGGACTTTTGTAACACAAAATGAAAAAGGTGTTTGCTGAAACCGTTGGTCATAAATTGAGCAAGTAACGAAACGATTAGACTTAAACGTTAATATTAGATATCATGACATAGTACAGTAATTCACGAAATGTAGAGTATACCAACGTGCTTTAATTCAGCTTTAGATCAACATTATAATTGCTACCTTCAAAATAAATTATATTAAATGGACTTTAGTGATATTTTTAATAAACTGGAAAATGATAAATCTTACTTCAGATGATTCGAGACAATATAATATTTTAAATTCTGTCAAGAATATTGCCTTTGCTTTAAGTGATGCAAAACATTCAACTCCTTAAATGCTTGCTGGAAAGCAAGTTGGCCACAAGCAGAAGCAGAAGCAATATTCAGTTAAAAGAGTTTGAAAATGAAGGTTTTCGGCTATTTAAACGAGTATGACATAAATGATTTACTAGCAGATCATGAATTAACAGATACTAAACTATCATATCTAAAACACAACCTACTGATTCATTTACTGCAGAAAATATTTTTAAAGCTCTTGAATTTGCCAAAAAAATTGGAAAGTTCGATTATATTAATGAGCTAAACATTCAACGAGCCTTGAACAAAATTCAATGAAATGTTGCAGCGAATCTCACCATATTTATGAAAACTTAATAAAAGAAAATATTGAGAAAAAATCTTCTCAAAAAAATTACATGAAGAATGAAAATGAAGTTGAAGCTCTAAATATTTCAAGTGAGGAATATGTGAGTTTATGCCAGTCAAAGGCGGATCCAGAATACTAGTGGGGGGGCGCAAATATGGCTTAAAATCAGATCAAAAGTTCGACGCCACTCGCCACCAAAATTTATCATCTAAAAAATACGGGGCGAGTGGCTACCGCTCGCAACTAAGAACGTTGCTCAAAGTTCAACATTTACCACTCACGAAAGTGAAACGAGGTATTAAATTATTTGTTTTGTTTTAGTTTATAAATGGTGGAAATCATCCATTTTAGTTAGTAACAAGATAAAAGTCTAGAATTGGTCTAAGACCAATTCTTATGATAACTTATGATAAATGAATGCCCGTATGTAATTTCGTATGGTAACAGATCTGTGCAAGTTTGATTTTTGAAATGGATTTTCGAATATATTTCTAGAATATTCGGCGGACAGTAAAAATTATTAAAATCAATTTCATATTTTGAAGAACTTTTCAGTACAATAAAAATATCTAGGAATATTTGCTTTATGATATTAAAAAATTGAACTTTTTGACATAAGTATCAGATAGGTCTTATCAGTATGATTATCTCTGATCGCCTACCACCGAAGTTCGATGATAGGCGGTGATGTTATCGATGCACTGGATCAATAAGTTCAGTTTTTCTGCGCTTTAAATGCAATTTGCAAACTCATTGAAATTATTTTAGGCGAATTTCAGTCTACTATAGACGAGAATTTGTACACCTATATGAGATTAATACTGAGATATCGATATGTCGTAGACACTTGATGTAACTCAGCACTTCACGAAAAGTCTATGCATTTCATGAAATATAGGCAGATAGTGTAACATTTTGCGCTAAATGACTTTTTACATGGTGTGTCTGAAATTTTTAGCCACTTCATGAAATGCTACAAGCCTTTACGCCGATAGTGTAATCCCAACTAACATAACCGAATACTACGAGAGGTAGATGAGTGGTGAAGGGGGAGGTCCCTCCCGGGCCAGGCGACGGCATAATAGCGAAATGATTGAATTGAAGAACTAGTAAAATAATTAATTAGAATATCATAAGAAAAAGATTATAGATAGTATCATAGCATAGCACTTAGAAGTGCAGATCAATTCATTCAGTAAATAATTCTCACAATACAATTAACACACGTTCACAATTGTTTGCAAATTTATTCATAAAATGACAGATTGAAATTAAATTTTTGATGTCTTTTGTAATGAAAAACAAAACGAAAGTATTCAATTTCGATTTTTCCATAAATGCATGCAAAATTCGTAGTGTGTACAATAAGCCACTACACTCTTATTCACCTGCGTGTAAAAAACTATGTGCTTAGCTAAAACCGTAACCCCCGAAATATACAAGCCATGAACAAAGTCGAAAAAAGAGAGCAACAGTCTACTTGCCTTGTCTTACTGCAGGAGTTTTTCATATAAAAGTTGGTTGTATTTTGATCAAATGCTATAATTTCCATAAATTTGTTTTACATGCTATTTTTTTTTTTTAAACTGTAGGGTTTTCCAATAAGCGGTGTTATTTTGTTATTCAAAGAAAATGCCAGTTTTTGAGATAAATGATCTGATCTTTATTTCATTCTAAAGAGGAAGGTATGCTGTTAATAATGGAAAATAACATCAGCCAAATGACCACCACGACCACGCCTACAGGACCATATCCTTTTCATGAAATTTTCCATAACCAAATCGCAAAGTGGCTGCCCTATGTTCTCGATAGCCTCACGAATTCCATCTTTGAGGTCTTAAATCGACGCTGGGCTGTTGGCGTAGACCTTCTCTTTCACGTGACCCCAAAGGAAGAAGTCGCAAGGTGTTAAGTCACAAGATCTCGGTGGCCAATTGTGATCACCTCTTCGAGAGATAACACGGTCCGCAAACTTTTCCCGTAAAAGATCAATGGTTTCGTTACTTGTATGGCACGTAGCGCCGTCTTGTTGAAAGTAAACGTTGTCCAGATCAATACCATCCAATTCCGGCCATAAAAAATCATTAATCATCTGTCGATAGCGCAATCCATTCACCGTAACTGTTGCTCCAGCCTCATTTTCGAAAAAGTAAGGTCCAATGACCCCGCGGGACCATAAACCGCACCAAACAGTCACACGTTGAGGATAGAGAGGCTTTTCAACAATAACTCTTGGGTTTTACGAGCCCCAGATGCGACAATTTTGCTTGTTGACGAAGCCATCGAGGTGCAAATGGGCCTCATCATTCAAGATGCGTTTTCGATGGAATTCCGGATCATTTTCATGCATTTCAAGGACTCAATCAGCAAAGACTCGACGTTGTTGATGATCGGCCGGCTTGAGTTCTTGTGTTAACTGAACTTTATAAGCCTTAAGACCCAAATCTTTATGCAAAATACGGTGTAATGACGTTTGTGGAATGCCTAATTCCAAAGAACGACGAGGAATGGACAAACCTGGGTTTTCTTCAACACTTTCTACAGCAATATTCTCGGCTGTTCTTGAGCGACGTGCACGGGTTTTATTCTTCACATCACTAACTTATCCCGACAGCTCGAATTTTTCTACCAATTTCTGTATTGCGGTCCGACAAGGTGCTTCACGACGACCCAAAAATGTTCGAGTTTTACGAACCGTCTCTGCCACATTTTCACCATTTTTATAGTGAATTTTAATAATTTCAGTGCGTTGTTGAATCGTGTATCGTTCCATTTGTATTAATGGCGTAGTTTCTACTTGTCAAATGTAAAAAAATGACAGCTCCAAAAGCGGCATCTACCGAAATAGCGGGCTAATTAAAATAACACCTCTTATTGGAAAACCCTTTATTAGAAAGAAAACATATTTGGCTAGATGAAATCATAGGGGTATACTAAGTTTGTCATTCCGTTTTTAACACCTCGAAATAATGATGGTAGAGCCATTGCCGTCTTTATGTTCCAGGCCATGACACAAAACGAATTTGCTACTTGCAAAAGTATTAGAGTGGTACGATTTCGTACTTCTCTTAGCATTTGTTCTTATGGAAAAATGCATTACTTTCAACTTCAACCTTCTGCACAATGTAAATAAGCCTCCGTACTAAAAGTTTTATTCAGGAATTTTGATATTTAATTCCTTGTGCATTTAGCAGTATATAAATCTAAGTACTTTCTTTAAGAAAATTCTTTATATTTTATTACTCAAACATAACACTACACATAAAAATGAGAAAATGCGTTCAATTCAATGGATTGGACACCCATTCATAATATTAAAAGCTATTTCGATTTATGCATGTCCGTCCGTCCGTCCGTCTGTCCGTCTGTGCGCACGATAACTCAGAAAGCGTATACTTAAAGAGCTGAAATTTTGTACACGGACTTTAAAAAAAAAAGTAAAATTAAGTTCGAAAATGAGACAAATCGGGCAACTCCTTCTTGAACTTCTGCAGAATACGAAATCCTATAAAATTGGTTATTACCATTTTTTCTGTGCGACAAACTGTTCTAGAAATATATGCGAAAAACAGCTTCAAAATCAATACTTGAATAGATCGGTGACCATACGAAATTTAATACGGGCATTTACTTGTTATACCCTAGATGAAATCATAGGGGTATACTACGTTTGTCATTCCGTTTGTAACACCTCGAAATAATAATGGTAGAGCAAAATGGATTGGACACCCATTCATAATATTAAAAGTTATTTTGATTTTTGCATGTTCGTCCGTCCGTCCGTCCGTCCGTCGTCCGTCTGTGCGCACGATAACTCGAGAACGCGTATACTTAGAGAGCTGAAATTTTGTACACGGACTTTAAAAAAAAAGTAAAATTAAGTTCGAAAATGAGACAAATCGGGCAACTCCTTCATGGGGTGCCATATAAAAATTTCGTTTTCGTATTTGGACACTGCCTGAGAACGCGTCGACGTAGAGAGCTGAAATTTCGTACATGATGTTCTTACTACATTAGCAAATAAAATATCAAAAATGGACTAAACCGGGCAACTCCTTCTTGGTGTTGCCATATAAAAATTTAGGTTTTTTACGTATACTTTGAAAACGATCAGTCCAAGACATTTTTATTGTACTAAAAACTTCTGCAGAATACGAAATCCTGTAAAATTGGTTATGATCATTTTTTCTGTGCGACAAACCGTTCTAGAAATATTTGCGAAAAACTACTTCAAAATCAAACTTCAATATATCGGTGACCATACGAAATTTAACACGGGCATTCATCTAGGGTATCATAAGAATTGGTCTTAGACCAATTCTAGCTTGTTTACTTGTTTTAACTTCATTTTGCTGTGGGACCGATAGTTTTGGGCTTTAGGTCCTATTTAAGATGAAATTTTAGTTTTTCCTCCATTACGAGTATACAAAAAGCAGTGAGAGTGAGCTCTTACTGCATGCTGTACCCGGCACGTTAAGGCCTTTTCATGCGTCGGTGCCTTCGTTGACTTCATGGCTTGCAATATATTCCAGGGGTTACGGCTGATGATATCGAATGTAGCTGCTACCGATTCGGACTCCGGCTGCACATACACACCTGTAATTATACTCAGCTGAGAGTTAATGAGCGTAAAATGGTTAGGTTAAGTTTCAATCAAAACTATTTTATTATTTTGTTAAGTAAGGTACATAGGAAGTGTAGCCTTTGGGAAGGATATGGATAGTAGTTTAGGCTCTATAGAATATATAAAGTCAATGTTTGGCACTTTTCCATAAGTATCAATATAGGACATTTTAGAAAACGGACTCACAACGCATACATTTAGATTTCTGTTACATGACTTGGGAAGTATTCTCGAGGGTTTTTGCTTGGCTATTGAAAAATGTAAACATTTCCCCTTCAGAAGAACCAAGTATATTTCTCTCTGTCACACACATGCTCAATTTCCTTACATCTACATGCAATTCTTACTTTCAAATTTTAAAATAATTTTTTTATATTATTCTTTCAAATGACGTCCTATTCTCATGGGTATGCTCTTTCTATCGAACAGCTGTTCAAGAAATTTCTCTTGAATAGTATGCCCTCGTCTCCCAGGCCTACCCCAGCGGGAAATGGAAGCACTGAAAGTGGAATGCAAGAGTGCTTCTTTGGAAGATTGCAGCGCTTCCCCACCGTATCCTTCTTCATATCGTTTTAACGTGAGCATGTCCGCAGAGGGAAGCGCTCAGTTCTAGATTCATGGGAAACGCTCAGTTCTAGATTCATGGGAAGCGCTTGTATGGTGGCACTCTTGGAGCTCTTGTAGGGTGACACTCTTGGAGAGCTTGCAGGGCAGCATTCTTGGAGCGCTTTTAGGGTAGTCGTAACAGTCTTGGAGCGCTTTGAAGGAATACAGAGGGAATCAAGATAGTGGCTTTATTAATAATTTCAGTTTTATTCTGATCGAGTTCCGTTTTATTTTAAATTAAATAAATTTCAATTAACCGCACACTTCGACTGACTACCTATTACAGAATGAAAATTCTCCTGTGCTTTCAGATGCATATCAGTCATATTTTCACAACAAAAAAGAGATAGGTTATGAATAAGCCTAAACTCAGAGAAGAGATCTGCTTCCGCAAAGATTCCTTTGGCTATGGTAAGAGAGCGCTTCGGAAAAGATATTTTCTTGCTATGGTGTGGAAGCGTTTCGCTTTACAAACGCATGACATATTTCCCGCTGGGACGAGACAGCCATACATACACACAGTCACACACGGGCCGGCGTTATGCATTCGTGTTGGTATTACACTATCGGTGTAAAGGATTGTAACATTTCATGAAGACATAAATTCACTAAAAATTTCAGGCACACCATGTAAATAATCACGTAAATAATCACCTTCAATCTAGTAATAACACCCATCGAAGACTAATTTCTGACATGATTGATATTGAAATTTATTCATTTATATGTGTAGAAGAACTGTCTTTGCACTAAAGATCAAAAGGAAACGTATGTTAATAATTTAATTCTTCTACTATTTAACTATACAATTGAAATCTCTTAACTATAAACGCTTATAGAACAAAAATTTCAGCCGCCTCTCCTGGTTGTACTATTCGGCTATTAAAACGAAAATATACCTATTTCATTTTGTTTTTATGATTAACTAGTTTCATAATAGTAGGTAGTTTTTAATAAGTGCGCCTTCTTCTTATCGTCAATTTCATTGCCTGATCCAACCTAAGATATCTTTTAGTGGCAGCATTTCTCAACTTCAATTTTTATATTTTTTTTATTTAGCATTTTTGAATGCTGCGATTATGCCCTCTACGTTTTCGCGACATAATGTGTCAGTGATCACCTATATGTAGAAATGTAATAAAATAAAATTACTATGTAAAAATTTTCTTCTCGCAGTTATGTTAGATGGGTCGGTAAATGGAAGGTAAAACAGACGGGCATGAACAAATATAAAATTTTCATGATTGCATGCGTGTGTGGATATCTAATTATTTGTTGTGCCATTGTTATTTCTATGCATTACGTACATATAAACAAACCTAGTACACCCTACAAGTTCATTTGGGGTGTAATAAGGTCAGTCTTCAAGTTAATTTTAGGATTGTAGACTATCCGTAAAGTATTAGTTATTAATTGGAATTATTCTTTGTATAATCTTGATGAAATTTCATCGACTAGATATACCTATACTGAGATGTCATTTCGATTGTAACACATAGAAGCAATAATATTAAAAGTTATTTTTAGTTTTGTATGCCCGTTTGTAGGTCCGTTCGTCTGTCTCTATGTCTGTCTGTCCTCTACTTAACAGATTTTTCTAGACGGCCTTTTTTTAAAAAAATTGTAGACTTAAGCTCGAAAAACGGGACAAATTAGGTAACTCCTGCATAAGGTTTCCATACAACTTCACTTTATATTTGGGAACTATCGCGTCCATGCCGAGAGATGAAGTTTTGTATACGACGTTTTCAAAAAACTAGTGACTACAATTTTATGAGTATTATATATGCAGATGTAAGGGCGATCAGACGTATAGCAATAAAACCACGAATCTAAAAAAATTGAAATTTTGACTCAACCTATCGCTCAACTCAAGCATTGAGTCCGCTCGATTATTGAGTTCGCTCAATATTTGAGCGATTGTTCAACGCTGGAAATTGAACAAACTTTCCCCTTGTGTAGACTGAATGATTGAGCGGACTCACTGCTTGAGCGGATTTAAGTCTTGAATGAACTAATCATTTGAGTTAAGAACTTTAACTAACTAATTTGAATGTGGTGTTTTGCTTGAGAGTTCTGGCAAGGGTCTTTCACGTGCTCGGTGAGTGGTAGAAAATGCATGTGAAATTCTCACCAATAAATGGAGAATTTCATGACAACAAAAGCCATTCAAGCAGTTTGTATTCTACGAAAAAAAAAATTTAGAACGAAAACACTCAGTAATCCCTACCTAGCTCGATTATTAGGATGGTTTTTTCAAGAAAAATAAGAGTTCTTCTCAGTAAGCATTTGTAGGTATAGTAATAATCCTTTGAATTACGTTAAGTCAGAAAAATCATTAACTTTAATTGTATAAAGTTTTGTTACTTTGAAATTTTTGTGTGTATTGAATCGGAATCAAAATGCATTTTACTGTAAATTTTGTAACTCATGTCACATGAAATTCATTCAGTTCATTTCTGCATTATACTGTAAATCCTATTGCTCTTGAATTTACAAATTTGCACTTACCGCTGCTAGATAGAGAAATCCAATTTGTTCACTTTTTGTTAGTCAGTCAAGAAGCACAGAAGCAGATGCTGCTTACTTATTAAACAAAAATAATTATAGGTAATCTTCGTGTTTTCTTATTCTTCCACCAATTATTGGAAAAGGGTGAAGAAGTGAGTGCAAAGAAAGAGTTGCTAAAAAGTTCAGAATAGTCAGAAATGTGTTTGTAACCTATTTTTATTTACAAGAAGGACAAATACCATAGGAACAGCTAATAAGTCCTATATAATTTAATACTGAATAAATGTTATTCCTTATTTAAAATTGTTTCTGATTTTCAGGAACTGTTTACAGTCGGACAATCAGTTGAAGAGAATTGAATAATATAAAGAAAATTGAAAAAAAAACTTTATGTAAGCCTACTTCTTTTTATCTGATTTTTCTTCAGCTATTGTTTTTTGATTTCAAAAATTTTTAATATTTGTATAGTGTCAATGTTTAAACTAAACTTATAAAATTGCATTCTTCCATCCCGCATTCTTTTGCTACCAATTTTCGAGCTTCTTGCTTTCGATTCTCTCAAGAACTCAATCAGCTCTTCCATTTTACCCCATAAAACACTTTACAAGACACCCTCAAAACGGGAATCTGGAGCTGGTGACATCGGCAATATTTTATTTTAAGTAATCTTAAAAAATTAAAGACCTGTGAACAGAATGAACATTTGATACACTATCACTCTCAGTATTTAGAAACATTTCCTCATGCAGTCGAATGTTGTAAATGTTACTTTTTATAAACAATAACAACTATCTGAATAGTAAATGATTTCATATGATCTCATATGATATGACAATCTAATACTTAAGCAGTACTACGGTAGTTTGCTATGATTTACCACGCATTTAAACCCTTTAAAGAGATTGATTTTTAATGATAATTGATATAAAAAAAACGCTTACAACTTAAGTCAACTATGTACTATACAGCTTTTTTTTTTAACTCTAAAGTTAATGAATATAATATTATAATATTTTACCGGGTAAAGTTAATATTTGTTCAAGTAGGCTTTTATGGAACTATCCGGTACAAAAAGCAAAAACAAAAAAACAAATTATTTATTTTACCACATAATAATTTTATTTAGAGCGTCAAAGTTTCAAGTAAGAAAACTAAACCAATTCAAAAGTAGAAAAATTTAGAACAATAGAAAAAAAATCCAGATTAATTCAAAATTGACTCATCTGTATAAACCCGAAGTGGGCTCGAAAAGGAAGCATTTCGTATCAGCAGAAACCTCAATACTCTTCAGTACGGCTGCGTTTCTGCTTGGCGTAGACAATTGAAGAAAGATCTTATCTCATATAAACTCCAAATAAATGCTCAGTATGAGTTATATGAGGTACTTCTTTTTTGTAATATTATGTACGATAAATAAAATGTAATCCATCTGCAACTTTTAACATATTTAACAATTTTGTTGATAATGGCAGTGCGAGGTATGAACAAGAATTTTCTATTTTCAATTATCAACATGAATTGTTCTGGTGATAAGCAATCCATGTAGCATTGAATGTTATTTGGGCAACTTTTTGAAGGTTCTTTCGAGATCAATTTTGTTGAAAATAATACGTATCACTGGTGTACCTGCACCGAACGTTCCACACTTCAGATGAAAATTCAGCCTGTCGATGACATTATCACTAGCCTCTTGAAGCGTTTATCAGGCTTTTTACGCCATGCTTTCTTCACAGAGCAATAAACTCAGTAAAAAAAGTCAAAGTCATCGTAAAGCCCTTTCAGGAGACGGAAGTGCAGTTTTGCTCAATTTTTCAGAAAACAATTCATTTATTGTACACAACGATTTCAAAGGATATCATTGGACTAATGACCAGGGTATGGCTCCACTTTTCGCCAAATATTTCATCAACCAGGATAGAGAAGTGCAGAGCACAAATTTAATTATAATTAGTGAATGTATGTTGTATTTCAGCAACACTGTAAGACATAAGTGTGGAGAAATCCAGAAAATTTTTTATTTCTCCGATGGACCAGCAAAAACCGGAAAAATGTCTACTATATATCCGTACCCGAAGATAATTTCAGCTTCATTGATATAGAGTGAAACGTTTTTGCGACTTCTCATGAAAATGGTGTTTGGGATGCATTATGGGATTCACTGAAATGCCTAGCATCTAAGACTCGTCTTCAGGGCTTCATTACAACACCATTAGAATTAGGGGAACCCGCAGCGGAAAGGGGTACCGGAATGGAATGGGAAAAGAGTGGGGTGCTCGCTATGGAGGACATAGACACGCCACATTCGTGCACTGCTTTCAGTTCGTTTAGTTGAATTTTACCGAAGGCCGGAGAAAAAGCTTTCAAATTCTAATTTTCGCTCTGCGACACGAAGGTTACACCATATACTATTCTTTATTCGGAAATTTACATTACATGTTTGTCTCAACATACTTTTGACTGATTAAAAATTCTAGTGATAACTCAAGGCTAACACATATACTGGCCATAATACGCATGTTTCAAAGAACGTTACGTCGGGGCACAATAAGTGGGGTATAATAGCGTATACCCTATACTGCCTCTAATAATATTTATACATCTTAGATCAATAGGCAGTTTTTATTTCATCATAAACTCTCATCTACCCGCGTGCGTTTCCTATTGTACCCCGAGGGTATCGCAGAATTGGAAATTTTCTTCTCTTTTTTAGACACTGAGTTTAGATAATAATTATTAAAATAGCAAAAGTTTAGCTTTAGTTTCTTTCTAGAGAAAGATGTAAATAAACATACAAATTGACATATAATGGTGTTAGTTCTCCTAAATTGTAATCAAAGCTTACCTACCTCGTTCCGCCCCAGGTTTCCCTATACGAATGGGCGCGAAATTATGTTTTATACTAAACAACTCAATTCCCAGCCCATAAAAAAAAATTCCTCTTGGAGTTTCCTCACTAAAATAATTATGGCACGTGAACCTATGGAGATCCCAACAACTTGAAATTTTTACAAATTGTTCGTCAGATTTATCCCTTTTCAGCTATAAAAAGAACCGGAAATCGCCACATGTCCAATCAAGGATTTTTCAAAGATAAAGGAGAACTTTTACTCTCAAATATCCTGTTTTATAAAAATTGTACCCAGGGTATTTTTCTAATAAAGCCTTAGAATATTAAAGTCAGCTTAATATAACCGGATATGAATTTGAAGTTAGGTCAAAAACTGGTCTGGCTCTAACTTCTGCGATAGGTGGAATTTTACAATAAAAGGCAATAAGCTGACAAAATTGCAGCCAAATCGTGACCTCGGTTCAGAAAGTTGGTCTAAGTATCGTGATTTTTTTTTATAAAACATCCACAATATTTCCAAGTAGATACGTAATTGACCCAAACCCAAACACCTCATAATTTGATGAAATAGGTACCTATTTCCGGAATAAGAGGTTGTATCATGCAACTTACATGCTAGATTTTGTTAGTTATTCCTAAATGCTTGTACATTTTAACGACTTCAATATCTTTATCATCTAGGTGCTCTTGTAGCAATTTTCTACCTCCACCACGGTTAAATATCAATATTTTTAATTCTAAAAGATTTACTGTCAGATTTCAAAGTTTGAGGTTATTTCGAAGATCACATATCATTGTACTCAGATCATTCATGTCCTCTGCAAGTACTACTACGTTGACCGCATACATTCACAACCTGACGTTAAAGTCATCAAATAAAAGACCACGTGACAAGTTCTCATGCCGACTGTGCTCTTTATATCTGTACAAAAAGAAGAGGGCTAGCTAGGCATCCTTGGTTGACACTATTTGTAGTTTTCAAGAAGTCTGAGATTTTTTCACCGTTCCAAACCATCAGCTTCTTTACTTATAATACGTAATTTTATAATTCTATGAATAAATTTAATTTTTCTAAACCCTCCCCGCCATAAAAAATTATTGCCACCGGCCATTTGGGGGGAAAAGGGGCGAATTTGAAAAAATTAGGAAATTTTTCTGATATTTTTATTTTTACGCTCCATATGGTAGCGTAATTTCTGGAAAACAAGAGTGGACGGTTAGCTATCATTTCATACTATCCTTATAGGGTATATAATAAGAGTGCATCAGAGTGGTTAACGGAAAAAACATCAAAATCATAACCAACCTTCGCCGAAATGGCGCATTTTTCACCACACCTCCCATTCAATTTATTGCTTGTCTCAACCTCCAATATCATCCTGTATATGATACACCCTGAATATGTATACGAGTATACGAGCAATTTACAATAATAATTTACAATTATTTCTTAAGAATACTTTTATTATCACTATTACAAATATCGTTTATGTTTTCCTATGCAGAGTTTCTATTGTTTTCGGAAAATAAGTGCAACCACAGTTGATTGAAAAAATACCTTAACAAAGATTTGAGAAAAATTTTATAAGAGAAATTTATGAAAATTACAAGGTAGCAAAAATTGACTACTGTTAAAGCAATAAAGAATTTATTTCCTGCTTATAAAATAAGCCAGAGCGCTTTTGAAATTGCAAGGAATTGAAAGATGAAATATATGTACGAAAAGCAAGAAAATGTGAATATATAAATCTTTATTACTTAAGATCTTACATATATTTAATCTGAATAAAAATACTGACTGATTACCTGCCAGCTTAACAAATTCCAACAATAAGAGGAAAAAATTCGTGGTGATAATAGCAGAGTCAAAAGATCGAAGAAAACTCCAGAAAGGTTCATTGAAATAAAGTTAACACAAACTATTGAAGAAGGTAAAAAGCTTACTTCTTCAACAATAAATATTTATCTTATTCTTCAACAATAAATATTATTCTTCAACAATAAATATTTATCAATATTTTCATTCTTTCACATTATTCTAAGAATTAAATTTAATATCGATATTGTATTTGTCGATATTATATGACTTGACTTGTTGGATCAACAAATCTCAGATCTACTCAGATCCAGAGACAAGGGGGAATTACGGTTACATCTATACTGGGCCCCGGAATTTCGTAAGCCCCAATTAATTGCTATTCGGATTAATGGAACATTATTGGCGTGCCAATTCATTTGCAAGATTTCGACACAGTTTGTGCTTTTTGCAGCAATTGCATTTAAAATGTATACAAAGAATTTTGGGTTAATTCATTTCTATGCGAGAGGCCATGACATCGAAAGTTATTTGCACTTTAAGTTAACGTGTTTACTATCCAATATGTATAAAATACGCCAGAAAATTATTTAGACGCCATTATATATTTTCCAAAGTGTCAAATTTTTCTCTTCTCTCTTGTCACAACAAAAATTTTGACAACGTGGGCAAGAAATGACATTTAACAAGGTATATGGTGCAGGTTTTTCTAAGTGAGCCCATTTATACCAAGTTTCCATCCCCAGCCGGATGGATTTTTTTGGATTCCACACCGTTTTGATGATACCGTGCAGCCAGCATCCTTCGTTGATGGTAAAGAGATTAGATTGAAGTTTCGTTCTATTGTCGAGAAAGCATGCTCCAGTGTTTGTAATGTCTTCTGGTTTGGCATTCTGATCTTTGAAGATGCCAATGACAGCATTGAATTCTTTGTTTATTTTTTTGACAAGCCAAAAAAAAATATTGTTTTCCTTGGTTGAAGAGGGATGATGTCGTATCACGGCCACTAACCGCATGTAAAAACAGGATATTTTCGGCAGATTCTTTCACTTTCAAACTATTCGTGTTATTACATTATTTCATTAGTTTTGCCTCTCCTCGATTCGCGAAGGTAAATCTTCCTTTTGGATGATTCTAATGTGGTCAGCAGAACTAAAAGAATGAAATCTTCGCCAGCAATAAAAACAGTGCCGAAAGATGAACAGAAAGAAATCGGTGTGTTGATAATCAAGACATTAGCATCTTCTTCAGCCTGCTTAACAGTAAAAGCTACCTGTTCCAATTTTTTTTTATCAGCATTCAAATCAGACTGGCTTTATTTTTTTCATTGGCCAAAAATTGTTCTTGAGAGACTTGAAGCGTCGTCATTGTCTTATCGAAAAAACTTCTGCAGACATCTGCTTCTTCGTGCCGTTTACTCTTCCATGTGGTGGTGTGGAAATGAGTTGACTTTGAATTTACTGAACTATTATGTGATAAATAGCTACAAATTATTTGTCAAAATGATTGATCTAAAACATTTCTGATGTGGAGTCAATTTTCTATTTTTTCCTAACTACGAAATCAAAATAAAGCAACATGTAATTTGCTCGTAAGGGCGATCAGTGATAGCTTTTGCAATACTACAAAAAAGACTACACACAACTTGTTGTTAAATTTTACCCATTTTATTTAGTTTTCGGATGTTGTCTGAGATTGCAAACTTACCAGATTGTGACGAACAACAATTTAAAAGTTTGCAGCCTAATTCAGAAGTTTTGCAATTTTTGAAAATATTACAATAAACATTGCTTTAAGTTTGTAGAATTTTTGGAATATTTTTATGGAAATTATGAAAACTTTTGCTTTTCTGCTATTGTGATTATTGGAAAAATAGTTACTTCATCCAACATTCAAAATTTATAAACTTTTGCAATTAATGTTAAATTTTGGAATCGACCGTAAGGAAATTTTGTTAAGTGAGTGCCGTCATTAAATTGCCGTAATCGTCGCTGTTTACTTACGTAAGCGTCTCTTTAAGTTCATTTTTGCCAAGCTTACTTACGAACACGTTGAATGCTGAAATTTAAAAATTCAAATAGTAGAAGAAAGTAGTCAGTAAAGGATACAAATCTTCAGTTAAATCAACTTAAATTTTATTAAATCCTTTACTTTTTGTACTTTTTAATATGACTAAAATAGAAAACCGTAAATATCAAGAAAGTGGCCCTTATGGAAAATATGACATTTATTTAGAATAGAAACGTCAATTAACTGTAAGTAAACCTTAATTTGGTATACTTTCCTGAAGTTCATTTAGGCCAGCCTTTCCAACTTATCAAGAGAAGACAACCCAAAGCCACCTTATCACATTCTGTGAAGATTAATCAACTAATATAACTTGGTAAATAATTTGACTTGTGAAATGGATGCTGAGAAAGAAGATATGCTAGAGACCCGATATTTGGGATACTAGCAATGAAATACACAAAGATTATAATAAAGCCTTACGGTAATAACATTTTTTCTGCAAATTCCTACAATTCCATCAAATAAAAATACATACCCGGTGAAATATCCTCCGCTGTTTTGTGGATACACCCAAGAGTTCTTTCCTTTTTTGCTTTAAAAGTTTTAAAACATATTATAAAAATAAGACATTATTTGAACATTAATTTTGACAAAAAAATTAAATTTTGACAAAAAAATTGACCTTAGTATCGTAAGTGCAAAGTTAACTTCACATACGAAAAAATATTCACTAATTGACGACAAATTTTCGTCGAATGTGTTACAAGGCACTTGTATTTTACGTACAAGTAAGCATGTCGTGCTAGCTGGAGGAGATTTATTCGTAAGTATTTATTTCGGATCGCTTTCATAGATTGATATTAAGGGCAAATTAAGTTAATTTCTTTTGACTTTATTTTAGAATCCAATATGAAATATTAGATAAGAAGTTACATCGGAGACCTCGACCAGGTTCTTCAGGTGATATCGCACTCACTGAAAATTATTTTTCTGCGGATGATGATCTAACTTATGAATCGAGAATCCCAGCAAAATAATAATTTCTACACCGCCTGCAAATGAAGTTGCTGAACGGAATTTACTATCAAATTACAATAGTTCTTCTTCGCTTTGTAATCGAAATTTGTAGAAACAAAATATAAGAAAAGAGTTGAGTACTGAACGCTTGCCAAGTAGTAAAGGAATAGAAAACCCGAAAGGAAAATGAAGCCAACAGCAATTTTACTTCTATAAGTATTCATTCTGATGAAGGTAGGTTCAATATCCATTCACATATTTTTAAAAAAGGAAGAGATAAAACAATGTAGAAGGGCACTTACAGACTCAGATGAGCCAATAAAAAGTCTAGCTTCATTTCTTCTTATACCCTAGATGATAAATTTATAGAGTATATTAAGTTTGTCATTCCGTTTATAACGCATAGCAATAATGCTAGTAGAGCAAAATAGATTGAACACCCATGCATAATATTAAAAGTTATTTTGATTTTTGCATGTCTGCATTTACATAGAAAGCTGAAATTTTGCACACGGGATTTTTAATAAAAATGGAGATTTAAGTTCGAAAATGGAACAAACCGGGCAACTCCTTCGTAAGGTTGCCATACAAAAACTTCATTTTCTACTATATATTTGAGCACGATATTTTAATTTTAAGAATGGGCCCCTTCTTACAGTTGTCATTCAAAAATTGGCTTTGAGTTGAGTAATTAGTTACAATCATTTTTACTCTCCGACGAACTGTTCTAGGACTGATCGTTTTTACAATATATGTAAACATCCTAATTTTTGATATTGCAATACCAAGAAAGGGTTGCCCCAATTAGCCCATTTTTGAAATTATATTTACCATTTTTATAAAATTGCAGCTCGTGGGTATCCAATCCATTTTACTCTACTCTACTATCATTATTTCTACGTGTTACAAAGGGGATGACAAACTTAATATACCCTATGATTTCATCTAGGGTATAAATAGACTTTAGCAGTATGATTTCGTTTATAGGTTTATAGAACCAGAACAAAACAGAAAATTCTTTCCTGCCATATTTAACTCAATTTAATAATACAAAAAACAAATGAATTCTTATGTACAAACTTGTTTTATCTTGTAACACTAAATAATAAGTAATAAATAAGAAAAGTAATTTTTTATTTGTTTTTATTAATAAGATTTTTATTTAATTTTTAATTATATGTTAGCTTTGAAATGAAAAAAAAAATGGAATTTGGAAATGTTCCTATAGATAATATTTTTAGAAAAACAAATTGTTAGCACTAGTTGGTGATATTTAATTTAACTAGTCGAAGACCTTTACTTGAAAATGATCTGTAAAGTTACGGTTTCCGGCGAAAGAATAAAGAAACTAGTACAGAAATTTGTTCCAACTAGACCTGTAAATTTCCGAGTACATATATCAGTATCAGGACCTGGATTTAAAATCCTTTAAGTACAAGTATAAGTACCGGTACTGGCACTTAAAAAAATTTCAAGTACAAGTCCAGATACTATTATTTAAAAATGTTTGAGGTACAAGTCCAAGTATCGGTACTTATAAGTGCCATGTATAAGTTTAAGTAGCCTATAAGTACGCACTTACTGCAAATATCGCCTTAACGCGAGGTACTTCAGCTCTGTCCCTGCTCCTAAACCTCTAATATTAGAAGGCGTATTTAAATAAATTACACAAACTGAAAAACTCCGCATTATGGCGGTATTTACAGTAACTGCGTATTTTACTACTTATAGGGTACTTAAGCTTATAAATATATGGGATTTTGAGTACCAGTACCTGGACTTGAACGTCAAAAATTTTTAAGTACCTCTGTTGGGACTTGTACTTGGGGAATTTTTTAAGTACCAGTACCGGGACTTGTACTTAGAAAACCAAATTAAAGTCGTGGTACCGGTACTAGTATTTAACTACCTATGTACTTAAGTTGGTTGGTTCCAATAGCGATTCAGAAATGCGCTCGGGCTTACGGCTACAATTGCTTTGGGAGGATCAAACAGTTTTTGTTGCCGGTGCAATTCAGTCGGCGCAAAATGTTAGGTTAGCGTTTTTTATTAGTATCAAGCATGCGGTTATATTATATGTTATTACTATTAGACCGTCATTCACAGGAAACAACACTTAATGAGACGAAGCAATAAAGCGAATGCACTTTTTACGAACGCAATTGTAATAACTTAACTCTTTGTATCAAAAATGTAACCTATCTTCATTTATATCGAGGGAGAAACGACAATAAATGCGTAAGGTTAATATGAAAAACAGATGTTTATGATCTTTTTAAATACATATTAGTTAACTAAGAAAATAAATATTCTAAAATTACGAAATTTTGACTTAGTTAATCCTATACGTCGAAATGGAGAAGACGGGAAAATATTGTAGCCGATTATCTATTGAATAAATATTTAATCGTGCGCACCTCCCACACCGTTAGCTCCCTATATCGTACAATTTGTACAATTTTATGCTTGCCCTACCAAGACGTATACCAGGTCGAGTCTTCTCAACTATTCGTAAAACAATTCGCATCATAAAAAATTTAAAAATGGCAAAGACTCTATAATGTCTAAATTCCCCTTTCTTCTTTATTGGAATTATTTATGCTAAAGTAAGCAAATATTGTAGACTAAGATATTAAATATAAGAAAAACATAAATAACAGGGCAAAAATGTGAATGACAAACAATAAATAAATTTCTTATTTACGCAATTCGAGCAAACTCATTTTACCTACTGTATTTTAATTTATAGGTCAAAATACGAATTTGCGGTTATTTTAATTCAACGAATTAAGTATACGAAAAGAGCCACTAAACAGGTGTCATTAATAAAAAACACTTTAAGCAAAAGATTTGCCTTCTGACTTGACACTTTTAAGTAAGTCCTTGATTTTGGGTGATTCCTTTTTACAAAGTTTAATCAACTTTAATAATTCACACCTGTCAACAGACTTTTATAATCCTTACGCTTCAAAAATATATGATTAATGACTTACAATTATTTAATTCTCAAATCAATAAGATGAAGTGCCCAGTTAAATTCCCTACCTCAAAAAAAAAAAAAATACATACACCTCCGTCTGTAATTCTATTGATCTCTTAATCACATGCATAAATTACAAAGTACGATTATGTTGCCGCGAGAAAGTGCCAATTATTAGAGAAAAAACATCAAATGGGGCAGTCCTTTGCACTGAAAATATTATTACCAGACGATCGTTTTGCGCGACCATCCAAGGTAATATAAATAGGACAGGGCCCATGAGATTAGAATGCAGTTCAGTGTGATCGGTAGAGTGAATTAGTCCGTTCTGTCCGCTCGAGTCAAATTCGTCGAAGATTTAGTGGCTTAGTGTTTTGTTTTTGGTGTTATTAAAAAAAACTATCCTTCCTTAGTTGACCGAAATGGAACAGTGGGTGGGAAAAATTGCGGTAGTGACTGGAGCTAGTAGTGGAATTGGTTCAACTATTTGCATCGAACTCGTTAAATCTGGAATGATCGTTGTTGGACTTACGAAACGAAAGGATAAAGTTGAGGTGAACATAATTTTCTTTGGTGATAAAGTAAAAAATAAGAAGTTCTTAAATTTTTTGAAAGTTTCAAGAGTTCTGCAATTTTATTCAGTGGAAATTTTTTACGTGCTTGGTAGAATATCAGGAGCTTAATTAATTACTTGGGCTTTTTATTTTAAAACGTCCTAAATGTTTCTCTAAAACCTCTGATAAGTACAGTACTAGAGTGATGTTTAAAAACAATAGCTAATTCAATAAATATACCTGGGGAATTCCACTTTATCTATAGTATTGCGAAATTACATTTTAAACTTTAAGTGCGGCAAAGTGTATTTGCATTTCTCAGGATGTCTAGGGCATAATATATGTATAAGTTAATAAAGAGACAACCAAGTCCTTTGCAGCATTAAATATAATGCTCCAGGTTGCATAGAGTACGGGACAATCGAAAAATAACTAAAGTTTGTCAAAACCACAAGATCAAGTAAATATTACTTATTTCTATCATTAGAGAAATGAATATTAACAAGATATTGTCAAGTAGGTAAAATATTAAAGATGAATCTCGGCTTTATTTTAAACTGAAATATTATGATATTTTAGCTGCAACATATAATACTGATGTTATATCCACGCTAGTTACATTATGAACTAAATATTTTTATCGTTATAGTACCAAATATATCTACGATTTAAGAGAACAACGATCTAAAAATTAGTCCCATATTTCCTTGTCAAACAAAGGTAATTTTTTGTCACGTAGTCTGCCGTCTCTTTTCCGGTCAAACCTATTTCTCCATAGTTTTCAATAATTATGCCAGATTCTTTCCATCCATCATTGAAAGGGCTGCTTTTCGGCTTTAGGTTGCCTTTTTGGCCCCTTCTCAAACAACAGACGCCTTTTTTAAGGAAATTTAACTTATTTATATTTCTAAAATTACCTGCTGAGGGTATCTCCAATTATTTAGTTCGCCTGGTGCTTTTTATGCCCTATAGATAAAATATCATCGGGTGTACTAAGTTTGTAACACACAGAAATAATGCTGGTAGAGCAAAATGGATTGAACACTCACGCATAATATTAAAAGTTATTGTGATTTTTGTGTGTCCGTCTGTCTGTCTGTCCGTCCTTCCTCACGATAGCTCGAGAGCACGTTCACTTAGAGACATGAAATTTTGTACAGGACTTTTTTAAAAAATTATCGATTTAAGGCTAAAAATGGGACAAATCAGGTAACTTTACGTAGAGTTGGCAACAAAAATTGATTGATTTTTCCGATTTATTTGGACAACTGCCAGAGACTTCGTCGACGTAGAGAGCTGAAATTATATACAGGCGTTTTCATAAAAATAGTAAATGTAATTAAAAAACAAAGGACTAAATCGGGCAGCCTCTTCTTGGTGTAGCCATACAAAACTTTGGATTTTCACTTTATTTCACTTTTTTTTCAGCTAGGGTAAAATATATTTGGTCTTAGACCAATTCCAACTTTTTCTCTCGCTCATTATATATTTAGATACTGCCTGAGAATGCGTCGACGTAGAGAGCTCAAACTTTGTACACAGCGTTTTCATAAGAAGAGACAATGAAATTAAAAAAAAAAGTAGTAAAAAAACTAGAATTGGTCTAAGACCAATTCTTATAATACCCTAGATGAATGCAATGAATGAATGAATGTAATTTCGTATGGTCACCCATATGTGCAAGTTTGATTTTTGAAGTGGCTTTCCGCATATATTTCTAGAACGGTTCGTCGGACAGTAAAAATGATTATAACCAATGCAATAGGATTTCACATTCCGAAGAACTTTTCAGTACAATATAAACGTCTAGGACTGAAATTTTATATGGCAACACCAAAAAGACGTTGCCCGACTTAGTACATTTTTGAAGCTTTACTTACTATTACTATGAGAACACCGTCTACAAAATTTCATCTCGACGCGTTCTCAAGCAGTGTTCAAACATATAGTGAAAAACGATATTATTGTATGGCAACCCTACGAAGGGGTTGCTCGATTCAGCCCATTTTCGAACTTAAATTTACTTTTTTATAAAAAACCCATGTGCAAAACTTCAGCCCTCTAAGTGAACGCGTTCTAGAGTTATCTTGCAGACGGCTGGACGGACGGACGTTGGTGTCCAATCTATTTTGCTCTACTATCATTATTTCTATGTGTTACAAACGGAACAACAATCTTAGTATACCCTATGATTTCATCTAGGGTATAAAAATGGTTAAGAGTCAGTAGGGCTAGCGCAGTCAGTGCTCCGTACCAAAACGGACAGTAGATCGACCCAATTTAAGTATTTTTAAATCTAATCCAAGTTTGCCTGTGATAATTGAAAAATAAATTGGCTCCCAGTAGGAAAAGTGAGAACTAGTTCCAGTTTAATTTGATAAATTCTGCATGAAAATGTTCATAATAGGAATGGATTCAAGTTCGAATCGCCAGTCGTGCACAAAGTCGGCAATGCCTCATTATACTCAAACTCTAGTTTTATGCGGACTAATTAAAAATTTTAAAAATCTGATAGTCCATTCAGTCTCAAGGTGTACACACTTTCGTTTATTTGTTTGTTTCAAATTTTCCGGCGGATTTTTCAATTACTTTTAATTAACCAATTGGTTGAAATTTCGCATGAAGATTCGATAACTTTAACTTTAACGATTTTATGTACAAAATTTCGAACTGGCGGGCCTCTAAAATAGCCAACATAATGTTATTTATGGT
Source organism: Dioctria rufipes (assembly GCA_963924295.1). Lineage (NCBI taxonomy): Eukaryota > Metazoa > Arthropoda > Insecta > Diptera > Asilidae > Dioctria > Dioctria rufipes. Next base: position 104,069,259 of record OZ002741.1, on the reverse strand, counting down.
CCGACGTTTAGGCTGTTATTTCAGTTTAGTTCTGCATCAGTTCGGCTTACCATGTGAATGGAGTTTATACCGAGAACGCGCTTGTAGTGCCAAACTTGTGCTGTACTCGTAGCAAAATTTGATAACAGTGGTAATTTTGTGAACAGGTAAAAAAAATTATATTTATCAGCTAACAGATTCCCGAAAAAATTAAGTGTATGATATTTTAAACGCATTTACAAGTTCATATATTCTCTTAATTACAAAATTTCAAATGAGGTTATACAGAATAGAAAGGGTCCTGGATCACTATAAATGTTATACCAGAACTTCATATTCTGCATGAGTATAAACCGAAAATCTTATGCTCCATATGTCACTTATGCAGAATAAGTTACTACGACTTAAACGTGGCTGTATGCATAGCCGGACTGGCAGTACGGGCGATTAGGCGCTAGCCCGATGGTCGGTGGTCTCCACGTTAACGCAACCACACGTATTTACCACTTACTCTTGTTGCCGCTGCGATGGGAGGAGAGCTATGAAATTGAAGAAGGACTTTATTGCATAACTTAAAAGTCTAATACAATTAAGCTAATTGGCCCACGGCAACGAGGCCATCTGGACAGAGGAGAGTTATGAGTTGAAAATACTCAGAAATGTCCCACAACTTATAAACACTGACAGGACACGGATCCAAGTCTATATATATGGAAAATTTGGCATTCTCGTAGCTTCAAACGCATTTACTATTTTGTAAAGAATTTTACATTATTATTTGCATCATATCATTTTGATTTCGAAAAATGCACGGAAAATGTGTTTTTATCAGCAGGGTTTAACTAGGTTTTCAAAGGTTTGCTATACCTATTTGCACTTTTAAAACAAATTCAAAATTGAAGAACAAATATAAATATAGTTTTAAATATTTTTTTATTTTCTAATTTAAAAAAAAAAAGTAACTTTATGTCATGTAAATCAATTTTGAAGTATAGAGTATATACAAGGTATATTACAGTCAGCTTTTACTAATGACAAATTTCTAGCGTTAGAAAGTACCCAAATATTAGAAACAGTCTGAATTTGGCCAGATTTGGTGAAGCAGTGGCATTGTTTTTGTTACTATATTGGGCCATATAAGTAAGTGAAGCAGCGATTGAATTTCTAAACGATTACAAAAATATTCCAAAAAAACCAAAGAGTAGGGAAAAGTTGTTAAGAGTTCATTTTTTTCCTCAGTTCCATCTTCCATTACGCCGAGCAATAACAGTTCCTTTTGGCGCCTGAGGCAAACGTATAAATTTGCGCCCCTAATCTATAAAATCCTGAACATAACCTTATTTAACTTTAACTATTCTGACGTGGTCTATCAACTGACTGAACATAGTTGAACAATATTCAATTTATTGCACATAAAATTATTAGTTGATATTAATTTTTTGCGAGTAAAGTACATTTAAAAACATTGAGGTGAATCAATTTGATAAAAATATTTGCAAGGTTTTATAGATGGACTTTTCTAGCTTATTTCGCCACGAATTAATTTATAATATTCTCAAAATGACAAGCATTCCTGTAATTTCTTTTCGGTTTACAGCAACATTTGACAATCACAGGTAATTTTTTTATTAACTCAAATTTTCTGTAACTTCATTCACATGAAGCTATCGTCATTGGCATTGTCACAAAACTCTGCATGCAATTTCAATATTTAGATCGGATTCTTGTAGGCTGTAGTCGTGAATTGATTGAAAATCGCCAGAAAGGAATCCAAGATCTTCTGAAAATTCTTCCAACATTTCATACCTCCTCGTCAATTAGAATAAACGAACATCAATCGATTCAGAAATTGCTGTACGAAGCGTTTGTTTTACGGCAATATTGGGGCACTCATCATTTTGTGATTCAAAAAGTTCGAGTCGCTTCTTTTTTCATGTTTCTTAAACGTTTGCTTATATAACAATATCTTCAGCAAATTTTGTAGCACTGTCAAAAATTTCTTCCGTATTAGGATCACGAACCAACCTCAGCCTTGTCAAGCGGGTAAATTCAAATCGAGAACAAAAAATTTATTTAACAGTTACAACTCAAAAATAATTTATATTTGTAAAAGGCAAATGTTGTTAATATTAGTTTTTTCGAACGCAATAATTTTTTTTTTCAACGGGAGGCGCGCCTCTTGTTACAGCTGTGTAAGTAAGTTGTTGGTCTCTCGGATACTATTTCCACAGACACACACTGCTTTAGTTTTAATTTTAAGTGTGAAAGGACCAACCGCTTTTACACATATTCTGTGCATCCTGTATAAATTCTTCTTTCTTTCCTCTTATTTAGCATGGAATTCAATATTCATAGAAAACATTGTCTTGCTCTGCTTAATTTGGGTTATTTGCCTCATATAAAAAAGTCATTTTTAAATACCTTTTGGGGCTGGTTTATCATTATTTGCCCGGGCCGATTTGACGACCCAGTCCGGCCCTGTTGACATGGGTATCAAATGAAAGGGTTTGACCTTCGAGCGGGAAACTGAATGGAGTTTCCATGACCTTGATACAGCGTAACCACTTTTAAGCTGTGTGGGGTACACCAGTGATGTCGAGATCATTTTTCGGCATACCCCTCACAATCAGCTCATCCAACAAGACGCTAGACAGAATTTGTTCGGACCGTCTTCAGCCACCAGTAAACCTCACGAATTCTGAAGAAATATGGTCGATTTCAATTCTAAGAGATAAATCATTTCTTTCCTCCATTGAAAATAATTTAGATAGACCTGAGCCAAAAAATCCGCGCTGATGTACTTAGATCTACGTTCTTAAAAATTTTTAGCTAACAAGCCCAAGCAACCAAATCATTCGAACTTCCACAAAGCTGAGACTGCTCAGACACAACTCACAAGTTAAGCAGGATTTACATTATGATGACATGCAAGTTTTACAGAAATTGTGAGGGAGATAGTGCATCGTATACGGAAATTTATTTATGAGTGACGAGAGAAGCAAACGCGTCCTGAATTTTTTCCGGACGTCGTTTTGTCACTGTGTGTGTGTCCGGAACCATAAAAAGACCTCAAGCATAGGGAATTTTTATAGTTACTGAAACTAAAACATATTTATTGGCAACCCTAATTTGTCAATTTCGACAACTGGAGCTGCAATGTTGCTGTTTTGTTACTATAATTTTATGGCATATACATATCTGTCAAGTAAAATTATTTGTCGAAATAAACAAAAGTAAGTTTTTAGTTTGTAATTAAATATTGCGAAATTGAAAGTTATTAAATATTACTTTATAGAAAATATTGAAGTTATTTCTGAGGTAGTTTTCTGTCCACAAGCAGAGAGTAGTGTGTTCACAGATTGACTGCAGTGGTGCTTTTCCTTTATAATTTGCTAGAACTATTCCGCCTTTGAGATAATCCGTCATGTGAACACGAACCGGAATGGAATTATCTTCACCGGCGTTAGTTCGGTAGTGGAGTGGGATTATTTTCATGTGAGCACTTGAGTGGATGAAGTGGATTGACGTTTAAATATTAGCAAATTAGTTACTGAACTTTTTGTTTACTATATGAAATAATTATTAAATACAAATTTCGTTATCGTACAAAATGATGATTGTAGAACTGAATTACAGTACCACCTGATATTTTGCGACAAATTTTTTCGATATAATCTCATTCTTTGCTTCGAACTCCTGTGTGCTTTCATGCAATATTTTAGAAATTGTAAAATTATACTTCTTTTCATGATCCGTCTTTGAATATCGACGAAAAAATTATTGACAATTTCCAATTAGACAATTTGAGAGTTTTGCCATAAAAAATAGAGGGGACTGTACGTGTGAGGTATTGCGATGTTGCTTCCGCAGCATTTAAATTTCAATAAACTATCTCCCTCACAATTTCTGTAAAAATTGGATGTCATCATAATGTAAATCCTGCTTTATTCGAATCGTCTTCAGCAGCCACCAATATTGCACAAGAATTCTGAAGAAATATGGTAGATTTAAATTCTAATGGCCAGTTTCACAGTCTGAGTTTAAACCAAATATTTAGTTTAAACTCGACGAATGAGTTTCACAGCTTGGTTTAAACCCCGTTTTAAACTAGAGTTTAAACCATGCCATCCCTCGGCTTAAACTCAAGATAAAAGGATTTGAAAAGTGTGACATTTTATTTTGACAGTAGCATTGTTTGTTTGTATCAAGAAAATAATTTTATCATGGATTTAGATTTAGACATTTCTAGCGATGAAGAAGATTTTTTTGAGTTAAATTTTCAACTCTATCGATAACTGACAGTAATTAGAAATCGGCCAAATCATTTTAATGAGTGGAACGACGTTGATTTTTATGCTAGGTTCCGGTTAAGTAAAGAACTTTGTCACTTTATCTTTTCTTGCGCTCTATTATATATCTTTTTTTATGCACTAGGGAAGGCATTAGCTCAACTTCACTTATGCTAAAATTTGCACCCTTTTTGAATGTTGACATATTTAAAATTAGCAAATATAACTACATATTTTTTATTTTTTACTTTCTGATGTTTACTTTTTCCGATTGACAGATTGATTGATAGAAAAATTGCTTCACAATGGTGGCGATAACTAATTTAGTTCACAATTTAATCAGTACTACCAACGTTACTAAAAGAATGCACTGTGAAACCCGATTTGGTTTAAACTACGTTTAAACTTGGAGGATGGTTTAAACTAAACCTTGGTTTAAACTCGACTGTGAAACCGGCCATAAGAAAGAAATGAAGTTTTGCCTATTAGCTCAACTACAATAGCCATAAGCACGTTACGGATTTCAAATAGACTGAGGAAAAATTGTTATTTTTATGACATTTTCATATCACATTCCGTAAGAGTTATTTTCTTCACATTTAATGTTTTCAATTTTTCGTAAGAAAACCTCAGTGTCGTTGAATTCCGTAACGTCTTTACGGCTATTGTAGTTGAGCCTTATATTGAAAAACATTTTTGGTTCGTAACCTAGATCAGTGAGTTATTGAAGTTTGCTATGAGCTCTTCCATACATCACTTTCTGAGTACTACCGTCGATATCTGTATATTTCTTGTCTGTGGTCGGTCCTTGAGGAGCAGGAAGGACGTCTTCGCAGACAGTCCTTGGCGACCCAGAAACGGTGTCATGGTTGGATTCGGCTTCTGGGCAGGTTCTAAAACTAAAGATGGAATCAAAGTTAAAACGGCCTTTCGAGAATGAAAAGCCAACATTCGGGGTTTATCAAGGAAAGCAGATAAGTCAATTATAGAAAAATTATTGCTGCATTTGAATTGGACAGAGTACTGCCAAAAATCATATAATTTATAAAGATATCGCATAGCGAACAAATTCCATGTACAAGAAAAATTTTTCATGGCCTGTAGCTCTACATCCCAAGCAACGTATGTCGACGCATAGTCAGTCAACCAAGTCGCTCAGCCAGCACTCAGCGCAGCCGCACGGCACAGCGCACAAGTAGTCAAGCCAACTTGAGTATCACTGTCGCCTGTCGTTCTGTTGAAGTAGTAAGATTTTTTGTGGGTGGAGGAGGGAAGGAAAATTGACGTTGCCTGCCAGTGCCACCTTCATCGCCCAAGCAGGAATTGTCTGGCTGGAGCTCTACTGTGCTGTGTTTTGCGGAGTGCGGTGTGGTGTGACTGTATGTATAGTGATGGAAAGGATTCATAAAAATATTTATTTGCCTTTAATTTCATTTTGAGTTATTAGTCGAGTACATTGATTGTGGTATTTTTTGCAATGTTGTGTATACCCTAGATGAAATCATTGGGTATACTATGTTTGTCATTCTGTTTATAACACCTCGAAATATTGATCGTAGAGCAAAATGGATGGGTCACCCGCGCATAATTATAAAAGTTATTTTGATTTTTGCATGTCCGTGTCGTCTGTCCGTCCGGCCGCCTCGCGCACGATAACTCGAGAACGCGTATACTTAGAGAGCTGAAATTTTATACACGGACTTTAAACAAAAAAAGTGAAATAAACTTCGAAAATGGGACAAATCGGGCAGGTCCTTCGTGGGGTTGCCATATAAAACTTTCGTTTTCCACTATATTTGGACACTGCCTGAGAACGCGACGAGGTAGAGACCTGAAATTTGGTACATGGTGTTTTCATAGTAATAACAACAAAAATTTCAAAAATGGGATAAATCGGGCAACCCCTTCTTGGTGTTGAAATATAAAAATTTAGGTTTTTTGCCTACACTGTGACGTCCTAGACATTTTTATTGCACTAAAACTTCTTCAGAATACGAAATCCTATAGAATTGGTTGTAATCGTTTTTTCTGTCCGACCAACCGTTCTAGAAATACATGCGAAAAATCACTCAAAAACCAAACTTGCATAAATCGGTTACCATACGAAATTTTATACGGGCATTCATCTAGGCCTATCATAAGAGTTGGTCTTAGACCAATTCCAGCTTTTTTACGTGTTGAGATTAGATTTTGATATTAAAAATTTTCATAGAACTCATATTTGTTTGTTTTAAACATAATTAAAGTGATTTCTACTTCAAGGCAATCTGGCAATAAATGCAGTTTGGTACACTGTCAGAAATCTAAAAGATTAATTACAGATCCGAGATTTTTTAAATTCCAATGTCCGGATACAGTTCTTGGTAAAGTATGGCGTGAAAAGTACGGTGTTCTCGATAGCAAAAAACAGCCTTATATTTACCATTATTATTTTACTGAAGTTTGTATTGGAAAAAATATTTAAATAGAAATGCTGTACCATCCGTGCAAGTGCCAAATTAATAATACAAATAGAGACAGAAAAGAGAGAACATTTTTTAATGGACAATGCTTTCATTTCTCAAATTGCGAAAAATTTATTAAAAATATTTCCAATTTTATGCTCCAAAGATATAATAATACTGCCAATCTTAAGCCCGCGTTCTACTCAAATCGACAGTAATACTGCCAAGCTTAAGCTATCGTTCTACTCGAATCGGAAGTAAGAATTTGGCAATAATATTATTATTGCGATTAGTAACTGCAAGCCACGTATATTACACATCAAGCCTGTGGAACAATCTGCCGTCATTTTGAAGTAAAATATTAAATTAAATTTTATTATTTCTAACGGTTTTTCGTGAAATATCCAAAACATGAAAAAATGAATGAAGAAATGGGGGGTGGAGGCTCCCGGCCAGTGGGGGTGGAATATACAGTAGTGATGAAGAATTTTATGTTGAAGAACAGACACAGTGTATTAGTGATTCTGATAGCAACAGTTTTGAAGTTTATATTTTTCGTATATGTATATATTTTTTAGTACTGCTTTGACATTTTTACTCAACATTTATATATATACTTACCTACTAATAAAAGACTACCTCATAAAACATATGTAAGTCTTCTTTAATAGCTTAACAAAATTTGTATAGAGTTGGCTACGAATTACTCTGTAAAATCTTGGAGTTATAAGGGTTAAAATTATAAATTTGATTTCAAACTGTTTTCAAATTCTTTTTCAAATAACCCGCAAGAAGCTAGCTCAAATCTACAATTGGAGTTAATAGACCCGCAGTCATGTGAAAATACACGTTCAAAAAACTTCTTCGGTCATCATTTAGAGCGCTTCTAGAGCGCTTCTTAAGAGCTGCATTGAAGCGTTTGTCTCTGCGGACAGCATAATGTTAAAAAATGAACTGGGATATGAAAAAGAAGCGCTACGAGCTTCCAGGGAAACGCTTCAGGAGGGCTCTTAGAGCGCTTTTTCTCAGTGGGTTTGGCCACAATACAATTAGTTCAGGGCATTTCCAAGCATTTCCGAAAAATTGTAAAATTCCTTTTATATTAAATATGCATATGTGTAAAAAATCAAAAAACAAATTTTTTTCAATGGGCCGCCATAAATTCGCTTTTTTAAATTTGGCTCGTTTCTTAAAAACTCTGCACACATGATCTAAATTCTAGCTAGGGTATAAAAATATTTTCACGAATCCCTTCCATCAAGACAAGACATCACATCACTATACAGACAGTCTAACCACACTGCACTCCGCAAAACACAGCTCAGTAGAGCTCCAGCCAGACAATTCCTGCTTGGGCGATGACGGTGGCAACGTCACTTTTCCTTCCCTCTACCCACAAACAATCCTACTACTTCAACAGAACTACAGGCGACAGCGATACTCAAGTTGGCTTGACTCAGGGATCCCACTTTTTCAAAATTTTATGTAGTATTTCCAGCAAAAAATTGTAGTAAAAAAGTTCTTAAAATACGTTATAAACCGCATTTATAACCTTAGCCTTAGCAGAAAACTTAAAATAACTCCAGAACACATTAGGCAAGTCCCACATCAGACACTGATGCTCTGATTATCAGCAGCACTATTATCTTAATAAGGCATGTTACAACGTTAATTAAGTTGGGACCGCCATTTCATGGTAGAAAAGTTTTGAATACGTCAAAATTTAGGGCTCAATTAGGGCTAATTTAATGCCACTTCCCCGAATTTAATGCTCTAGTACTTTTTAAAAAAATCCATGGATAATCCAACTTTATTAAAAGTTAGGACCACTACTACTGAGAATAGGTTAAATAGTATTGTTACAATAGTGTACATTGCATAATATATTAGGGCTCGATTAGGGCTAATTTAATGCCACTTCCCCGAATTTATTGCTCTAGTAATTTGTAAAAAAATCCATGGATAATCCAACTTTATTAAAAGCTAGGACCACCACTACTGAGAATAGGTTAAATAGAATTGTTACAATAGTGTGCACTACATGATATTTTAGGGCTTAATTAGGGCCAATTTAATGTGTTTTCTCCGAAAGTAACAAATCAATTGACGCCAAGAAACCATAAAAGTATAAGTTTAAAAAACAAAATGTTCCATGGATGTTAGCCTCCATGCTACCAATATTTTAATAATACTGTGTTTTTCAGTCGGATTAAATCTTTGATCAACAAATAATACTGGAAAAGAATTGAATACTCTAATCTTTTCCGAACTGATAAAGATTAGTAATGCGTTATCCACAGAAATGTAGAGAAAAAAATATAATTTATTTGACTGCTTTTCTGTAGTATTTTTTATGCCTAATCTCCAACATACCAACGAAGAAACCATGAATCAGCGGTTAACTATTAGTGACTGCAATAGCGAAATGCAGATGCTAAATTGGTGCCCAGCTTAGAAATTGACATTCAATGCCTTGAACACAAATAGGATTTCACTACGGTAAATTAGGGTTACAACACTTCCTGTATTCTCTACGAGTATACTCCATTGTGCTGCTGAGTTTCATAATGAAAAACATAAGGAAGATTAGTTTTTGAACCCTGATAAACGCTTTTCGCTATTTTTCAAATTACAAAAGAATTTACGTTAAATTTATGTGGAGAGACTAATTACATTTATTATCTGCAATTTATTAAGTTTTTGTAGCTTTACACGGTGGTCAGTGCAAAATAAATTTATGTGTTCTAAATTATCGTGTATCATAAGAGTTCAAAATTCTAACCATGGTTGGCCAAATCAACGGCCATTAAAACCTATGGTTTTTTGGGGTCTTAAAAAACGTTTTCCATTTTAAAGTTGGTGGTCGTAACTTTTAATAAAGTTGGATTATCCATGGATTTTTTTTAAAAGGACTAGAGCATTAAATTCGGGGAAATGGCATTAAATTAGCCCTAATTGAGCCCTAAATCTTGACGTATTCAAAACTTTTCTACCATGAAATGGCGGTCCCAACTTAATTGATGTCATGTTACATTGTATGTATTGATGTGATACTGATCTGCTGATAATCAGCAAGTAATTTGCATGTTGCTGATTTTTACTGTCATCTGTCGATATTTTATTTTCAAACTAATTAAGTCGTGTGCAGACTACTGCAAGAGGGATAAATTTGGAAAAAGTTTGGAGAGAAATGTCGTCGTAAATTGGAAAAGATGGTATGTTTTCTTGTGGAATTTTTTATTAAATTTTACTTCATACTGAAGAGTATTAGAGTTTCTGTCAATATGAAACGCTTCTTCCAAGTAATTTTTGAAGCTCAAATTTACAATTTACATTAACATGGCTTCTTTTTTCCATACCTCACCTTCCAGGAGGCGTTGAGCTTCCTGGATTCTATCATGAGTGATTGTTGGACTTTATCGTTTATCATGAATGATGGCTCAATTTTATTATTGATCATGAATGATAGTTAGTTTCCTTTAGATGTAAATGTCAGCAACAAATCCCGACTATATTAATACAGGGTGGGCCAAAAGTCACCATGGGGGCCAAAAGTCACCATGGGTAACATATGGTAGGATGAAAAAAAGGAGGGGTAAGGTGGGGTGGGGAAACATGCTTACCTATGAAGAACAGACAGTTGGCTATCATGTAAAAAAGGAATGAAGAGAAACGGTCAACAGGGTGTGGAGCAATGTACAAACGAAAAAGTTAGTTATTTTTAAACCCCATGGTGACTTTTGGCCCACCCTGTATATAACCCACCAGACACCAAATTTTTGTATTTATTTAGCTTTTTTCTTCCATTATTTAATAATAATAGCAGCAAAAGCTCTTCCTCCTCGCTGAATTCCATGTTAAGTGCACGCAATTTTGAAATAAAAATCAGATCACTTTAAGTAGATGTAGCACATCAATAGCCTGGTGTGGCACTTACCTTACGGAGTTTTATTTAAAAACTCATAATACCTACATGTTCCGTTAAAATTTGATTGCACATAGCTATAGGTCATCCCACAAAAAATCGAGAAATATTATTAAATTTTTCCATCGCCCATCTCGGATTTTGATGAAATTTTGCAGGAAGTTCGTTATATTGCTATAATAGTACTTTGCTGAGAAGGCATAAATTAATTGGTGTAGTTATTTTCTGATAAGAATTATATAGGTACCTTTCTGTGGAATTTATAATTTTTTTATTTCTTTTATAGTATGCATGTGATGCTTCCATTATTTTTATATGAATCACTTTCCAGCTAATATGGGGCTCATTCCACACGAATTCGACAAATGTTCTGAATAGACCATCTCCAATTTTGATGAAATTTCAAAGGAAGATTGATTATATTGTTAATAGAACTTTGCTGAAATATTTTCATTCATGACAGAGATACGGCATTTTTTAATTGGAAAAAAGCGGGAAATTTTGCTTGCTAAGTGTAGCTTCAAAATTTATATATTAGAATATACGAATTGGAAACAAATGAAATAAGCGTTATTTATTTTAGGAAGCTTTGAAGCTCTTAACAAAAATTCGACGCTTGTTTTTTCAAAATTTGTTGTCAATGATAATGGATAGTCCGTAATCCTTGAATATCTCAAAATGAACAGTCTAGGTTTTTTATTCTTATTATGTTTTAATGAGTTTTGAGGTAGCTGTATATATACCCAAGTACCGATAGTCAAAAATTGTTTATGGAAGTGAAATAGAGTCCTTTAACTACTATTGGAAAAATGCGAATATTTGTCTCTGCAAAGTTTTTCTATTGTTTGAGGTACGTGGCTCTATCGTGACTGCGGAAGCACACATATGCAAACTATGGCAAGCATAACCAAGATAAAAACAAGTTTTTGTTTATTTTTGTTACTTTGGTCTTAGCACCACTTATGTTACCGCTCATTTTGGCAAAGTTTGTCAGAACACAATCTAATTAAATTTGAAAGAGGAATTTTACAACTTTCTAAAAAAATACATATTAGGTACATGTACTTTTATAAATTTCAGCTGCGGTAAACTCTTTCAACTTTATTAAACCGAAAAGCTTATCTTCAATTTTTCGGACTACGTTGTTGTAAAAACGCAAAACTAAAGCTAAGCATATAGAAGAATTTTTAGGAAAACTTTTTATTTTCACGATTCAAATCCAATTATGTAATACAAGAGAAAAACAACCACCTCCTCCGGTTTTTGAAGCCGGAACCTGACGGTTTCCGTGCGACTGTTCTTACCTCCGAGCTAACGGCACAGATGTCTTTACCTCTTGTAGCCTATTAAGCCACATATGCTTCCAGCTGGCATTAACCAGTAACGATCAAAGCGAACAAATAAATTCGAAATTTTTATTAATTTGTTAAAATTCCTAAAGTGTAATAGAAATTAGTTACTACGGAGTAGGGTAGTAAATCGCTAAAATGTGTAGTAGATCTATTAAAATTGTAGTAAAGTGGGATCTCTGGCTTGACTACTTGTGCGCTGTGCCGTGCGGCTGCGTTGAGTGCTGGCTGAGCGACTTGGTTGACATACGTTGCTAGGAATGTAGAGCTACCCCATGAAAAATTTTTCTTGAACATGGAATTTGTTCGGTATGCGATATCTTTATAAGATACATGATTTTTGGTACTACTTATATATACAGGGTGTTCCGCAAATAACTCCGCAATACTGAAACAGGTGAAAGTAGAGGTAATTTGCCGTCGGAAGCCCCACATAAAACTTTTTCAATTTCGCAATTTCGAATTTTTTCAAAATTCAGCACCTCTCGGTTATCTATTAATAACCATTAAACCGGAGATTCTTTCCCGTTATTTCTTTCATAAAGTATCAACAACCTGCCTTTATTGCTGTAAGTATCCGTTTTTATATCCTATATAGGTATACGAAGATTATCATTCCGTTTGTACCGCATAGAAACAATGTTGGTAGCACAAAATGGATTGAACATGGACACCCACGCATAATATTAAAAGTTATTTTGATTTTTCCATATCCGTCTGTCTATCCTTACGTCAACTCGATTGTAGCTTTGCGTTCTTAAGTAATTAGGACAATTCCCCGTACAGAGAATACAAGTATTCTCATTAAATTTGACACATGTGCTGTGACGTAATTTTGCCCGCTAATATATATACAGATAGAGGGGAGAGAGTACGATGTTCTCTGAACCGTGCTTTCCTATACATTGCAGGTCATTTTGTCTCCTAATGGTGAAACGTGATTCGTAATGAGAATAACTGGTATTCTCAGTACCGTGGACAATTGAGGTAAGTCCTTCGTAGGGCTGCCATACAAAAATTTCGTTTTCATTATATATTTGGTTACAATTTCAAAAATGGACTAAATCGAGCAACCCCTTCTTGATTTTACCATAGCAAAAGTTTTGTTTTAACTTTATTTCGCTTTTATTTCCATCTGTATAATATTATTGGTCTTATTCTGCTGTCAGAGTGCAGAAGCGGAGCGGAACTCAAAGCAGAGCTTGTTCATGCGACAAGCAATGCGGGAAGATATTTAGTTGTGATATTCATCAATTAACATTATGGATTCGTCCGACGAGAAATATTTTCTTTCGCAAAATATTTGCAATTATTTGTTTACAAAAGTAGAATCATTTCCTGTGCATCCATTATATTTTACTATTTAAGGAATATGGGGTATTTCATCAGCTATACAGTGTAGGAATTATCAGTGTTTTCACGTGTATACCCAATGCTACACTACACAAAACTGCGCGAACTTACAGAAAAAACATCTTTGCTTACGCTAGAAAACACTGCACAGCCAGCTTCCTCGCTTTGCGCTTTGACATCAGTTATGCTTTGCTTCTACTTTGACACGATCGCGTGACTTTGTATGAAAATGTATAAGCATAGTTTTCTCGCGCGAAGTCTCGCACTGGCTTCCAGCTCTGCTCCGCTTCTCGCCAGCCCCCTGACAGGAGCCTTAGACCAATTATAATTTTTTCTGTTATTTTTGCAGGTACCATTTATTACGATATTTTTCTCACATATTTGAACTCTCGCCTTTTGCACTATCTACTAAAATTAAAATGAGGAGGATCTTTTCCGAAATCAAGTGACCCACTTTTTAATGCTAGCAGAAATATCCTCATTAAGTATCCTTGCAAATTGATATCGATAGATAATATGACGCCAAATTAGAATATTGACCAGGTGGAGTGGAAGACTTAAATGGTGTTATGAAAAAAGAGCTAAATTAAAGGGTATATTTTTGCTTTTCTACAATAATTTTATTCATACTTTTTGCTATTATTTATAATCCAATAATTTCAAATATATTGGCATTGCTATTTTCCAGCTTTTACGAGCTATTTCCACTATTTCCACTATTTCTTTTATATACACTTCTTTGGTACATCTGAGATTAGTGCAATTGCAGAAGTACTTGTCACTGATCAGCACTACGGGTGCTCCTAGCTACTACACGGTCAGAAGTATTGAAGCTGCCAACTAGACATACCACTATTGTTGTTGTTTTTTATTTCGCTGTGTCGTTGTCTGCTGCTGCTGGTGCCAAATATCTTTGGTGCTGTGTGTCGCTCTTTCTTCTGCTTTTTTGTTTGTTTTGGTTTTGAGCATGCAGAATTTTATCTTTGATTTCTGGATTTCTTGGATTAAGAGCTAATTAATTTTTATTGTTCTACCACACAAACCCAAGAGCCACCCTGCAATTGCTGTACTAAGTGAAACATAAATGTTTTCTGATGATGATATTAGTCAGTATCACGTCTCTGGTTACACCGTGGTACCTCTTTTCTTTCAGTAATGATGAGGCCTTTACCATCCTTAAAGATATTCCTTTCTTCAACCCAGAATTTAATTTCATCTGTATTAGGTTCAAGCTTGACGCATCCTTCAACCAAATATGTCTGATCATCATCAGTATTCCGTGTCATTATACGGTATCAGTTTTTGACAATATTGCCAACAATATTGATCATTTGTGCTCTGTCTGCCCATCTTCCAAAATCGTCCTGGGTGGCTATTTTAATATCCATATACCGTAGCTCAGCCATTCTTCTAACACAAGTCCTGTGGGACTTTTCGTTGAACTCTTATGTGAGTCTTTCAATTTGTGTAGTGAAGTGTTAAGTGGATGCACCAACCGAGTACCTGATGCAGCTGGAGATAGAACTAATTAATTAGTTTTCTCTATCATCTCAATTCCATCCGACATTTAATCCATCTAACTCGGTTCCCCTTGGTATTTAATACCACTGTTTAATCACGGCTCAATTCACCACCTCAAACCTGTGCCGCTATACCTCTCCACCTACAATCAGGCTTCTCTGGCACTAAAAAATTCTCATTGGAATAGTCTCAATCAATCAACAAAATCGTTCTTGGTTTATAGTGCAACAAGCTATAAAAGCTAAAGAATCTACTCTTCGCGTCTAACAAAGGCCAAAATACACACGTAAGATAAATGAATTCAAGGTTTTTAAAGAGCTCAATGTATCCAAAGTTGCAGATCCTGATGGTCTCTGCTTTGGTAGTTAAAAGCTGCGCCATATCATTAGTTAAAACTCTGCACACATACTATTTTACCTGTGTTATTCGACAGGTAACTTTCCAACTGCTTGGAAACTAGCCCACACTTAACCCTTTCCCAAAAAAGGAGAGGGTAGAGATCGTTTTTCAAGTGTTTTTCATCTATAATTAATTTCAAATTACTGAAGTATTCAGATACCAATCAACTTATCAATGATCGTTGGTATCATAGCCTCCACAATTTTAGTGAGTTCAGAATCATTGTTCTAGATGTTTGAAATGGTTTGATAGAGTTTGGCATCCTGCCGTTTTAACCAAAATTAAAGCACTTGATCTCACCCTTCTTCTTCTATTATGGATTGAAAGTTTTTTATCTGGGGTTGAATTAGATGGCGTTGTATCTAAACCTCACCCTATTAGTGCAAGTGTGCCCCTCTTAATTTTCATCAGAAATCTAATTTCCCTCACTTTTAATCCCACCCATAATTGTGCTGACACTATTACGAATCGCGTCCAATGCAATGCATCTGAGACCAAAAGCTGTCTCATATATTTAAAACGAGACTATCATTTTATCACTCCTGTTTCTTTCCAAGGCTGGTCACTCTCACTCATTGACGATGTCGGAATATCACTTGTCATGCGACTCGCTCCAGCAGCACTGCAATGTAGGATGCCTATCGTTCCTTTGTCGCTACATGCATGGTTAATATTAATGAAATGTTTAGTCTGGTCCTTTCACCCTTTCGGTCGTGTTGTAAAATTCCGTGATGCTTTTTTACTCGATCTCCGCGAATGTGGAATAGTCTACCATCTTCTGTCTTTTTATGGACTTACGATATGAGAAGGTTTAAGATCATCACACTTTAGCATCTCGGCCACTCTCTCGATGTCCCCTAATCCTTTCCATACACTCTCCTTATTTCTGCATATGGTGTGCTTTGCATCATAGGATATCCTCAGAGCTTGAGTTAATAATATATCAGACCTGTAAATTACTTAAGTACTAATAACAGTACCAGTACCTGGAATTGTACTTGAACAATTTTAAAGTACCAGTACCGGAACTTGTACTTGAAATGTTTTTAAGTACCAGTACCAGAGCTTGTACTTGTACCTAAAATATTTCAAGTCCAGGTACTGGTACTGTACTGGTACTTTTACTTGAAATTTTACTAGAAAAATTTACTTATTCGGGCTGGAGTAATAGGAACTATTAGGACCTATAACTATGATGCTGCACCGGCCCACATAGTGCAAACATAGTCCAAAAAAATGGATATGACGAGGTGATAAAATTTGTTTCACCTAGAAGAAATCTCCAAGTTTAACACCGCGGATTTTCTATTTTTAGAATTGACATAAAAGTATTGTTAACGGAGATTGCATCGACATATCATGACGTTCTCATTAATCGATTGCAAGTTAAATAAATAAGATAACTCGTTCACCACCGTGACAAAGCATATTATAAAGAGAAGCAGTGAATGTATTCAAAGAAGTCGCTGTATGAGGCAGCTCGTCGGCATGGTGCTGACCGCACTGTAGTGCGATGGATCGACCAAATGTTAAGACGACGATACTTAACTGTGGAGTTGCGTGGCCGTACCTGTCCTAGTGTGCTGGCGGAGAGAGGCTTCGCGCAGGGTGTCGTGCTTTCCCCAGTACTCTGGTATATGTTGGCTGACTCACTCATCACGGTGGTAAAAAATGAGGGATTCTCGTGTGAACCGTATACAGATGACATTCCTCTGCTACTCTCCAGTCACAGTATTGCGGCTGCATTTACCTTCATGCCACGAGGCCTCAATATTATTGAGGACTGGTGTACCCTTCGTGATATTACAGTGAACCTTACAAAGACCAGCTTGGTGTTCTTTTCAGGAAACGTAAGCTTGGATACTTTGTTCTTCTAAAGCTCTTTGGTACACTCTGCAACTGTCTTCCTATGTCAAGCACCTCGAGGTCTACCGGGGACTGCGATCCGGAAACTAGCGGGTCTGCAAAGGCTTTGCTGCCTGGGAATTACAGGCTGAATGACATCTACGGCTACTACTGCACTTGAGGTCCTACTTAATCTGCCACCCCTCGATCTTGTCATTTAGGCAGATGCCAAAAGAGATGTGTGCAGATTGCGCTCATGGGGATTTTAGGGAGGACGGCTGAACTGGTTCCTCCCATCGCTCATTGGCGTGTGATCTGGAACTAAAAAACCCCCAGCCAGCATGCCACTTGATATTTTGGGCGTCGATTGTCTGTGCGTTTTCATCGAGCCTTCCTTGGTCCGCTCTAAAAAGTTTTACCGATGGCTGTCTCACTTATGAGGGAGCCGGTGCTGGTGCTTATTTTCTTGAACCTGACATTGGGATGGGTCTTTCGAATAGTCATGCAGACTTGGTGGCTCCAAGTGGCGCTCGGATAACATCTAAGTTACTGAGGAACTGCAGATCGTCGGTACATAAAATGTCTGTCCAAAACAAGGTGTCACTTCAGTGGGTTCCTGGTGACATGGGGATCATGGGGAATGAAAGGGCTGCCCAGCAAGGGCTGGCTCTGATTCTCCGTTCCTTGAACCCGAACCCGCCGTAGACATTACCACCTTGGGTATTGCACCTCTCATCAAAGCGGATATTCGTAGGAAGCATCAGTAGAGATGGGAGACGCGGATTACTTGCAGGTGCACAAAACTGTTCCTTGATGGGCCCAATAGGAATATCTCTGATTTTCTCTTTGGGCTCGGAAGGAAATAATGTAGGACTGTTTTTGGCATCTTCACCAGCCACGGCTCACTTCACACTCATATAACTAGGATGGGAGTTGTTAGCAGCCTCGATGTGTCTGTTCTGCCTGGAAGAAGAGCCTGCGACAACCGAACACTTTCTGCATGCTTGTCCGGTTTTTGCCCAGAGCAGGCTGGATATTCTAGGGTCTATCCTTCTATCTGTAGATGAGCTGAAAAATCTTCCTCACCAAGACCTGATGCGATTTATGAAGAGAACAGGAAGGTTTTGGTGATAGGGTTTCTAGCAGGATACCACAATGGACCACTCCGGCCTCCGTGCTTGGGATCTCTCTCGTCCCCATGCCTTTTCCAAAACAAAAAATGGGAAATACTTGAGCAATTTTTAAATAACAGTAAAAAGTATTATAGAAAAGAAAATCGAAAAATATACTTCAAAAATTTGATTTTTATTTCATACTTATGGCTGCCCAACAAAACTCACATTTGTCGAAATATACCACTAATCCTGCCTTATCAAATCTTTATGAAAGGGTAATCGTACACAAAATCTGCCAGATATATCGCGTTTAACATGCTTATACAAATGATCTTCGTAAGACCTTTCGTCGCTGTGTACAATCTTCAATATCCCAGAATTTACGAACCCCATTCTCCAAGTTATTATCAAAACATTCTATTTCATCTGTAGCTACCAAGCAGGTCCCACGAGATAACTTTTTGCCTCCGGACACCACCCAGCCTAAGAGCGTTTTTTGTAAAATAGGAAGTCCGTCCCCTAGACGAATCTGACCCACCGAAAGTAATTCAGAAAATAAACCAGCGCCAAAAGGTATTGAGGTGTGAGTAAGTGTGATATTTTCAAGAATTTTCCTAATTTTAGTTCACTGCACGGTGAGAGCTTCAAAAGTATTCTGATAATTGCATCTGCAAGATTTGATAACAAGCAATTTCTACGACGCTAACGTTCGTCCTTGCCCTTTCCAGCTGCAATTGTTAAGCCAAGTCTTCGGACACGAAATGGAGAGATGATCCCGAATCAAGTAAAGCTCTGTAGGGAATAAATTCACCCAACTTATTTCTAATTTAAATTATAGCTGTTTCCAATACAACTTCCATAGCATGCGAATACTGAGCTTTAATGACCTCTGGACCTTCTAAATGCGATGTCAGAACAATGGCAGCATCTGTCGACTTAGAGCTATCTGCTAGAAGTTCATTCAAAGCATTCGTTACAATGGCTGTAGCCGAGTAGGGGGAAGAATGTTGATGCAGTGGATTTACAGTTTTTTTCAGAGTGTCCCTGCCTTAGGCAGCTTACACATAATTTTAATATTTTGTCCTCAGCATATCTTTCAATTGGAGTCAATTGAATGAACGTAATACACTTAGGTATTTCATGATCGGGACCGTTGCAAATTATACGTTTGGTTTCTTGTTTTGATGCAGTTAATACAATCTTTCTCGAACCTAACCAAGTTATATGTGGAGTATCCTTGAAGCTTCTGACTTGCCACGCTGCCCACGATATGTATTTTCAAGAGTTTGGCGCCTCTTGTCTTAAAATTTAGAAAACTTATCCCGTGTCGGCAAAACGAGAAGAGAGGCTTCTTCTTCCCACTTTACAAATGTGAGATCATTAATTTTATTTCGAAGAAGCTAGAGAAGTAAGCCGTCGGCTATTAGTTAGTTTCCAGATATACTAGTTAAAGCCCTCATATGTGATTTAACACTATCAGAGATTTCCCTCACCTTATTAACAGAGTTTTTGTCCATTGGTTTCAAATTAAATAACGCTTGTATGTGCCATTGAAATATCAACCTTTTGTTTTCATACCGTGATTTAAGTAGGCTAAGGGTGCTCTCGAAACCTGAATCATTTAATCCAATATTATTTATTATTTGCAAAGGTACTTCATCTAAAGCTCCACGCAAGTAAGCTAATTTTTCGACATATTTTGTGAAATGCTCATTATCCTCCATTAAAACCTTAAATGTGGCAAAATTTCCCGAAAATTTATTAATTGGTAATTTCGGCTGCGAATAGGGGAGGCTAATGTGCTAGCTTCCAAGGAAGGTATTGTCATACAAGGACACTTTGCTCTTTACTGCATCCTCATATGTGTGACGCTTATCCGCCTTTAACTCTTAAGGGTGCTCGACCTCGAACTTAGCTTGAATACTATTGAACCGCGCGATATAGCTTTCTAGTAGGTCTAGCCTAGTCTCTAGTTCACTTAACGAAAACACTCAACCGGGAGTCTCCATATAGTTTTTCATTTTTGTTTGTTGCATCGTAACCGTACCGCGTTACCCACGTAAATCAGAAATTTTCTTTTTATTGTCTTGCTCCTCATATTGGGAATCATCAGTGCATTCACTAAGCATGTTTCAAATTACATTTCATTTTAAAGGGGGAAACACAATTCCACCGTTTCGATCCGATTCGTACAAATATCAAATTTTCTTATATGAAACATACGTGCAATTGGACACATAACACCAAAATGGATCGAAATGGATCGAATCAAAATGGAAAAGTTGAGCAAATTTCAACTTTTACGAAAGACATAAGTTCAGGAAATAAAAAAAAGACATGAATTATATGACAAAAAAAGAATGTTTTCATGGATGAATGTAAAGCGGAAAGAAAAAATCTGGCGAAATTTTAAAGTCAAGTGTTTGAAACCAAACGGAACAATTGTGCTCATGCATCCTTTAGATCGAAATGGGCTAGATCGAATCGAATCGAAAAGTCGGAATTGTGTTTGGCACTTAAGAATGCGCGTACGTACATGTATAGAAATCTATGAAAGCCAATGCGTTACCAAATTAACACATACACCGTTTTGGTCAGATAGAAAGAATTTATGGGCCGAAAAGCAAAATAAAGAATAAAGGTTATTATCAGTCATTAGTGCAATAATTAATGTGTATAAACTCCTTTACGAATATTAACTATTAATTGTCAACAAAATGTTTTTATTAGAACAATGACATTCCCCAGTTTATCACTTCAATAGTTTTAGCATATTCCGTGATTTAAACCAAATTGCCCAGATAATAATAATAAAAAATATTTGATATGTATACAGGGTGTTTCCCACTAGGAGGTCAATAGAGCGGGAGGTGATAGTACTCACCTAGACGAACCAAAAATTGTATGGTAGGGGGGGGGGCATATCAACCGTTTAGGAGTTACAGGGTGATTAAGAAAAAAAGTTAGTTTTTTACAAAACACCCTGTATCTTAAAAACTACGTACGGTCACAGTTAAGAGCTCATTGTATGCACAACTTCATGGCCTTTTTAACGACTGCTCAATTAGCCCCATACCCCTCTCCCATCAAGAACTATGGTTGTCTAAACTAAAAATTTCGGATTTTCTTACCTTTTTTTTTTTTAATTTAACCTCTATTTTTTTTGCAACAAGGTCGTTAACATTACTTTTTTTTTATAAAAACTGTAAGCTATCGTTAAAAAGGCCATGAAGTTCGCCCTGTAGTTTTCAAGATACAGGGTGTTTTGTAAAAAAACTTCTTAATCACCCTGTAACTCCTAAACGGTTGATATGCCCCCCCCCCCCCCCCGCCATACAATTTTTGGTTCGTCTAGGTGAGTACTATCACCTCCCGCTCTATTGACCTCCTAGTGGGAAACACCCTGTATATGCTCAAAGTTTTACATGATTTCTACAAAGAAAAATGTTGAAAGAAGCATACTCACGTATTTCAATCTTATAAATGTCTGGTATATGTGTATAGTACCATGTGTTCTCCAAATAATGAAGAATTTTTTGCCAAATCCATAAAATGAATCCAAGCAAATGAGCGCTGAAAGCAACAAAACAAATTACTGCAAGCTTGTCCAATTTTAATGTCTCCAGCGATGACATACGTGCAGGTAATGCCAAACGTAAAATGATTAAAAAAACCAAACTAGTAAATTCACAGAAATGATAATGCCAAACCTTGTATGATAAAAAGCCAATTTAATTTTTCTTTAGATGTTTACTGCTCAGCGGCTACCAATAGAGTGAGTATAAACATACAAAGTGATAATTCAAAATGGAAGTAGCACCTACAGAAGTGAAGTTGAATCAAGTTGCAAGCAATTCAAAATATGGAATGATATTTAAGTTAAAATTTGAACCTTACATATTTTTGAAAGAGAAGAAATAAATCTAAGAACTGAATTATGTAATTTGAAATATATGCAAAAGTACTATTTAAAAAAGGATTTTTTTACTTAACAGTGCCAGACAAATTGCAAGGAAAAGTGTCTGACCTGCAGCACAGAACGCATACATTTCGTTCATCCTTGCTTGCTACTCACTCAAAACGTTTTATAAGTTCAAAAAAAATCTATGAAAAACCTGACAGAAAATGTAAAATGTCGCATTTTTTATGCTATCCTACTGATGTGCAGTTGCAGATACAATGCACACGAATATCACAGCATCATATAGCTCTGCATGTACATATACAGGGTGTCCGTAGTAAGTGGTGTAATATTCGAAGGCTACAGATAGATCATACTCAGATGAGCAAAAAATTGTATGGGTGGGGGAAATTCCAACGATTTCCGAGATAGCAGGACTTAAAAATATTTGGGTATGTTTTTATAGATCACCCTGTAACTTCTGACCCTTACACTCTATATATGATGATTATTTAAAATTTGTTAAATAGATAATCCGTGGACCTTTCCAACGATCTTTAAATTTGTCTCGTACTCCTTTCCGTTTTGAAGTTATGGCTCAGAAAAATCAAAATTTCGGTATTTTAACTAGATTTTTTTTTTATTTAACTACTATTTTTACAAAAAAAAATACGTCATCAACATCATTTTTTTCATATTGGATTTAACAAGCCCAAAATCTTAGCTTTAAAATGTGCGAAAAATGTAACCCTTTCTGCATTTTTTGCACTTTTCTTAAGGATATCCAGCGAAAATGACACAAAAATGCCATTTACAAAAGATAATTGCCTACTTTCTGAAACTTTTTCAGTCATTTTCGCTAAATATGCTTAAGAAAAAGTGAAAAAAAGGCAGAAAAATTTACATTTTTGGTACAGAGTGTAATAGGTTATTTTAAAGCTAAGCTTTTGGACTTCTTAAATTCAATATGAAAAATTAGTATTGATGACATTCTTTTTGATAAAAATAGTAGTTAAAAAAATAAAAAAATCCGAAATTTTACGTTTGTGGAACCATAACTTTTGCGGTAATAAATTCTTAACTAGGGAAAAACAATCTTTATTTTTTATGGCCAAGCAATTTAAAGTTAAATATAACTACAGATATGTTTGGATAAAGAAACCAATTATTTACCTCAAAAAGGACAATGATAGCAGTGCTGTTACTATTAAAAATGGAAATTGTCTTGATCTCCTTATTAAAAAAAAAACATTTTATTCGTCTCATTGGTTATGCGTCTTGATATTTACCATCAAAATTTCAGAGGGCTAAGGACAAAGACTGCAGATTTTGACTTGTCATTATTATCGAATAATTACCATATTGTATGTCTACCAAAATTTTTTTAAATCAAATATCTTCAGTAATGAAATTTTTTATTATCGATATGTGGTATATAGAAGGGTCCGAAACGTGGAGCTCGAAATGTGAAAGACGGCGGTGGTTATCTCATTGCAGTCAAAATTCTGTGGGAAAAAATTTTTGTTTTATGTGTGTGTTTACCTCCAAACACCATTTTTTTCAAATATTAGCGAAAGATTTTTGCGATTTTCTGAGTAGCCTTACATTTTACTCAATCTACCATAGTGTTCATGGTTCTTTAACAAGTCAATATTGTATGACATCTTCGGATGCCTTTAGTCAATCAGATCAATCAAGACTTTATATACATTAACCCAGTACAGTAATGCGATCAACTTCAGTGAGAGGATTCTTGACTTAGTATATGATCAGATCACCCTCAGAATAACATCATTAGACATAATTTTAAATCTTTTATTATCAAAATCTACTCGAAATGAATCCGCTAAGCACGGAAATTTCCTCTTAGGTGATTATACTAGTTTCGAAAACTACTTTAATAGCATTGATTGCACTTCAGTCCTTATATTAGTTGTGTACACGGCGTTTTTATAAAAACTCAGTTCGCACATGAGAAATATTTGGGCAATTTTCTAAAAGAGAATTTCGCTCATTTTGTTATTTATACACAACATACATCATGTATCTATGCAAGTTTTTTATAAGTATTAGTGAGAAGTTTCTCTTCCATATAGAAATTTCTTACACAATTAAAAAAACAGACCACTATGCAAAACCCTCGAGAATATTGCAGAAGCCATGAAACAGACTCCCTAAATACCACATGAGAGCCCCAACTGA
Organism: Dioctria rufipes; assembly: GCA_963924295.1. Classification (NCBI taxonomy): domain Eukaryota; kingdom Metazoa; phylum Arthropoda; class Insecta; order Diptera; family Asilidae; genus Dioctria; species Dioctria rufipes. Next base: position 104,044,937 of record OZ002741.1, on the reverse strand, counting down.
GTCCTAACATTCTAAAATACAAAAGATTGACAAAAGTTTGATTTGAATAGCTCTTGCGTCTAAAACTACAATTCATACAAAAAATAATCTTCTGATAATCATAAGCTTGCTTTCTTATCTTCCGAACCGAAATAAAATTTTTGTATCTTTCCTAATAAAATTATTTAAGAAAATTTATCAGAGCCAAATGACTACGATTCAAAAAAAACTATGTCTATGTGCCGCGTGGTCTGATGAAATCGAATCAGTCTGCCCACAGATTCGGACTATTACTCAGTTGAGAGTTATTGAGCGTAAAATGGTAATGTTACGTTTTAATCAAAACTAATTTATTATTATATTAAGTAAGGTATATAGTAAGTGTAGCCTTTGGGAAGGTAAGGAATCAAACTTTAAATTTTATAAAATCAATGTTGTCATTTTTCTATAAGTATCAATAAAGAACATTTTACAGAACGGACTCGCAAGCACACTTATGGCTGAGACAACTTACAACTAGATGTGCAAAACTCCATAAAAACCCGGAACACTTTTTGAAAGCTCTTTAACTTTTTATTCAACCAAAGAAAGCTATCATTGCGATGAATTTATGTGGAAAAATACAGCAAGAGAGAGAGAGAGAGAGAGAGAGAGAATGTGTAGAGCTTTCTATTAGAGGGCCATTAGCTCGTTTTAGTAGGACCGCGTTTTTGTGAGTTTTTACACATCTTGACTTATGGATTTCTATTTCATTGCTTGGGAAGTATTCTCGAGGGTTTTGCACTATGACAACCGCCGCAAGCGACTGCTAGAGGCGAGGCACACTGATTTACTTATAAATCAGAAATGACAATTATAGTGAGCATGAACAGCAGTAAAGACGACCTGATGGATTAAGGGCAGCGTTGCCAACTTCTCAGCTATTGCTGGATTTTTTAACCATTTAATATTTTTCCCTTTCCCAACATTCGAGCAAACCAATAATTTAACCAGCAAAAAATGTCTAAGACATTGTAAATTGATTTTTCGTTGTTAAGTCAGAGAACTGCGATTCGAATGTTAAAGATAATATGTAACAACTATCTTTATCCTTCTTGCCGAACTGAGCCACTTTTGAATAATTCTCTCGTTAAATCGTTAATTTGCATATTAAATTTAAGTCGAATTTCCTCGTTTGATTACCGATATTTAAAAACACAATATTTTTAGAAACGATCGTGTCGAGTTCGTGGAAGTAGAGTATAAACTTGTACAGGCGTTATTTGGCTCAATGTGATTAAAAATTCTAAGCAAAACTAATGTCAGGTAAATTTTCAAGATATCTCACCCGTTTTTTATTTCCCCTTTGTTTAATTTCTTTGATACTAGCTACCATTGAATTCACCAAGAAATATGTATGAATGCGTAGCTCCAATTCCTCTTTGCTAATTTTCCCAAAAGCTTATTTTTATAGATGAGTTGATACTGGGATCGCTTGAAGGGAGCTTCCTGTGTTTAGTCAACTCACTTGTGTTTTCTATACATATATTCGCAAAAATTGCGCAATTACCTAAGTTTAGACTTCTTTATTGAGCTTTTATATTTCTTTAGGCCCTGCTTAAAGATGGTTTATTGAATAGCTTCCGCATCTCTACCTAAATTAGTCATGTATCAAGGACATTTTCTCTAAGACCTTGTTTGATTATGGTTACGGAGTCGTCGATTGCGGCTGTGTTAGATAGGATCTCGCACGGGTGACACTACCCTATTGCTTGCAAGTCTACTGAATTTAGTCCAGTCCATTTCACTAGATTGCTGGAGAGTCTTGGATATTCTGACGAAAAATTTATATTAAAGAGTTTCCAACAGAAATAAAATGAAGACTTTTTGATAGTTAATCTCCAATTCTCTCCTGATAATTATAATTCCCATTTTCTTCACTGGAAAATGAGATTATTTGACTTAACAAATATTAAAATTAGACTCACCTGACTCATTTAAGTAGGTTCTCGCACAGATAGTGTGGTGAGTATTAGCGTCGTATCAAAGAACTAAATTCAATTTCCTTGAAACATTGATCAGTTTATAAACCATTTCAAGCGAAGGGATGCAGTCACCATGCACCATGTATAGCGTTGCTATAAGACCAGGCAAAAGTCCTAGAATTGTCTTCTGATTTGAGGACTGTTAATTTGTTTAATTTAGCATAATAACCAGAAAAGAGGAGATAGGTCCCTTCCTTAAAATTATTTGTTTAAATTATTAAAACTTCAGGATATTTTAAAAGCTTATCATTATTTTCAGGCTCTTCGCCCAAATGTGGTAAATGCTAAGGGCCAGTTAAACGCAGTTGAATGTGATATTACTTCAGAGCTCGAAGTGAACCAAGCATATGCATGGATCGAGAAAACTCTCGGAGGCATAGATTTGCTCATTAATAACGCCGGATTTGTTAGCAAATATCTTTTACTTGACGACAACAATATGAGAGACTTTAGAATGATGCTCGAAACAAACATAATCGGTCTGCTGATCTGTACGAAAGAGGCTCTTAAAATTATGAAGGAACGCAATGTTCCAGGAATTATTGTCAATATTAACAGGTACCAACTGAATTAGAAATTTTCTGGAAACTTTCATTCAATATTTCAGTATTTTTGGTCATAAAACAAATACATGCGTACCAGGAACGAAACCAATCAATGGATTATACCCGGCCTGTAAATTTGCAGTAACGGCTTTAACAGAATGCCTACGACAAGAGATTCTATGGCGTCAAATGTCAGCAAAAGTCATGGTAAATGAATATATTAAAAAATGCTTAGTTTTTATTTTCATTGATATTACAAACAATTATGCAGAATATAAGTCCAGGATTTGTGGAGAATGATATTTTATCAGTTAATTCAAACAATGATCTTGTAAAGTTAATGCCCAGACTATCACCGAAAGAAGTTGCAAAAGCATTAATGTACGCAATCTGCACTCCGAACGACGTTCTGGTAAGTTCCAGTATTTATATTTCAATATTCTGTTTTAATATTATATATTTGCAGGTACAAGATATTATTATCAAACCTGAAGGAGAGTTTATTTAATAAGTATAAGTAAAATTTAAGGAAAATTATGAAAAAGTGCCAACAAATAAAGTTAAACATATTTTTATTTTCTCTTTTCATACACTGCAGTTATTTAGTTTATTTTACTATTACAACGGGCAAAGATAATCATTCTCCCGTATCTAAGAACATTTGGAGCTATTATTTGTGTACCAACCCTAACTAAGCCCCACATATTTTAAATACATTTTTACCAATCAACTTTATCTTTTTTCGCTCTTGCCTTTTTTTAATCTAGTATACCTTCGATTATATTTTTAGCTTCTGCATCCAACTTCCGTATAACTTTTTCAATCTTCCGATTATGCCGAATAGTAAGTGCAATACATTTCAGAATTAGGAGTGTTCACGGTATGACTTCAGGCTGAGTGAGAGAAAATAAACCTCTCGATTTTCAGCTGCCAAATTTAACCCGGCGTGAGTAAGGTTGGGTGGAATACACCCAGGCCATAATTTCATATTCAATGTTTTTCCTGTTTTGTTGTGAAATGTAGCATACTTAAGAGTAGCTGCGCCAACTGAGGAAAGGAATGGCTCAGTCGGTTAGCAACAGGCAAGCTGAATGTACAGGAATAAATTCGTTGCGGGTGAGTTTTATCCACCTTACACTTATTGTTACATTTTTGTGCATTTTGTTTGTTATTTTATATTGATTTTTCTTGTATAATTTCCAATATGTTATGACGGAACCAGAACTAATAGATGCAGAATTAGAGGAGGAAGAAGTAAACTTCAGTAGAAATAGATTTAGACCAGTTGAAATGGTACAAAGTGGCCATGTACACCTACATGATCAAACGTTCGAACTAGATAGGAAAATATTATTAGACTCATGCCAAGGGTGAGCGTACTGTTCGAAACACCAAAACGGCCATTGAATGTTGGAAACGACATACGGATTACATACTGCAGATATTGTTCAACACAAGTGCTTAAAGTTTGCAATAAAGAAGTGCATATAGGGTCTATAATAGATTAACCGTATAGTGGAAGAGCCGAACATCAAATGATGTTAGCACGGTACAAAAGTTCTTCGACAGTTTTGCTATATTAGTCGAAATAACTGGCATAAAATTTCCTGTTATTGATAGATGTGCCATATTTTACATGTTTGTCATCGAGATATAACAATAATAAGGATAAGTTTGAGGAATTCGCTATAGACGGCTCGTTCAGGTATATTGTTGGTAAAATCTCCCTCATTCAGTGCACAAGATCCTTGCTCTGAAGTCATAGTCTTATTTTCTATTGGAAAACTTTCTGAAGAAGCTGCATAGTCAACTAATAAGTATATTAAGTTATTTAGATATTATTATACCAGAAAACAAGCGTAACAACAAATACAGATCTATTGAATAGGTTGCTACTGAGTTCTGACTCATTTTTTAGGAGGAAATTACGCGTAAAAAATCTGTTTTGTCGCAAGCTGTTCTTACATGGGAGAGGGGTGGGGGGGGGGGGGGGGCATATCGCAAAGATCTTTTAGGTCGCAGAGCTTAGAGGTTTGAAACCCCCCCCCCTTCCCAACCAGCACTTATCATAATAATTACTGAATGAAGACAATTTACCGCCCAAAAGTGTATTATTATATTGCAGAATCACAAAGATCATTAGAGGAATAGGCAGTCGGATCAGCGTTGAAATCATAAAAACCAAACAAAGTTTATTCAAGCGAGCAGTACATAAGCTAGCACCACTTCCTCTAGATGATTTAAGACTTGATAACAGCTTTGAAGGTCGGCGGAATGGAACAGCTGCAGAACAAATTTGTATCAACTTAAATTCAGGATAAAATACAACGGTTATGTTTATATTATCCATTTCATATATTACAACTGTAATTTAATTTTTTTACACATTGCGCTCTCTTGTTTTTGCTCATTAAAATAGTATAAAACTTTTTATTTCTTGTTAATTGTTTTTCTTCTCGAAGTTGAGTTTCAGCCAGTATCATAGCAATTAAGTCGGAATTTTTCACATAATTGTTTCGAGATATATTACATTCTTTGAAATAAATTTCATTTTAATTATAGCATTTGCAAACAAAATTTGAAAAAAAAACTACTGCCATGCACTTGGAAACAGTTCATTCTTGTAAAGTTTCATAAAAGATTGAGTCTCTCGGTTGAGAACCTTTCCTTATGTGTCGAAATAAATATTGAGCGGTTTTCCTATTCCATAAGAAGCAATAATGCGACGTTTCAGAAGAATTAAGTACTAGACCGGAACACACACACATTTCTACTTATGGCTTGGAATCATTTATCCATTCATTTGATACCATGACTATTCATTTTTTTTTCTTTTTTAAAGCAGGGTAAGAGATCCCAATCACGTAGTCCAGGGTTTCCTATTGTGCTAAGCTGCTAGAAACTCCATCACCAGAACCTTCCGGTCCTCTTAATGAAGAGCATCAGGTTTTGGTGAGATAAATTTGTCAGTTCCTCCACAGATAAGAGGGCAGACCCTAGAGTATCCAGCCAGCTCCGGGCAAAGGCCGGACAAGCACACTGAAAGTGTTCGGTTATCTCAGGCTTGCCTTCCAGGCATGATAGACACCCAGGGCTATCAACAACTCCCATCCTTGTTAGAAGCGAGCAGTGCCTGATGATGATGCCAAACACAGTTCTACATTGTTTCCTTCCGAGCCCCAAGAGAAAATTTGACAAATTCATATTGGGCCCATTGAAAAAAAGTTTTGTGCACCTGCAAGTACTCAGGATCGCCCATTTCTGCTGATGTTGCATGCGAACATCCGTTTGATGAGCGACCCGATAAGCCAGGTGGCAGTGCCTACGGCGAGTTTCGGTCCAAGTAACGGGGAACCAGAGCCAGACCTGGCTAGAAGGTTAGTCCTTTCATTCTCCATGATCCCCATGAGACCAAGCACTCAGCAAAGGGATTAATTTGTTGTGTATACACGGACGACCTGCAGTCCCTCAGTAACTTAGATGCTATCAGAGGGCCACTCAGAGCCATCAAGGCTGCCTGGCTATCTGAAAGAGTAGTAATGTCTGTATCCTTGATCTCCATATCAAGGGCTATCTTCGCTCGCGGCCATTCTGATGAGGAAGACTTCAGCCTGGAAGACAGTGATATGCCTCCCAAATGAGTACTCCAACCCACTGTCAGGTTCAAGAAAATAAAAACACCACCGGACCCCTCATTAGTTGGAGAGCCGTCTATAAAAGTTTTTAGAGTGGACCGAAGAAAGGTCTATAAGAAACTTCCTTCAGCTCACGATTCCTCTTCAGGAAAACCCACAGAGAAAGGACGCCCAAAATGAAGCTCTGATACCCTCGCATCAAGTGACATGCGGGACAGAGGGCTCTCCCGTTCCAGCGCACATACCAAAGAGTGATGGGAAGAACCCCTCCAGCCAACCTCCCAACATGCCCATAATCACAATCTATGCACAGCCCTTCTAGCATCTGCCTGAATAACAAGATCCTGGAATGGGAGATTAAGTAAGTAGAGCCTGTAATTCCAGGCAAGCAAGCCATTGCAGGCCCATCAGCCTCCGAATCGCAGTCCCAACTTGCGTCCTCGGCCACCATACATAAGAGGCATATGTGAGTGTGGGTGTTACAATTTATGTGCACATCTAAGGCACAACACTCGGTCATATGCCCCAAGTGCATTCAAAGGTTCTCCTGCATTGAGTGATGACTCTCATAGTCTCATTAACTTTTTCCTCTTCAAGCAATTCCCACGTCAGTAGCTTCGATTTAAATTACACTCTGGGGTGCTTGACATGGGGAGACAGTTGCAGAGTATGTGCAAAGAACTTTGGAAGAAAAAAAGTTTCCAAGCTTATCACAACTGGAGAAGAACACCAACCTGGTCTTTGTAGGGCTCACCATCATATCATGACGGGTGCAGCAGTCCTCAAAAGTATTGTGACCTCGTTGCATAAAGGCACAGGCAGCAGCCATAGTGTGCCTGGAGATGAGTAAGTTTTTCAGATCCGTGATAAGTGAGAAAACTAGCATACACCAGAGTACCGCGGAGAGCACGCCAACTTCCGCCAAGCCTCTCACCACCAGCACACTGGTTCGGCCATCCAACTCCACGGTGAAATATCGTTGCCTTAGCAAGTTAAACTCTTGCGATTATAGATCACCTTAACACCGTCAGGATCATCATGCAATCTACAGAATTTTAGCTCCTTTCTCCTTTCTACCTACGTTTTATGTATGAATTGAGATAAGGTTTTCCAGAGGTATATTGAGAAAGTTATGCGAAAATGAGGTATTATCAAGGTAGGACAAACTAGTCAACTGCTTCCGAGATTGTGAGAAAAATGTTAAACTATGATTATTCTACACTTACTTAGAGCATTACAAGTCCATACATTCGAAATAACATTTTTGAATTGGTAATGTGAAGTGTCATTTTCAATTCACCCTACATAATGCAAGGATTTCTAAATTGAAAACAAACACAAAATAGCAGTAGCAAAGCTTATTTAATTTTGTCTGGGGGTGATTCTGATCTTTTCTCGTACTTATAACACAAAATGAAGTGAACTTCTCTTCTGTTTCTTTTGTGCTTTTATTCAGCAAGCACACCAAGTCAGGCAATACGTGGAATTAAAATCAAAATCGGGGAGGATGTACTCCGAAATCGACTGAATTTTGGATGCTTTCTTATCGAAAGACCCAAATAGGTGTTTACGTCAAATCCTAACAATTGATTGAGCAGATCGAGTATTTAAAAGAAGACCTATAGAGAGACAAGAGAGGACCGAAATCAAAAGCCAAGCAATCCCTTAAGGTGGCTGGTGCATTTGGAGATCACGAATGGAAGCTAATCGTATAAAAAAAAAAATTTTTACTGCAGCGAAATAGAGTCCACTGGAGAGCGAATTTCTTTAAGGAATAAAAGGAGCTAGATGATGATAGTGAAATCAGTAGTATAAGAGATTATTTAAAAATACAAAGTAAATAAAGTAAAATAAAAAGCGTCGATAAAGTTTTTGAATGAAAGGCGCAGGCTCAACGGAAAGAAAAATTTTCTAAATACAAGAGAATAGACTATAAAATCAAGAAAGTAGAGAACGATTCTCGTCCAAGTGATGAAAAGATCACATCAATCGGATGTAGATTAAATTTAGAAGAGCAAAGTCCAGAAGATGCTTCTTAAAACTAATTATTAAATTTCTTGATTCTAGAAATCATAAAGTCAAATTGTGAAATATATTCTCATTGAATTTCTTCCCTTAAGAAACTATTTTCTGAGATCAAGAATGTTTTACACGATATGAAATCTAAAATCATAAAATAGTTTCTTAGATTAAGAAGATTTCTCGTATAGTTTCTTCTTATATTCAGAAAGTAGGGAATATTTTTTGCAGATTTTCAGTGACGTAGAAATATGATGGGAAATTAAGAAACCAATCCTGTAATTTTTATAAAATATTTATTATACCATAAGATGAACAAAGATTTAAGGAACCTAATGTTTTTATATTAAAGGAATTCATGCAGATACAATATCTATACGTCTTTTTCACATTCTTAGTAAATGACATAATTAAACGATAAAAAGTATATAAAAAAATAAAGTAAATTAGTTAGATATTTCTTTTTTTGAAACATTTTCTCCCATCAGCCAAAGTATTTAAATTAAAAGGTCTTACATTCATGAGACCTACATTGCTAATTTGATAGGTATTATTTTCATCACCTGCTATAAAACTGTTAAAATGTTTGTCAAAATTTAACAAATCTATTTTTTTGCAAAATAAAGAATGATGCCTTTTCTCCATTATCGGCAACTGTTGTTAATAAATCAACAATTCGAAAAAGTTCTTCTGTTATAAATAAACAAAAACCAATCTTATACACTATGCCTTTTACACTAATCATTGCACTGTGAAGTATCTTAACATATTTAATGTCAAATGGAAATAAAATCGCATTGTAGTAAAACTTTTTTTTAATATGTGAACATTCTGTTTCATCATAAAGCGTAATATCATTTAAATTATTTTCTGTCTTCATTAAAATATAGCTGTACTTTATTTAGCAGTTTTTGGGAAGAGAGAAGGATACATTACGTCGAGAAGATGTTTCGCGTGTATAATTTTTCATTTCCCTGTGTTTTGATTCGAATCTCATACTCCAATAAGTTCGAGGAGGACCTGATTGCAAAATTATTGAGCAATATTGTGTAAGTAGATGATGTTTGGGTTTTAAATCATCCTCAAATAGAGTAATATATATAGAATGGTGTTCCTTAATTTGTTTGCTTAAGTTTTCAATGCTTTGAGAATGAATATGATGAAAGCATCTGTACTAAGTTTTCTAACAAGACAACGAAAGACCAAACCTTGTCTTCATGAGGAATAAAGTCGCCAATATTCATAGAAAAATAATTTAAAAACTTTAAAGTTTCATACGCAAAAAAGTGTAATTTTTTTGATTTTATATGCTGGGGTTTAATGGGCTCACACCTGTTACGGCTATCTATTTCACCGTAATCAAAATTTTTCATTCTGTAGTTAAGATCGCTCATATCAAAAAGAAAATATAAAACGGAATTAACTAGCCCATACTTAATAATGCCTTCAAAAACATCGTGCATTAAATCTACGGAGTAATTACAGTTACATGTTACAGTTAAAAATTGAATTTTCAACTATGCCGGTTGAATCATAATTGCCATTTTTGATATGGTCGTTGTAACTAGAAATATTTCTTAATGTCTCAGGCCATTCTGATATTGAAAGCTTACTGTCTTGCTTCGTAAGTAAACAAACCCTGCAAAAGTGAGTATGCGAAAAGCTTCTGGAAAATCCTAAAATATTATTTAATGCAAGATTATCACCAACTACAAGTCCTAAAATGCAATATACTTTCGTCTCTCCTTCAGTTGTGTGAATAGTTGTACTTTCCGTTTCAAGTTTATTTATAGTTTGAATTAATTTGTACAATGCGCAGTTATTACCATATCTTTTAAATACTTTAGATGGTATGAACATACCAGGAAAAATGTTTTCTAAGTGAGAGTTTTTGTAATTATCCGGAAGAGTAGGAAATTTGTAATAAAAAGCTGATACGCTCTGTGTGCCGGAATGATTTCGTATTGGATCGTTTACCTCAAAATCGTCAGGTATAGTTATTTTTCCTTCATATTCCCTTATTTTGTTTTTCCATAACTGTCCTTGTACAAAATTAGTAAGGTTAATGTTATCGTTTAAAATTTTATCCATGAAGTCTATTGTTCGTTCAAGCATATTCGGGAGTTCAAAATACGATTGAAATTCAATATCAAGAATAGTACCATTATGTTCTATCCTATCTAAAACGGGAGTGCCTTTTCTCATCGCAAACAGAACTAGATATCACAAGCTTCTCTGGAGATCGCAAGATCAATTAAATGTTTAATTAATTTATGCTCGGTATCTATTTTTTTGAAAGTGGAAGCACACAATTCCAATTTTCTTTCTACTTCATACCGTTTTTCTTTTGGAATCAATGTCAGTACTACATTTTTTATTAAAGTGAGGATAACATTAAGTAATTCTGAAAAATCGCCCAAGATTTCCCAAATTTGTTTATAAGTGAAATGGCTGCAATAGTTCATTTTTACTACTAATTTTAAAAATTCATTTAAAATTAACTTTTCCCAATCGATCTCATTTTCATTGTTTATTTTAGAATTGAATTGATTGAATTCTTTACTCTCTTCATATATACTATTCGTAGATAACACTTCAATCCCGGAAAGAGTACTTTGATCGGCAAAAGAAGACGTGTCCTCGGTATGAGAGTTTTTGCAATATTTTTTAAATGCACAAAATTTCGAAAATGTTTGCGGGCAAGGGATGAATGGACAATAAAAACTTTTAATGAACTTCAGATTATGATTAAACTTATAGTGTGAAAATAATTGATCAAGACAGTCAACAGATCTTTGACACAAATGGCAAATCATATTGATATATAATAAAATAATGTTAAAATAATTTCACAATTAAAACTAGTTTTGCGCAATTGACATTGGCTTAAAAAGCCTGAAACCGCTGGGGATATATCAGTCTCGTTTTCAAAAAAGTAGGCTTGAATAAATTCCCAAATAAATCTACATTCTTCCTGATACATCAAATCAAAAACGTAAATTAACTTATATGTACAAGATATGGCATGTATAAGGCTGTTAAACTTAAACCTAATGTCATCAAATACTGCATACGCTTCAGAAATCTCACCAAATCCTGGATCGATAACTAATATAAACGGCTGACATTTAAGTTTGTATTCTAAATACTTCGCTTTTCTTTCTTTAACAGCTTTGTTCAAGTTGTTTTTACCTTTAATATAAATGCATCCTGACTATCATTAATGCTGTACTTCCATATCTTTTTGTCCTTTCCTTTCGTTCGTCCGGTGGGCACTAAGCAAAGCAAAGCTGCAAAGCTTCACATATGTTTAGGTCTCGTCTGTTGTTTCCTAAAACGTGATTTAAGAGAAAAATTGACATTTGAAATGTGGTTATCATTTTACCTTTGGTTCCTAAATCTGTGGTTCTTTTGCACTCTGTTGTATAAGAGGAACAAACTTGCGTCTAAAAGTATCCCAATTCCTCAGCAAGCCGTCAATATCTATCTGTAAATAGACCTAAGCATTCATTTAAAATCGCGAAGAAATTAGTAATTACCAATCGATCACCAAATTGCCTTGTATATGCAGGCCATTCCTTAAGAATATCTTGTAGAACTAAACCAGGTGTTTTGAAATAATAAACCCTTCCCTGTGAAGATTCTTTCCATTTAAGCTCGACAGTTTCCCATGGATTTTCGTATAATTTAAGTCATTCCTTATCAAGTTCATAAGTTTTTTCATTCAATATCGGTCGTTCGGCTTTATCACAAATTCCTTTTATTTTGTCCAAGATTCTTCGTGGTTTTCGTCTTATTTTTTCTCATGGTTTTTATATTTGTGGTAAAGTCGACCATATCTTGTATCACCAGATAGAAGGAAATAATAATCCTATATAAAAGTAGATATTACAACAGATATCTAAATAAATTTAAAAGAAGCCAATTTTCGAAATGGGTTACTTGCCTTTCTTTCGTTTGGAAATTTTTCGATGATTTGATACGTAATTCTTATATAATCGGCATCTTTCATAAACGTATTCGTCGTGTATGTTTTAACGATATCTTCTATCAGCTTCTCTCTTGCAAATGGTGGTAGGTTTTGGTTGTTATCCTTCCATACTTTTATAATAAGTTTTCCTTCAGCAGTAGTCAAATAACTGGAAAGGTCCTAAAAAGTTTAAGACACAAACTCTTTAGTAATGCTCAGCAGAGACTAATTTTTGGATACATACAAATCCTTGAAAATTATTCGTAGAAGAAGTGGAGGACGTAACAGGTCTTGATGTAGAAGGAGATCCAGCGTCAGAAATAGGGCACACTGGACTTCCTATAGAGGAATTGCCAACATTTTTTTGAAGCCAGTCATAAGTAGACAAATTAAGAATTTTGCAGTCCTTTAATTTTATGGTATTATAAAAAATATTGAAAATGTTTGATATGTTTTTCTTACATTTTGTGCTTGCCATTTCAATAGATTGAATCTCGCTTTTGTTAAGAGTTTAAAGTAGTAGGGATAAAGTTTCTCTAAATCTTGTGGAATAAGATACTTTAATGTATCAAAGTCAACTCCAAATGCTAAAGAAAACGAACTATATTTATATTTTGATTTTTTAAATTAATTTTTATAAGTACAAGTAAATGTGTCCATTTCTGTCCCCATTCCCCACTCTACTAGAACTTGATATAAACGTTCATCCCTTGGGAAATTTATCACGGTCGATTTTGATGCTGAAGGTAAGGTTATTGTGTGAGATTCCACTAGGTTTTCATTTACATCATTTGAATTTGACACGTTTGCTATAAACTCCACATTAGTGAGGGGCGTCAAGTAAGGAGAACTGTTACTCATGGTGATGGTGATGATCTTTCACAAATTATAAAATACAGTTAAATTCAAAAATACATTACTTCTGCATAGATGCAAAACTTAGCTTCATTGTTCCGCACTGAATTGTGAATCGAAGTTTTTGAATTAAGTCTATTCAGTCGTACTTGCAAATTGTGTATACGTCCAAAATAGCGAGTTTTAAAAAAGGGCGGGGAAACCTTTTTTTTTAAGTAATACCGTCAAAATTACCAGCCATGAGACGGCCATACGGCTGCTAAAAAAATTGGGTATGTATTTATTGTTAAGTCATTCCCCATCTGTTCTTTTATTTATTTGTGCTATTACGGTAGCTATACAGGGTGTTTCATAATTGGTGCACCTAGCTCAAGGGTTTGAAAGCTAAACTCCACTTCAGCTAAAGCAAAACATTATAAGTTGAAGGGAGTGGTAAGACGCATCGTTTCTACGGTATGGGGGGGGGGGGGTTTAAGATTCTTAGTACTGCTTCCACTTTATTTTATACCCTGTAACTTTATTTGTATACACCCTATCAAGGTGGGATTCATCTCATATGATGGAAAACCGTCTCAGCTTTCCAATGAATTCCCAATCAGCCTTCCTTTCATCAGAAGTTGTTGGACGTCAAAGTGAAATAATTGGATAATAATTCCTATTTTTTTCAAATTTTAACGATTTTCCCGCCAAAATACATAATAACTATACAGTTTTATTACAAGATATAGAAACTCCGGAATGTTACCATTAATTTGACTATGCACATGTAAAATGAAAAAAAAAAAATGTAAATGCAACCGTTTTCCAGTTTCTGTGATTCATAATTTCGTTAATTTTGTTACTGACGATGTAATCACGCTTTGCAATTCCTCACAAAATTAGCAGAATTAATGAACTTATGTATCATAGAAATGGAAATATCTCAAAAACGGTTGTATTTAGGCAGGTATATGTGCATAGTCAAATTAAAGTTAACATTCCGGGGTCTCTAAATCTTGTAATAAAACGGTATAGTTATTATGGATTTTTGCATGAAAATCGTTAAAATATAACATAATTTTTTGATTCTCTCCACCTCACCTATCAAACCCTTAAGCTAGATGCACCAATTATGAAACACCTTGTATATACCTACCGCATAATTAGCTTCAATCGAATTTAATCTTTTCAATGAGCATTTTTGGCTAGTAATAAATATCGCAAATGGTTTACTTTCAATTGAAAGTTTTCAGTCTTATTCAATAGCAGAAAATTAAAATACTTCGTTGTGAAAATCACAACATATGCAAACATACTTACTTGTAAAAAATGCACTTTAAAAACTGTGCCAACTTAAACACTTTTTCACAATTAAATAATTGCAACGACAACAAATGCAACGTGGCTCTTGCTTGTTTGCTTGACAAAATCAGAATTCACACTAACTGACTGACTGAGAAAACAATACCACCGGAACCGTTTAACTTTTTACCGTATATAATGATATTCTGAAGCCAAGTGGTAATAGATTGAAATAAGAATTAACTTTCTCAAAACAAGAAAATATTTTCTAACATTTTCTGAAAGCAAGAAAATATTTTCTAACATTTTCTGAAAGCAAGAAAATATTTTCTAACATTTTCTAAAAACAAGAAAATATATTCTAACTATTAAACTATTTCTTAAAATAAGATAATTCTTTCTGATTTCAAGAAATGTAAAATGATCTTATATTTCTTGATATTAGAAAACAACCTTTACTAGTATTGAGAAATTAAAGTGTCATTTTAAGAAGATTCGGCTTAATTTTAGTAAATACTGATTTAAATAAGAACATTTTTCTCAAATAAACTACTTCTGAAATCAAGAAAATCACTTCTCGACTCCTAGAAAATAATTTCTTTCCGTGTCGGTCTTCTTCTCTTCCCTTAGGTCTATGCATACCTTTTCGTTTTTCAACCAAACAAAAAATCTTCACAAGAATTAACACAGCGACTTAAAACTTTATGATATCCTCAATTGATATGTCTATGTACAATGAAAAACTAGCTGAAATTTTGGAATTCGCAAATGCGGTAGTAGGTTGGAGTGGGAAAATTGGTGTAACTCGTCTAACAGACAGAAAGGTCTGGGCAGACCTTTTCATTTTTCAAAGAACAAAAAAACTAGGACAGAGTTCATATGTTTTCCTACAGTTGCCATCTTGGTTTGCAGTCCCATAACCCACATTCTGTATTGACTCATTTATCCGAGGATGTTGCTCTATTTTCTAGGAATATTAAATAGTAAAGTTACATTCATTGTATTGTGCCAAATTTATCATTTCATGATTCAGCTCGAGTCTCCCAAGCTCTTCAGTGGGCGGGCGACATTGTTATTGGGGGGGGGGGGGGGGGGGAGTCCATGTCAAATATTTCCTGAAGTCAGCATGGAATACCTACGCATGGCATTGCCTATAATCAATGCTTTTCCTGTCGTCCCACTCTTAACACATTTAATAGTTTACGATAATCCTGCAAAGAGTATATAAAAAACATAAATTATATAAAATCTGTATTCAGTAAACTTAATTCTATATTTTCCCGCCAATCATTATTTACTCCATAATAATATTCTTCCTCTCATTAAAATAGAGCATCCAGAAAGTGGATAATTTTCCTGAAACACACTTTTTTCTGTTTTGTCTCAGGCGTTTTTGTTTACTGAGAACAGCGGATACTTTTTTAATGCAGAAAAGTGGAACTTAAGCAACTCCATCTTAATATCTATACCAAAGTAAGTAGGACACCTTGGTGCATTGTCTCTGTTCATTTACTTTAAAACAATGTGTATCATCGCCTTTTTGCATGAAACGAAGGAACTTCAGATGCTCACCAGAATAGTAAGTGTCTCATAAAATAACCCTTCTAAAATGAGAATGGAATTTCTATACTTTTTACAGCCACCCAAGTGACTGAGTGCTCTATTGAAGCGTGATTCTATGGCTACAAAACGAGGAAACAGAGGCCTTACATTTTGTACTATTCTTGTTTCATTCTCAGATTACATAGCAAGGCAGGTCCATTGGGGTATATTATGGCTCAAACTGAGGAGGGTACTTTGTTATTTTTCGGTCCATTTATTAAACAAAATTATTGGCCAGTTGGAAAAACACGTGCACCGATATAGGATATAGGAAATAAAACGTAACCCCTAAAACGTAAACGTTAAGGGAAAGTTTTAGTTTATATCCTTTACCTAACCCCTCAAAACTTAGTCATCCATGTTTGCCTGCCTTTACAAGCCAATGCATTTGTGGCGAGGTGCTTTAAGCGGAATTTTTGAATAGATATTATACAATACGAGTATGTATGTACATATATGAGATCAGAGGGAAAAGGTTTTAAGAAATTGATCCAAGATTTATTATCAAATTAATAACTCGGTCCACTGTTAAGGAATTAAATTTACAGTAACTTCTGACCCAGTTGCATAACTTTTCAGCCAGGCAAAGGAATGTATTCCACATAATGAAATTTTCAAAGCATTTAAAAACAGGAAATTAGGAACTTCACTATAATTTTTAACCCAAACGAAAATAATGGGTTTAAAATTTGTTACGTGTATTTTATATCAAAATCTCAATTCATGATTTTGATATGCAGACCACCAAAGGACAAAATGACCAAAGAGCCGATGTTGATTTTACCCCATAAATGCTTCGTAAATATAATTTTTGAAGGTGTTTCACCAACATATACATATATGTGTGGCGCGGAGTTCAAATATGGATTTTTTAAGAGTTAGTAAATAAGTTTAAGAAAAAGTTTTAACTCACAGACGGATGTCCGGTCGATTATCTTTCAGGTAACAAAACAAAATATATAAGACACCCCTACACAGGCAGGCAAAGATTGGCTGAAGTAATTTCAAGAACTTAATCCAATAATTTTCTTTCGAACCGCTAACAATAAATGCTGACCGCTGTTTTGATTTATTTAATGTAATTATAGATGAGCAACATATGTATACCCACAATACAATACTATTTCACAATGTTGATAAAATCGGATTAGTAATGCAAGCTTAAATGTATTATTATTTCGTCATCACCAAACCGTAGATGTTAAAAAAATCTCTGGAGTTCAAAACAAAACTTTAAGGGTTTTCACTTTAAGTATAATATTAGGAAAATCCAATACATTTAAATTCATTTCAAAATTATTGAGTTGTGACTAAATAATTCCATATGCTCTATGTTTGCATTGATCTAACCAATGTGGGATATACATACTAAGATTAACCTTCTCAATTAGAAGAAGAAGTCTCGGTACGTACCAAATTGTCTAATACTATAGTTTAATTTGTGAAGCAGAGTCTAATAGAGCTCGGGTGAAATGAACGCAATCACAATTACCTTGATTTTTCACAGCAGATTTTCCAAAAAATGTACGTTATCTCTTAAGGTTCCTTTATTATCAAAAACAATGCTGGTGAAGTAGAAGAAACTATGAAGTATTGTGGATGAGGAAAATGTGAACGAGAGGAACTGAGAATTTTCATTTTTACCTAGATAATTAAAACATATAACCTTTTAATTTCATTAAACCGATCAGTGATATTAATTTTCACCAAATTAAGCATGTACCTGGAATTATTCTGGAATTATTCTAATAAGCAGGCCTTCGTATTAAAGGAAATATTTCCTCAAATTTAAATTCAAATTCATTTATTGTCTCGTTTCCAAATATTAACGTCGACTTAATACCATCATTACCTTTAATTTAAGATATAAGTCATTATCCTGCTACAAATAGTTTGCCAGAAATTTGCATTGAAAAATGTATGAAACTTGCAAATATTGGTACTGACTACTCTTAATCCAACCATTTTTCTTTCATATTAAAACGGCATTTAAATTAAATAAAAATTCAAAAGTTAAGTATTTAATAAATACTTTTGAACTGAGTAGCATTCAATATAAATGGGTATGCATTTACTTTAAATGAGTTTTACTGTTAAAATTTTCACGAAAAAAAAGATAGTTTTCAATTTGAATGTACTTAACTTTTGAACCAAAAGGTACAGTAGTTCATCCAAACAAAAAACTTTTGTTCTAAAAGTATCCATATTTGAGTGGCTTCTGGGAAAAAATACTACCGTACTTTTCCTTAATTTCAAAGTATGTATATGCGTTTGTATAAACAATAATACTTTTAGAACAAAAGTTTTTTTTTTGATAAACTGCTACTCCTTTTAGTTCAAAAGTTAAGCACATTTAAATGAAAAACTATTATTGTTCACACAAGTAAGCGACGGAATGTTACTGGCGTTTGCGCTTTGTAAAACAGTACTAAAATACAAGTGTGTGTTGATTAAAATAAATTGCGTTTGCTCAGTCCGTGGCTAATGCTTTACGGATACGGTTTTAAATCGAGAGATTCAATATTATTTTCATAACGCGTTACCGGTACTTGTTGTAGTTTTGTGCAAATTATTGTGATTAACGCGGTTTTATTTCTTTTAATACATTTAAAAGATGAATAAGGAGTTTGTGAAAAATTTATTCAAAATTTATTTTTATTTATTATTTTAATTATACTATTTTTCACAATAATATAATGTTACAAGTTCCATTTTATCTTATGTCGAATTCTTTTCAAACCGTTCTGCACTAGTTGAGTGGAGCTCCATGGGTTTTGTTGTTTTATTAGAAACAAGATTTCAATTCCTTATATTTACCAAATATATTTTAATTCAATAATTTCAGCAGAAAGCAAATATATTTATTTCCATAACAAAAAACAAATATTTCGATATTAAATCAAATTCATTTAATTTATTTAATCAAAAATTAAACGCAAAATATTTTGAATCAAATGGTATAAATTGAAAAGTTTTTTTTCAGTTCAAACTAATGTTTGTTTAATTGAACAAAATAAACATTTGAGTACATTCATTTGAATCAAAACTTTAATTTTTAATTCAAATGGATTAATTGTCGGTTTAAATGTATATTTGTCATTCATAACAATAATTAATCCGTTAGAATCAAACGAAGAAGCTTTTGAAGTTTTAAAATTTAACGCATTTAAGTCAAACATATTTTTCTTTAGAATAAACAAGACAAGCATTTGATTACGTAACGTTTGTATTAAACATCCTGCGCATTCAAAACCAAACATTTTTATTATTGGCGCATTTTTAAATGTAAAAATTGTTGTTTCAAATAGTTTTTTTTTGTTCTGACTAGTTCTTTTCTCTCCGTGTACTGAAAATTCGTTAGTGGTATAATTTTAACTTTTTTTGAGAATAATTTATGACTAAAATAGAAGAAATAAAAATTATAACAAATAACTTTTTAAAAAACTATCCAAAGTTTTCCATTTCATTAAGTATTAAAATTATTTTACATTTGTTTATAAATTTTAAAATTTTCATGGTACACAAAGAAAGCAAACTCAAAGCAAAGTAATTTAATTAAGTATTTTGATAAACATTAGGAGTTCCAAATTTCATTGTTCTTCACTGTAGTGTTAAAACAAAAACTGCTCAGGGGCTGGATTCCGCAACTATGAGTTTTCGCGTGTACACAAAATGTTACGTACACCACCTTGTTCCGATTCCGCAAAAGTGGAAATGAGTTTTTCTGTCAAAATTATGCATTGAATTAATATTTTCTCACGGCCATTTTGATCGTGAATTTTGAAGAGGCACCTGTGAGTTTTTGCCAAGCTCTATTTTCAAAATTATTTGTTCTGTTATTCATTTTACCTTTTTTAAGCCGTAGTAGTCGCCTTAATACTAGTGAATTCATGTAACTCATTTCTTATAGCTAAACTTAACTTCTTCAAAAAGACTATTTTCTCACTCAAACACCATTCAGCACAAGAAAATTTTCATTTAGCACTTAAGAGGAGTCAGTACTCAGCAAAAGTTTCAATTTAGATACCAGCAAACCTGTAGGTAATAAAATTTACTATACGTAGGTTTGTGTCCTGAAAGTGAGAAAATTCATATAAAATGAGCCTAGACCTAGACCACAAAGCACATTAGAGACATCTAGCACAAAAAACAGAAACCCAACATCCGACAAAACCATACAATTTAAGAGGAAAAATGAAAATTTGCAGTTCACATAAATTTAAAATTTTTAACAAGAATTAACTCTCCTAAATTTGTTTTGTCCATAACTGTTAAATATTCTATTTTGCTTTGTATTTAAACAACTTTCAAATAACTATTGCAATTTCTTGTCGTTGAAATATCGGGAGAAAAAACAAGTACTATTAGAGTCAAATAATTAAAAAAAGCACCACTAAAAATGAAAAACTCGACGTTATTTGTTAGATCTAGGCATTATCTTTCTAAAACAGTCACAATTTAAAGAAATGACAATACCTATCCACAGGAATTTGATTTAAAAGACTTCAATTTTTACCATTTTTTACAAGTTTCCGAGCTAATATCTCCATTCCAATACACTTTTTTTTTAATTTTTGCCGCCGTTATTTACTACACTTCTTAATTACCTTTAATTTAAGATATAAGTCATTATTCTGCTACAAATAGTTTGCCAGAAATTTGCATTGAAAAATGTATGAAACTTGCAAATATTGGTACTGACGGAATCGCTTGAAATTCAAAAGTATAGACTTGCGCTAACGTGAGTTTTTCAAATCGTGTACACTCGCAAATTCTTCACAGTTGCGGAATCCAGCCCCAGTGGCTAGATTCAACTTTGAAAATTTGGCCAGTGCACACGATTTAAAAACTCACCTTGAGGGAAAGTGTATACTTAAATGCTGAATGAAAATTTTTCTGTGCTGAATGTTGTTTGAGTGAGAGAATAGTCTTCTTGAAGAAGTTAAGTTCAGTTATAAGAAATGAGTTACATCAATTCACTATTATTAAGGCGACCACGGCTTAAAAAAAGGTAAAATGAATAACATAACAAATAATTTTGAAAATAACGCTTGACAAAAACTCTTCAAATTTCACGACCAAAATGGTGGGGAGAAAATATCAGTTAAAGTGTACAAAATTTTGACAGAAAAACTCATTTCCATTTTTGCGGAATCGAAACAAGGTGGTGTACACAAAATTTTATGTGCACGCGTAAACTAATAGTTGCGGATCCGGCCCCAGATCTTTCTTTCTTTGTATACCTTGAAAATTTCAAAATTTATACACAAATGTGATATAAATTTAATATTTAATTAAATGCAAAATGAAGGGAAACTCTAGAGAACTTTTCTGATGTATTCATTAAGTGAAGGGAGAAATTACTTTCTATTTTTTTAATGCGGATTTAGAAGATTTGAAAAGATTTTGTTCTTTGTATTTTCCATTTCATTTGATTAGAGTATAAATGTTGGTTTCTGTGAAAGCAACATTTCAAAGAGTGGGTCAGTATCAAAGGATATATAAAAGTGAAAATCAACGGATATTTAAAAGTGAAAACCCAACAGTTTTGTTTTTAGAAAAAACTAAAGGTATTTGTTAAAACGTGTTAATGTATATTTGTGCGTATTAGTTTATAGTTTTTCCTCTTTGTTAATTTTGCTTTTTTACAAAAAGTATCCAACTAGATTTACATTATGATAATAATTGTGACAATTATATCATTTTATCTTAATGCTTCTTAGTATGTACATGTATTCAGTCACAGATACATATGTTTTCATTTAAATATTAAGCGAAATTCCATTTTTTCGTGTAAAGATAAACCTAAGATTTATGGCGGAGTGGGCACATAGAGAATGTGCAGGATTAGAGTATAGCGCGAAGGAGTGCATTTATGATTTGTGTAAATATTTATGAAAAATTAATATCCTTATGTTATTTTACCAACATCTCCTCGGATAAAATGATACATCTAAGGTTTTCATATACATTAGTTCAAAGTAATACTTTAAAACTACCATATTTCACGTCCATTTGCAATAATTGAATAAATAATAAATCGAAATTCTTCGTTCATCTATAAATTTATTACCGTATAAAACACTCGTTTAAGAGGAGTCAGTACCAATATTTGCAAGTTTCATACATTTTTCAATGCAAATTTCTAGCAAACTATTTGCAGCAGAATAACGATTTATATCTTAAATTAAAGGTAATGAAGAAGTCTAGTAAATAACGGCGGCAAAGATTAAAAAAAAGTGTATTGGAATGGAGATATTAGTTCGGAAACTTGTAAAAAATGGTAAAAATTGAAGTCTTTTAAATCAAATTCCTGTGGGTAGGTATTGTCAATTCTTTAAATTGTGACTGTTTTAGAAAGATAAGGCCTAGATCTAGCAAATAACGTCGATTTTTTTCATTTTTAGTGGTGCTTTTTTTAATTATTTGACTCTAATAGTACTTGTTTTTTCTCCCGATATTTCAACGACAAGAAATTGCAATAGTTATTTGAAAGTTGTTTAAATACAAAGCAAAGTAGCTTATTTAACAATTATGGGCAAAACAAATTTAGGAGAGTTAATTCTCGTTAAAAATTTTAAATTTATGTGAACTGCAAATTTTCATTTTTCGTCTTAAACTGTATGGTTTTGTCGGATGTTGGGTTTCTGTTTTTTGCGGTAGATGTCTCTAATGTGCTTTGAGGTCTAGGTCTAGGCTCATTTCATATGAATTTTCTCAGTTTCAGGACACAAACCTACGTATAGTAAATTTTATTACCTACAGGTTCGCTGGTATCTAAATTGAAACTTTTGCTGAGTACTGACTCCTGACGCGGAAAACTATTGGTTTGAATGCTCTCTTTTCTTTCCGTCTATAAGCTAAATTTTTGCACTCTTTTGTGATCGAAAGCTCATGATGAAAAGTAGTATGTTGGGAAAATTAACCATTTTGGAAGTTGTACCCTTGTTGTTTTTGCAGAGTGATATTTTGTTGGCCTGTAGTGAAATTTATTTTGTTGAACAGGGCCGGATGTATGGTGATCTCGTCCCAGTGCTTCTTGGGATGTCCCATGTAGGTGATGCCGTTTACTTGGATCTCGCAAACTTCAAAGTAGATGAGGATGTTTCCTATAACACTTTTTGGGCTAAATATTTCGGTTAGATTTAGGAAGGGTATGTAATTATACTCGGGTTAATATAGCTCTGCGTGTTCGTCGCCTTCGGTAAGCTTGCAATTTGCTGGAACGATTTGTATGATTCGGGTGATGCAATTGGAGCTCTTGAAGCTTCTTCCATAAGGGGATACTTGACGGTAGAAGATTTTATCAATTTCCGGGCATCTTTTGTCGAATTGTTGAATATCTTCTTGGTTTATGATTACACAAGGTTTGTTGGTAAAATTTTAGTTTTTTTGATAGGAATTAGGATTACGTGAAAGAATGAGAAGGTTTCATTTCGGATAATAGGTACTGGGATATTAAAAATAATGTTGGTGCCATTTAAGTTTGCTTGAAGCCCTAGTAGCTCATATAAATGTTCGTCAGATTCTATATTGACCATTTGGTTATTCAAAATACTATACACTTCGGAAAGTTCGTTGGGACTTAAAATCTGTTTTGAAATTATATTTAGTTTTGCTAGTAAAACAGCTTCTGCTATATTTGACAAATGGATATGTAAAATTTCGATATTGTAATTTATTTGGTTCAGAAATTGAAATTAATTAAATTTTGATTTTGTTTTAAATAGTATGTAATTTTTTCTTGTTGTGTATTTATGTGGCTTGTTATATTCTCGAGTCTCTTGATCATTTCGTTGTTTATGTATGAGTGCTGGTTAATTTCGTTTTCTAATTTTGATTGGTTTGACATTAGTCTCTTTGTATGTTTTCAGTTTAATAATATGTAGAAATTCGTTATGTCCTTCTATTAGTCTACCTGTCCCTAGTTTCAGAGGGAGAAATCCTTGGTTGTTCCGTAAATCGTGGACTTCCAATTTCTGCCCTAGTATCGTTGCTGTCCTGAAATTTTCGTCTTCGTTTAAGTTTTGTCTTTGGTTTTTTATTATATTTATTATAGTATTTTTCTTCACTCTATGTTTACTAAACCTTGGTGTAACTTTATTTCTCCTGCATTCTTTTCTAAATACGGGCTTATAGAGGGATATTGTTCCTTTTGAAATTTATTAGGGATATAGTTCCGTTTGAAATTTATTAATTTTATGAAGATATTCGTGTTCTGTATTAAAGTTAATGTTTTTGTTAAATTTATAGGTTCTACCATAAAATATTTCATAGGGTGTTATAAATAATAAGGGTTTCTGAGAGGATTTCATTATGATCTGACTCATAATTGTTTTCTTTGTATTTTTTGAGTATTATGCGATAAATTTCCGTAAGAGTGAAATGCAGTCTTTCGACTGGTGAATTACTGCTTGTTTGTTGAAAGGAAGTCTGGTGTGAAGCACAATATATTGATTGCAGAAATCCTTAAAAATGTTGGCAGTGAATTCTGATCCCTGATCTGATACTATTTTTGATGGTAGGCCGTGTAGGCTTATGAAGTGTTTTATCGCTTTTACAACGTATAGGCTAATTCGGGCAGTTAAATTATAGGCGGAAGCGAATTTTGAAAATTTATTTAAAAGTGTTCAAATTTGGTTATTATTAATCGTAAATATATATCGATATGAACGATGTCTAAAAGTTTCAAAGGTTGTTCCGGTTTTTCTAATTTTAATTTTAAGGGTCGCCGATCGTATTTTAGTTTGCTGCAAGTTTCACAGTTGTTAATGGATTGAGCTATTTTATTTTTCATAAATGCGAAGTAATATTGTCTTTTTAGATGCCTCAATGTTTCGTTTATTCCTCGGTGGTTATTTTTTAAGTGATAGTCTTGTATGAGTTTGTCATGTTCGTCATTTTCAGTAACGTCAATCATTAATTCGGTACATCTAACCATTTTGAAAACTTTGCTATTGGAGAAATATTTTGAGTATACAATTTGTACTATTTTAAATGTATCATCGGCTGTGTAGGTTGCTGACAGTTTATTGGGGGCTAAATATTCGTTGAACAATTGTGTGATACTATCTTCCGTGAACGAAATGTTCTTGTGTGTTTGTTACGAAATATTACTTCAACGGAAGTTGGGAGCGTTTTATCAGTTTTATTGAAAATAATTTGAAGGTTAAATTCATTTAATGGTCGTTCCGAAATGGATATGCCATCGTTAAGGTCTTCGGTGGCGAAATGAACAGTGGAAGCAGCATAAGATGCGCTTGTTTCTGTGGATAAATTTTCTTGTCCGACATTGATCTCAGTCACTCTAATTCCATTAACTGGAAGTGTGCGTCAATGGCGATTGAATAGTTGTGTGAAACTTGGCTCCGTAATTTTTGCATTTTTTCTTTGGTAATTTTAAACCAGTGCACGAGGATATTTACTTAGAAGTCTTAACAAGCTAACTTCTTCTCAGTTTTATTTTAATTTCGAAGCTTTGTGGTGAACATTTCAAGATTATCAGCCATGTCTAAAACACGTCCCGGTAGCAGCTCAATACCTGATGGACTTGTAACATCAGTAGAAATCAAACAATTGCTGGAAGGTGTCAAGCAGCATTTTGATACCAAGTTAAAAGCCATGGAATCAAAGTTATCATCTAAAATTTCAGAAATTGCTAAGGAGCTCAGTGATGTAGTTGCAAACATGAAATCACAAATAACCTCTCTAGAGAAGCAAGTGTCAAGTCTGGAAAATAAGGTTAATACGCTTGAAAGAATTTCTAAATCTAGAGATGCTTTTCTATATGGAATTCCTCAGCTTGCCAGTGAAAATATTAGTGAAATTATTTACAAATTGTCTGAAGTGGTTAATTGTCCCATTCCATCCGGGACCAGAGTGTTTAGATTGAGGCGAGCGAGCGGTGACGGCAGTTAAACCATACACTCAAGGCATGCAGTTCCAGTTATCATCAAATTTGATAGCTCGGATGAAAAAATGAAATTCATAAGGGCAGTGCGAAAAATTAAACCAAAGCTATCGCAGCTTGGTTTTCATGGAAATAATAATATCTACATAAAAGAATGTCTATCGTCTGCAGATCAAAATATTCTACATGAGTGCATTAAACTCAAGTGCAACGGGAAAATTGCTTTTGTTTTTACTGTGAATGGTGTTGTTTATATCAGACGCAATTTGAATACTGAAGAGTCCCCCCTCAAGGTCACCTCTCTGCAACAATTAATGACTTGGGAGCAGCATTCGACACAGGGTATGCTTGAATCGGAGGCAGTGTAATGCTGTAAATTATTTTGTTTTTGTTTTTAAAAATGTCTCAAATTTATTATCTTAACTTTATCTTTAATTGCTTCTTTCTCTTCATATGCTACTTATTTAGTCATGCATTTATAATTTTTTCTATTATTTTCACTCTTGTAATAATGGTTTCCAGGTTTATGCATGTTAGTTGGAGTTTATGCTATGATTTCTTAGTACATATCATCTTGAAATTCTTGCTGACGATTTTTTATGACATCTACATTCTATGATAGTACAGACTCTGACTCCACTTCTGAACGAGATGTAATATTGAATTTTACTGCTGCTAATGAGGAGTGTATTAATATCTGCCACATTAATGTCAGATGTATACTCTCTAGCATTGATGAATTTAAACATATTTTTCAAAATGGTAAGCTGGATATAATAATGATTACAGAAACTTGGCTAAAGGATGACATAAGTAACCATTCTGTGTGTTTACCAGGCTTCCAATTATTTCGTAATGATCGTGGTTACTCACGAGGCGGCGGCATAGCGGTGTATGTAGGCGAAAATCTTCGATGTAAAGTAGTTTCATCCTCTAATAACAACATTCCTGGTCCTGAGTATTTATTCCTTGAAATGTTAATTCAACAACAAAAAGTTTTATTAGCATGTGTATATAAGTCTCCTAGAGTTACAGATATTAATGGATTCATTGACGATTTAGTACAACTTTCTAGTGCATATGAAGTTAGTCTGATTTTTGGAGATTTTAATATTAATATGTTGATTGAAAGTAGTGTTAAGGAGAGTTTTATCTCATATCTGAATGCTATTAACTTAAAAATTATTAACACAAATCCAACCTACTATCATAATAATGGATCTAGCTTGCTCGATTTAATTATCACCAATAAACCTGATTTGATTAAATCTCATACAGAGCTTCCTCTCCCTGGAATTAGTGATCATAGTGCACTCTTAGCCTCAGTGACATGTCCATTAGTTAACCGACCTGAACCTTTACTTTTAGAAATTATAAAACGGTTGATCTGGATAGGCTTCATAGTAGAGCGTCTTCTCTTGAATGGAATTATATTTATTCCAGCAATAACACCACAGAGCAGGTTGAATATTTCAACAACGTTATTAGCAATTTATATGATGAAATTATTCCAATACGTACTATAACCACGAATTATTCCTCCCCTTGGATCAATAATCATATTAAATCATTGATTATCGAGCGAAACTTTGCCTATAAGTCGTGGAGAAGATATGGCAGCACTGAGCTTAAAAGTAATTATCAAAGGCTGCGAAACTTAACCTCGGCTGAAATTCGAAAGGCAAAAATAAACTATTATCGTGGTAAATTTAACCCATCACTGCCATCAAAGATCATTTGGCAAAACATAAAAGATGCAGGAAAAACTAACAATAAAAATAGCTCTAATTCCTTTGATCCCGATGAATTAAATGCATTTTTTGTAACAAATTCTCAGGGTAATCTTTATAATAATCCAGTATCATCTCATACTAATGATTATGATATACAGTTTGCATTTAGAAATGTTACTACTAATGAGGTCATATTTGCGTTTAAGTCTATAAAATCCAATGCAATTGGATATGATGGTATTGATATACGATTTCTTAAATTAATATTACCACATATTATTAGACCTATTGTACATATTATCAATACTGCTATTACGACTTCTTCCTTTCAACTACAGTTTAAAGTCGCCAAAGTATATCCGATTATGAAAACATCACATCCTTCCGGGCCACACGATTTTAGGCCTATAAGTATTCTTCCGGTACTATCCAAAGTTACAGAACGATTACTCTATGAGCAAATTCAGATCTTTACCGATGCCCGCAACTTAATCGTTAAAGAGCAATCAGGCTTTAGATCCAAACATAGTACTGTTTCCTCACTATTACACCTTACTGAATCTGTTAGACGTAATACTGAGCTAAGGCAGACTACGATTTTGTGCTCGTTAGATTTTTCTAAGGCATTTGATTCGGTTGATTTTTCTATCCTTTATGAGAAACTATTAACACAGTTCTATTTTAGTCGGTCTGCGGCTAATCTCATATTGTCATATTTAACTGACCGTAAACAGGCCACTGTAGTAAATAATTGCTCTTCAAAGCTTCTGCCACTTTGTTCGGGCGTTCCACAAGGATCAATATTGGGCCCGCTCCTATTCACGATGTTTGTTAATGATATTGTCAAAATTCCTAAATATTGCTCAATTTTACTATATGCTGATGACATTCAACTGTTCCTCCCTTCCTCAGTGAACCAAGCTGGCAACAATATTAGTAAATTTAATAGCGACTTGGCTTGCATAGTTGACTGGTCAGAAAAAAACAGACTGTTGTTGAACCCAAGCAAAACGCAGAGCATAATTCTTTTTAACCATGAAATTGATGTCTCCTTGTTTCCTCCTTTGTGTATGAATAACATTAGTATCGATTACAAGCCTGAATTAAAAAATTTGGGGATGATCATTGACGGCGTCTTGTCATGGAGAGCTCATATTGACTTTACGGCCTCGAAGATCTATCGTGGCTTAAAGAGTTTATGGCGGCATGCTGAGTATACACCACGGCTACTACGAGAACGTCTGGTCAAGGCATTACTTGTACTCATTATCACATATGGTGACTGTGTCTATTGTAATATAGATAGTTCAAGTCGAAGAAAGCTGAACGTTGCTTTTAATGCCTGCGCTAGATACATTTTTGGTCTCAGGAGATACGATCATGTCTCAGTCGTTTTTAGAAGAATCTTTGGATGTCAATTTGATGACTATCTTCGCTACAGACTGTGTGTGATGATGCATAAAATTATAAATAGGCATAGTGCGCCATATCTTCATGCCCATATAGTATTCCTTTCTTCGCAGCGAACTCGGCTACTTTTACTTCCACGTTTTAATCTCCTGCTTAGTTCTCGCTCTTTCTTCGTTCGTGGTGCCAGAGTCTGGAATAGTCTTCCTGTAAATCTTAGAATAATACAGAGTCATAAGGGTTTCAAGGTAGAAACTTTAGAGTACTTTAAACGTTTATAGAATCTCTATGTTCCACTGCATGCATAACCTCTTCCATTTTCTTTATAATATCATAAATAATTTCAAATCGTAATTATTATTGTACTTAGATTTTCTCTTTTCTTCTTTTTTTTTGTTTGTTTGTTTGTTTTTCCTAGCTTTGAATTAATTTTATACTTCATACATATTTTGTATTTCATACTTTTTGTTCGTTTGATAATAATTTGCTAATTATAGTTGCTTTCGAAATTAATCTTTCTCATTGACATATACATACATAATTATTTTTTGTTTACCATAGAGAATTGCACATTATAAAGAGATTTGTATCTCAATTGTGTATGCTAATAAAGAAATATTATTATTATTATTATCCTCAGGGATAATGACTCGGCTCAATACGTCAGCGTTGGAGTTCTTACTTCCTTTTTTATATAATATTAACCAATTATATTATATTAACCAATTATATTATATTAACCAATGTTAATGGTTTATGGTCGAAGTTCTTACCATACAGGTATGGTCTAAAATACACTGTGGCCCAAAACGATGGCCAAGAGTTCCTTCTCGATTGTTGAGTAATTTATTTCTGAAGTATTCAAGGTCCTACTCGCGTACCAAACAGGTTTATCTCTCCCAATTGGGCCTTGTGAGAGGACGGCACCTATTGCGTAGTTGCTAGAATCAGTGGTAAGGATGAAATTTTTTGTAAAATCCGGGTATTGAAGAATCGGGTCATTGAGAACCAGGTCTTAACAATTCTCGAAGCTTAGAATGTACCTATGGTTTAGCTCAATAGTTTTTCCCTTTTTGAAACATTCTGTAACTAGCTTGGTAAGTTTTGCAAAATCCTTTATGAACTTCCGGTAATATCCAAGAAGTCCTAAAAAATATTTTATTTCCATCTGTGTTCGAGGGATTGGAAATTCTTTTATAGCTCTTACTTTATCTGGGTTTGGTTTAACACCTTCAGTGGTTATAAGGTGTCCCAGGAAGGAAATTTCCTTATGCATGAACTCGGATTTGTCAAGCTGCACTATAAAGTTTGCTTCTCTTAGCGTCTGAAATACTTTTCTTAGGGATTCGACAGAATGATAATATCGTCTAGGTATACAAGGCATATTTTTCCTTGTAGTTCTTTCAGAACATTATCCATCACGCGTTGAAACGTGGAAGGTGCATTTTTCAGTTTAAAAGGCATTCGGATATATTCGTAATGCCCACCTTGTCCGTAAATGCCGTTTTGCAAATGTCTTTAAGGCCTATTTCAATTTGGTGGAACCCACTGGCTAGATCTAATGTGGTGAAATAGATAGATATCCTTAATTTGTCGAGTATTTCCGTGATATTCGGTAATGGATATCGATCACTGATAGTTTTTTCGTTCATCTTTCCATAGTCGATTACTAGGCGCCATTTTTGTTTGCCGCTAGCAACCTTCTTTTTTGGAACTATCCAAATGGGTGTGCTCCAAGGTGAATAGCTTGGGCGAATGATACCTTGTTCGTGCATCTCGCTTAGTTGGTGTCTGACCTCTTGTTTTTGGGCATATGGATACCTATACGCAGGCCGGCTGGTGGTTTATGTTTTGTGTGTGCGTGGAATTTTTGGCGCCTTTGAAAATTTTCTATTTGCCATTGTCAATATTTTTTGATAGTTGATAAAGGGTTTTCCAATAAGAGGTGTTATTTTGATATTCAAAGAAAAATGCCATTTTTTGAGATAAATGATTGGATCTTTATTTCATTATAAAGAGGAAGGTATGCCGCTACTAATGCAAATAACATCAGCCAAATGACCACCACGACCATGCCTACACGACCATATCCTTTTCATGAAATTTTCCATAACCAAATCGCAAAGTGGCTGCCCTATGTCCTCTATAGCCTCACGAATTCCATCTTTGAGGTTTTGAATTGACGCTGGGCTGTTGGCGTAGACCTTCTCTTTCACGTGGCCCCAAAGGAAGAAGTCGCAAGGTGTTAAGTCACAAGATCTCGGTGGCCAATTGTGATCACCTCTTCGAGAGATAACACGGTCCGGAAACTTTTCCCGTAAAAGATCAATGGTTTCGTTGCTTGTATGGCA
The DNA here is from genome assembly GCA_963924295.1 of Dioctria rufipes. Lineage (NCBI taxonomy): Eukaryota > Metazoa > Arthropoda > Insecta > Diptera > Asilidae > Dioctria > Dioctria rufipes. The sequence continues at coordinate 104,013,626 of OZ002741.1, read as the reverse complement.
CGTAGCGCCATCTTGTTGAAAGTAAACGTTGTCCAGATCAATACCATCCAATGCCGGTCATAAAAAATCATTAATCATCTGTCGATAGCGCAATCTATTCACCGTAACTGTTGCTCCAGCCTCATTTTCGAAAAAGTAAGGTCCAATGACCCCGCGGGACCATAAACCGCACCAAACAGTCACACGTTGAGGATAGAGAGGCTTTTTAACAATAACTCTTGGGTTTTCCGAGCCCCAGATGCGACAATTTTGCTTGTTGACGAAGCCATCGAGGTGGAAATGGGCCTCATCACTCAAGATGAGTTTTTGATGGAATTCCGGATCATTTTCATGCATTTCAAGGACCCAATCAGCAAAGACTCGACGTTGTTGATGATCGGCCGGCTTGAGTTCTTGTGTTAACTGAACTTTATAAGCCTTAAGACCCAAATCTTTATGCAAAATACGGTGTAATGACGTTTGTGGAATGCCTAATTCCAAAGAACGACGAGGAATGGACAAACCTTTGTTTTCTTCAACACTTTCGGCTACAGCAGCAATATTCTCGGCTGTTCTTGAGCGACGTGCACGGGTTTTATTCTTCACATCACTAACTTGTCCCGACAGCTCGAATTTTTCTACCAATTTCTGTATTGCGGTCCAACAAGGTGCTTCACGACGACCCAAAAATGTTCGAGTTTTACGAACCGTCTCTGCCACATTTTCACCATTTTTATAGTGAATTTTAATAATTTCAATGCGTTGTTGAATCGTGTATCGTTCCACTTTTATTAATGGCGTAGTTTCTACTTGTCCAATGTTAAAAAATGACAGCTCCAAAAGTGACATCTACCGAAATAAGCGGACTAATTAAAATAACACCTCTTATTGGAAAACCCTAGATTGTTTTGGTTTCATAGTTAATACTTTCTGGAATTTCTAAAATAAAAATGTAAGATTTTATAAAAGTATATCATTATTTAATTAAAATAATATATAATATAAAATACCACAAATTGTGATTTTATTTGTAATTGTGATATTGAGTAAAAATAAATTTAATTGAAGATCATTTTCTTCTTTCTTTTTAGTACGTAGTCTTTAAAATGAGTTCCTATAAACATTTAAGTGGAAATGAAAAAAGAAAACGAAAAGCAGATCGAGATAAAGTGGCAAAACAAATGGAAAGATCGTTGGACAAATTTTTAACTGTAGATGGAGAATAATTACAACAATCGTCATCATTTTCACAAATTTCACCTGCTCAAACTCCAGAAACATGATTTGTGTCCGAAACTATTCTGCAAAAAGACCAGCAGGAAAAACCAAGCAATTCCGTTGGTGAAGATGAAACAAAAGGAGAAAATATAAATTTAAAATCATCTCAAAGTAATGATGAAACTAAGAGTTTAGTAAACGATATTGCATTATGGCCAGAATACTTAACAGACGCCATGCGAGATTATTATATAAAAAATCCACCAAAATCAAAAAATGGATCTTTGGAATCATCTTCTATTCGATGCAACGAAGGGTCCAAACAAATCAGAAGAAAATTAACTATTGCCTCCTTCTTCAGAACAATTAATAGCGAGGAAAAAGTTAAAAGAGATTGGTTGGCTTATACTGAAACCAACAACTTATTGCATTGTTACGTCTGTAAATTATTTCCCAAGCAAACAACGCTAATGACAAAAGGGACGAATGATTGGAAAAATGTACATAAAAAATTGTCAGAGCATAAAAACTTCAGTGACCACATTAACTCCATTTTGATTTTTATAACAAGATCTCAAATTACCTAACGCATTAACACTGGAAAAACAACTTATTATTTGAGAGAAGTACTTAAACGTGTGGTAGCGGCAATCAAAATTATTTCTTCATACTCTTTAGCGTTTCGTGGTAAAAATGAAGTGTTTTTTAGTGAAAATAATGGTAATTATATAGGTGCTTTAGAATATTTATCCGAGTTCGATCCATTTTTGAGGGAACACATGGAAGAATATGCAAACTGCGGCACCGGTACTATAAACTATTTGTCGTCTACAATATGTGATGAATTTATTTCTATTATACCGAAAGAATTACAATTCACAATAGTGAACGAAATAAAGCAAGCCAAATTTTACTCTCTAATTATTGATTCAACACCTAATATATCTCACGTAGATCAGCTGACCGTCATTATTCGCTATGTTCTTCCAAGTGGTATAAAAGAAAGATTTTTGGGATTTCTACCTATATTTTCTCATACTGGTGAAAACTTGGGGAATTATTTTAGAATTTTTAAATAATATAGATTTAGACATCACTAACTGTCGGGGACAGAGTTATGATAATACGTTTAATATGTCAGGTAAATATAAGAGACTCCAAACCAGAATAAAACAACATGTTTTTCTGCCCATTTTATACCATGCTCAGATCATTCATTAAATTTAATTGGAAACGCTGCTGCCGAAAGTTGCATGGAAATCACCACTTTTTTCAATATCGTTCAGGAATTTTACGTATTTTTTTCAAGTTCTACACATAGGTGGAATGCATTACAAAAATTGAGTATTAAACCTATTTGTGACACCAGGTGGTCTGCTCGTTCCGATGCTGTAAAGACGAAAAACTATTAACAAGGACCGAAGCTGCCGGTTTACATAAAAAACTTCATACGTTTGAGTATGTACTGTTACTTACATATGGGAAAAGATTTTAGAGAGAATAGATGCTTCAAACAAGACTTTTCAACAAAAAGACGAATCCCTAAATACAACAGTTTTAATATATGATTCATTGATAGATTTCATACAAACTGTTAGAGATGATTTTGACAATTTAGAAAAAGTAGCAGAAAAAGTTAAAAATATTGCATATACTAATGATAAAAAACGGCAGAAAATACGAAAACTATTTCATGATGAAATTCCAGAACATGAAATAAGATCCAGTGGCAAAGAATATTTTAAAGTTAATATTTTTGTTGTTGTATGCGATTTTTTAATGAGCAACATTAAAAATAGATCTGAAGGATATAAAACTATTAACAATAAATTCAAAACTATTTTTCATGATAGTGATGTTAGTGACTCTTCAATAGAGGAATTAAAATGTTATGAACAAGATTTAAACCTAGCAGAACTTAAAAATGAAGTATTACATTTTAAGACTTTTATAAGTAAAGAAAATATTATCTCGCCTGTATTCAGGTGGTCATTTATTCAGGAAAATAATATTATTGCAACACAATTTAAACATAATTCTGAGAATTTATTTAATCCTTCCAATAAGCAATGCAAGCGGTGAAAGATCATTCTCAGTAATGGCCAGAATAAAGAATTTTTTGAGATCCACATTGGGCCAACAAAAATTAAATTTAATTATCATTACTTTATATAGAAAAAGAGTTATTAAATAACTCTATTAATTATGACAAACTAATTGATGAGTTTGCAGAATTAAAAGTGAGAAAAAAGGCAATATAACTAATCAATCTGGGTATATTTGTTTAAGTATTATTGTTTGTTTTAATAAATTATGTTTATTTAATTTTTGTACATGTATAATATTTTTTTCCTTTTTTTTCTTTCTTGGAATCCGATAATTAAATAGAACTACATACTATATGCTTTCAAATCAAACTACCAAACGCAAAGTATGTGTCATGACTTAAAAATAGGCCCGGAATTAAAATGTTGCCTAGGGCTCTCCGCCACTGACTTGTTTCCACCGCACTATTTAAACATTTAACCTGTACATACTTTTTCGACTGGGATCCCATCATCCTGATTAGCAGTACTAGTACTAACATAATTCAACATTAAAGTTAATTTCGTCAGGTTCAGTACAGACGCCTCATTTCATGGTAATCACGCTCATGTGTAACCATATCTTCAACCGTATTATTAGAATGGTCTTTATTTTGACTAACTTGCAGAAAACTATGCAACATTTTTTGATTCTTAAATTACTTTTGCACGATTTTGTTTGATCTGCCAATATTACTACAAATAAGTTTTAATAATTAATTTCTAATAATTGTTCCTATTATAATTCAAATTCACTTACCTATAAGTTTCAAATTTTCTTCCAAAGTTCGAAAATCAAAACTAACTGCCGATATTTTTATATACTGTCGAGATAAGATACATACAACAAAACTTATCTTAAATAAATTAAAAAAAAAATTAGAAATAAAGAGATGATTGGAAAAATTAAAAGCCAAAACAAATTCTTTTGTGAATATTTATTTTTAAATTTAAATTTCATATTTTCTTGTAGGCACCTTTTCATATTCGGCGCCCGCGGCGCCTGTGTGCAATGCACACTTCGAATACGCTACGAATCGGGCCTGCTATACGATTTGGTATATATAGGTATTTCGTCTTTCGCTGAAATCCTGTGTTTAATTTGGTTAGTGGAGGTTAGGTTTTGTCCTTCTCGGAAGAATATTTCGTCGTATTCTCGACTTACTCGAGATAAATTGTCCTTTCATCTTTATTCAAATGAGAATTACGAAGTAAATTCTCGGGAAATATTGGGATTAGAACATTCAATGTTGAAATTATTTATTTCAACGTATTTCGATTTAAAGGGTTCTAGCTTTAATGGATGTTCTAGGAGTATGTCTTGAGGTGTTTTTGTTTTATTTACTATTTCTATAGAAGTATACCTCAGAAATATAAACTCCTGGCTTAATGCCAGTATTTTTAATATAGATATCTCCGTTTTCAACATCGACTGGAAGATTAACGATAATTTTGGAAGTTTGCGGAATAATATATTTCTTAGACATGTAGTTTGGTTTAAGATGTAGTGGTAACGAGGCATATTTTGTTTCAAGAATTTGATTTCCAAGGTCTGCTGTGGCTCCCATGGCTGCAAGCGTGTTGAAATTTGAAAATCAGAATTCCAAAAAAATTTTGTAGTGTAATTTGTTTATTTAACTTATGATGGCTGAGTATAGTAGTCAGTGGCGGATCCTGGGGGGGGGGGGGGTCATGACCCCCCCCCCTAAATTTGAAGAAAAAAATATTTAATTAATTGAGTTATTTGAAAAAATAAATTTTTTATTTTATACTTTTTTTATTTATATAATTCAACTTAAAAAAAAATTTTATTCCAAAACTTAAAAAAATAAAAATTTATTTCAATGAATGTGTATGCGTATAGGTTTTTCTCGGAATTTGGGCTTCGGACCTCAGAGAAACACTTCCCAAGCCACGAAACAGACTCCCTCGCTACCACATCAGAGCCCTAAATTAAATTAGTCCTAACTCCTGTTATATTTTGGGGCTTACCTTAGTCGATGGCAATCACTCTACGCCGTTTCAGGAAGCTATGATTAAGACAACTCGCACACTTTTATTTTATTTATATATATATTTTTTTACTTTTGCTTTGTTCACAAACTTTTTCTTTCACAAACTTCCTCTTATGGTTATTTTCACAAAACGTTTGTTTTTTTTTATCGCAACTTCTATTTTCTTTACCTGTTTACAATTAGTGTTCAGCCTACCGCGGCGGACGATGGTTGGAATGAAATTTGATATTTTCATAAATATCAAACCATCGTCTTGCTATCGTGCATACATTGTTGCACCCAGAATGTATGCCGCTTGCGACAATTTCCTGAAAGGAGGCTTTTTGGTGAAGTCTTGATCGTTTAAATCTTCACCGAGTAAATTTTATGCGCTCGATAGGTATGTAGGTATATATGTACATACATATCGTATTTTTATTTACGACAAATCTTACTGAAGGTAAGATTTGTCGTGGGGCTTTTTTCTATTGAAACGACTTGGGTTGAAATTTAAAACTTTTATTTGTCCCAAGTCGTTCTATGGGAAATACTTTTTGTTTTTAACTGAGGAATTTGAATCAATTGCTGATGGCGATTTCTTCGCCTTAAAGAGAGATGAGCCCCTTTTCAGGTCATTTTGACATGTAACACTCCTAACATTCTAAAATATTTGCAGCGTTCTTATGTAAAACCACTGACATTTAAAATATGGACTGACTACGTCCATAGAAATACACTGCAGAAAGTGGGCTCATTTCTATTTAGCGTTCTCTTTCGATCTAAGCACCAACTACTAATTCGCACGTCACATAGAAATGTGACCTAACTCAAAATTTGTCGTTTTTGAGTTAATTACACCATGAAATTGGCATATTTCTATCTCATTGTGATTGTTTTTGCCGCTAGATAGCGATAGTATAACGTTTCTGTTACTTAAGAACAGAGATATTCTTCATAGAACAGTGTGTCAGTGTCACTTTTAGACTTGTGACGATCTTCATAACAAACGTAAATATGTTTTCGACATTTTAACAGTATTATTTTAAATTGTGTCACTTTTCCACAAAACAGCATTTATTTCTTACAAATTATATTACGAGTTATGACATTTTTCCACAAAGTTCAAAGTACGGAATTTAATTCTTAAAAATCTTATTTTGAGTTGTGCCACTTAAAAAAAACTTGTAAAAATATTTATTGCGCAACAAAGAAAAGCGACACAACTTAAGAGGATGCGGGATTAACAGCTAACCTCGCCAACTGCGGTAACAAAAACTTAAAATTTCTTTTATGTAAATCTTCAGAAATATATTTACTAACAAATTTAAGAGTTCAAACTATTTTTAGCAAACAATTACTACGTTAAGCTAGAATTAATTCTATGTACAGCTTTTCGTTTTTTCGCTCTCCTGAAAAGTTGCATTTTTTGAGTTGGGTCACTTTTCTGTGAAACGTGCGAACTGAGGCTGTAAACAATAAATAAATAAGTAGGTTTGTCGAAATAAATGTTTTTAAATTAATTATTTGGGTTAATAGAAATTCGAGAGGTTTCACTTTTCAACTTTCCGCCAATGGATTTTTCAATGTTGGCATCGACGTATGCGCTATTTTTGACACAAAAAATTGTACCCGCATGAAATAGCATATCGAGCAGTCCATATTATATATGCCAGTGTGTAAAACTGAGAAAAGTTGGGCTTGAATAACTCCTGCAGTTTGCACCCTATTCTATTAAAAAAATTAGTTTTTGTAAAAAAAATGTTTACTAAAAAATGACACATCATTCACACCGCTTAATGCGGATTTCCTAGTTCCAAGTAGTTCCAAGTACTGCAGTAGGTACTGCGGTGGCTATGCGAACCGGCGTTGGATGTTTTTTTTTCTCGATTTCATTTGTAAGATGATAGTAGTGATAACTATTGGTTCTATTTCGACAACGACAAGATCTTCAGGGTGTACGTCTTCGGGATTTATGAATGAAGCTGATGCTCCTGTGTCAATTAAGAACTTAAGTGCGGGCGGCCAAATGGAGAAGAAATATTGACGTATGGGAAGACAGATCCAGGCTTATTAACATCTACGTATCCAACTGGTTCTACGAAGCTGTTTGACAAAAATTTAAATCATCTATTTCACAATTTGGATCTTGTTGGTTAAAATTCTTACTGCCTGTTTCGTAGTTGTAACCATTGGAACAGAATGAACGGATCAATGCCGGATGGAAATGTCACGTAAAAGTTGAATGCATTTGAAATACATTAATGCGCACACAATGAACGCAGTTACCGCATTTGCCGCAAGAAAGTTGGTCAACTTTCAACTTTTACGCAAGTGCCGGATTGAAATTTTTTGACAGCTGAACCAAACGTTTGTTTTGAAGGAAATTTGTAATGTAAAATTAATTATTGAGCTGCGGGATGTTTCAAATGTTATTCTTTTATATTCGCACAAGTTTTAACAATATAAAAATATCCACAAGCACAATATTGAAAATATGAAAATTACATTGAATTGTCATTAAACGCAGTCGCGGCAATTTTGTTTGGGCAGCACTTTATTTCTTGCGTTGTTTGACAGTAAGTTGCGTGTTTACTCCGGCATTGATCCGTTCATTCTGTTCCAGCCATAAATATAGTCCGTATATTGAGGATCATAATATTGATCTAATTGTTGATAATTCAAATTTTCGCTCTGATCAGGTTCTGTTGAAGAAGAGACATTGAATAATTCAGTAGTTGTAAATCTAGGAACTGCAGATCTGAATGGAATGTTTTGAGTGGGTTTATTTTGATGTAAGGTTGGGTAGCGATATTGTCGAGTATTTGAGAAACTGGTATCCATGGGCTCTGGTTTTGGTAGATTTTTATGACTTACTGCGGTGCCAAATGAGTTGTTTCTTTGTTGAACTGATTGGTTGAAAGAATTATTTTGAAATTTTTGTTGAGGAAATCTGTATTGAGCTGATCTAGGAGCTGGAGCAAAAATTATTGAAGTTCGGAAAAGGAGGTCTATATTGATATGGAGGAGAATAGAAAGAGTTTGGTGTTCTATTACACACTGCAGGTGCAAGCCCTGTTTGTGGTTCTGAACGGTATCATATATTTGAGTGTGGCGTTTTCGTCATAGAAACATTTTGATGCGGTGCTCTCGTAGCTGATAAAAGTGAGTTATTTGCTCTTGAATTTTGGATAAATTTAGAATACGATATATTTCGTTCTTTCATGCAATATGCGAATGCATTGGCCAGAGTATGCGGTTTCAATGATCTTACAGTTGAACCTAAGGGTTCTGTCCTCCTCCAGGGTGGGTCATCTCAGTATCTTCGAGCAGGTTAACATTAACGACCTAGAAGCTCCAAAAGATACTATGGCCAAGAGACTCTCTTTTGAAAGAAGTTACAAAGTAACCATTAATGAAAGAAGCCAGATACTAAACAGAGGACTCCAGCTCCAGCAACGGGCCCAAGTCTGGTATACTGACGGAACCCGGAAGGACGGGAAAACAGGCGCAGGGGTGATTGGTCCAGAAGTGGAACTATCCATTCCGCTTGATGTCTCACCTTCCATTTTCCAGGCGGAAGTCTATGCTATAGAGGCTGGAGCTCAGGAAAGCCTAAATAAGGGCTGTAAGAACTCCAACATCTACATTTTTTCAGACAGCCAAGCTGCGCTCCTAGCTCTTTCCTCTCAAGCCTTTGAGTCGAAATTAGTTTGGAGCTGCTACTCGAAACTCCAACTACTGTCTAGGGACAACCAAGTAACCTTGGTTTGGGTCCCTGGACACGAAGGAGTGGACGGTAATGAAAAAGCGGATGAACTGGCTAAAGCCGGAGCTGATTGTCCGTATATTGGTCCCTATCCGACATTTGGCCTACCAAAAAGCCACTTTAGGGGGGAACTGCTTAAGTTGGAAAACAGGTAACTGGATCTCCTTTGGCGTAGCGCGCCCGGTATGAGGCAGGCGAAGAAATTCTTCAATCCTTCTTATTTCCTGTCGCGTCAACTTATTGGACTTAGCAGACAGTCGCTCAGACTATTTGCTAACGCAATCACTGGTCATGGCCCCTTCCGTCACTTCCTGAAGAAGATAGACAAATGCGACAGTGAACTGTGTCGACTGTGCGAAGAGGAAGATGAAACCTCGATGCACGTTATATGCGAGTGCTCAGCACTTGCAGGTCTAAGGATGCAAATCACTGGAAGAGAAGTTATCTCTCCAGATAATGTCTGCAATCTAACTCCGAAAGCAATAATCGAGCTCGTTAAAAGACTCGATTTTGCCTAATCACTATAGGAAAAGGCACAATAGATCAACTATGGTCACGGTGTCCGCAAGGTCCTGGAGGCCTAGTCGCCCCTACTCTTAACATTAACAAGGGTTCTGTCTGACAGAAACACATTTAGGCACATTTCTGTGTATAGATCACGTTCTGACTGAATAACGCTTTTGTCACTTTCATGTATTTGTATTGTATTTTTAAGTATTGTGGTGACGATATTCCTTCGTCGAGTCGAGATTGTATGCGTAGGATTCTTGATGAATATGTTGCAGCGGCGATATTCTTTCGTCGGTTAACGCAACACTTAATAATTCACTTTTTTTTAAAAATCCGTTAAGACTGGGCCAGTTAAAGTTTCTACTTGCAACTTTAAAAAAAAAATAAGAGTTTTACTTTCCGTGATAATAATTTTTATTTTATATGTCTTCAGAACTTGGGTACAAAACTTAATGCGGCTCCTCTACATATACCGCAATTTTATCGTAGCCTGCTTTTTACAATTCATTTTGCTAACGCTGGAAAAAATATTGTGACTGTCAGTAATTCTTAATAATTGTCTGGGTAACTGCTGACATGAAATTTAAGTGAACTTTAATGAACTTTATGCAATGTTAAGTAAACGATTTATTATTTTGTTGGGTATGTAGAGTCTGTTTATAGTTATATATAGGTAACTTACTCGCGCGGCTTCGCCGATGAAGGTTAAAATCAAACTTCTTGAGCTTTTACCATTAGGTTCTCGGCCGAAAGTGCTTATCGTGCACTTTCCACCCTCAAGCCATCGCCTTGCCGTCAGTAACGGCTCGTGGGGAAATTCTGATGATGAGAGGTTTTTTCCGGTGAAGACTTATTCGTTTCAGTCTTCACCGTATGAAATCGTTGTACTTGATCTATAGGTACATATGTATGTACCAACGTTATGCATTTTTTACGATACATTGTCGATTTCAAATATTTATCTTTCCTTTCCTCTTTTTTAAGTTTTGAATGAAAAATTTTACTGAAAGCAAAACCATTTCATTATCTTCCACAGCGACATAGGCTGTAATTTTAGATGTATGTTTTCCCACATACTTCAATAATATAGCCTGCAAGCTACAATCCTTTCCCATACAAAATTTTTGAAGCAAGCATAAGAGGCAAAACATCCCAAATTACTGTCATGTTGCGGGATATTATATAATTAGGACTACCATGATTAGTTAAAATGAAGCGAAATTTTCAATTTTATTTTAAAAACTAATTCTGCATGCAGCTATTAACTAAGTTGTTGCTAAATATTCAGAAAATATTTAAGTATTTACGTTTTTCCCATTTCAAATTTAAAACTACGCTTCATATGTAATTACAACTACAATGCTGTAATAAATTTTATATTTTATAAGTAACACTCTTACGAATCTGACGTGTATAAAAATCTTGAAAGCTTATAATGTTTATTCATGAATTTTTATTTCATGTAATTCCTTTTAAACTTGAGAAATAAATATTGTGAAAATTCTCGCAGTTTTCTTGGATCAAAGTAAGAACTTCAACAATTTTTATGTGGTGGGCATACAGTTTTACAGTTATTAATACCTACCACTCTTTCTAAATAAGCGTTGAAGAACTTTCTTCATAATGACGATATTGTCAATATTGTTCGATTATTATCATTAGGTAGTCAGAAAAAGCAAGGTAAGCAGAGGTACTGTAAAACTCTTAATTTTCTTGGGGAGCTGCATCATACTAAATGAATGAATGAAAACTGGAATAAGTTTGTAAAATTGTCGACGACGAATGCATTATAATTTCCTAAGTGAAGGAACAAATTAGTTAATACCCTGATGTCAGAATACATAAACCATTGTTTCACTTTATTATAAATAGTCACTATAACCAGAATCAAGCCACCACTTTCACATCCCTGATAGAAAGGCGAATTATCAATAATGTCGGGCAAGTATCTATGCACTAATTCAAATACCTGAATCATGGGGAATAAGAAGAAGATTGAACTTATTCTTCTTCTTCTTCCAAAGACGAATAGTACAACTATACGTCAGCATATAACACGAATAAACGGCACTTGGCCAGTCTTAGATTTAATTGTATTGCCGGCCACTTATATGAACTGGCTTTCCCGCGAAGGCAAACAGAAGCGGGTGAAGTGCAGAATTTGATATTTATGATGTAGGTGTAGTTTCTTTTTAATGTAATAGTTGTCTTGTATTCGATTTTATTGGAGTTGACGGAAAACAAGTATGTTTCACGATAATGAAACTACTAACAATTCACTGTTAGGCTAACAAGTAATCTTTATATTAGCTCGAGTAAGCTTTAGATAAACAACACTGAACACTGAAATGTATCCGAAAGACTGAACTGCAAGTTTAATGATGCTTTAAAAAGCATCCCTAAATTAATCAGGGGTTTACTTAAAGTCGAAACATCTGAAGTTTCATAAAATTCTATTTATCGGAGTGTACTAATTTTAGCAAAGTTGGGACGCCAAGGTGGCGTCACATGCGCTGGCATTTGGTAAATCAAATCAAATTTTTAAATCTTTTATAAATATTTGTAAGTCAATTGATTTGATCGAATATTCTCTCTCGGCTATATATGAGAATTGTGATGAAAGGCTAGATAAATCAAAATTGTACATTTTTCTAATATATTTGGCGTTCTATTTAATATCGGTGGATTATTTCTCGTCTACAGCAGACTGAAATTTAAATAATTTTAATGAATTTCTAAATTGTATTGAGAATGCAGAAAATATCGAACTTTTCGACCCAACGATCAGAGCGGTCTCATCAGTATGGTTATCTCTGATCGCCTACTATAGAAGTTCGATGATAAGATCACCCAATTGCCCATATAAATACTTTTTATCAAAAGCAAGTGTGAATTATATGGTAGCAACAATTTCTCGTTGCAATTTTCAAATTGAGTGATTATTCCCCATTAAATTATCCAAGTGCCGTATGGCGACAATGGGGAATAATCGCTCAATTTAGAAATTGCAACGAGAAATTGTTCCACTTGCTTTTGATGACAAAGTATTTATATGGGGAACTGGGTGACCCTATCATCGAACTTCTATGGTAGGCTATTAGAGATAATCATACTGATGAGACCTCTGGATCGCTGGGTCGAAAAATTCGATATTTTCTATTTAATATCGCCCGTGGAAGCGTTTTCATGGTCACTTGAGGCTTTACATCACGTTCATCTCTTTCTCTCTGGAACTCCTACCATTTTAGTGAACTGGACACTCAATTGCCGGCTAGAACCCGTCTTAAATTAAAGAGCTGTTGCATAAACGAATATTAGTACGTCTCAGCTGTAATCGTTGTCGTGAATCATCCCACCATAGGTGACCATGCACTCAAGGTGCTATGTTTGACGGAGCTTTTACTGCACCATTGCCGTCAATGTGCATCTTTACTTTGCGTCAAGTTGGTCTCTGAGCAGGTCAAGGTTATTGAGAGTGTTTCTAAGTACTGATTTGGGAATTTAAATTAAATTCTAACTATTTGGGATACAAAATCAAATAAAATCATAATTATTCAAGTTAAAATTAGAAAGTTAAACTATTACCTATTATAATTATAATTAGAATTAAAAAGACTGAACTGGTACCTTGTTTTGGAATTGGTGAACAGAGCTGGAATTTACAGTGAAATTTAAACTAGTACAGATATTAAATCAATTGAAGCTAAGACAATTCAAGTTCAGATTAGAAATTTAAAAGTTATCATAATTAAAATTACATAACTAGTACCTGGCATTGAAATCAAGTGAACTTAATTGTAATTTAAAGTAAATTTGAAATTGAAACTATTGCAGATATTAAAACAATTAAAACTAAAGCGATTCAAATTAAGATTGAAATCAGAAAGTCAAACCATTACATAAATGAACTACAATTAAAATTTATAATGACTCAACTGCCACGCTGTAGTTCCCCTCTCGTTCAAAGCTAAGGTGGATGATAGTCCAGTCAGTGACCCTGAAAAGCCCGTCTGCAGTCTCGGTAATCTCAAGGAGCCCAAAGAGTGTAAGGGCGTGGATCTCCTGTGACGCCTGCGAATTGTGGTTCCATACGGTTTGTGTTGGTACACCAGTGGTTAATTATCTGACAGTTTACCAGCTCAGTAGTGTTGATTGGGTGTGCAAGACCTGCCTCAACACAGCCAGGTCTAATTGTAATAGCAACCTCGTGTCTCAATCTGGCACTGGTAAACTTAACAAATCTGTGTTCGCAGCGCAGCCGTTATTCGCACATATCTCACCGCACAATTGATACTCTCGTCACCGTCTTAAATTCCACCCTAATAGAAATCATTATTCTCAATAAGGACTTAGACCATATTAAGCAGAATCCGTCACCAAAATTAGGACCAACATAAAAAGCGCACGCTTTTAGTAAGCAATATTCCGGAAGGCTGTTTCAGCTCCTGTGATAAGCTTTTCCCTCACCTGTGCTCTAATTTGAAACTCCAGCCGGATTTCTCAAGAACCATTGACACTAAGCCCAGCAAACCCAAAGGCTTCACCCGTATTTATAAGGAAGAAGACTGTGCCACTTTCTTCCAGACCTACATCAAGCAGCTTCGCTCTAAGCCTATCACATATCAGAATTTCCGTTAATAACCTGGACACTGATGAAGTTGGACTTCTCCACCTTACTCTGAAATTGAAAAGAAAGAATGTGGTCCTGCGCGTATCCACCAACCACAGAAAAACTTATTTCTGCAAGCTTTTCATCTGTCCCTGGGCAACAGCTGCTCACACTATCCGCTGAATCCAACTCCTCTGCATCCAATCTGTCCGATGCATTACTTGCTATCAGCTCACAGAGCACTCTCCAGACCGATCTCGGTAATATGGACTACTCGTTCATCCACAATGCTGCAGATTCAGAGGATGCAGCTCAGCAATTCATGTACACAATCAAGTCGGATTAATTTTAGGGATGATATTGACTGGCGCAAGGTTCGAAATCTTGGGCTGGGATCCAAAGCCAGATCTCCGTCTAATATCGGCCCGGAAGATTTTGCAAATCACCTCTGTCCAGTGCAATCTACTGCTCCTCCTCCTGTCCCATGGCTCCCTCTTACAACACTTTTAACCAATTCATGTACACAATCAAGTCGGATTAATTTTAGGGATGATGTTGACTGGCGCAAGGTTCGAAATCTTGGGCTGGGATCCAAAGCCAGATCTCCGTCTAATATCGGCCCGGAAGATTTTGCAAATCACCTCTGTCCAGTGCAATCTACTGCTCCTCCTCCTGTCCCATGGCTCCCTCTTACAACACTTTTAACCCTCCGTCCCGAGGCCCCAGTACTCCTAGCCAATCTTTAACTGACAGCCCAGATCCGCTGGCTGATGGTTTTTCTTTCAGCAGCTTCAGTGAGGTTGAAGTACTGGAGGCTTTCAAACGCATTAATTCCAATGCTGTCGGACACGACGGGATTCCAATAAAATTTCTTAGAATCAGTCTCCCTTTCATTCTGCCCTTAGTAACTCATCTTTTTAATAGATTTGTCTCCTGCTCTCTCTTCCCCAAATGCTGGAAAACCGGCATCATCTCTCCCATTCCCAAAGTCACATCAACCACATGTCCTAACGACTGGCGTCCCATCTCTATCTTCCCCTCCATCTCGAATGTCTTCGAAGTCCTTGTCCCGGATCAGATCGGCGAACCCATTGAAGATAATGGCCTGATATCAATGTTTCAGTCCGGCTTCAGGCATGGGCATTTCACGACCTCTGCCCTTGTAAAGGTAACAACTGACATCCGTAAACTATGCGACGAAGGCAATCATCTGGTGCAGGTGCTGTTGGACTTCAGTAGGGCGTTCGTCTCCGTTCCTCCTAACCTACTCGTTGCCAAACTTGAAAACTGTTTTGGTATTGGTTCCGCTGTTAGCAGGCTCATTTCCAATTATCTGGCTGACAGGGTACTAATCGTCAATAGTGCTGATCCATTCTCTTCATACAGGGATATCACCTCTGGTGTCCCGCAAAGGGCGGTGCTAGCTCCACTTCTGTTCACTATTTATATCAACTATGTCACGAAAGTGTTAGGTGGTCATAAATACCACCTCTATGCGGATGATTTGCAAATATACGGTGCTGCCAGTGTTGATGAGCTTCCGTCCCTGCTCGAGGCGCTCAATGTAACACTCGGTGACATCTCAGGCTGATGCCGACCTAGCGGTCTGGCCCTCAACCCTGCGAAAACACAAGCCATACGATACTCCATTCATTATATTCTCTCTAGCACAAATGACCTGCTTCTTCAAAACTTGACCATCCCTCTCTCAAACAAACATGTCAAAAACCTTGATCCTCTCATGGACTTCCATCTTACATGGCGACCACAGATTAGTAAGGCTTGCTCCCGAATCTAGTATGGCCTCCATTCTATATACGCGGTGTTGCATCCTCTCGATCAGTCCATCAGACAATCCCTGATTACGTCTCTCATCCTGCCGCATTTCTATTATGCTGATGTTGTTATATACACGGAAATCGCGGAAATCGCAAAATTGAACAGGGCACTGAAGGCATATGTAAGGTATATTTTTCGTCTTAGACGGCACTGCAACATCTCCTCATTGGTCCAATTGTTCATGCCTGAACCCCTGACTAAGCTCTTGGAACTCAGAGTGGTATGCTTCATTCATAAAGCTAGATGGTTCTCTCTACTAGCATACATAATTCAATCGCTCTCATGGAGCAACCTTAATGATCGCAGAGTTGTCCTGCACAGAATCCGCACTCGAGTTGGATCCAACGATTTATTTGTTCAGGGAGCCAGCCTCTGGAACTAACTTCCGGAACTTGTCAGAAGTATCAGAATAGTTGTTACTCACAAACAATTCAAGAAGCTTGCTTTGCGTCATCTTATGGGCGCCTAAAGTACGGCAGGCAACGCGTAAAGGTTAGCGCAGGAGATAGGGTGGTTCGCTAAAAGAAATAAAAAAAAATCACAAAAAAGGGGTTTTGGGCGCCACGTGAGTTTTCCCATTTGGCGGATAAACCACCAAACCAATCTTTTCGAGACTAAAAGAGATTTAAATAAATTTATTATGAAATACAAAATTCACTATATAGCAAAAAAACTGCAAATTAAAATTGCGATGCCAGCCAGCCACAAAACCCGCCGAATCTCAACACGAATTACATATAAAATTTCAATAAAAAAAAATGTTTTACTTAACATTGTATTGGTTTTCCTTCGGGTTTGTTCCCTATCCTTTTGGGTTCGCTGATTTTTATAATTTTCGCCGGCTCCCTCGCGAGCTAAACCGCGTGTTCTCTATCGAGCCAAGACTCGTCTATTGCGTGGATTTTTGTTTGTTTTCCTTTTGTCCCTTTTTTCTTTTTTTTTCTGACTTTTGCAATTTTATAATATATTTTATAGAACAATACGCCCTAGTAATTTTCAATCCCACTCTGACCTGCGTGGCGACTAGACGACACGACTAACCATCCAAAAAAAACATCTTCTTTTTTTTTAACTTTTATGACTTGTTTCCTCCGTTTTTTCTTTGCGTTTTCTTTTTATTTATTTAGCACTTCTGTTGGCAACAGTTCTACTTAGCGGTTACATCCGATCATAGCGTACATTAGCATTAGTACACATGGCACACTGTTTACACAGATTGCTTTTGTTATTTATTTATTTATTATTATCTAGATTTTATTAAATGTATCAATGTAGCTCGTTTCTGCTCTTTTTTTTAAGTATTATTACTTTGGTTCAATTTATAATTGACACATGGGCTTTTTTTTAAATATCTGCTGCTTTTACGTCCTCATTTTCGCCATCCACAACATTAGCGCTTATATCACGAACTTCCCTTTTCTTTCTCCTTGAATTTCAAAGTTGAATGTTTGTCACTACTTTATCGGTCCTTGTCTGAACTGCTCTTTTGCTCCTTCTTCCGGTCTTTCCCGCTATTACTGGTCAATTTTGCTTTCCAGAATATATAAAATAGCGGACGACAACATGGACCTGCAAACATTGGCGTTTAATCCCCTACTGCTTTCTAATTCTGATTTCTCACTTCTCTTATTACGAATTCTTCATGACCACGGTCTTAAGTATTTCCTATTAGTAACATCAAATTTTACAAAAAAAAAAAAAAAAAAAAAAAAAAAAAAAAAAAAAAAAAAATGGACTGTCAGTTGATATCTTGTATTTTATTTTATTTTTTCGTTATATTAATTTTAGTAGCATGATAGCTCTCTCTTGTTCACCGCGCCGATACTAATTTGCCATCACTTTTTTTTTTTGAAAAACTTGTTACCTACTGTCAGCTATCACTGTTACTTTCACTTTTTGCATTTGTTAATCGGCGTTTTCCGTTTTACTTTAAGTATTTTAAGCCTTCTGTTGTTTGATTTCATTATCTAACAATATTACTAAAATTGCTTTCTGCCGCAATGAGTTTGTTCATTGCTCCTTTTTTAGTTTGCTAAGCAACTTTGTATTTTATCGCCTACACCACCTAACTATTACCATAGAGTAAAGAAATCTATAGAGACCGAAAATGTTTGGCAGAAATTCTCATAGATATTGATCACAAGAGCCGAATCTAACAGCGCCCCATTTTTGAAACTATACTAAAATAAATGTATTTGCTTATCATGATTACCGCCATCTGGCTGCCCAGCGCTATATTGGTTCCCTTGGCACTTGCGTGTATTCTGATATGGAACTTTGAAAGTTCTTTAGTTTATAGAGAAATACTTCACACGAAGCTTGATCGTGTGCATGCAAAATGTTTATTAAATCTGTCTTTCTAATGAAAATATTTTTGACTTGTTTTTTTTTGTGATAACTGGAGAGCTACTGTACTGCATCGACTTGCATCAGAGAACTACAATAGAAGCAATACTAAAAATTGTTGATATGATTTTTCACTTGTGAGTATAGAGAATGGTAGATTTCATATTTTTTATTGTTATCTTTATGATTTCGTTTAAGACTTAATTGATCTGCTAATAATGATAGACAAATTTGCTTCATCGCATATTTTCATTTGAACCCTCGATAAACGTGTGTTTAGGAGGCTCTACAAAAGGGATAAATGAAGGAGGGTATACTTGCAGGATCAAAGGAAATGTAGCATTAGCTGCGTTTCATTCTGGCTCATTGGAAATTTGAAATTTATTTGGATCTAAAAAATGTCTGTAGGTAGCTATAATTTTACATATAAGCATTATCAAATTGCCATGATTTCAATTTCCACAAAACTTCGAAATTTGGTTCAAATTTTTACTCTCCAGAGCATAGCAATGTGAGGATTTCATATGAATGTAGAACATCATGTTCATTTGTTCTTGACACTCACGTCAATCAATAATCTCCATTGATCCGGATCTGGAAAAAAGAATGAGGCTATTCTGAGGTTTCCAAATCTTGCAAGAGAATAATCATGCATTTTGGCGGAAAAATAGATAAAATTTAAATAGATTAGCAAATTTTTTTCAATTTTTTCGTTTTGGCGTCCTATAAGTGCCGACAAAATTGGCATACAGACTCGGAGAAGTAATGTGACATTTATTAGAAATTTTAGACGCTTTACTATCATCTAAGATGACAGTTATCTTCACAGAATGCGCAACAAAAAAGTTATATTAGGTTAATGGAAAAAGTATTTAAAGTCAGAAATTAATTTTTTTCCTATCAATTTCCGTACTGTATGGTAGAATTTAATTTCACTTAAAATTTTTATTGCAAATGTATAACCAAGTGACAGCGGTGTATTATAGAAGCTGTGAAAGGGCACATATTTAACATAAAAAATATCCGTTAAGCTGTTAAATTTTGTGAAATGTTTTTTGAATCGTACTTTTGATTCAGCTTTATGAGTAATATTTTTTCAGTTTTTCACCTTGCATATTTAAAGCACGGATGGATTTTGTTTTTAATTTTTGAAAGTTGTTTGGTTCTATTCTTCTGTGTATTCTATGTTAAATTCTAAACCCATTTTCGTAATTTTGTGTGCATCAGCTTCATGCAATGCTTTAATAATATGCTATGAAGCAATACCATCAGAAGTGTCTATATCAAATTTACTTATTGTATTTCGCACAAATTTTACTAAATGAATAGAATCGTAAAATTAAACTATTGAATCAGAATCATTTGAAATGTTAGATGGTCCTTAGTAACTACAAGATTCATCTACATCTTTTCAGGATTCCGTACAACAAAAGGAATAAAAATGGAACCCTTTTAAGCCTCTCATGTGTCCGTCTGTCTGTCTGTCATACAAGTTTTTATCGAAAACGACGTGACGTGTCAAAGATTATAAAATATTTTTTTTTAAATTTTAATGGTGGTGGGTTGGGGTAAGTAAATTTGTTATAAAGAGAAAGTCCAAAATGTCCGAAAAAACATTTTCCCCCCTGAACTATTTTTTACTGCGAACCTATTAACCATGATAGTATCAAAATTTTGGCTTTAGAAACATAGAAGTTCAGGGGAAGAGGTATTTTTGCGAACATTTTGGGCTTTATCTTTATAACGGATTTACTAAAAAAATTTTGGAATCCTTGAAAGTAACCGATACAAACTCATGATACAAAAAAAAAAAAAGAAATTAGGGAGCCCAGCCCACCCCATTAAAATTAAAAAAATAATATTTCATAATCTTTGTTAGAATATGTGTTAGGTCAAACATTCTGTCCAATTTCGAATTCCCACGTCCAAGGATCTAAGGATCATCTAACATTCCACATGATTCTGTTTGATTAGCTTCATTTTATGATTCTATTCACTTAGTAAAATGTCTGCGAAATACAATAATTAAATTTGATCAGGACACTTCTGATTGCTTCATGGGATATTATTACATCATTGTATGATGCTGATGAAAACAAAATTAGGAAAATATGCTTAGAATTCAACAAAGAATACAAACAATAGTAGAACAAAATTACTTTCAAAAATTTGAAACAAGACCTGCTATACAAATATTATATTGGGCTATAGCATCAGCCATCCATACTTTAAATAAGTTGAAAACATTACATAAGTTCAAAAAACAGTTTCCAAAATTTTACAGCTTATTCGATATTTTTAATGTTATATGTATATTATGTATCCTTTCAAAGGCCGTATAAAACAAAACTGTGATAATAAATAATACATTTGCAATAAAATTTTTAAGTAAATTTAAATTCTACCATATAGTAAGGAAATTCATATGGAGAAAACTGCGGTTTGATGCATCGTTTTGGCAGTAAAGGGGAAGTTTTGTGAATTTAGATACTGTCTCCATTAACTTCCTGTAACTTTCTTATTGCACATTCTGGGAAGATAATTATCATGTCTAAAATTTCCAATAAATGTCCAATCACCTCTCCAAGTCTACATACCCATTTTGTCAGCAGTTAAAGTAAAAAATCAGGAACTGAAAATATCAATTATTTTCATTTTTCTAACCAAAAAATCATTTAGGAAAAGTTGTGGGAGGATTGATTGGGATGTATGTAGCACTATGATTCTTATTACCGAATCTTCAGAAATTTTCTATACTTTTTAAATTTATGATTTTATTCGAAATTATAAAAAATAACTCTCTTTTTGTGTTTATATTTTAAAAAAAAGAAATAATAATTATAATTTTATAAAATAAAAATCAAAACCTGATTTTTATTTTAAAAATCTAAAATAGAATTCTGAAACTGATTTTTATTTTAAAAATCAAATATAAAAATCTATACCAATTCCTATGATAACTTAGCTGAAAGCACGTATGTAATTTCCATCCATTCCCATATGTCGTACAATCTTCGGCATATTTCGACGCATATTTAATACCAACCGCAGAAATATTTTTCACAATTTTGTGAAATGAAAAAACAATTTTGTGAAATGAAAATAATTTTAAGCGTTTTATTTTCGATTTTTAAAACAAAAATCAGTTTTTAATTTTTGTTTTAGATTATTAAAAAAAAAAAATCAGAAAATAATCTTTTACATATGATATTTTTAAAACATTCATAACCGTTACGGTTCTTGAAAAAAATTTGCAAATTTTTTAAAATTGTAAACATTTTCTGGCCAAAATGAATGATCACTATAGCTTTCTCTTGAAAGATTTGGAAACCTCAGAATTTTACCTTTCATTTGATTCTGCAAGTATACCCATCTACATGCAACCATTTTTTAGAGTTTCCTAAACACACGTTTATCGTGAGTTCAAATGAAAATATGCGAGAAAACAAATTTGTCTATCATTATTAGCAGATCAATTAAATCTTAAACGAAATCATAAAGATAACAATGAAAAATATGAAATCTACAATTCTCTATACTCACAAGTGACAAATCATATCAACAATTTTTAGTATTGCTTCTATTGTAGTTCTCTGATGCAAGTCGATGCAGTACAGTGGCTCTCCAGTTATCACAAAAACAGATGGCGGTAATCATGATAAGCAAATACATTTATTTTAGTATAGTTTCAAAAATGGGGCGCTGTTAGACTCGGCTCTTGTGATCAATATCTATGAGAATTTCTGCCATACATTTTCGGTCTCTATAGATCTCTTTACTCTATGCTATTACTCACTTGATTTTCGCAACGTTCTAACGTAGCGTAAGCTGAGGTTTAATAAATAATTTTCTATTTTATTCTATTCTATTCTATCATCCTTGGTCTACTATGAATCATTCCTACCTACCAAGATTCATTTCAATACGTGCACATTATGCGTAGAGGTTTTTCTGCTAGCCGTTAACGAATATATGCATTTTATGGAATATTATGGAAAAATTCTGCATTCTTTAGAGTGTTTATTAATTTTTTACATTTTTTCATGGTTTTAATGCATTTAATCTTCTGTAAGTTTTTTTTTTTTAAATAATAAATACTATTTCCGTACTAAAAATGAATATTAAAGCACACAATTTTTGTCATTAGTTTAAAATATGACTATAAATTATCAAGCTAATAACATATTATTGCAATACATAATTTCCTTTTATATGTGACGATTTCCTTTTTATAGGTAAATGTTTTTCTTAATTTGTGCAGCACCAAACGCTCGCACCATAAAAAGCATATTTTATGCTTGCTTCACTTTTTGCGGGCTGCCATCAGTCTATATTATTGAAGTCTGTGGTTTTCGCAAGTCATTTTGTGGGAATATGTTTTCTCAAGGGCACTTGAAAAAGACAGAGTTTTTCTCCATGGATTTTATAGGGTACGTCAATAACGTTCTTTTAAATTCTTCTTCCCCTCGAAAAAAGTATGATATTTATTTTTAGAAGACAAAATAACTATTGGAAAAAAATTAAATAAGTGGTTAAGAATAGCGTACAAAATTTTCCTTGTCATATATACCATATATTTTCGTCTTTTGCATGAATGGGTGAAAAGAACTTGCCTATGCACTGAGACAGCGAGCTAAAACCAAAAACTGAGAGAACGTAAGATTACCCGAATGATAAAATCTTCTTGAATACTGTTACGTGCAATAGAAAGAGACAACTGGTGACATCTACTGGCAATGGAGAGTAAACGACTTCAGGTTCGGAGAATTGATTATGGTATCTACAGGAAGGTTCCGGAATAGAATGAATAGAATGAATAGAACAGTCAAGAAGCTTCTGGAAAATAGAACACTCGAGAATAATCTGGAGAGTTTCTAGGGTATAAATATAACAGTTGCCATAGCCAGAATAAGAGTCTTGTCTTAGACGTTGCAGTATTAACAAGCGAAAGTAATAAACGTGCGAAAGTGTTGTAATTAGATTGCGATAATTTAAAGTACAGTATTAAGCGATAATTAAAGTGTAGTTGATTAATTGAAAGTTTGTGAATTGTATGATAGAAGTGAAATAAAGAACTTGTATATTAAATATTTAATATTGTGTTTTAAATAACGAACCGCAAGAGCCACGCTCACAACAACTGGTGTCAGAAGTGGGATAAATTCGCGATATAAAGTGGTGGCAATTGACTTTAAAATTCAAAGTGTGATTAATTTTGTGAAATTGTGTTAAATTGTGAAAGTTCTGGAAAATAATTTATATTCAACTTAAAGTGAATTACTAAAGTAATGGGGCGAAAATTCGAGGAGCTTCGAACGCAGGATTTGAAAGTGGAGTTAGGGAACCGGTCATTACAAACGACAGGTGCAAAGAAAGTTCTAGTCGAGAGACTCAGACAAGCTTTGATAGAGGAAGGAAAGAATCCTGAAACATTTGTTTTCGAAGATAACTTGGAAGAAACCGAAGTTGAAGAAGAGCCTACAATGAAAATGGAACAGCTTTTGAGTACTTTAATGAGCAAAATGAAAGCCCGTTTTGATGAACAAAAGAATTCTCTCGAGGAACAAAAGAATTCTCTCGAAGAACAAAAGAATGCTCTGGAATCCCGTTTAGATGAGCAAAAGAAATCTATGGAAGCTCGTTTTGATGAACAGAAGAATTCCAATGAGGAACAAAAGAATTCCAATGAGGAACAAAAGAATTCTCTCGAGGAGCAAAAGAATTCTCTGGAATCACGTTTAGATGAGCAGAAGAAATCTATAGAAACCCGTCTGGACGAGCAAAAGAATGCTTTTGAGGAACAAAAGAATTCTCTGCAGAATTGTCTAGAAACTTGTTTGGAGGAACAGAAGAACTTTCTGAAAGGTTCATTAGACGAACAAAATGTGAAAATTGAAGAAATCCAGCAGGAAGTGTTGGAAGTTCGACAACAAGTGTCGGGAGTACAACAAAATGTTACAGAACAGCTTGACAGTTTTAAAGCAGATCTGGAAAGAATAAGGCATCGTCAGCCTCTAAACGTAGCAGCTGAAATATCTGGCGCAGGTAGAATGAAACCTCCAATATTTGATGGACGAAATTCATGGCATATCTTCAAGAGACAATTTGAGGCAGCTTCAGAGGTAAATGGATGGAATAATGAAGACAGAACTATAGCTCTGGAGTTAGCACTTCGAGGTCCTGCTTCAGAAATCATACAAACTGTACCGATTGAAAATCAACGTGATTACACTTCATTAGTACAGGCGATAGAATTACGTTACGGAGATGAGCACATGCAGCAAGTGTATCACCTACAGTTGCGCAACAGGATTCAAAAGCATGGCGAATCACTACAGCAATTGCAGGCTGATGTGGAAAGATTAGCGCATCTTTCATACTCCAGCGTGAATGCGGATTTTCTCAATGAAGTGGCGACGGAGGCATTTATGAACGCTATTGCAGATCAAAACTTACAACATGCATTAAGGATAGCAGGGAAGAAATCAACAGCAGAAGCACTAGCCTATGCATTAGTGTATGAATCCGCCAGACAAGCTTCACGGAGTGCAGTACGAATGAGAGAAATTTCGGTGAACGAATGTACTTGTAATAGAATGCAGCCATCACAGAGCACTCCTTCACGTGGTATTCTGCAATGCTGGAATTGTAATAGACCGGGACACCTACAAAGGGACTGCAGAAAACGCCGACGAGTGGAATCCGTAGATGAAGAGAGGAGAGTGGAATTGCAAAGATATCGAGCTGGGCAGCAGACTTGCAATAGATTGCAGTTATCACTGAGCAACCCTTCACGTAGTGTTCTTCGATGCTGGGATTGTAATAAATTGGGACACCTTCAAAGCGACTGCAGGAAGCGCCGTCGAAGAAAATCAACAGAAAAGAAAGAAAGAGAAGAATGTCCAAGTTGGCGAACTAGAGAGCAAGGTATTCTTGGAGCGACTAGACTCCAACCTTATGGCTTAGAGATGCAACATAGGAAAGGACTTATCCATGGAAATGCAGAAGCCTTTGTACAACGTCCATGCAAACTTGAATGCAAACATTGCGCCCGGGTGGAAGAAAAAGAAACAACAGCAACTATACAGTTGGTAACCGTGGAACCATCTATAGGTTGGGACAACGAGGACCTGAGAACAGCACAACGAGAAGATCCGGACATTTCACCTATTCTCGCTTGGAAAGAAGACATGGAAAGACCAGACTGGAAGGATATTTCGGAATGAAGCGAGAAGCTGAAAAGTTACTGGGCTCAATGGAACTCTCTTCATGTTGAATGTGGTATATTAAAACGCAAATGGGAAGCACCTAACGGCGAATCATTCCGAATGCAGATAGTCGTGCCAGCATCAAACGTCAAAGATGTTCTAGAAGAAATGCACGGTGGAACCTCTGGAGGACATTTGGGAGTGAACAAAACAATTTCCAAAATACGGGAAAGGTTTTATTGGCTACATATGCGAGAAGATGTGGAGGAGTGGTGCCGCAGATGCACTGTCTGTGCTGCTTGCAAAGGGCCGTAACACAGAAGCAGAGGAGAAATGCATAAGTATAATGTCGGAGCCCCCTTTGAAAGGATAGCTGTAGACATCGCTGGACCTTTTCCAGAAATGGATGGCGGTAACCGTTATATTTTAGTTACCATTGACTATTTCAGTAAATGGCCTGAATCTTATGCAATCCCTAATCAAGAGGCAACCACAGTTGCGGAACAAATAATAACGAATTGGGTCAGTAGGTTTGGTGTGCCTCACGAACTTCATTCGGACCAAGGACGGAACTTCGAATCGCGGACTTTCCAGGAGATGTGTAAAATGTTGGGAATAAGAAAAACTAGAACAACTCCTCTACACCCACAATCTGATGGCATGGTAGAGCGCTTCAACAGAACATTGATCGAGCATCTAAAGAAAGTAGTTGACTATCATCAACGCGATTGGGATCGACACATTCCTATATTCCTAATGGCTTATAGATCAGCTATTCATAGTACTACCGGACAAACCCCAGCTAAAGTCATATTCGGAAGAGAGATGCGTTTACCTAGCGACCTCAAATTCGGTACCCCCAGAGGTGAACAAAAGTTACCAGAAGACTACGTATCGGAGATCAAACAACAATTAGCTGATGTGCACGAGGCCACGAGGACGAAATTAGCAACAAATACTGATCGGATGAAGACGCGCTATGACCTACGTGCTAATTCCGCAGGATTTAATGAAGGTGATCTGTTTGGCTCTACAATCCGAGACGACATTGGGAAGGACCGCATTCAGTAGTAACTAGACTTAATGACGTGGTATACAGGATTCAGCGTGGTACAAGAGGCAAGCATAAAATTGTTCATTTGGACCGCTTGTGTCAATACTACGAGCATCAAGACCGTGGACCACCTGTTGTTCGGGACGAACAAATTTAAGAAGGGGGCAGTGTTACGTGCAATAGAAAGAAGGAATGGTTCAGGAATAGAATGAATAGAATGAATAGAACAGTCAAGAAGCTTCTGGAAAATAGAACACTCGAGAATAATCTGGAGAGTTTCTAGGGTATAAATATAACAGTTGTCATAGCCAGAATAAGAGTCTTGTCTTAGACGTTGCAGTGTTAACAAGCGAAAGTGTTGTAATTAAAACGTGCGAAAGTGTTTTAATTAGATTGCGATAATTGAAAGTACAGTATTAAGCGATAATTAAAGTGTAGTTGATTAATTGAAAGTTTGTGAATTGTATGATAGAAGTGAAATAAAGAACTTGTATATTAAATATTTAATATTGTGTTTTAAATAACGAACCGCAAAAGCCACGCTCGCAACAATACCTTCAAAATCCTTTCAAACTATTCATAATAATGTACATCGGGTCACACTACCTCACAATCTTTTAAGAAAAAGATAAATTTCGCTTTGACCAACGTGCTGAAAAGAGAAGAAAAATTTCTGTCAAATAAAATTCTCATTTTTCCCAAAAATATTAGAGAATCCAGCATAAATTACACTCACTTAATTTCTTTAGAGCAAAACGAATGTAAACAGAAGCACGTGCGTTCAAATATCTTAGGGAAATTACACCAACAAACATTGGGCTTACAACAACAGATATTGGAATAATTCTCTCAATATTGCAGAAAGCGCGTTTTTATAAAAGCGCGGGAGAATTTTATGAGAGTAAAATCTGAAAACTCCGCCCCTTCTCATTTATTTATGAAAATAAATCAATTGCCACTCGTAAAAGTTTTAAAGAGAGTTTGATTTTTTTTCTTCTTTCTTACCTTACTTACCTAGCCATGTACATTTTAAATGTAAAACCATTGGAAAACTTTTCTGTCCTAAATTGTCATTAAAGGCTAAGGCCCAGTGTACGCGTTGCGTCCTTCGCGTTTTCCGATTTTTTTGCGACAGACGCATGTAGGATATGAGCAGGACCAAATAAACGCATCGCGTGCGTACTCTTGAGAGTTATTTATAGAAATAAATTGTGATAAACTTGGATTATTAATTAAAAGTGAAATAATGGATATATTAGAGTAATTAGATGTGGTGAAGGTGCATAAGCGGGACGCTGGCCCAATGGTGGTGTGGTCTGCAGAGACCGAAGTTTTGTGATTTCTTACTGCCACAACGAGCATTTTTATTGCCGGCAATAATGCATTTGCATCGCATATATTTAACTATACGAGGGCAAATGTTACATCTCATATGAATAGTCTAAGCGAATCATTTGATGGTCACCACGGCGATAAATGTTCTTATCTTCTTCCTGCTTCTGCTATTCAATCGCGGGCAAGTCGCCATTTTGTCGCATAAAAGTTATTTTCTGTTGCCGGAATTATATACATATCTGTCGCTTCCGTTTCGTTTAAGGGGGAACATGTTGCATCGAATATAAATCGTGTAAGTGTTAAATTTTATGACTGCTATGGCTATAAATATTCTTATATTCTTGGTTTTGCAATTCAATCGTTTGCAATACACTTTAAGTCACTAAATTGCAAATTTAGATGGTTTTGGGGATTTTAGCATCTGATAAGATAAATAATATTTCTATTATTATTACATTTATTTTGAATATATAATATATAAATATGGTTTTAATGATTCTATTGTTTTATGGATCGGGCAGAGATATAAGTAAACTCGCGTGATTTTAATTGTATATTTCATTCGAACAATAATTGAAACAATAATAATAGAAACGAGGTTTAATAAAAACTGGTAGGGTCTCTAATTGATGGTGACAGCTCGCCTCGGCGGTTCTTCTTCGACTCCCTTCTTCTCGGCGCACTTCACTCAAGTCGGCCAGTGGTGAGCTTGTCATTTTAGTAACATTTAGGGGATTTCCGCAATCCCACAATCGGCCGTCCTAACAGTTCTCTGCCTCGGAGAACCCTTGGAGTACAAACTACGTGGTTACTTGTTATTGCTTCATCTGGTAATGACCTACTTCTTGTATCATTTTGCGGTTGGTCATCAATATTTGTCCCTTAGGTTGCTTTTCAGGTTCGGGTATTCAAGATTCGCTTACAGTGTTCATCTTCTCAATTAAACGGCTTCAATATTCATTTTTAGGGATTTTTTTATATCATCTTCGTCATCAATCGTCTTCAGGCTTCATTTTCATCGTTCATCTTATGCAGCAATCGTCTTCAATATTCATCTTCAGGAGTTGTTGTCAGCGATCATCCTTTTCATCAGTTGTCTTCGGGGTTCGTTCTTGTCACTAATACCGTCATCAAAGCAACTTTGGGGATGAGTTGATCGTGTACCGTTCTCTATCGTTATTTATTCAGTTTCTTGATGTTCACGCGAGTCGTTGCTATTCTGTGGCGTCGTTTTCTTGCGAATTTATACTGTGTACTTCAATATCTGGTTCTTGTCATATTTAAATTTTTTTTTTTGCGCTTTTATTCTCATATTCTTTTTGACATTCTACTTTAGGATAATTTGATTCAACAGATACTATTCTTGATATTGGTTATATACATCAAATTTAATTCATGGAACTTCAATTTTAAATACTAATCTTATTTCATTCTGTTAATCACTTATTATATCTTATTCTAATATTCTTTTTCTATTTGGCCTTTTCCTTTAAATATCTATCAGTATGGGAACCGTTCTTACAAGCCGTACTTAATTCAAGATTTATCTTCTATTTTAGCAGTATAACGTTAGTTTTCCTCATCGACTATAAGATCTGTGATTTCATAGTCTTCTTCGTCATCTTCAGTCTCAAACCTTGAAAAGGGTTTCATATGGTCAACCGCGGTCGAAGTGTACTTTGGTCCTTCATGATGACCAACCTTTTCCACTTCATAGCGCTCATTACCTTTTAGCTTAACGATATGTATGGCTTATTTTCAGCCCGGTGCCAAATTGTGTTCTCCTGATTGCGACTAAGTCTCCTAACTCATAAATAGTTGGTTTTTTGCACTTCTTGTTATATTCACTTGGTGCTATTGAAATTTTCTTGACAGCTAGCTTTCTACCCTCATCTCGTTCCTCCAAAAATAATTCAACCATTTCTCGTTCAACCAACTCTTTAAGTTCGTTGTCGTCTTTCATCCTCATGTCAATACCAATCAATAATTTGAATGGGTTTGTTCCTATGCTCCTTTGAAGTGTACTATTTAACCATTGCTGTACTCTACTGACATGCTTGTACCAGGAACCTTCAGAGTTGACCGACATTTTTGCGAGTACAGAAATAACGACTCTGTGCACTCGTTCAACTTGTCCATTGCCTCTTGGCACGAACGTCTTAATCGTCACTTGCTCAATTTTTTCTTGTTGACAATATTCTTTAAAAGCTAATGCTGTGAATGCTGGGCCTCGATCAGTGATTATACGGCTAGGGTTTCCAAACACTGTCTGTTGATAATTAAGTTTTTTCAATGTTTCAGATGTTGTTGTGGTTTTTACTGGATACAGCCAAGTAAATTTTGTAAATCCATCTATAGTGGTAAGTATATAGCGGTAACCTTTTTTAGTGGACGTCATGGGTCCTAAGTGGTCCACGTGATACGTCGCTAGAGGAATGTTTTCCTTGGGGATACAATGCAAGAATCCTTCTTTGCGCCCTTCTTTCTTCGGTAAAATGCATGGTACACAACGGGCTATGCATCTGGAATTTTTTCTCTCAGCTTGGGTATGTAATAATCCTGCGCGAGTAGAGCTTCTATCTTCTTTAGACCAAAATGTGCTTCTTCATGAGCCGTTCTAATAACATGTGCTGGCATGCTTCGTGGAACTGCAAGCAACTTAACTCCATCTATATACTTGAATAGAATGTCCCGTTCAGCAACGTAATCCTCGAATTCGTCACTTTTTAAAACTTCAAAAATTGCCTTAAATCCGACATCTTTGTGCTGGGCTACCTTAACCTGATCCAACAACGTATCGCTTTCGACAGTTATAACAACAGGATACCTGCTTAGAGCATCTACGTCCGGCATCTGTTTTCCAGCACGATGTACAATCTTATAATCGAATTCACTAAGCATGATCGCACATCTGGCGATTTTGGGTGAAATCTCCTTTTTATCCATTGTACAACGGAATGCAGCACAATCCGTAACCAATGTTAATTGCAGCCCACGTAGATAAACTCTACATTTTTTAATAGCCATGACGACTGCGAGTACTTCTAAATGGTAACTGCTATATTTTTCCTCAGGGGGTGTTGTTTTGCGACTTAGGAAATAAACTGGATGAATTTGGTCATCATCTTTCCTTTTTTGATATAATATTGCGCCGTATCCTTTCTTGCTGGCGTCGGTATGTAACTCGGTGGACGCCTTTGGATCATAAACAGTAAGAACCGGTCTGGTACTCAGTGCTTCTTTGAGGCTATTAAACGCTTTCATCTGCTCTTGCCCAAATTCAAATTTCTTATCTTATCTTTCGGCAACAGATCACTTAGGAGTCTAGCTAGTAGTGCATAATCTTTAATAAATTTTCGAAAATAGCTAGTGAGTCCAAGGAATGATTGAACACTCTTAAGATTGGCCGGCTTAGGAAACTTCAGAACAGCTTTAATCTTTTCATCACCCGGTCGAAATTTTCCATCTTTTATTTTGTATCCCAAATATTCGATTTCGTTTTTCAACAGTTGACACTTATTCCACTTGATACTTAAGCCATAATTTGCTGCGATGATTAGCACTTCTTCCAGCACTTCTAAAGCTTGTTCCTCACTTTCCGCGAGAGCTACAATGTCATCAATGTACACTAAAGCTCTGTTCGCACGTAGTAGTGGCGAAAATATCTGATTAATGTATCTTTGAAATTGTGTTGGGGAAATGCAAAGACCAAATGGTGCTCTCCTGAATTCATATTGCCCAAGTGGCGTCACAAATGCGGTGTACTTGCACCAATCCTCGTCTATTGGGACATGGAAGAATTCGTTATATAAATCAAGTGTAGAAAATACTTTTACTTTTCCCATTTTATCTATTTGGTCTTCAATCAAAGGAAGCGATTGGTGATCTCTTATCACAGCCTTGTTCAGTCGTCTATAGTCTATGCATATCCTCTTTGTACCATCTTTTTTATCGACTAAAACTATTGGAATTGCAAACTCTGAATTACTGGGTACCACTATACCCGGTCTCAGATCGTAGTCAAAGTTCCGTTGCAGTTGCAGGAAGAAATGCTCAGTCTGTCGAAAGAAATAGACGACGGAGTCTTCCTAGCAAACAGCTTACTCTCAGATGGGTTGAAAGCAGTCCCCATACGAATCCTCAACACACGCAGTTCACAATTAGTTCTAAACGAGAACCAGATAAAGATAGTACAACAGCCCATCCCATGAGTCGAAATGACGGCGATGGTGAGCATCAAAATACGGTTAAAACTAAAATTAAGAAAGTAAGGCATAAGAGCCCCGGTCAACCAAGCAGTAATAGAAAACTGCTCCAAGACGCTTGCGGGTCCCTCATGAAAATCCCAACATCAGGCGCTGGTCAGCATACAAACGGTCTGCCGGTAGCAACTCCCTCAGATCCATCTGGCCCAGCACCTCTCATATATAAAACAAGTAGGTTAGGTTAGGTTAGATTTAAGAATAATAAAAACAGGGCAATAAGCGCCAATCAGACGGCCACCCTACAACATATAAGGTACTTGCTCCCAAACGATGTCGAACAAGAAGACACAAGTGTTCAGCCCCGCCTCGTCAGATTAGAGCAAGAACTCAGTCTGGATGAAACCCTAAATACTGAAAAAGCTTCAATAACAAAGCTCTGTTACGAATATAATGACATATTCTTTTTGAAAGGTGACAGGCTCACACATACCAATGTCATCACCCACGACATCCCTCTGGTGCAAGACGAAGCACCTATTAACCAAAAGATGTACCGGTTACCAGAGACACAGCGAAATGTTATTAATGAGCAACTTAGGGAAATGCTGGACAACGATATTGTCCAGCCCAGTAAGAGCACAGGGAACTCACCACTGCTAGTCGTCCCCAAGAAAACGGGACCAGATGGTGAGAAAAGGTGGCGCGTCGTCGATGATTTTCGTAAATTGAACGAAAAAACAATTGGCGACGCCTTTCCGCTACCACGGATTGAGGATAACCTCGATCAACTCACGATATTTTACCACCCTAGACCTAGCCAATGGCTATCATCAGGTACTCGTCGATCCGAAAGATCGAGCAAAAACGGCTTTCAGTACGAATTACGGACACTATGAATTCAAACGCATGCCATTCGGGCTCAAAGGAGCCCCGGCCACAATTCAGCGTTTAATGAATTTCATATTAACTGGCCTACAAGGCCTGGAATGTTTCGTCTACTTAGATGACATCGTCATCTATGGAAAAAGTCTGGCAGACCATAACGAAAAGCTTCGCAAAGTCTTTGGCAGGTTGAGAGAAAATAGCCTGAAATGTCAATTTCTCCGGCGCGAGGTAGTGTATCTAGGACATAATGTTCTAACCATGGAGCACTACCTGACCCTAGCAAAACGGCATGCGTCCAAACTTTCCCCATTCCTAGGATAGTAAGGCAAGTGCAATCACTTTTGGGCCGTGCCAATTACTACAGAAAATTCATATCCGATTTTTCGAAAACACTACGTCCTCTAACAAACTTACTCTGAAAGGATGTAAAGTTTAAATGGACTGAGAAATGCGAAGAGGCATTTCAGAACATTAACAACGATTTAATTTCCCCTCCACTCCTAGTATATCCCGATTTTCAAAACCCTTTAACCTTACCACAGACGCCAGCAGCGAGAGGTAGGAAGTGACCAGCCCATTGCCTACGCCAGCCGCACCCTGAACAAATCCGAACGTAACTATTCCACTATTGAGAAAGAGTTACTGACTATAGTTTGGGCGACTAAAAATTCCAGGTGTTATCTGCAAGGTCGAGAGTTCACGGTCTATACAGATCACAAACCACTCAAGGGGGTCTTCAATGTTAAGGACCCCACTTCCCGTCTAGTGAGATTTCATCAATAACTTTCCGAGTTCAATTATAAAATTGAATATAAACCCGGAAAGTACAACACGAATGCCGACGCTTTAAGCCGCATTCCACGGGATAATGGCAAAGACAAAGAAACTACAACATAGTCCACCAAATGGACTCGGATATAGAGGAGGAAAAACACGCATCATTAAAGAGTGTCTGCAATGCAATGTAGTAAGAAGAGCCCAGACACGAAACATCCAGGAAAGTGGAACAAATCCAGACAGCCAGGCCAAACCAATAGAACAAAAACAACAAACTCATCATCCAGAAGAGGCCGGAGACCTTGGCAGTCCACCTAGTGTCAATCCACAAATTATAGACGAAACTCGTCCCCCTGAAGTATTCACGAGCCCAGAGGAGATTCAATTAATCTTAAAAGATTATCATAATTCTCTCTTTGGCACCTGCTTAGTGACATCAAAAAAACACATTAATCGGTGTGCCAAATGTCAAACAATGAAGACCTCACCACAGTATAAAATGCCAATGGTGATTACGGACGTAGCGGAACAACCATTCGATAAAATCTGTCTAGATATAGTCGGCATACTAGAGGGAATGAATCCGGAAACAAATACATATTAACATTCCAGGATAACCTCACGAAGTTCGTAGATTGGTATGCCATACCGAATGGGGAAGCTATAACGATAGCGCAAATTTTCTTCGACGAAATCGTCACGCGCTACCACATCCCCAAAGGAATAGTCACCGATCAGGGAAGCAATTTCCTCAGTGATCTATTCAAAAAGGTAAGCAAACTCCTTAGGATAAATAAGCAGCAAATCTCTGGTTATCATCCCCAATCAAATGGAGCACTCGAACATGCACATAGACCATTGATTGAATATCTACGAATTATAGTGGACGAAAATCCCAGGTCATGGGATAATTATCTGCGCACCGCTGCATTCGTGTACAATAACAGTGTACACGAAGGGACAAAATTAACTCCCATGGACTGCCTCTAAGGCTTTATAGCGGACGTTCCGTCCAACTTAAAACGAGACCCCGAACCCGTGTATAACCACGAGAACTACTACCATATTCTCAGGTATAAGCTTCAGAAATCTTACGCGATTGCAAGGGAAAATTTTCTGATGAGTAAACAACGCCCAAAAAACTACAATCACAAGGCTGTACGTCCCCTGACATATCACAGAGGAGACAAGGTTTTACTCAAGAGCGAGAGTCGTAAACATAAGCTCTCCCAGATTTGGGTAGGACCCTACACGATAACCAGCATCCCTAGCTCAGTAAACACCACAATAAAAATTCGAAAAAGAGAGGTCACGGTACATAACAACCGCCTAAAACCTTTCTACGAATAGAGTGGTGTCAATAGAATATACGTAAATTTAAGGTACATACATATTAGCTTGTAAGCTACAAAGCCAACAAAAACCCATTTTAATTTTCTATCCTATCCTCTCCTAGATAACAATGCGGTCAGTACTTTTCTACGGACTGTTCCTAATCACGACAGGATTCCACGCTGAGGAATCCTACTCCATCACTCCTCTAAATAATACGGGAGTGCTATTTGAGGATCTTGGAAGCCTATCAGTTTACCACGTCACTTGGAGCGTCATCACTGAGTTAGATCTGGCCGAGTTGGAAAATCAGACGAGACTGGCAGAGCGAGCCGAACACTACGTACATCAACTATGTGGTAACAGAACATTTGATCAAGATCTATGCACCCTATAAACCGAACATGTATACGCCCTCATGGAAAATATTAAGAGACGCAAGCCCCGATTCATCTTTGATGGAATAGGTAATGCGATGCACTATGGATAGCGGAAACGAGCAAGAGGTGTACAGCCGATTAAGCGAATTAGAGGTAAATACTCAAATTTTAGCTGATATGGAAAAGCAACAGATCAGCGTAATAAAAACCACGTTTGAACAAATTCAGAAACCCCTATCTGCGCTGACTGAACGACAGCGTCAGATAATCCATCAGATTAACAATCTGCAGAACACAATCGACGATTTGATATCCCACCAAATAAGACAAGAGATCGTCTCCTAGTCTGACAATACAAATGATAGAGTTGGAATTTAGACAACAAGCTTTACTGGACGTAATGCTGTCCAGCAGAAATAATCAAATTCATTCCCTTTAAATTTCCCCAAATCATCTCTAGAGATTTATCACAAATCTCACTCAGCTTGTCCCAATCTGCAGGATTGCTTATCCGTTCTGTATCAAACAGCAGAGATCAACACACATTTTGTTACAGGACAAATTAGTTATCCGAATCAGACTCCCCATTTTTAACATCCCCAAGATGAAAATCCAACAGATTAGATATTTTCCCATACGGGTGGATTCAAACCACTCATTAATTCCTGATATCGGATTTTCCCATGTGGCAAGTCAAATCAAGACCCAGGAGTTTCTGCTCCTTAAGCCAGAAAACCTGAAATCTTCAAAAAGATTTCAAAAGGGGTCAATGAATATACATGGGTTGGTAAGTTAAACACACCAATCACAAAAGCCATTAAATCAGATGAATGTGTTATCAAACTTCTATTCAATCCACTGGGCGAACAATCACAGTGTAGCATCAGAGCTCAAATTCCCCCAAGAGATACAGCAATCAAACTCAATAGACCAAATTCGTGGCTGTACTCCTTAACCGAAACCACTGTAGTACATATAACTTGTACTCAACAGTTACTCACTCATCGTCTTAGAGGACAAGGAATCAAACCAGTCAACAAACCTTGCTCCTTGCAAATAGGGCCTCATACACTTTATTATGAAGCAGATAATCTGCATCCGCTTAAATTTTTCCATCCAACTTACTTCCCAGGTGCAAACGAAACTCAGGATGAGTTGGCAGAATATATATCTAAAGTCCCCGCTCCTAAAAACTTTGAGAAACAACCAACATTACTCCTCGGAGATGATACAAACCAACGTATTCACCTAGATACAAAATCTCTAGACGAAATCCGCAACAAAGTGAACAACATTCACTTTGGACCTAAAGCCAAGATCCTCACGTACTCTCTATTACTTCACTCTCGATTACGGGTCTCTTGCTGCTAGTTGCATCAGTGGTGACCATAGCAAAATATGTCGTATCGGCATTCACGGCATGAGTTGCCAAACGCAGGCAACAGCCCACAGCAGAAAACACTCCCATGGAACCGGTTTACGCAAAACCCCAACAAAAGTTAAAACGTGCTCAAAGCCTCCCGAGAGCAAGATCAATACAATTAGTATGAACCAAATACAGTAATACCAATTATAGCCCTTCCCTTTTGTTACTGGCGCAACTTCCTGGAATAATAAGAAGAATAAGGTAAATAAAGAATAGTAAGTAAGATAAAGTAACTAATTCCTAGCAATTAAACAATAAATAGAAGATAGTATATAAATATGATAAGACATTAAACTCTATCCACCTATTTATACTTTTAGAAAATAAGTTAAAAAATCTATTAACATTAGAAAATGGGTTATTCAAATATTTACCTGCTTAGTAGGACAAAAACAGCAAGTAAGAAACTTTTTTTATAATAAGTCTAAGGCCAGAAATAGTAACGGGCTTTCCAATAAGAGGTGTTATTTTGATATTCAAAGAAAAATGCCACTTTTTGAGATAAATGATCGGATCTTTATTTCATTATAAAGAGGAAGGTATGCCGTTAATAATGGAAAATAACATCAGCCAAATGACCACCACGACCACGCCTACAGGACCATATCCTTTTCATGAAATTTTCCATAACCAAATCGCAAACTGGCTGCCCTATGCCCTCGATAGCCTCACGAATTCCATCTTTGAGGTCTTGAATCGACGCTGGGCTGTTGGCGTATACCTTCTCTTTCACGTGGCCCCAAAGGAGAAGTCGCAATGTGTTAAGTCACAAGATCTCGGTGGCCAATTGTGATCACCTCTTCGAGAGATAACACGGTCCGGAAACTTTTCCCGTAAAAGATCAATGGTTTCGTTGCTTGTATGACACGTAGCGCCGTTTTGTTGAAAGTAAATGTCGTCCAGATCAATACCATCCAATTCTGGCCATAAAAAATCATTAATCATCTGTCGATAGCGCAATCCATTCACCGTAACTGTTGCTCCAGTTGTCCAATGACCCCGCGGGACCATAAACCGCACCAAACAGTCACACGTTGAGGATAGAGACGCTTTTCAACAATAACTTTTGGGTTTTCCGTGCCCCAGATGCGACAATTTTGCTTGTTGACGAAGCCATCGAGGTGGAAATGGGCCTCATCACACAAGATGAGTTTTCGATGGAATTCCGGATCATTTTCATGCATTTCAAGGACCCAATCAGCAAAGACTCGGCGTTGTTGATGATCGGCCGGCTTGAGTTCTTATGTTAACTGAACTTTATAAGCCTTAAGACCCAAATCTTTATGCAAAATACGGTGTAATGACGTTTGTGGAATGCCTAATTCCAAAGAACGACGAGGAATGGACAAACCTGGGTTTTCTTCAACACTTTCGGCTACAGAAGCAATATTCTCGGCTGTTCTTGAGCGACGTGCACGGGTTTTATTCTTCACATCACTAACTTGTCCCGACAGCTCGAATTTTTCTACCAATTTCAGTATTGCGGTCCGACAAGGTGCTTCATGACGACCCAAAAATGTTCGAGTTTTACGAACCGTCTCTGCCACATTTTCACCACTTTTATAGTGAATTTTAATAATTTCAATGCGTTGTTGAATCGTGTATCGTTCCATTTTTATTAATGGCGTAGTTTCTACTTGTCAAATGTCAAAAAATGACAGCTCCAAAAGTGACATCTACCGAAATAGCGGACTAATTAAAATAACACCTCTTATTGGAAAACCTTTTAAAAGATGAAACTGTAAGCAACCCCCCAAACACAAAAATAATTAAATCCCCTTCTTATCTAAAAAGTTAGTTTCTATAACATTATATGTATGTATTCAACTCATTAGAAAATTAGAAAAACATGTAAAAATAAAAACAAAAAAACTTTTTTTTAACGGCATTAGATATATGTAAATTTAAACAAAAGTAGATATAAACAAATAAATAAATAAGTAGAACTAGATAAGATAATAGGATTAAGGAAGCACTAAATTACAAAAAAAAAAAACATAAAAATAGAATTAGCGAACGCTTAGAAAAAATATATAAAAGCACTATACATTCCAGTAAAAGCAACCAAAAATTATATGTATATGTACATGTATATTTGTGTATATGTATATTTTTGCAAAGCAAGAGCAAAAACCCAACCAAAAACCGACCAAGACCCAGCCACCAAAAGATGCACCAACACAACTTCCCCTGAGAATTATTCCTCTTCAAAGAATAATTCTCTTTTTCGCGAGGGGAAGGAATGTTGTATATAAAAACCTAGGTACATATATGTACCATATATAGATATATAAAGCCTTATGGGAAAAACCTAAAATTGGGCATCTAAAAAAGAAAATCAGAAATCAGAAAACTCTAATAAACCAATCATGCACAAAGCATGATTAGTTTATCTTCCAAAAAGGGTGAAGAAAATTGCATCAGCACTTTTCTTCACACTCCACATAAGTTATAAAATTTTTCCCATAAAATGACTTGGGAAAAACAAAAGTTTCAGTTTACAACCCAAGTCGTTTTACTTAAAAATTTCGCCACTCAAACAATTTAATCAAAAATAAATCAAAAAGCAAATCATACCTTCAGTACGATTTGCCGCGAAAAATACAATATGTATCTACATACTTAAGCTTTCACGATAAGAAACGCGTGCCGCATAAATGCATTGTAGCCATTGAAGCCATCGTCCAACGCGAATAATTCTGGACAAGATTGAACAAGTCCAAAATTAATAGTAAAATTTTCTCAGGGTAAGAAAATGCAATTAAGCGTTTTCTACCCTGAACAACGGCTCTTGATCTCGATGAATGTGATCAAGGGGAGATTTGGTTTTTGAAAGCGACTGCGGTCACCTCGGGCGTGTGTGTCTTAAAAGTTTTTGTAAAATATATATGTTAAAGGAATAGAAATTCGGAAAGTAAGAAAAAGTTGTGTCTTAAAAGTTTTTGTAAGATTAATAGTGAAGCAATAGAAATTCGGAAAATAGAAAAAGGTTGTGTTTAATTTCTGCAAGAAAAAATTGGTGGTGTTAGTTTCATCGAATCGAGGATACAAGAGTTGAGTTTTGGATACAATACCCGCCAGTTTCATCAAGGTACGTACAAAAATTGGCCCCGAGTAAATATAAAAAACTTATAGCTACTTACAAGATGATATTCTGTTTATGTGAACATTCTTTGTTTAAGGTATAGAATTCCCGTCGGAACTATAAAATAAAATTTTGTAATATACCTTTACGCTATGTTATAAATTTTGTAAATTTGTTAATTCTGTGACAAAATTTATATCGGTGCGAATTTCCCCCTGCGTGAGGGAAATTCGCACGACCATTTTTTCGACTTTGTTATGTATGTGCATTTTCAGTTAAAAAAATGACGGTGTTAATTTCCTCCCAATAGGGTGAAATTCACTTGGGTGCGAATTTCACTTTTACTAGGCGTGCGAATTTCCACGCAGTCATTCTTGAGAACTTTTCAGTGAAATAGAAACGTCTAGGATGATACTTTTCACAGTTTAAGTAAAAAAAAAAACTGAATTGTTGTATGGGAAAACCAAGAAGGAGTTGCCCGATTTAGTGCAGTTTTAAAATTTTATTGACTTTTTATATGCGCCGTGTACCTACAAAATTTCAGCTCTCTACGTAGCCGCGCTCTCAGGTAGCGTCTCCAAAAATATAGTGAAAAATGACATTTTTGTATGGAAACAGTTACCATGTTTATATGCAGAGTTGAAAGATTGAGTTGAGTCTTCGAGCCCTGTTTTTGAGCACGCAGGGTTGAGAGATTGAGTTAAGAACGGGTTCAAAAATAGTTGAAGTGACAGTTCAACATAACATTTTATGTATGGTATTTTTTGAGATGGAGTTATAAAAGTTATAAATTTTGTTTAAATAAACAAAATAAACTCACAATAAATATACAACCTAACAAAACTTTCGAGTAACGAGCATACAAAATAAGTCCCAATAGTTAGCTGCCAACTCGACTTCTCAATCCGCGTTTATAGGACACCATTTCGACTCGACTACGACAGCCAAGCGTGGTCGAGTCGAGTCGACCTAATTTTAATTCAAGCCGCTTATACATGGAGTTGAAATCGAGTTGTACCATGGCACATTATATTCTAACCATGGTTCAACCCTGCATGTAAACATGGTACCTGCAAAGTAGTTGCCCGATTAGTGCCATTTTCGAACTTAAGTTCCTTGCTGCGTTCCTTTTCTCGTTCAGAATGAATTTTTTCAATCCATGTCGTCTTTTTCTCGGGCCAAACGATATAGTACCAATCTGTGATCGCTTTTTTTGGACTCCGAATCGTTCTGAATGCACCTGAGTTTTTTCCCGGATTTAAGCAGAACGATTTTAATTTATATTCGTGAATGGGTTGTTTACAATTAGTACGAGGTGGTAATAGTTGAGTTTAAGTTGATTTTGTTGGAAAATGGCTTTATTTTTCATAAACAACAATTTTTAAGAATTTATACTTGCTTTTATCAAATGGAGAAATGTCAAACACTTGAAATGGTTCTGTTTCGTTCCTTTTCTATGAGCTCAGAATGAAATTATGATATCGTTCTGTCGACTCATATAGATTCATCCAGAACGAGAAACGGAAGGCAGCATCTTTCTTTCTAAATAGCCCAAGGTATATAGAATACAGTTTATTCCCATTACGAACTACGTTCCGCCATTAGTGACGACATATAGTAAAAATGTACAAGTACAGAAAACACAATACTTTCTGCACTATTTGTCTTTCCTATAGAAATGTATGTAGACTAGTCACGAAATTACGTTACAGAATATGTGCTAAAATTTTAATGGGAATAGATTGTATTCTATACACCTTGTAAATAGGCCTTTTGAGAAATTTCCGATCTCTAAGTAAATGCCTTCACGAGTATCGTAAGGAGAGGCCGACGGACGGAGAGACAGACGTGAAAAAAAAAACAAAATTACTTTTAATATTATGCGTGGGCTTCCAACTCACTTTTCTCAACCGATATTATTTCTGTGCGTTACCAGAGGTTTACACGAATCAATACAACTGACTATGGCACTAACCCAGGCTCGTATTTCTAACTGACTAGTCAGTACAAACGAGATTTCTGGCCAGTCAGTACTAAGTGTGCAGTAAATTGTCAAACAAAATTAAGATTGCGGAAATTGAAAGTAAAAGGTAGATGCTAGTGGAAATTTGTGTTTATATTTCTAATATTCTCTCTTTTGAGTGGAAAATAACTGAGAAGGGTTTAATATACATTGTAATGTTTATTTGGTAAAGAATAATGTAAGGATAGGATAAGGGAGACGTCATTAGCAATGCTCTTATGGTCGTAGCATACTGCATGTAGCAATATGCTACACTGAGATGAGTTGCGCGCATACGGCCCATAGCCGCATGAACGGCGAAAAAAGACGGGCTGAAGACCGACGGACAGGGAAGAAGAAGATTCAAGAGATCCGAGATAGAGTGACAGAACGAGGCATAAGAAATTTTTTTATCCGAGAATATCGAGTGTTAAAAGCGAAATCTGAGAAATCAAGAGAAACAGAAAAAATATAAAGTGATAAAAGGCCAGAGACCAGATATCAAGAGACGAGATATCAAGGAAAACATCAGTGCTCGGAATTAAAGTCGACAAAATCCTAGGGTTAGGTGATCAAGGCCGGCAGACAGCTAAGCACCTGCCTGTTCATATATCAGCCAAAACAAAGTTTTGCCCTGTTTTCTGTGTCCTCGATGACACCGGCAGACAGCGGAGCACCCTACAGGTTTCCATCCAACTTTTCACATTTCTGGGTCGAGTGAAATCGCTTTTCATCAAGACATCCAGTCATTTTTCTGGAAGAATAAGACATCCAGTCTAGGTCTAGCAACAAATTTTATAACTATACAACCGAAATTTCGTTTCATCAGTGAGATCCAGTCATTTCTCTTTGACAAATAGGACATCCAGTCATTTTTCTGGACGAATAAGACATCCAGTCTTGGTCTAGCAACAAATTTTATACCTGTACAACAAAATTTCGTTTCATCAAAGACATCCAGTCATTGCCCCATCAGCATGGACTACTGACACCGATGATGCCCAGTAATACTTAATTTTTGTTGGTGGAATAATAGAATTTACGTTAACTGATAGGCGATAAACTTCAGGCGCTTTGTTCTTGTGAGCCTTGACACCACATTGTACGTTCATAATCTAAATGTGTTGTCAATATAATTTGATGAAGTAAGTTGGCGATCTGATGGGGCTGTTAAGGAGAGGTAATAATGAGCATTATCTAGATTGACTAAAGTACATAGGCATATTCATTTGAAGGTGAAAGAAGTCAGATAGATTTATATGGGCACATATTATGGTGCCAATGATAAACATATTCACTAAGTTTTTTTGAACTACTAACTTAGAATACATTCACTAAATTTTTGAAAACATAACATAGACTAAAAATCTTTTTTAAATAATAACTTAGACTGAAGTATATATAAATATTCATTTATTTATGGACAAAATTACTAAGTTTTCTTCAAGAAAGAATTTTTTGGGATATCTAAAAAATGTTCTAATTTGTTATTTCATCACACAATCCATTAATTTTTGGTGACAAGTTTCAAGTCTTGGTTTGACTCATCAACAGGTCCCAAATAGCGAAATTGGGTGATTAGAAAAACAAATGAAAAAATGAAAAAAGAAGAAAGAAATGAAAAGTTTAAGGAAAATAGAAAAAAACAATTTTTTTATTTATTAAAAAAGTTTAAAAAATTTTAAAGAAACAGATTCATTCGAAGCGAATCGAACCTGTATACGCCACGCAGTGGGCTGAAAAATGAAGAAGAAAAAGGAAGAAGAAGAAGCGTTTCGTGTCAGCAGAAAACCTTCCACTCATCGGTGCAGCTTGGTTTTCTGCCTGCTGCAG
Source organism: Dioctria rufipes (assembly GCA_963924295.1). Classification (NCBI taxonomy): domain Eukaryota; kingdom Metazoa; phylum Arthropoda; class Insecta; order Diptera; family Asilidae; genus Dioctria; species Dioctria rufipes. Next base: position 103,969,759 of record OZ002741.1, on the reverse strand, counting down.
ACACTTGAAAATAGATCAGACCGATCTCTTCTCATATAAACTCAGAATAAATTCTGGGTGTGAATTATATGAGGAAAAAACACTCCTATACAAGCCCAGGAAGAAAAATAAATAAAAAGAGATTACTCTTTTGGACTTTTTACCGGGTTAAACTTAATTTTCTTCAAGAAAGAATTTTTTGGGATATCTCCGGTATATAGCAAAAGCTAAAAAATGTTCTAATTTGTTATTTCATCACACAATCCATTAATTTTTGGTGACAAGTTTCAAGTCTTGGTTTGACTCATCAACAGGTCCCAAATAGCGAAATTGGGTGATTAGAAAAACAAATGAAAAAATGAAAAAAGAAGAAAGAAATGAAAAGTTTAAGAAAAATAGAAAAAAACAATTTTTTTATTTATTAAAAAAATTTAAAAAATTTTAAAGAAACAGATTCATTCGAAGCGAATCGAACCTGTATACGCCACGCAGTGGGCTGAAAAATGAAGAAGAAGAAGCGTTTCGTGTCAGCAGAAAACCTTCCACTCATCGGTGCAGCTTGGTTTTCTGCCTGCTGCAGACGCTTGAAAATAGATCAGACCGATCTGTTCTCATATAAACTCAGAATAAATTCTGGGTGTGAATTATATGAGGAAAAAACACTCCTATACAAGCCCAGGAGGAAAAATAAATAAAAAGAGATTACTCTTTTGGACTTTTTACCGGGTTAAACTTAATTTTCTTCAAGAAAGAATTTTTTGGGATATCTCCGGTATATAGCAAAAGCTAAAAAATGTTCTAATTTGTTATTTCATCACACAATCCATTAATTTTTGGTGACAAGTTTCAAGTCTTGGTTTGACTCATCAACAGGTCCCAAATAGCGAAATTGGGTGATTAGAAAAACAAATGAAAAAATGAAAAAAGGAGAAAGAAATGAAAAGTTTAAGAAAAATAGAAAAAAACAATTTTTTTATTTATTACAAAAATTTAAAAAATTTTAAAGAAACAGATTCATTCGAAGCGAATCGAACCTGTATACGCCACGCAGTGGGCTGAAAAATGAAGAAGAAAAAGGAAGAAGAAGAAGCGTTTCGTGTCAGCAGAAAACCTTCCACTCATCGGTGCAGCTTGGTTTTCTGCCTGCTGCAGACGCTTGAAAATAGATCAGACCGATCTCTTCTCATATAAACTCAGAATAAATTCTGGGTGTGAATTATATGAGGAAAAAACACTCCTATACAAGCCCAGGAGGAAAAATAAATAAAAAGAGATTACTCTTTTGGACTTTTTACCGGGTTAAACTTAATTTTCTTCAAGAAAGAATTTTTTGGGATATCTCCGGTATATAGCAAAAGCTAAAAAATGTTCTAATTTGTTATTTCATCACACAATCCATTAATTTTTGGTGACAAGTTTCAAGTCTTGGTTTGACTCATCAACAGGTCCCAAATAGCGAAATTGGGTGATTAGAAAAACAAATGAAAAAATGAAAAAAGAAGAAAGAAATGAAAAGTTTAAGAAAAATAGAAAAAAACAATTTTTTTATTTATTAAAAAAATTTAAAAAATTTTAAAGAAACAGATTCATTCGAAGCGAATCGAACCTGTATACGCCACGCAGTGGGCTGAAAAATGAAGAAGAAAAAAAAATAGCGAAATTGGGTGATTAGAAAAACAAATGAAAAAATGAAAAAAGAAGAAAGAAATGAAAAGTTTAAGAAAAATAGAAAAAAACAATTTTTTTATTTATTAAAAAAATTTAAAAAATTTTAAAGAAACAGATTCATTCGAAGCGAATCGAACCTGTATACGCCACGCAGTGGGCTGAAAAATGAAGAAGAAAAAGGAAGAAGAAGAAGCGTTTCGTGTCAGCAGAAAACCTTCCACTCATCGGTGCAGCTTGGTTTTCTGCCTGCTGCAGACGCTTGAAAATAGATCAGACCGATCTCTTCTCATATAAACTCAGAATAAATTCTGGGTGTGAATTATATGAGGAAAAAACACTCCTATACAAGCCCAGGAGGAAAAATAAATAAAAAGAGATTACTCTTTTGGACTTTTTACCGGGTTAAACTTAATTTTCTTCAAGAAAGAATTTTTTGGGATATCTCCGGTATATAGCAAAAGCTAAAAAATGTTCTAATTTGTTATTTCATCACACAATCCATTAATTTTTGGTGACAAGTTTCAAGTCTTGGTTTGACTCATCAACAGGTCCCAAATAGCGAAATTGGGTGATTAGAAAAACAAATGAAAAAATGAAAAAAGAAGAAAGAAATGAAAAGTTTAAGAAAAATAGAAAAAAACAATTTTTTTATTTATTAAAAAAATTTAAAAAATTTTAAAGAAACAGATTCATTCGAAGCGAATCGAACCTGTATACGCCACGCAGTGGGCTGAAAAATGAAGAAGAAAAAGGAAGAAGAAGAAGCGTTTCGTGTCAGGAGAAAACCTTCCACTCATCGGTGCAGCTTGGTTTTCTGCCTGCTGCAGACGCTTGAAAATAGATCAGACCGATCTCTTCTCATATAAACTCAGATTAAATTCTGGGTGTGAATTATATGAGGAAAAAACACTCCTATACAAGCCCAGGAGGAAAAATAAATAAAAAGAGATTACTCTTTTGGACTTTTTACCGGGTTAAACTTAATTTTCTTCAAGAAAGAATTTTTTGGGATATCTCCGGTATATAGCAAAAGCTAAAAAATGTTCTAATTTGTTATTTCATCACACAATCCATTAATTTTTGGTGACAAGTTTCAAGTCTTGGTTTGACTCATCAACAGGTCCCAAATAGCGAAATTGGGTGATTAGAAAAACAAATGAAAAAATGAAAAAAGAAGAAAGAAATGAAAAGTTTAAGAAAAATAGAAAAAAACAATTTTTTTATTTATTAAAAAAATTTAAAAAATTTTAAAGAAACAGATTCATTCGAAGCGAATCGAACCTGTATACGCCACGCAGTGGGCTGAAAAATGAAGAAGAAAAAGGAAGAAGAAGAAGCGTTTCGTGTCAGCAGAAAACCTTCCACTCATCGGTGCAGCTTGGTTTTCTGCCTGCTGCAGACGCTTGAAAATAGATCAGACCGATCTCTTCTCATATAAACTCAGAATAAATTCTGGGTGTGAATTATATGAGGAAAAAACACTCCTATACAAGCCCAGGAGGAAAAATAAATAAAAAGAGATTACTCTTTTGGACTTTTTACCGGGTTAAACTTAATTTTCTTCAAGAAAGAATTTTTTGGGATATCTCCGGTATATAGCAAAAGCTAAAAAATGTTCTAATTTGTTATTTCATCACACAATCCATTAATTTTTGGTGACAAGTTTCAAGTCTTGGTTTGACTCATCAACAGGTCCCAAATAGCGAAATTGGGTGATTAGAAAAACAAATGAAAAAATGAAAAAAGAAGAAAGAAATGAAAAGTTTAAGAAAAATAGAAAAAAACACGAAACGCTTCTTCTTCTTCCTTTTTCTTCTTCATTTTTCAGCCCACTGCGTGGCGTATACAGGTTCGATTCGCTTCGAATGAATCTGTTTCTTTAAAATTTTTTAAATTTTTTTAATAAATAAAAAAATTGTTTTTTTCTATTTTTCTTAAACTTTTCATTTCTTTCTTCTTTTTTCATTTTTTCATTTGTTTTTCTAATCACCCAATTTCGCTATTTGGGACCTGTTGATGAGTCAAACCAAGACTTGAAACTTGTCACCAAAAATTAATTAATTGTGTGATGAAATAACAAATTAGAACATTTTTTAGCTTTTGCTATATACCGGAGATATCCCAAAAAATTCTTTCTTGAAGAAAATTAAGTTTAACCCGGTAAAAAGTCCAAAAGAGTAATCTCTTTTTATTTATTTTTCCTCCTGGGCTTGTATAGGAGTGTTTTTTCCTCATATAATTCACACCCAGAATTTATTCTGAGTTTATATGAGAAGAGATCGGTCTGATCTATTTTCAAGCGTCTGCAGCAGGCAGAAAACCAAGCTGCACCGATGAGTGGAAGGTTTTCTGCTGACACGAAACGCTTCTTCTTCTTCCTTTTTCTTCTTCATTTTTCAGCCCACTGCGTGGCGTATACAGGTTCGATTCGCTTCGAATGAATCTGTTTCTTTAAAATTTTTTAATAAATAAAAAAATTGTTTTTTTCTATTTTTCTTAAACTTTTCATTTCTTTCTTCTTTTTTCATTTTTTCATTTGTTTTTCTAATCACCCAATTTCGCTATTTGGGACCTGTTGATGAGTCAAACCAAGACTTGAAACTTGTCACCAAAAATTAATGGATTGTGTGATGAAATAACAAATTAGAACATTTTTTAGCTTTTGCTATATACCGGAGATATTCCAAAAAATTCTTTCTTGAAGAAAATTAAGTTTAACCCGGTAAAAAGTCCAAAAGAGTAATCTCTTTTTATTTAAAATTACTAAGATAAATTTATATACGAAATTTCATAGTACCAAGTATAAATATATTCAATAAACATTTTACAATAACTTAGACTAAGGTATTGTTACGTGCAATAGAAAGAGACAATTGGTGACATCTACTGACAATGGAGAGTAAACGACTTCAGGTTCGAATAAACATTTTACAATAACTTAGACTAAGGTATTGTTACGTGCAATAGAAAGAGACAATTGGTGACATCTACTGGCAATGGAGAGTAAACGACTTCAGGTTCGGAGAATTGATTATGGTATCTACAGGAAGGTTCAGGAATAGAATGAATAGAACAGTCAAGAAGCTTCTGGAAAATAGAACACTCGAGAACAATCTGGAGAGTTTCTAGGGTATAAATATAACAGTTGTCATAGCCAGAACAAGAGTCTTGTCTTAGACGTTGCAGTGTTAACAAGCGAAAGTAATAAACGTGCGAAAGTGTTGTAATTAGATTGCGATAATTGGAAGTACAGTATTAAGCGATAATTAAAGTTGAGTTGATTAATAGAAAGTTTGTGAATTGTATAAGATTAGAGTGAAATAAAGAACTTGTATATTAAATATTTAATATTGTGTTTTAAATAACGAACCAAAGGCCACGCTCGCAACAGTATATAAGAATATTCATTAATTTATGAAACGATAATTCAGTTGAATTCATGTGAGCCCATATTGCGAAATTTTGTAGATCCCTTTTAATGGGCAGCTGCTAGTAAAATCTTATGAGTCTAAGAGTCCAGACCTCTAGTAAACGATATACAGGTTGAGTCTAGAGTTAGCTCGATATGAAATTAAAGAAAAACATTATAACGTAGTAATGTGTTGAGTTTTCTATTTTTTCTCCTTCTACTCTCCCGAAGCCCTCTTGACATGAAGGTCGATTAGGTTCACTACTCCTCTCTTTCCAGGTCATCACAGGGACACTGAAAATTATCTGCCCTCAGTGTCGATTGGGTGGCTGGGGCGAGCTGAGAAGCCCAAACATCTGCGCCTTCACAATGGATGTAGGTAAGTGGTGTAAGGGTCCCTTGAGGACCGAGTGTGTGCAACGGCCTTTGGTTTATAGGCACGAACATTTTTTGTATATGGCAGGTGGCACAGCGGCAGGTTTTCGTGGAACCTCCCACACTCTCCTCCAATAGCCGTGGCGAGCTAGCGTGCCGCCCTGCACTCAACGCTGTCCACCGAGTGATCTGTCAGCTCATGCTGGCAGTCTGGACATCACGTCCAAGTCAATCACTCGACATAGTTCCATAACAATGCATATAGATAAGGAATATCTGCATCCGTAGCCCCTGGAACATAATACAAGCCATGAAGTCGCCGAAGGCACCGACACATTAAAAGGCCTTAACGTGCAGGGTACAGCATGCAGTAAGAGCTCACTTTCACTGCTTTTTGTATACTCGTCATGGAGGAAAAACTAAAATTTCATTTTAAACAGATCCTAAAGCCCAAAACTGTCGCTTCCACAGCAAAATGAAGTTAAAACAAATTGCAGCCAAATATGTTTTCTTTCTAATAATTTTAAAAAAAATTGCATGTAGAACAAATTTATGGAAATTATAGCGTTTGAACAAAATACAAGCAACTTTTATGTGAAAAACTCCTGCAGTACGACAAGGCAAAAGGACTGTGGATGTCGCCTGCTGACCGGCCCGCTGCTCTCTTTCGACTTTGTTCATGGCTTGTATATTCCGGGGGTTATGCTGCATCTCTTGACGACATTTTATAATGAGGCGACTCGTCAGTTGATGAACGCAAGGCGTTTTTGCCGTAGCTCACACCCTGTTTTTAGGCAGTTTTTGCTGGTGAGTAGTATTCGGGGGTAGGAAAAATTCCGTGGTACCAAGTTTCGATCGGGCAGAATACGAAGCCTACTGCAAAGCAAATTACCTCAGGCTATTTCGAAATTGCAGCTCTACTGACTCGTGTAATCGTTGCATTGCAAACGAAATTACAAGCTTAGTAGGTTTCCTATGATATTGACTATTACACGATTTTACAAAAATAACAAGTCTGGACAATCACAGCTCCCAACTTTTTCCCACGCTTACGCGCTCAAAGTCACTAAAATTCACATCTAAAGTGCAAAACTGAACTAAGAATTCTACGTGCTAGAAGTAATCATGCTATCGCTACCGACATACATCAGACGTGATTCTCATCTTTTGTCGTACTTTAATGTCATAATATAAACCTAAATGAAATGAACTTTTTTACTGATTTTTTGTGTTCTTATTCTTTACCCTACTTTTAGGCGTGTATTCAGACATTAATTCATTGAAAATTCATTTTAGTTTGTTTTGTGGTTGATGAAAAGGATAAATCAAAATGAATATGGTGAATATAAAAGTTAGACAAATTTGTGGCGAAATTTCGAAATATGTGACTAAAATATACGCCGAAGCTACGACAAAGAGATCAGAATAACCCCCTGGAGGGTGATTCTGATCTTTTGTCGTACTTGAATGTCAAAATATACGACTAAATGGAATGAATGAATTTTTCTACTGATTTTTTCGTGTTTTTATTCAGGTCAGCAACCCTTGGATGACGTAGAATGAACTGAAAATGACACTTCAGGTTACAAGTTCAAAATAATATTTCGAATTTAGGCACTTGTAATGCTCTAATTAGGTGTAGAATTTCCATTTACCAGTGTAAAATTTTTGTCACAACCTCTGGGACCCGTTGACTAATTTGTCGCATATTTAGTCGTGTTTTTTGACGTTTGTTCACCGAAAATTCATTATAGTTTATTTTGTGGTAGATAATAGTGAAGACACAAAATGAGCTGTGTTAAAAGAAAAAGTAAGATAAAATATGTCAAATATCACGACTAAATAGTACGACAAAAGATCAGAATCACCCTCCTGATTTGTTCTACGTATAAGAGTTGTATAACAAAGCTCAATACTCTCAGACATATGCAGCTTTGGCCATCTAGCGTGAAGTTAACTACTTAAAGTTACGATCACTATTTAATACATATGAAATAATATTACTGTTTCCATGCGAAGTTCAATCCGTATTGAATCTGAATTACTTTAAAAAAACTTAATACTAACTGAATCCTGACTCAACTCTGGCTCATGGAAACAGATGTTTATTTCGATGGGACTATTCCAGTGTTGAATTTACTGGCAGTGGAGAACTGGGAGCACCTAATTCCATCGAACATGTTCCTATCATATTCCTAGTATTTGTGTACACACGTATTATAAATACGGAATTGTTAAACGAAATAAATCTTTTTTATTGATATATAGAAACAAATTCCTTCTTAACTTTATGCAAATTATCAACATAACATCTTTTAATTAATTTAACTCAAAAATTGCACAAATAATCGCGACAGTTCACTCATTGAATAATAACTAATAAGGAAGCGGGGTACCGTGCGAATACAATGTACGTGCTTAAGCAATTCAATGACAGTATGACCTATGTTGTTGGGTGGGGGGAGAGAAATGACAAGAGGGTCAGTGGCTATTTTGCGTCACAACATTTCTGACATTTCATAATTTTGAAAAGAAGTTCTCAGATTTGAATTCGCGATATTGTAATAAATAAATAATTTAACAGGATTTATACTTAATAGTAGTGTGAAAAAAGTGTAAAATATTCTTTTGTGAACGATATTTTATGTAATAGAGACTCCGGAGACTTAAATAACCGTAATAAAGTGTGCTGTGCTGTGCTGTGCTGCAGGAACGAACAGAGTTATTATCGTGGGAAAGCATTCTTCAAGTAACTTTAATAGCTTTATTAATTAATTATAGTGCTTCTAACAAAATAAAAATGAAATATTTATAAAAATAAACAGCCATGGCAAAAAATTTAACATTTTACCAATGCCGGTTTGTTTGTTTACAATTAAATTGTCATTGGTGGCTAAATTATGCCAGTCATACAAAGGCAACAACAAGAAATATTATCTGAAAATAAGGGGGAGCAAAAAATTTGTATATTTTACATAGCAATTTGGATTATAAAAAATGTTCCCCTTCAGAATGTCAGGAATTCATTACTGCCACGACGAAACGAATACAAACACAGCACACTAGTACATTTCACCGAGTGGCTTAGGTTTTCACCCGATATGCCGTTTCCTTTTTGGTTATTTATTCAATGAGTTCACTTTGCCAGCGCAGATGACAATTCAACTTCAATATGGATTTGTAAAGCTACATTTACACGGCGAAAGTAGCTGACATAAGTTTATTTCATGAAATTTTTGTTTACACGTTTGTTACGTAAGTGATATTCAGCACAATGGATTCAAATAAGATTAGGTCCTGGAGGGTGATTCTGATCTTTTGTCGTACTTGAATGTCAAAACATACGACTAAATGAAATGAACTTTTCTACTGATTTTTTCGTATTTTTATTCAGGTCAGCAACCCTTGCATGACGTAGAGTGAACTGAATATGTCACTTCACATTACAAATTCAAAATAATATTTCGAATTTAAGCACTTTTAATGCTCTAATTAGGTGTAGAATTTTTATTTACAAGTGTAAAATTTTTGTCACAACCTCTAGGAGCAGTTGACTAATTTGTCGTATATTTAGTCGTGTTGTTTGACGTTTGTTCACCGAAAGTTCATTATAGTTCATTTTGTGGTAGATAATAGTGAAGACACAAAATGAACTGTGTTGAAACAAAAAGTACGACTAAATATGTCAAAATTGACGACTAAATAGTACGACAAAAGATCAGAATCACCCTCCTGCTCTCTCGATGCTATCTTCTTCCTGCTTTCTCACTTTAAACTTTTATGACCTTTACTTCCGTGGGCCCAGAAAGTGGAAAGTTACTTTCGTAAGTAGAAGATTTGTCAAAATGAAACTATTAAAGCTCGGTACAGCCAAGGAATTCGGTCAAGGAATTTCTCCACTTATTTCTTGACGAAAAGTTGACATAAGATGAAGAAATTGTTGACAATTTGGATTTGATAATGGTGTGGTATATCAGACAATAAAAAGTACTATATATTAAACCTAATGTTATTCTCATTCTTTTATTATTTGTTCTGCTACAATGTAAATCTACTATGTAACTTTCTAAGACGTATCCCTTGCTATATGTGCCTTTGGCTCGGGTACTCAAATAAATAAATGTTTATGTTAAGAAGTAATAAAGAAAGTGAAGAAATGGATAATTTTCAATGAAAAATGAAAAACACGTAAAATAAGTTTTATTCAAAATTCCTTATAGTCCAGTCAAATAAACCGATAAAATGCTAAAGATCGCATTTAATTTGTTTCAGGCTGCAATTTTGAGGGTTGGTGTAGGGTGGTCCTGGGAGTATTGTCGCAAAAATGCAGCCTCGCAGGACCAAAAAAAAGGGGAAAAAAGGGGTGAAAGACAATAAAAACACCCCCGAACGCGTGACAATCTATTTGCCGTGCGTGCGGTTTGGAAGAGGTAAAATTTTTGAAAAAATTAAAAATGCAATATTATTCAGAATATGATTCTAAATAAAAAAGTCTATGGTGGCCAACCCCTATCTCGTAAGGGCGCGACAGGAAAACCGAAAGAAGCTAAGGGTGGTCACATCGCTATATCCACTAACATGTGTCCGATTACTTCAATTCTGCAACATTTTCGTTCAAGAGCTAGCAACCAAAAGAAGCGTGAATTTGTCGATGATTGAATGGAAAAACGCGGGGAGTGAAGAAAGTTATCGGACTATATGTTGAGCAAAACTAGGAGAATTCGATGCTGATGCTGACGAAGGTGATCTCTTTGCAAGTTTACTACATGATTGGGATGAAGATTCATCGTAAATATGGATTAATGAAACTCCTCATCAATATGTAGTATTTACAATACAACTTTGTCATTTTAAATATCGGTGTTATTCACTTAAAGTAATTCACCATTTCATTATAAAAATAATATAACATTAAATAGTAAATGTCATACTGATATCTTTAAGAAAGGTAATGTTAAAGATAATCAAAATGGAAAATTTATTTTTCATACTAGTAGTTATAATGGATACATATGATAATATAGTTGAAAACAATTAATTGGTTATTCTAAGAAACATAATTGCTATAGTTATGAAACTCATTTATGTTAACCTAGATTAAGCAATTGATATTTTTATGTTATTTCGTCTTAATTGAGAATTTTATTTTAAATCTTACCTTATATTCGTTAATGTTACTCTAATCAAGAAGTTGTATTATTAATCTAGTTACTCTTAGTTATAATTCTTTATGTTGCTCTATCGTATTGTGTGCCTTTAAGTTTTCAAATGCCACCCAGTAATTATAAACATAATTTTACTCCTTACATGTTTACTTCAGGTAATTTTCTGTTCTCAGTAATATATGGACCACGGTAGTGTTATTATTAGTAGTAGTGAAATTGTAACTTTATCCTTTTTATCTCATTTCACTTTATATCTTTGATTGCTCTTACTATTATCTTATTTGCTCTTTAGTACCTATATGTATTCTAATATTACTCTTATGATTACTTATAAGTAAGTGTCTGGTCTGGTTTTCAACCAGTCAAGATAATGAATATAACGACTTTATTGTTAATTTTTCTGATTTGTTAATCTATAATTATGCTCGTTAGTCTCATATTTCCCAACGTTGTACGTATAGCTATAGCTAAAAAATGGCTTGTACATGAAATAAATCCTTTTTAATTTGATTTGATTTTTTGATTTGAAAATTGCAAGATACAATTATTGCACTATATCATATTGAGAATTAGTAAACCTTTTTTTAATTAAATTTAAAAAAGAAAGCACCTGCAAATTTTATATAACTATGATTTTTCAGTAATAAATTTTTAAATAAGGTAACGCTTCTATTTTTAACCATCTAACCCCCAGCTCCCAACCATCTAGTCTATACCATTAATTTATTATATCCCATTCTTCCTGTATAGCCTACAATCCCATATCCTACCCTTTACAACAATTAAAAACAAACAACAAATGCACACAATCACATAACACTATTTTCTTCCCACGCATACGCAGTCGTAGTCACCTAAGACCCTAAAAACCATTGAATGCACAAAACTGTCTCCATATTGAACTAAAATGAAAAAATTCAAAGCAAAAATCATCATCTCGCGGCTCGCTTTGCACAACCAGCCAAAATTCTAAGAAAAGTTCAAAAATGTTCCAAGTACGTCACCACACGGATTCAATCATCGACAAATTCACGCTTCTTTTGGTTGCTAGCTCTTGAACGAAAATGTTGCAGAATTGAAGTAATCGGACACATGTTTTCTTACTCCCCCGGTTTTTCCATTCAATCATCGACAAATTCACGCTTCTTTTGGTTGCTAGCTCTTGAACGAAAATGTTGCAGAATTGAAGTAATCGGACACATGTTAGTGGATACAGCGATGTGTGCACCCTTAGCTTCTTTCGGTTTTCCTGTCGTGCCCTTACGAGATAGGGGTTGAGATAGGGGTTGGCCACCATAGACTTTTTTATTTAGAATCATATTCTGAATAATATTGCATTTTTATTTTTTTCAAAAATTTGACCGCTTCCAAACCGCACGCACGGCAAATAGTTTTTCACGCGTTCGGGGGTGTTTTTATTGTCTTTCACCCCCCTTTTTTTTTGTCCTGCGAGGCTGCAGTTTTGCGACAATACTCCCAGGAACACCCTACACCAACCCTCAAAATTGCAGCCTGAAACAAATTAAATGCGATCTTTAGCAGTTTTTCCGCTTATTTGACTGGACTATTACCGAAATAAGTGCGTCGGTACTTATTTCTTCAAGAAATATTGACATAAACGGAGTTTTCAAAAAAGAACAACACTTTTTGTCAATCGAGAAGTAAAGTTTTTCTGTTCGAATTTCTTTGCTTTAACATTACTTCAAGGAATCGGCAAAGAAACATATTCCTTGAGCATTCCATGAGTTTATTTTTGCATAGTTTTTGTACAGGAACAAAAATTCTTTGGCTCTAGCATACCGGGCTTTACAAAAGTTACTTACGAAAGCTAATGTCGCCGTGTAAATGTAGCTTAACACCGAGAAAATATCCAGTGCCAAGGCACAGATTAGATATACAGGGTGTTTCTCACTAGGAGTTTAATAGAGCAGGAGGTGATAGTACTCACCTAGCCGAACCAAAAATTGTACGGCAGGGGAGGGGGCATATCAACCGTTTAGGAGTTACAGGGTGATTAAGAAAAAAAAACTAGTTTTTCACAAAGTACCCTGTATCTTAAAAACGACAGGGCCTACGGTCACAGGTAAGAGCTCATTGTATGCAGAACTTCATGGCCCTTCCAACGACTCCTCAACTACCCCATACCCCACTCTCCTCAAGAATTATGGTTGTCTAAACTAAAAATTTCGGATTTTCTTACCTTTTTTTTAATTTAACATCTATTATTTTTTCAAAAAGGTCGTTAACATAACTTTTCTTTCAAACTTATTCGCAACGACCTGAATAGGTTATGAGTTAATAACTGTTTAACGGCTACAGTTAACACATAGGGTGTAATAGGGCAAATTAAAGAGGAGAGTCTACAGTTTACAGTTTTTATAAAAAAAAATTATGTTAACGACCTTTTTGAAAAAAAAATAGAGGTTAAATAAAAAAGGTAAGAAAATCCAAAGTATTTAGTTTATTCAACTATAATTCTTCATAGGAGACGGATATATTTCTGATTGAGCAATCGTAAAGGCCAGGAAGTTCTGCATACAATGAGCTTTTAACTGTGACCATATGCCCTGTACTTTTTAAGATACAGGGTATTTTGTGAAAAACAAGCTTTTTTCGTAATCACCCTGTAACTCCCAAACGGTTGATATGCCCCCTTCCCTGCCATACAATTTTTGGTTCATCTAGGTGAGTACTATCACCTCCTGGTCTATTGACCACTTAGTGGGAAACACCCTGTATATCTAATCTGTGGTATTGTGTTCTCTGTACCGTACCACCGTACTTTCCCATACTTTTCAAAATATTACGTTAACTAATGGCGGAAGATGGCTCGTAATGCGAATACTTGTATTCTATATACCGTGTTATATACTGTGGGCCGACCCAGACGAGAACTTTTTAGGGAAGGAAGGAATTTGGCTTAGACGTGCCAAACAATAATGTTGCTTCGCGTAGTTCCTTATATGATTACGGAAATTAATTGGGTGCGTGTTCGGCATAAGTCGGGATCCGACCACTATAGCCGATTTTACTCAAACTTTGCGAATAACTTACAATTCGCTCACAAAAAATATCACAATTATTTTTCGCGGGAACTTATACTTTTGGAGATATTTAACTTTTACATTCGCGAACTTTGCATTACACTTCACAACACTGGCATTTTTATATTAATTTACTCTTCTTCATCTTTTAAGTAGCAAGGAAATATTCTTATTGGTGGGTATATACCTTCGAGGAGAGAACTAAAGGAGGCGACATGTGATGAAAAAAGCGTAGCAACTTTCGTTCTTCTTCTTGGTTTTGTGAGGTGCCAGAGGAGGCGTTAAAAATTGTTGATGCCTTAAATATCACAACAAATTAATGGCGCGAAAATTCAAACACATTTCTTAGAAACTCGGCACAATCTTCCGCACCACCCACTGACGTATATAAATGGACTGACTGATCTCTTGTTTCATGTGGCACCAGTGTTGATTTCAGGAAGTATGCTCTCACTGACGATATATCTAAATTATTTGCGGATTTACTTATATATGCATGTCAGTGCAATTTACCGAATTTACCACAAAAATATTTTTAAAGCATTTTCCTCAACACGGCTTGTTGTATCTAAATCTTCGAGCACATATAACTTCTTTTTATATTACTATCACTTAGTCCAATAGTCATTAACCATTTCCTATAAAAAGTAAATTATCCATTTGTAACTACGTCTCTGCGCCAAACACACTTCGCGGCTCTTTGTTTATAGAAAAGAGCCAGTCAAACACCCCGCCAAAATCAAGATGGCGAAAATTTCTGCCTACGCTGCCATCATTGAATAAATAACTAATAAGGAAACGACATATCGGTTGAAAACTTAAGCATCTCGGCGAAATGCGTAAGATACAAGCCATGAACAAAGTCGAAAAAAGAGAGCAGCGGGCCGGTCAGCAGGCGACATCCACAGTCTTCTTGCCTTGTCTTACTGAAGGAGTTTTTCATATAAAAGTTGCTTGTATTTTGTTCAAACGCTATAATTTCCGTAAATTTGGTCTACATGCTATTGTTTTTTTAAACTATTAGAAAGAAAACATATTTGGCTGCAATTTGTTTTAACTTCATTTTGCTGTGGGAGCGACAGTTTTGGGCTTTAGGACGTGTTCAAGATGAAATTTTAGTTTTTCCTCTATTATTGCCCGGTATTGTGTTCATTTAGCGGATAAATATTTAGCAGCAATCGAACAGGGATCTTTTTTACGGCTAAAATTGTTCATTGTTTTGAACTATAGGTGGCTGATTTTGACAATCAGCTGTCGTGGATTTGTGATATTATCTCTTGTTCTTTTAGATTGTTATTGCAATTACCCAATCTCGAAATAGTAAGGAAAATTATATTTATACTTACTATTTTAATTTTTTTCAAAAGAATTGTCTAAACGTAGACGGAATTTTTTTATCAGAAAAAAATAATAAAAATACAATGACACTCTAGCATTCGAATTTCTTTCAACTTCCAACGTCAAAATTTTAGCGTGGAAAAAAGGTATTGAGCGGATAAATCTGATGCTAAATATATGTTTGTAGAAATTACTGCCATCTACTTGTCAAAAATAAACAACCTTTTAGCTGATAAAGCACAATACCACTTTCTTCAGCGATTTGGCTAAATATTTCGCAACTAAATTTCACCGCTAAATTTCCATACAAAATTTATCCGCGAAATGAACACAATACCAGGCTTATGACGAGTATACAAAAAGCTGAGAGTGAGCTCTTACTGAATGCTGTACCCGGCACGTTAATGCCTTTTAATGTGTCGGTGCCTTCGGCGACTTCATGGCTTGTATTATATTCCGGGGGTTACGAAACTTTGCATTTCGGCATTTTTTCTCCCCCCGAATACTTCTCACCGGAAAAAAGTGCCAATATCCTCCCCTGTGTGGGCTGCGGCTTTGGAGTATTGTGTTCTCTGTACCGTACTTTCCTATACATTTCACAATATAACGTCACCCGGTATTGTGTTCATTTCGCGGGTAAATTTTGTATGGAAATTTAGCGGTGAAATTTAGTTGCGAAATATTTAGCCAAATCGTTGAAAAAAGTGGTATTGTGTTTTATCAGCTAAAAGTTTGTTTAGTTTTGACAAGTAGATGGCAGTAATTTCCACAAACATATTTTTTGCTGATAAAAAAATTCCGTCTTCATTTAGACAATTCTTTTGAAAAGAAATTGAAATAGTAATTATAAATATAATATTTCGAGATTGGGTAATTGCAATAGAAATCTAAAAAACACGAAATAATATCACAAATTCACGACAGCTGATCGTCAAAAGCAGCCACCTATAGTTCAAAACAGTGAACAATTTTAGCCCCCCTGTTTGATTGCTGCTAAATATTTATCCGCTAAATGAACACAATACCGGGCTTAATAGTGGAACATAGTTCGTAATGGGAATAACTTTTATTCTATATACCCATATAAACCTTGATACAGTGTAAAGTAGGGGAAGTCAGTGCAATATCGCACATTCAGTGCTGTGCTAGTAAAGACTGCAACACTGAAGTCGTATCGAAATCGACAATAGTAAATGTCAGAGGCCAAATTTTTGCAGATATGACAATGCTAATTGTATACCATCGAGATACACAAGAATTCGACCAATTTCTATAGCAACACACCCCGAGCAACAACAACAACCCACGTTTCTATAGTAACTGGCAACATTGCTTAAGCTGACTGTCAGACGTGTTCACTTTTGACACATTCCAATCTCTTTCATTAAATTTTTGAGTTAAAATATTACATTTTTCTGTTTATTTTGGTGTGTATTTTTTTAAGTTGAAAATTTTTCAGAAATCAAAATGTGAGAGATCCCATTAAGAACAGAAGAATTTTTTACAATTTTATTGATGTTAAGATTGAAGATTTAGTGAGAAATTTACAAAAACAAAATGCATAACCATCACCGGAGACGCAAAAAGCGACCTAGTTATGGGACCCGCACTGTTGAGATTAGCCGCGGTTTTAATGGGTTTGGTTTTACTATTTCGGGGCAACAACCTTGCATTCTTTCTTGCATTGTAGCCAATTCTCCAGCAGATATGGCTGGACTACGCGCTGGAGATTTTCTAATTAGTGTAAATGGTCTCAATGTATCAAAATTACCACATGAGTCTGTAGTCCAATTAATCGGGAATTCGATGGGAATAATAAGGATGCAAATCGCAGAAAATTATTTTTCGGATAGTTCAGACGAGGAAAACACAGTCAGTCATACAAACAAGGTGAAGCCAAGGTATTTGCATCACAAATTGAAAATGAATAGAGTGCGAAACTCACCTCAAAAGTCATCAAGAATCGTTCAACTTCACCACGGATCAAATGACCAAATATTGTCGTTACGACCTGTTATCGAGGATGTCCCTCCCCCGGTTGCACACAATATCATTCACTCGCCTAATGCCAGCACTTCAAAGGACATATCAAATGTAAGTGCTATGGTTAGGAAGGCTCAACCAAATATGGACACAGTAGGGAATGGAAGTGCTGCTCTAGAATATAGAGCTATTGTGGGATACCTTGGTACTATTGAAATGCCTAAGCAAATTGCAACCAGCTCAAAACTGCAGACTGTTCGAAGTTGTATTCGTAAGATGCGACAGGAAAAACGAAATCCATCTAATGTCCTTATGACTATTCTTCCAAACTGCCTTACTTTGCGAAATTCTAGTGCTAGTATACTTGCCACATACTCATCCTCACGTCTGAACTATGTGAGCAGCTCATCAGAGAGCGAAAACCGATTTTTTGGACTAGTGACAAGTGCTATTTATGCAAATATTGATGATGACTCTATACCGATAGATAATGAGAATTTAATGCAAGAAATAGCTCGCGAAGTAATCATTTCCAACAGTTGCCATGTTTTCGTTGTGGATACTAAAATTTGCGATCATTCCATGCATGAACAAAGGGCATCAGAATTCAAGATAAGTTGCACAAAGGATCCTATATCGAATCTTTGTCTAGAGTTTCCCAATAATTCGGAATATGTAGTCAACTTAATTCGTAGCATGTACACAATGAAGGCATTGCTGCCCGGTACGCGAAACTTGTGCTCACCAAATTCACGACGCATTGAAAGATATAATAACGTAAGGGATCATCAAGACAATTTGCAGGCGAATTCACCGCAGCCCAGTAATCACAGCGAGGTGACAACAACTTCTTCCAATTCTGATTCAGGAATTGGTTTCCATAATGACTGCACAAATATCTCGGATAGAATTTTGGTGGTAGATTTTCCAGGATTAATTGTAAATCGTCCTGCCAATGTTGCTAATACACGACCACATGCAATATGCAACAGTATTGAGCCTAACGCTGCTGATATTACAGAGAAACCCTTGGTTCCAATTAATATTAAGTCTAAATCTACTGATTTCAATACTCGACTCACTGTTCGAGCTATGCCTGATCCGAAAGTCACAATCTCCCCGCAAAAGTCAGAAGTTCCGGATTTACTTGCTTCTTTTAGAGTTAACGGCAATCCCTCTATTTTAACAACAACTAGATCTTGTGATGATGTAATATCATTGGTAGAGCGGAATGGCCTAATGTCGAAAGAAAAAAAGCAACAGCAAATGTCTATGGATGATATTACCATGCTATCGGGAAACCTATGCAATCAAAATATGCAGAATCACGTATTTCTTAAACCACTGAAGCCTTCAAAGGTTGTTAAAAATCTTATAACGAATTACAAGGATGATGAGCTGAATATTTCTCAAACCAATTTAAAACTTTCATATAAGTTAAGCCCCAAGGTGTTTGGATTATCAAAACCAAATTCTGCAAGTTATCAGGATTTATCGCATGAATCAGCAAAGAATGAGTCGGAATCAACATTCGATGCATTCGAAATTTGGGGAAGTCTTCAAGATCTTCACAAATCTGGTTGTTTAGAGCAACCAACATTGAAATTCTTGGAAGGAACATATAGCGAACCGCAAATAATGGTAAGTTCATATTTTTTCTTTTCTTTGTATAACATTTTTTTTAATTATTAAATTATTATTAAGCTGCTTTTGATCGATTTAGTCTGATCCCGGGACACTGAATTCTTTTATAAAATTAACAATTAAAGGTACTATGGAACAATAATGATAGTAAGTACTATTGAAAAGACTATACATGTGTATTACGCAAGATAGTTTTTAGGTTAAATGTACAAGACACATACGTAAACTCAAAATTGAAATGAGTTCTTTTCAGTTGATTTTTCGAAATTCCTTAAATTCTGTCTAAATTAGCCTGAGGTGGGCTTTGTAGTAATATTGAAAGAAAGCCTAAATTTTACAATTTAAACCCCAGTTCACGAGCGCGATACGATACCGTGCGATATTTTAGTGACGTCCTGCTCTTTCTATAGAGCTATCTATGTTTGCACTGGTTTTTATCGCCCGATACGTTCACAAGGTTGACAGCGGCTACAACTTAATTTGTTTAGTTTTGTACACACAGTACCTATACTCCCAAAAATTTCTTTATGGAATTTTTGGTCTGCGGCTTTTAGGCCATAAACTGACAGTACCTCGGTATTTGTTTTTTAATGTTCTCTGCTCATATGCAGTAGGTTGAAAATTGCCTAAGACTCGTATTTTGTACGGGTCTCGAAAGAGTAAAAATCTCATTACCACTTCCCACTTCATATATTTATGTTTTTATATTTGTATATTTACATATTATAGTAACTGTCGAAATCACTGTGGATCTTTAGCATCCGATTACAAATGAAAACAAGCATAAATGTTGACGTTAAGGTGAAAATCGCACCAAACTAAGAGCATAGGTGCGATAAATTTTTGTACCACACGAAACGTAGAAAGAGTAAGCATGTTCTTGCGACAACCATATTACTGCAGCCAATCAGAGCTCTGTCGCATGCGATAAATCTCGCTCGTGAACAAGTCCTAAAACAGAGGGTTTGATAACAGTGAAAATTTTTTCCACATGAATTTTCTATGAACTTGCGAGAAAGAGAAAGCATAGTTTATAACCAGCTCGAATATTATTTCAACAAAAATATTTTCTTTTATAGTGAATCAATTATTACTTTTTAGATAGTGACAATTATGTGAAAAGCTCTAAAACCCAAGTAATAGTACACTGGAAAGAAAAGATAAAAAAATATACGCATTACAGCCCCTGGAGAGCATTTAAAACCACCTGCAGAAAGTTGTAAAGTATTCAAGTGGTCTTAAAAGGCTGGAGTTCTGACAACAACATCAATACTGGCATTTGTAATAATTTCAAATACCAATACCAGTACGGATTCTGGTTTTTCAAAATTTGGTACTGACACAATTACCATCATATCATAACAATACTACCAGCAGTATTTCACTAGTATTCCAGCTGATATCAAAATTTATTATTTCATAATTCATATTTAATTATATATAAACTGACTTAGACATACATATTTTATATACTGTAATCTGGAGTAGTTAATGCTGGTAGTGACTAGAAAAGCAATGCCGTTTATATCTAGCAGACACCGTCAAATAGATTAAAGTTTTAAGCAAATACACTTTTGAGAATAATATTCATACTACCGTCATCGGGATCTATGCAAAGACTTATCTTTCGTCGGTATATTAAATGCTCCGAAAAGACATCCGCTCATAACAATTTTGAAAAATTCGAACTTTTTAAAGTAAATTGTAATTTTAGAAAATAAGTATTTGCTTGAATGCTCAAATGTTTGAGAAATGCTGTTCGGTAATTAAATAGAATGGAGTATGCTAATGGACTCTTTCGAGTGTTCTGATCACACTTTCATTAGTTTATAACAAAACTTTAAAATCACATTCTACATATTTTATTGTTTTGTTGTGATATAACAGTTTTATTTAAATGATATCAAAATTATCAAAATTAAAACAAACAAAAAATGTATATTTCCTTTTTCTTTATACACATTTATGATCTGGTTTTAATATAAGTATTGCACACATCCACTTCTAAATTGTGTCTCGCTTAATCTCAATGGGAAGCTCATTAATTTTCTGCAGACCTTATGAAGGAAAGAATTTTGGGCTCTCATTGCTCTACTTTGATACAGTCAGGACAATTGACCCTGTTCTTTCTTTTCTACTCATCCACTTCAACGCTCCCAACATCCATCTTATAGAAGTAAATGTATTGACTTTATTATTTTTGTAATTTTTGGAGTCTTCCTATATTTGTTTGTGTGCATAAGAATAGTATCGTCGAACAATATTCAAAATGCGGGTTATGGGCATTATATTCAGTGTCGGTCAAAACAAAGAGCACTGAAAGCAATAAAACCCAATTCTTTTAATATACATACTTGTATTATAAATGGTTAATACAAAAACAAAATATTATTATTAATTACTTCAGTGTTCTTTATTATTCCTAATGTAAGTTTTCGTAAAATATGAAATCCATAAAAAAAAAAATAACGACTGCATGTTTCGCAAGGTCAAAACAAAGCGAACTGGTAAGAGAACTTAAAAGTAACTTCAACATAGAACTAAGAAGTTTATAAATTTTTCTTTTGAAGATCAGATACTAAAATTTTGACTACAAAATTATTTAAGTCGGTCGATACAAGTACTGAAGATGATACTGAATAAGTTTTTCCAGTCTTTACATTCAGCTACCTATAAAGTCAATTAAATTAATTTTTGTAATGAATGTTATACAGTCGAAACTGTTTACAATACGAAAATCTAAAGAAATTGCTTCTGCTTTTTGAAACAGATATTTTCCCAATAAACGTGGATTTCTCTAATGTCGTCTGTTTCTATACAGTTTTTGGCCATAAGACGGGCGTGGCTTATGTTTATCATCATAAGTAAAAGTCATACAAAGTTAGAAATACGTTAATATTTCAGAATTGTTTGGTCTTATTTTTATACTTTTTTTTTTACAAAGTATGAAGTAAGTAGATATTGCAAGAGAGTAAGTAGGTAAGTAGAACAAAGCTAAAGTAAGTAGACTTACCTAGATTTTGCTAGAGTGGGCATCCCTAGCGCAAGTCGCACAGGTGAAAACACAAGCGACTTCAATGCACTTATTCACAAGCAATATATACATTTTGTTTTAGATCTAATTAAACTAATTTCATTTCTTTTCCATAGATTTCAGAAATACTTTAACAATATTCAACAAGAAAATCTACAACTTACCCCAATCGATCAGCAAATTTTAAATTAAATTCAACATTTAGTTCAAATATAATTCAGAACGTTTTTCAAAATTAAATCAACAATTTTTAAATTTAATTCAACATTTCCTCTGGATACCTTTGGATAAATATCAACGTATTTCATATAAATCGAACAATCTCAAACTTAATCCTAGAAATTGTATTTAGTTTTAGAATTAAAGAAATCCAAAAATTATTAAGATGATAGTCGCCCTGCAATGGCTGTATTTAAATTAGTTAAGGCTGGCACAAAATGGAAGTAGAGAACTGTACGACACTGTACCATAAAATAAATAACTAAACAGGAAGCGAACTTATCTGTGAATACAGTGTATGCGAGTAGCTTAAGTTTTCAGTTGACATGCGGCTTTCTTTTTTTATACCATGGAATGGAATGGCGAAACTCCATTTCTTAGGGTTACTGTACTAATTGTCGTTTTTACTATATATTTGGGCAATGCCTGAAATTTTCTACATGGCGTTTTCATAGCAATAGTAAAAAATAATAAATAAATTTCAAAAATGGGCTAGCCCTTCTTGGTGTTGCCATATAAATTTTTACGTATATTGTGAAAACGATCAGTTCTAGACGTTTTTATAGTACTGAAAATTTCTTAGGAATATGAAATCCTATTAAATTGGTCATAATCATTTTTATACTGTTCGACGAA
The DNA here is from genome assembly GCA_963924295.1 of Dioctria rufipes. Lineage (NCBI taxonomy): Eukaryota > Metazoa > Arthropoda > Insecta > Diptera > Asilidae > Dioctria > Dioctria rufipes. The sequence goes on along the minus strand of OZ002741.1, from coordinate 103,947,265 downwards.
CCGATCTAGAAATATATGCGAAAAACCACTTCAACAATTAAACTTGCACAGAGAGGTGAACATACGAAATTACATACTGGCATTCATTGGTCTTAGACCAATTCTAGTTTTTTTACTTGTTAGTTATTTATTCAATGTACTGTACGAAATTGAGGTTTACTTACGGATGATTGCCATTTTGACTCTAAAAAAAAAACGTCATATTCCGTAAGGGTTATTATTCTAATATTTAACATTTTCTATTTTAAAAAAAGCAAAAAAAATGACAAATGAAAATTGATTTAATTTATTGTACGTAAGTAAGTTTGCCCAAAATGAACTTAAACAGACTCATACGTCTGTAAATAGCGACCCTTACGGCACTTTACGTATGGCAACTTGACATTTATTTAAATTTAACGAAAGCATCCTGATGGACGCTTAAGATTATTCTGGGTACCTCTCTATAATTTAAAGGGCGCGTTCGCCTTACGTTAGTAATCATTTGTGGAGTATAAAAATTAATGCAGAAAACGTTTGAGTTGCCAAGACATTGACATTGACAAGATTAGTGGATATCATTAACGATAGCCTCGATGTTATTACTCAATCTGATTGCCGGAATTTTATACTCCACATGACATCGAATTTGAATTCAATTTATTATTTGAAATAAATGTTGAATTTAATTCAAAATTTGTTGATCGACTTGTGTAAGTCGTTGATTTTTTGTTGAATATTGTTGAAGAATTTCTGCAATCTATTGAAAATAAATTAAATTAATTGAATTAAATCCAAAAAAGGTTTAAAATGCACCCACCAGTAGGCATCAGCGATCAATCTAATCAGCTATCCTGATGAATAAACATCGTCATTGATAAGAAAATTTTGGTATTGCGAATAATCCCACATCAGTCGGTAATTAATACGTCGTATCGCGTGAGAAATCCACGTACCATCCGTCCTATGTAATTCTTGTATTGACGTTAGGGCAACTTTTTCTCACTTAACTTGGTGGTCAGGATAGCGTTTTCCCCGTCCTTCTTCAAACCTCAAGAAACTTGCTAATTAACAGACAAGTGCTTGAAATCACCCTCAACATGCGGTTATCATCAATTCACATAAAGAAGCAGGCGGCTCTAGGGGCCCGAAACTCTCTTCTTAAAGTTATGCTAACCGCCAATTTCAAGGCAGTCATTCCAGCTAGGGCCTTAATACCTTAATATAATTTTTACTACGTATACAGCTCTAAATTGGAATTTAACTCAAGAGCGATCGCCTTCTTTGTGAACCTTAGTTTGGAAATGGTTATTATGTGAAGGTATACATATTCCCAATCCTGGTACAGAAAATAAGAGTGGACACTTCAACACTTTCGTTGCATTAATTGGCGCTCCTTATTAAGAGATATAATTATAATTCAATTAACTGTATGAAGTAGGTAGGAAGGCTGGAAGCTCATTCTAAATCTCAGAAAACAGTCTGGGGCTCAGCCTTTATCGAATCATTTTTCACCTTGTATATTTTGGTTCAGAAATCATTTTATTTCTAATCATATGAATCCAGAATTTCACGATCAAGCATCCTTCCAGATCTCCAATTCCTGAAATTCAGATTTTATACGGAGCACTGGCCTGTGTGAATGAGGAGAAGAGTATCTTACTTGTTTCCTTTCTGAAATACAGTATGTCCAAAAAAGAAAGTAGCACTAAAATTGAAGCGCTACGTGTGCTTCTTCTCATTGCTCTCGTTAATCCTAATTATGGCCAATTATAAGTTTTTTCCTACTTAAATATTTATTTATGCAAAAAGTTTACCAATTCAAAGTGACACAAGCAAAACAACAAAATTAGCTGAAATGAGTAAAAGTGAAAGGTGATGTAGATTAAGGCTGTAAATCTTTGCTACATCTCAACTGAATACTAATTTTTATGCATTAAGTTTTTTTCCTCTATATACTTAGTGGTGTCTTTATGAATAACATCTCGAGGGGGCCTGGGACTTGGGTGCACATAATAATAATAATAATATAGGTATAGATCTTTTATTTAATATAAGTGTGCATACAGATAATATGTATAATAAAACGTGTTAACCCATTAATGCCCAGAGCGATATTGAAGAGGTAGATAGTTGAAATTTTGAGAGATGGTTCTTACTGCTGGTAGGAACCATAATCAAAAAAATAATTATTCGTAACTACCCTCTGTGGGGATAGGGTTACTGTTGCATATATGCAACAGTGGGCAGAACCAGTTACATTTTATACGTTTTCGTTTTTTTTTGTAAATAAAACAAATGTATTTACGTGCTTCAAATCTGCGCAAACATTATATTTATTATAAAATAAAGACAAAATAAAATGTATTTATCTTGAAAGTAGAAATACAAACTAAAAGGAAAAACAAAAACTTTAGACTGAAATAAAATGATACTTATGATTGCAGCTCAAACATAATCCAACATCGCATTTGATACACATACTTTTCACAATGGAATCGCAGTTCTGACCAGCACAGCGCCGTCTTTTATCGTTGGGTATTTTCACAAGATAGTGGCCAATATTATCATAGCGGCTTATGTACTCTCCTGATTGTAGGGGTCGACGATAGCCTTGAGGTGGCCGAATTTCACCATAAGTCCGACAATATCGAAGCGCTATGTTCCGACGAAATTCTAACTGTGTTATTGCACTCCCTCCTTTCCGATGCAATATCCACGCATTCTGGATCGACACATCGACAAGCCAGGTGAAGATGGAATACCACCACTTCTTGCGTCTGGCACCAATTCTATATGCGTTAGCATTTTGGTCCATTCGATCTGTACCCCTCATGCATTTATTGTATTGTCCGATTGAAGTAGGGCGAGAAACCTGGATGCGCATCTTATCCTTCCGGGAATATCTGCCCACTTTACCAACAGGTAGCTTCCCATACAACGTTGATGCTACACTAACGACCGCATTGTCTACCCACTTCGTTAGGCGAATACCAATTCCATCCATTTTAGTGCTGACAATATGTCCACGTTGTTCTTTTTCCAAAGTTTTTTTCGTGGGTAGTGGGCAGGATTTTGGAATGATGTTTTCTGTGATCGTCCCTGTTCCATGATAGCCACGCTGTCTTAAACCAATCAAAGCAGCTTGTGATGTAAAGAGGTTGTCGAAGTAAAAACAAAATGTCAGTGGCTTGATACTTTCACCAAATTCATCAAGCATGTTGAACAAAGGTGCGATATTTTTCCCATATTTCGGGGGATACTCAGGATTGACTCGCGGATTGCTTCCTTGATACATTTCAAAATTGACCAAATAACCCAAAGGAGTATTCAGGCACCACATTTTATATCCGAAACGTAACGGTTTACCTTTGATGAATTGTTTACAGCCATGACGGCCGAAGTACTGAATCATAGATTCATCATAAGACAAATCTTGCTCTGGGTGGAAGTGCTTTGCGAATCGTTTTTTTAGAGCATCCGTCAGCGGTCTAAGTTTCCAAATTTTAACATATACCTGCTTTTTACTGTTATATTTAAAATGAACGTAACGGAAAATTGTTTCAAATCTATTTCGACGCATGGCATCTGAGATTAACTCGTTCCATAAATCCTTTTCATTTGACCAATAATCTCTTTTAGAAGGATTATGTGAGTAACCAGTAACGATTAAAATACCTAGAAATACTCTCATTTCGTTAAGAGTAACAATAGGATTTTGGTGTCCAGAATAAACAGCATATTTATTTGTTTCGTCACATAGCAACTGAACTAATTCATCGTCAAAAAATTTTTCGAATTGCTGGAACGGCTCTATTCCAGCACAGTCACGATAATCATTTTCAGGAAACATAGGCTTGCTAGCAATAACATCATCATCAAGCCACTTTATTTGTTCTGTACTACCCTTGACGCGCTTGGCACGCTTAGGTTGTGGTTTTTGAGTTGCAGTAGGAGCTCGACGGCGCAGAACTGACTTCACTGGTATTTTTTCTATATTTTCTTGTGAAGATGTTCCTGCTAGAGCTGTTTAAGATGAAGTTGTTCTTGGTTGCTGCTCTTCTTTTGCAGAACATGTAGAGGAACTTCGATGTGATTCTGGCGGTGATCCATAGTGCAGATGAGAAGGAATGCGAATTATTTCTTGTGGTGAACCAAGCACATAAGTCGCGGGAGTTCCAGCTGTTGAACTTAATAAGTCAATGTCTAAGTTTCCAAAAGAATTGGCCATTACATCTTCTAACGCTGTTTTGAGCTGTTCATTTTCCTCGTCATCATCAAAATTGTTTGATTGATCTGATAGAATGTGTCTTAAAACCACCTGACAGGGATTTATCAACTGACACTTCGGGGTGAAATTACCTAAATTTCCACCCTCCTCACCGCCAGAATCTTCATCTGACAAAGTGCTTTCACTCCTTGGTGACTCCAAATAGACAGCATCTACGACAGCCTCATCATCATCATCCGAATCCAACTCCAAAATATAAGCACAAGCTTCTTCTACTGTCATTCCATACCATAACAGCAAAAGAAATAAAAAACAAACATACAATTAAATGTGTGTGCCCAAAATACAAAAAAGGTCTGATAATAGCCCACTGTTGCATATATGTAACGGCCTTAAGAAACATGACCAGGCCAGGAGGATTTATAAAAAAAAAATATTTTTTTTCTTGGAGTTACAGGGTGATTAAGAAAAAAAAGCTAGTTTTTCACAAAACACCCTGTATCTTAGAAATACAGGGTGTACGATCACAGTTAAGAGCTCATTGTATGCAGAACTTCATGGCCTTTCCAACGACTACTCAATCGGCCCCATAACCCTCCCATCAAGAATTATGGTTGTCTAAACTAAAAATTTCGGATTTTCTTACCTTTTTTTTTTTTAATTGAACCTGTATTATTTTTCAACAAGGTCGTTAACATAACTTTAAAAAACTGTAAACTGTAGACTCTCCTCTTTAATGTGACGTATTATACCCTATGTGTTAACTGTAGCCGTTAAACAGTTATTAACTTCTATATATATATTAACTTCTATATACCTTGAGTATACCCTATAGATTTCATCTAGAGTATAAAAATGGCATTGAGACGTAAAGTCTAATGCATATAGGCAATTATAACAATAAAGGAAGTACCAGAATCGGAAAAACAGAAGATTTGATTTTTCAGCATGCAAGCTGCTGGAGGTGGAGCTACCCACATATCAGTGTGGATTACACGTGCAAGAAATATGGAAGTACTGTACAGCTTGCATGTACTTTCTCGTGTAATCCTCAGGTTATGCAAGTGGTTGGATGTAAGTTTTAAGTTTAACGTTCGATTAGTGAATTTAAGTTTTAATCAGAATTATTTTCAATTTGATGGCAAAAATTATATCCAAAAAGATGGTTTGGCAATGTGGTCAGTTGTTTCTCCTTTTTACGCTGAATTTTTCATAGAGAATTTTGAAAATGTTTTATTTTCCACAAATTCTAACTTACTACCATGTAGATACCTGGTATGATACTTTATATATTTGGACTGGATTGAACGACAACTCAGTTTTAAACAAACTAGATGATAACGTCAAGTTTGCTGTTGAATCAACTTTCTTGACTTGTCGACTTAGAATATAGAGAATACATAAAAAAATTCGTGTGGATCATGAAGTAGGAAGAATATATTGAAGAAAGAGATAAATAGAGATACATTATGACAAATGTACTTTCAGCTGTGAAACGCTGTTTTGCATAATTTAAATTTTGTGGTATTAACTAAAAAGTGAAAGAAAATTTGGTAAAAACTATTTCTGAATAAAGTAAAGACTGTAGGTAATTATCTGCTTATATTAAAGTGATAAATTCTCAAGTGATGTTCAAGTATTTACAGCATAAAGTGTTCCGTGAAAAATTGCGACAACAATACCAATCTACGACGTGGAAAATCATTTCTCAGGCAAGTATAGTTATAAAATATTATTCTATGTACTTTACACACATATTTATATTAAATTAAATTGAGAATCAATAACAGAAACGTTGAAATATTGAAAAATCCTTTGGCTAGCTCCGCTCCACCGAGATTCGTTTACGTTTGTGACAGCTGAGAAATTTCTGAGTTTCTTGGTGTAAGCGATTAGGAGCATTTTCGGTGGGAGCAAGCGCAATATTTTCAACCATATATCTTTTCGCCCCGCTCTCTATATTGATTCTACTACACGCCTATACTGAGCTTTCACTACATCGGCAACAGATACTAACCCAACCAGAATTTGACTACGCTAAATTCGGCTTATCACACTTCCCGTATTCTCTACATTCTAAGCTTGTCGGTCAATGTTAAAGAGAATCCAAAAGAGAATACAAAAGAAGCGTTCTACTCAATAGATTTGCTTTCACTCAAAAACCGAAGGCTTTTTTTTGGTTAAATAGAAGTAACATTTAATTATCATAAAAGTTGTATGATGAGAGCTCATACAAAAAACGTATTTTAATTTTACTTGGAATTCCCTATCCATATTATAATAATATAATAAATAATAAAATAAAATAATATAATTTTCAATGTAAACACAAAAGTGAGGTTTAGTACGACCGAAAAAATTTGTCGTCCTGAAACGTTCCACATGTGGAAACCGAAAAGAAATTGACAGATGTAACCGAAATTTCGTTTTTCGGCCGAAAAAAGATAAGTTATGTTTTTCTTATAAATCTGAGATAAATATACTATTTTATTAGTAAAATTATTAGTTTATCCTATTTCCCATGATTTTATTAATCATTGGAGCAAAAATCTTGTTTTAAAGTGGAATAAATTGAGTTTTTCGGTTTTCGGTTTTGATGTGGAAGTGCCTTAATAATAATAACGGGTGGAAAAAGATACCTTACGTTAATGGACTATCAGACAAATTTACCAATCAGTTTAAAGGGAAAAATATTATGGCCGCGCTTTAGTAAATAATAAACTTATACCCTAATTTGCAACTTAGAGTTTAACAGGACTGTAACGCTACTCAGTACATAGGAAATACTAAACGAAAAATAAAATCGATATTTAAAGATCATTTAAAATCGAAGCAATCAAATTTGGGTCAACATATTCGCGAAAAGAAGTATAGTAGATGAAAATAATATAAAATTATTGCATAAGGCCTTGCTCACGAGCCATGCGACAGAGCTCTGATTGGCTGCAGCAATGTTGTTGTAGCTGAACATGCTAATTTTTTCTACGTTTTGTGCGATACAAAAATTTATCGCAGCAATGCTCTTAGTTTGGTGCGATTTTCACCTTAACCTCAACATTTATGTTTGTTTACATTTATAATCGGATGTCAAAGTTCCTCAGTGATGTCGAAATTTACTATAATATATAAATATATAAATGTAAAAACATAAACATATGTAAATTACACACTACTATCTCTTTGCCACCACAAAATTAAGCAAATTAAGTTTTAGTCGCTGTCAACCTTGTGAGCGTATCGTATCGCGCGATAAAAACCAGTCACAAATAGAGATAGATCTATAGAAAGAGTAGGACGTCACTAAAAAATCGCACGCTATCGTATCGCGCTCGTCAACAGGGGTTAACCTACCGCGAGGGAGAGTTCTTCTTCTTCAAAAATACGAAATTTAAAAAATACGAGCAGTAAAATTAAAGGTATTTTTTTGATCAAATGACCAATTGAATTTCACAAATTTAAAAGCCAGCCATTAAGTCCTTCTCTCATAAGATAATATCGCTCGGTTAATTGTATATGTAAAATGATTTGATTGTTTGGTAGCTTCTCTTTTATAAACAGGCAGTTATATTAGTCCTCTGAAGATGTCCCAAGTGGGGGAAACGGGTAAACTTATTTTAAAATTGAGGACCGGCTTTCAAAAGGCAACAATCGACTTTTTTAAAAATGTTCGGAAGGAAGGTTTTTTTAAATATTTCAGGCGGAAAAACACAATTTTCAAAACAGTAATGGGCTTTTGAAAGTTGCGATAATACGAAATATGTAAATAAAAGGAAGATTAATAAAACATGACATAAAACCAATATTAATCGATTTCAAAAACAGTATTTTTTTTTTCAAAATTGAAATAATTACAAAAGTTGTATCGGTTTGCAAAAATTACTCGTATAATTATGGAATATATTAATGGAAATATATTTTCTAATTGAAAGTCAATAATCATTATATAATTATTTTTTATTTCCAAATTTATGCACTTAATTCTGGGCTCGTGTGCTTTTAGAAATCTTACCGGCTTCTTAGGAAGTTTTTTCGCCACTCTTCTTTTTCTTCCTTGAGGAACAGGTTTAACTTGAATGTTATACTCGCCATCCATTTGTGCAAAACAGATGTTTGCTCTGAAAAAGTTACAATGCAACTGTCTCAAAAAAATTCAACTATACACCACATCACATAATAATTTCAAGAATACTATAAGCTTAACTATACATTGTTATGGTCGTAGCGTACTGCAGGCAGACTGAGACAGGTGCCCGAAAAATGTTTTTTGAGACCTCACAAGAATCCATAGTGAAGTTAATTGTTTTTATTAAAAATTCTAAAGTAAGGAACCTCTAAGAAGATCATCCTTTTGTTCCCAAAAAGTATTACCCCGCGAAAGGTGCATCAGATTAAGCTACGCGATTCTAGAAGGAGAAGGCTGACTCGTGGCTTGTAGATTCCTTTTAATCTTGAGTACTCTTTATTTCGTCGAAAATATATATATTAATTAGATCTTGAAGAAATATTGAAGCTTGGAGATTACTGTAATCATCTCAGTTGGTTGGCAAGTAAATTGTTTATAATCCAATAGTCTAATTTATAGAGATAAAGTAACCAAATAAAATCTTGAAAAGGTAAGGTTAAAATATCTTAGGAGATAAAAACCGATAACGTTAAACAGGGAATTTAGTCGAATTCCGTAACATCACAACAACGGAAGCAAAACATCATAAAAAAGGTAGCAGTGGTGGCAATTTTATGTGTCACTTAAAAAGGCTATCCACGTTACGGTCTATATCTGGTGGGTTCAACAAAATTCGGATTTGGAGCTGATACGTCAGATGTCGATACGTGTCTTGTATGGCGAAATACATTTAGAGTGATCCAAGAATTGAAGCTGTCTAACGTAACTCTACTGAAAGATGATCACTCGCAATCTGATGTTTTTGAGCAGTTCAACCTAGTAGAAGCATAGTTTCTATATTGAGATTTAAAGATGCTAAGCACCACACTCCCCACACTCCCCACACTCTCCGCAAATAACCGAGGCGAGCTATCGTGTCGCCCTGCAGTCGACGCTGTCCACCGAGTGATCTGTCAGCTCATGCTAACAGTCTGGACTTCACGTCCAAGTTAATCACTCTTTATACGTCTATAACAACATGCTCGTACATGAATAAACGGGAACAGAAAATATTGGAAAATTCGCACAATCTCACTAGCATTGGCTTCTGTTGCGGTAAAATTGTGGCTTTTGTTGAAGTTTGAAAAACACAAATTTATCAAAAGTTTATCAAAATTTTTGTACACCAGTCAATTCGCAATATTTTTATGAACACTTTGATATCCATAACCGAAAATAACGAGGAACTACCCAGATAATATTGAGTATATAAACGCACCTGCTTCACGTGAAGTTATTCGATCAGACCAGTTTTAATAGCAGTCAAAGAGTCAAGAGTTCTATGAAATCTTCCACATTGTATAATGTTATCTTTGCTCTTATAGGAATTCAGGGGGGGTGCATGCCCCCCCCCCCCCCACCCTATAAATACGCCACTATATGTACATCGTTATTTGTCATTACAAAAAAGTTTCTTGTTGATAATTTTTGTGAAGTGAGTTCGTAATTTATTGAATGAAGTAAATGAGTTCGTAATTTCTTGAATGAAGTAAAACAAAATATGCCTAATACTAAATAAGATTAATTACACTTAACTCGTAATACGAAAGCTCTAACAACGATATGTTTTGGAAGACGTTCATCAACATTCTCGACCGACGACTTTAGACTAATGAACGTCAATGCAAATTTCCCAAAGTCAGTAGATTGCCACATTAGTTTAGTAGACGCAGTACATCGGGTAATTGATACAATTCCTTGTTTAACTATGCGTTGTCATGCTTTGTTTAACCTGTGGAAGTATGAGCTACCCAGTGTGAGTAATGACCACGTAGTAGACTTATCTTCTCATAATAGCAGTCTTGAAAGTTGAGATAAGCAGTGACATACATACATGCAGTCAACGTAAGTACTCGGAGAACAATTGCGAACTTGTCAAGGAAAATTGCAAATTTACAACATAATAGTTAGTACTGTGACGAGTCTATAACGAACGATCAAAGATTCGCGGATACTAAGCGTCTTCCACACATCACCACTTGTCATCGTCAAACAACTACTGGCCTAAGTATATACATACTACGATCACTAGTTCCGTGGCACGAATCAGCTTAATTCACTTAATTCTCGACAATTGGAGATGCTTTAATTAAATTTTCTGAATGAATTTGTTTTTTGAACTTCTTTCGTGTGCAGCACTCGACCGTGTTATAAGTCTTGTCACATCGCTGAGACAGTGTGTCAGCTACCAAGCAATCGAGACCTAGAGCATCTGCGCGTTGACGGTTGTCATAGTCGCCGCGGGGAGTGGTAAACACTATACTACAGATTATTTAAATTGTTGCGATTTTTGAAATAAATTTTTAACTTGTTGAACGTGAAACTTTCATAGAAATTCGTGCTTGAAGGCGAATGAAGTAGTTTTAGTGTGCTTGGCAAAGAAGAAATTCTTTAGTTTAATCTAATCAGTTTATGATAATTATAAAAATTCATGTGCAATACTTGTAATTTTCAACTGCTATGCATTGTTAGTGTTCTATAAAAATGACCAGGAATATGTTGGATTTAGTATGCGGCTTTTATTCAGAGGATAATTATGAGGTAATAATAAGTCTCAAATTTAATTTCAAACTATACCTAATACTGGACTTTTAAATAAGTCTTGACTATCGCTTTCACTATTTATCAACTTTTATTTGATAATTGTTGTAATTGGATCTAAAATGTTGGGCGTGTTTCGAACTAATGAAATGTCATCATAATCAACTGTTCTAAATCTTGGACTTTTTCATAATATACATATCTATATGTGTAAATGGTATGACAATATTTCAGAATTGTTTTAAATCAATTAATTTTCCTTTAAAACACTTGACCATTCAACCGGTGCTGATAATGACTAATCTTTCTACACCGAAGTTTTATAGATACTATGATTTATATGCTATTAAAATTAGTTTGCCAATTTTGTATAAATTATCGAACATAGAAGGAGCGAAAATGAAGTATTCCAACCGACTCACCGCCGCGATCTCACAACTCGGCCGTCCTGAAAATTGACATATGTGCTTAGATGTCCGTCTTTACATACTTTTTAAGTTTTTTAATTGTCAGTGTGAGATCGTCTTCATCCTAGACGAGCGGCTATATTGTGAAAAACGGAAAATATTATTTGGTCACTAGCGTTCGATATTCGAACCTTGATACTTTAATTTTAACTACCCACTTGACCCGGTTCGGCGACTTTTACGATTCTTCGCTTAAGCTCCATTTTCATTCATGGAGTCGTCTCGGATGTTACATATTTACATGTGTAGCATCTTTTAGGAGATTTTAATTTGTCAGCTCCGGCACTGATATATGTACACAGCTTATATGCTTACATTTATGGAGATATACAGAAAATTAATTAATTAATAATCAAGCTGTGAAAAAACCAGGGACTAAATCCCGGTATTATTTGATTATAGGTATTACTTATGCCGACATATGGCCATCTATAAAACCGATTAATAACGATATCGGTATTACCTATACCGGTGCTTAATATGTATAATGGTGAAATCGATGTCTCCTAGCCGGTATCCAGAACTATTATTAATAATATCGTTTAATAACACCGATATATCTGCATCCTGTAGCGATATATAGCCCAAACCACTACTTGTGCTATCAATTAATGATGCTGCTTTGTTTGAAAATCCAAGTGCAAAATGGCACTAAATGGTACTAAATTTATATTATATTCTCCATATTGAATAAATCATACCGGTATCGTTAATAATCGGTTTTGTGGACAGGTTCTGCCTTATATCGGCATTTGGTTTCGGTATAAATAATACCAGTATGTACGCAAACAATACTTGTATTCAGTTCCTAGGCTAATATGATCAGATATTTGTTTCGGTTTTTATACCCCTATAAGTGAAAATACTGACATCACTTTTGGTATCTTAAATCGATATACCGGAATAATACTGGTATTTTATCGGTTAACCAATACCGCTTTCAATCCCTTAAAAAAACTCGTATGGCGAGTGAATTAATAGATCGCAAAGCATAGTTGATAATTTATTAAAGCTGAAATAGAAAATTATGCTAAAAAGAAGAGATCATGTCAGAGTGTTGCTTTGAGGGCAATATCCCTCATTGGAGGTTTTCATCTAAAATTGAAAGCGGGATAAATTTTCCATATTAGAAAATGGATTTTATCTAATTTTAAATATCTGAAAAATTTTCTAAAACCAATACTAATTTGTCAATTTGCCAAAAAAATTGTGCAAAAATAAATCATCTACAAACACGTGATCACCAGCAGCTTAAAGGAATTTAATATTGACGGAACAGATAAAATCAAATACTATTGGCATCATTTGAAGAGAGAGACAACATGGAGCTTTGTAAAATCCACCTTTGGTAATTCTAAAGCTTTGAACCCTCTTTTTATATTATCTGGAGTTTTTCTTTCGGGATTGTCATGATTGAAGTTTCTCAATATAAGCGATCGATCTTCGCTGCCCGATGTTTTTGCTTGGAGATGTGTTCTTTAATCATAATAAGTAGATAAGGTCCGTGATGTAGGACTAAACAATTCTGACTTAGTCGAAGAACTCAATTTAGTAAATATTTTATTTTAATTCCATTTCTCTTGATGATGATTATGCTTGTGTGGGACAGGAGGATTCATCTGTATTAAATCTGTAGTAGCTTTCCTCTTATTGGCTCGAAGGATCATGTACGTAAGAAGTTACCTATAGCTGTATGTACTTATGTGGGCTTTATGTTTTATTCCCTTAACTCTGGTGGGTATGTGAATAAATGGTTCGCTGATTTAAATGAAAGCAACTTTAATGCCTATGTAAGAATGACCGTTTTTATTTACAAGTCTTAGTTTTTATACAAAAACGTGCTTATTCCAAGCAGTGTATTTCCTTATATCATTGATTGGTGCCAGTCATTAAATTTAGAAATTTCATTCACCTTTTATTAAAATGAAATCGCTGGCTAAGTTTTCTGCAAAGAGAGTTTTGTTTGTATGTTTACAATCTTGTTATGAGAGGATGCACTTGTTATTTGTGTTATAATGATGGTTTGATTTGATTATTTGCTCGCTTATGAACAATCGGTTTAAAAATGTTGATTTTAGCCGGGCCATGTGCAAATACCGACTATATATCATTAGCTATTGTTTATCGTCATCGTGCATTTACCTAAACACGTGTTCTCGCCTTCAATCGATGAATATTCTGCGGTATTATAAATTTTTCAGTCTTGCTGATAAATTCTTCCAATTATAAGTTGTTGCATCCTTACATTAGGAGTTATCGTGAGTATTGAGTTAGGATTAGGACATTATTTCTTTAATGTTGATGTTAGCGATTTTCATATTGGTTTTCAAAAAATAATAATTGCATTGCATTTGCATTATGAAATTCATTTTTTGGAACTCAAATATTTACTTAGAACGATGACAAACAATTGTTTTTGTTTTTATATTATTAAGCAAATTTGGGGATACCGCGCACAGTATAGCATGTCAGGAAGGAGATAGGGAAACGATTAGGGGATATTAAGAGAGTGGCTGAGATGCGGACTCTTAAACTTTCGCAGAAGGAAAGACAGAAGATGGCAGACTGTTCTACATTCGCAAAATTCGGGATAAAAACAAGTAAAAAAGCTAATATTGGTCTAAGACCAATTCTTATGATACCCTAGATGAATGTCCGTATTTAATTTCGTATGGGCACCCATTTGAGCAATTTTGATTTTTGCAGTGGTTTTTCGCATATATTTCTAGTACGGTTCGTCGGACAGAAAAAATGATTATAACCAACTTTATAGGATTTCATATTCTGAAGAAGTTTTTAGTACAATAGAAATGTTTAGGACTGATCGTTTTCACACTATCCGTAAAAAGCCGAAATTTTTATATGGCAACACCAAGAAGGAGTTGCCCGATTTAGTCTTTTTTTAAATTTTATTTGCTAGTACAATGAAAACACCATGTACCAAATTTCAGCTCTCTACGTCGACGCGTTCTCATGCAGTGTCCAAATATATAGTGGAAAACGAAATTTTTGTACGGAAATACCACGAACGAGTTGCCCGATTTGTCTCATTTTCAAGCAAAATTTTACTTTTTGTTTTAAAGCCCGTGTACAAAATTTCAGCTCTCTAAGTATAGTATATGCGTTCTCGAGTTATCGTGCGCACAGACGGACAGACAGACGGACGGACGGACGAACAGACAGACGAACATGCAAAAATTAAAATAACTTTTAATATTATGCGTCCAATCCATTTTGCTCTACGATCATTATATACCCTATAGATTTCATCTAGCGTATAAAAACATCACGGAATATTACTGTACGGCCGAGAGTATTTTGAAGGGTAAAAGGATGTGCACGTGTTTCAGCTCGAGATACGTCCAGGAATCAGACTAGATATTTCATTAAAACATAGACCGTACATGTAGCGATAAAGGAGCGAGTGAGTCGATATGACAAGTCATTGCCACATGAACTTGAAGGTTCTCTTTTTGCAAAATTATCAATGAAGCCAAAGCTGTGCGACCAGCTCCGGCCCAGATGGGAGTTCTATTCTATTGTAGGGCCTGATGTAGGACTTGTAGAGGAGCGCTAGATCTGATGGGCTGAAATATTTCTTTTCAGAAATCCCAGATATTGTGATGTTGCAAATAATAATGCCAAGAATGCAAAAGACTGTGTGTCAGAAATCAGTGCTCCATAAAAAAAATGGTAGTAGAGTGGATAAATTGTCCCTAGCGAGGATATTGACAAGGTTATTCCATGATCTAATCGTCGATCGACACAAGCGGAATTCTCTCTGGAGTGCACAAGAGTGTAAAGAATGTAACGTAACGGACATCAAGGGTACTGTCATCCCAAAACATTAAAGAAAACTAAGAAGAGACGAAGAGATAACAGAGCCCTGGGGCAAACCGCCATTTATAGGGTGAGGTTCAGATGTGTCTAAAACAATCCGTATTAGGCGAATAAATAAAAAACTTTCAATCGATAACATAAGAAGAAGGGAGAGACCAAGCGCCTTAAGTTTGTTTTCTATAATAGATAACTAATGATGAAATAAATAAAACAGAAGATATAAATAATAAACTTATTCAATCAAATAAAAAAGTTATAACTAAACTAGTAGAATTAATAGAAATTATTTCTCATTCAATAAATACTGAATAATTATTAATTAAAAATTTAATACTAAATAAAAATAAACTACAACTAATTACTATTAAACTAATAAATCTAATAAAACAAATAGAAATATATTTCACGAACTAAAATGAAATTAAATCATATCTTTGACACCACAAATCAAAATTTTTATAAACTATTTAGATACTTTAAAGTCATAAAGAACAAACTTCACTTTTAATAATTAATAAATTTAATGGAAATCAATGTAAAAATAAAAGCAAATATTCACGAATTAAACCGGATATATTACAATATAATCCAGAATATATTTTACCATGTTGACTATATAATAATATAAATATAAAGTATAACAAGAACTGAAAAAAGACAAAAAAATAATTATAATTATTGTAATTCAAGATCAACTAATAATGGCTAAAAAGGTAGGCTGCCAGACTCTATCAAAGGCCTTCGAAATATCTAGGACAACGATTTTGGACTGAGTTGATTGGTTTCTAGATACTTCATTAAGTTGGAGTTAATGATAGATCAAAAATAGACTGAATATGTGCTAGTTTCCTAGCAGTTGGAAATATTTCTGTCGAATAATACAAGCCGAACCGTTTGCTCAGAGGTTTAGGATAAGGCGCAGCTTTTAATTAACATGAGAGACCATTAGGTCCTGCGGTTTGAAGACGTCGATCCCCTTAAAACCATGAGCACATCCCTCGTGCGGGTGTGTATTGGCTCGGGAGATGCAAAACAGGTATTTGTGAAGTCGGTGGAAGATGAGAATATGAAGCGAATCTGGTGCATTCACTAGCTGTTGCAAATTAAAAGATTCACAGAAGAGCTCAACGAATCTCCCCGCAGAGCTTGTGGTAGCAGCATATCAACGGTAAATGTGTAGGGGTTTTGATTTTACTTTACATTTAGAAAGAAAAAATCATTAATAGCCAGCAAATTAAGAAAGCTGGTTTAAATCTTCACAAAACTTTCTGTTTTTGGTTTTCTATGTTGTCAAACGGTTCCTGCTTCCAAATTTAATATTGAGCTATTTGGTTAGTATTCTACGTTTTTTATGAATTTTAAAAAGGTTTTTTTTTATTTAGGTTAAGTTTTTATTAGGTTATTTTTTATATTTTTGATAGGTACTTTACTTGCTCAGCTTCGGTACCTTCGTCATGTGCTTCGATTTTTTTTCTTGGCAATTTCTCCAACACTTTCTCCAATTACTTCTTAATGGAACGATCATTAATTTTGTTCTTTAAAAATTTTACTTTGAAATACACTCTTTCGTGCGAACTCGTGTCTCGTCCCTTCAGTCACAGAAACGGGAAGCCCTGCCGCCAAGATCTCTTTTTCTTTCGAGCAGATTTGAAATGGTTCAGAGTGTCATTAACAAATTAATAGGAATCAAACAACTTCATTGGCTTAAGGATATTATTATTTTTATTACGCAAGCAAGCAATTTACATGAATTAATTATTAAAAATAATTATTTGCTCATGCGTATTTATGTTTAATTATTTATTGAATTCAGATGTTATTATGATATTTAAGGAGGATAATTAGCGTCGTTATACAGATTTCCAGCCGTACATTCAGATAGGTGATATTTATAATCCAAAGCTAAAGCTATTTTTGAAAATTTAATTTCGTAAGAATGATCATTGATTTTTCCCAACTCATTATTTGTTTATAATCTTAATTTGTCATTTAATTTGCGAAGTGAACTTAGTTTTTGTCACTAAATATATTTACTTTCCCGGACGGGAATTGAGCCAACAATTGTCGGTCAAAGTTGGAAGGTCCCGGCTTCAAACCCCGGACGAGGCGGTTGTTTTTCCTCTTGGGTTTATGATTTAATTTAGAATTGTTAAAAATAAAAATATTTTTTCCAACCTTAATCCTTAATCCGATGGATCAGAGCTCATGAAATTAATTGCTCCTGATGATATTGAATGGAATCGATGCATTGAGTAAAATAATGAATCAGTACTTCAAGGTGGCCGGAATCTTCGATCGCGATCGTAAAAATATCTTCATCTTAAAGAGTCCGGAATAATTGCAACAGATATAAGGCTGAACTACAATAGAAGTAAATAACTTTACGAAATTAAACGAGACTGAAGTTTACTTACGAAAAATTGTTATTTTTAGCGTAAATATATATCACATTCCGTAAGAGTTAATATCTTGATATTTAATGTTTTCAATTTTAAAAAGTGGTAAAAGTGTAATAATTAACAAATGGAATATGATTTAATTGAAGATTTGTGCTTTCTATTAATTCACAGTACCATTTTTATTCTATTTTAATTTTTACATTGCACTTTTAATCATTTAGTAATGATTTAATTGTTTGGACACATCGCGTTCTTACGGAATAAGCGATTCTTAGCGTACTATACTTACGGAAAATTGGATATTTAAACTTAACGAAAGTTCCCCTCACACGAGTTAAAGTTAAATTGTGTACGCCTGTTAAATTAAAGGGCGAGTTCGCTTTACGTAAGTAAATGTACTTACGTATACTTCTATTGTAGTTCAGCCTATACTTAAATTTAATTGCCATTATATAAGTCAGAATTTTTAATTGTCGCTAATCTGCCGGTAACCGTGATAAGAAAAAAGGAACTAAAGGTGTGCTCTAAATTGTGTGAGAATAGCTCGAATTAAGGATAGTTAGGTTCTTTTAATTTAACAAAAAAAAACAAAAATTTAGAATTAATTAGATTCTAAACAACTTTTCTCCACAAATTTAAAACTCGACTACTTTTTCATATCATGTGGGATTTTTTAGTTATGCGATTCAATTGTTTATTTAATAAGCCAAATATTGTATGATAATCTCGGCCGTTATTTCATTCTTGATTTGCGGGCGTTATTTCGTCGGGCTTATTTTTCTGCACCCCACCGGCCGAACGTCTCAGATGAAAGATGAAGATTTGTAATAAGTTTGTAATTAATTACCAATATTAAGACGTACTGATTGAATGTAGCATAAGAAATTTATATCTTAGAATATTTACATTTAAATCCCCCTTCGAGATGGACAATACTAACTTTAGAATACCCTTTGATCTACTAAAGTATAAAAAGAGGAAACAATAGGTATATAATAAATAAATGTATAACAATAAATGTAGTTTTTTTCCTTTTCACCACTACTGTCGATTAGACCCGCTAAATACGATCACAAACAGGAATTGTCGTCGCAAGTCCTATATTTCGTATTCACAAAAAATGTGAGGTCGCAGTTTAGTAGGAAAGTTAGTTGGAACGTTACCTTCTCTTGCAAATTTTGCAATGATATTCTTGCATTTCATGCGTATTACTCCTTACTAGAGTGCAAATTCAGGAGATTATGGGGCACACTTCCTCTCAGTTGATAAATTATCCTCAGGTATCTATGGTAGTGATGGAATTCCAGCAATGGATTATAAAATGGATACGCAAAGTAGAAGGTGATAGTATGCTTCCCGAGTCCATACCGGAAGTAATAAATGTTTGTGACCCGAATTTATACCCAAATGTCAAAATCCTTTTGCAAATACTCGCAACAGCGTAATGGTCTTTTTCTACTCTCAGGCGCCTTAAGACATGGCTTCGTGCAAATATGGGATGGGAGGGAGCGCCTCACCGATCTTGCTTTGTTAAATATCACCAGATTCGCAACAATTAAACCTTATATAATTTCATAGCCTCTGAGTTTTGTCTTATTATTTAAGTCAATTTTTTTTTACAGGTAGGTAAAGTAAACCCACTAATTCGCGTCCATTTAAGGAAATGTCATCCCTAAAGGAAGGGTCTTTAGTAGAATTTACTTAATGCCGGTGTTTAAATTTTTGTAGTACGAAAATAAGCTATATATCTATCTTTTAGTTTAAATAAAAAACTCAAAACATTTAACTTGGCTGCGTAATAATTAAAAATGTCAGTGTAATGGAATCACCAGTTTGCGTACATCAAAGGGCGATTTTGCGTCCAAAACAAAAAAACGTTATAAAAACTGCTTTTATAAAGAAGTGTTAAACAAATGTCGTTTTGAAAGATCCCAGTGTAAAATGGAAGCGCTCAAAGACGAATGCAAGAGCGCTGCTTGGAAGCTCGCAGAGCGCTTCCCCAACGTATCCTTGTTCATATCGTTTTAACGTGAGCATGTCCGCAGAGAGAAGCGCTCTTGAAGCATTTGTAGGGTAGCACTCTTGGAGCGCTTATAGGGAATACAGAGTAAATCAAGATAAGGGCATTACTAAAAAATTCAGTTTTATGCTGAATGTGCTCTGTTTAATTTTCAATCTATACGAATTACAAGGACATGTTTTTGCTAAACAAAAATAGAAATATTGATATATAATATTATTGAAAAAATTTTAATTAACCGCACACTTCAACTGAAGAATGAAAATTCTGCTGCGCTTTCAGATGCATATGAGTCGTATTTTCACAGCAAAAAGCAGATAGGTTATGAATAAGCCTAAACTCAGAGAAGGGATCTGCCTCCGCACAGATTCCTTTGGCTATGGTAAGAGAGCACTTCGGAAAAGATTGAAACTTCTGGTGCACTTTCAGATGCATATGAGTCATATTTTCACATCAAAAAACGAATAAGCCTAAACTGAGGCAAGAGATCTGCTTCCGCAAAGATTCCTTTGGCTATGGTAAAAGATTGCTTCAGAAAAGATATTTTCTGGCTATATGTTTAAGTGCTTCCCCTGACAAGCGCTGACATATTTCCCGCTGGGATATGACTTTATTGATTTTTCGTAATTCCATTAAAAAATAAAAACTTGTAATAAAATTCACAGTAACATAGCATTCGGCAAATTAAGACTAATTCAATTCAAGTTGGGTTGTTTAGAAAACATTTTAAATTTTATTAAATTAAAAGGAAGAAATCGACAAGAAATTAATAACAATGGAATTAAACGTTTTATAAATTAAAGTAATAAGCAAATTTTTGCGTTAAAGTTATATTTAGTTCAACATACTTTTTAGCCAAACTTAAAGCTCTTGGTTGCCTCCTCCTCTTCTATTATGGATTGAAAGTTTTTTATCTGGTCGCCTTAGTACGAGTTGTATTAGATGGCGTTACATCTGAATCTCACCCCATAAATACCGGTGGCCCCAGGGCTCTGTTATCTCTTAGTCTTTCCTCTTAATTTTAATGACTACTTTCCCTTGCTTTCAATCCCTTCTGTAATTTTGTCGATGATTGTACCTTGATTTCGTTTACTCCTTTGACACTCTTTCGGACTCCAAAGGGAATGCCGCATGTGTCAAATAAGTATGCATAATTAGACATTGAATAACGATCTTGATAATATCCCCGCTTGGGACAAAGTGAATCGCATCGAATTCAATGCGCCTAAAGGCCGTGACCACTGACATATATAATATGGACTGCTTAAACTTCTATTCACGTGGGCTCAATTGCTTGTGTCAATAAAAGTTCTTACGCCGGTGCCAACACGTTTCGAACTTCTGCTTCATTTCTTATGAATATATTGTGTTTGGTAAAACATTTTTATCAGTAATAACCCTAAATAATTAATTTAAAAATATTTATTTCGACGGACCCACTTATTTATTTGTTGTTTACAATTCTCTCTCAGTTGGTACTTGGTGCTTAGACCGAAAGAGTCAGCAATATAGAAATGAGCCCACTTTTTGCAGTGCATTTCTATTAACGTAGTCAGTCCATATTATACATGTCAGTGGCCGTAACACATTAAAACTAGATAGCAGCGACAGAAGCAGATTTTTTTCTGAAAGAATGCAACTGTTCGAGCACTAACAAATTAAAAGCAGAGGCAGCGGCAGCAACAGAAGCGTAACTTCAAAGTTAATCAAATGTTAAAAATTCTGCTTCTGCCCAGTACTGCCAATATAAAGATAGCTAAAATTTGTATTTCCTTGTTGGCGTTATTTCTTTTAAAAGTGTCAAAGAGGTTGATGGGAGAAAAACAAAATGTCTATGGCGGAAAAATTAATTAATTTTGTTAGAAATAACCATTTAATTCACAATTAACATTAACTTCTTGAAAATTATAACACCTGATAACAAGTAACTGTTTTCTGCTTCTACTTTCAATGTGGTTGATAAAGCAGAACTGTTGAATTTCTGCGTCTGCTTCTGTCGCTGCTTTCTCCTTTTAATTTGTCATGGCCTTAATGCCGCAGCTATCACGCTCAAATGCGGCGATGAAATCTCAAAATAGTAGCCAACAGAATGGCCATTGGTAATTGCATTAAGATGAAATTTCAATGAGTTTTGTTAACTGTATTAATAATAAATTGAGACCACAAAATAATTATTTTTGAATTTTTTCACCTCCATAATTAAATTTTCTTCGAAGTGCGTATAAAATTATCCCTTTTGCGCTAAAAACTAGCTTAGCTCCAATGTTAAATGGGACTTGGGGTCATCAACAAAAATGATCACATGTTTTTGAGTTTGTTCATTAATTAACCATGTATTTACCGCATTTGCGGTATATTCGCATGCAGCCTAACTCAGAACGAACTGAAAACCAGTCTTCAAGCATGGCTATTGACTACATTCCTAGGTGATCGTACGTAGTATTCATCTCCTTTATATAATTTTGCAGCTCATCAAATCATCTGCGACTAACTTTTTCAGGGCCTGTCCGAATCCAAGTTTTCGTCTTCGGCCTCGTCTTGTTATTACAGCTAGTGACGTAACATCGAATCAAGCTCAATCCGAATTCATGTCTATGCCACCAAGCTTTGATACTTTGTATAACAATTTAGACAACTGGTTAGCTTGATCATCGAGTCAAAAGTCGAGTTGACTATTTTAAATAGACAACATATTTTGAGGTTATGTTTATTCGCTTGAACTTGATGGAAAAATGTGGTTAATAAAATTAATTTTTATTTTTTGCATTATACCTGATCGTAGTAAGTAGATACAATATATAATTCATGTCGCCAAAATTTTATAATTTTTTGATGAATTTGACTGCATTTATGATAGTCAAGAAATATATGACTGCCTTGTAAATATAACCCTAACTAATTTAGCATTTCTTTCAAAGACAAGATGATTAATGCACGGCGGAAGGTATAGGTACAAACATTAAAAAAAACAGCACGCTTTTAACAAAACGTCAAATATCGAGCTAAGCACACAAATTTGGATGGGTTAGCTTTGTCTTCGTCTAACTATTATAATAGCTGAGCTTGTTGTGTTCAATCACCAGCTGTAATAACAAGACGAAGACTTGGATTCAGACAGGTCCTAAGAAACCGTATCTCTGGCTTCAGTTAGGCCTTCGGAAATTACGTGCAAGCTCTGGATTGCATTTCAGGAAAAGGTTTAACCATTCTCGCCCATTTTTGAAGGATGTAGTAGAGCCATCGTGTTGCTCAATTTTTTTAACTATGTTTAAAAGGCTATCAGGACTTAATGGAAACTCACGTTGGAATAACGACTCACACCATTTAACTAGTTTTTTCTTCGGTTTCCGTTAAAATGCTTTATGGTCCTACGCTTTCAGGATGTATTCAACGCAATTTATCCTACAATGATGTTTTTGGAATATTTTATTTCACTAGCTCTTCACAAAATTTTCCTTCTCGAATGTCCGACAATGCTTCATTTCGCGTTGTAGCAGTATATCCTTACATAATTTCGTATAAACAATGCGATTTGGGGCAATAATTTGCGCACCAGTGTACTTAAAGGGCCATCCCATCTCTTTGCGTGGTCGCGAAATAGATCAATGATATCGTGTGCCAGTTTGGGCCATCTCACACGAGTTATCTTGATGCAGTATGCAAACCGGTTTTTTAGGAAAGAGGTGAAAAGACGCATAGAGATATCTCTTCGCGTCTTTTCATCTCTTTCCTAAAAAACCGGTTTGAATACTGCATCAAAAATAAGGCTTAAACCATTGATTATTTATATATAGATGTGCCACGAATCATTGACGTCTTAGAAAGGAGATGTCGTTACTTGGAAAAAATGCGATAAAAACTTTTATTTAATGGTTCAAATAAAAAATTTCCTGCATGTAAAGTAAAAATAGTTAAAAACCAAATAAAATATTATATCCAGTCATTGAAAATTGTTTTATTAAAAGTTTTAAAGCTGGAAATAACAAGCGAATTACAACTAGCGACATCTCTTTTCTTAGACGTCAATGATTTTGGGCACATCTATATATAAATAATCAATGGCTTAAACACAATTCTGACGACAGAGCGACAGAACGACAGAGGAAAATTCGCTGTCGAATTAACTGGCCAAATTGGAGCGTACGTTTACAACCTCTTCCTTTGATGTCCGGCGGAATACTATACTGGTTATGTTTACATAATGCAGCTCGTTATACATAACAGATATTGTCGAAAATATAATGTGAAAATTATCAAATTGCTTCTGAAAGTTTTGATGCAGTATGCAAACCGATCTTTTATGGAAGAGGTGAAAAAACGCAAAGAGCTCTTTGGGATGGCCCAATGAATTGAACTCTGATGACTGAACTTTAAGTCAACGATCCTGTTGATCATTTTAGGGCTAGCCACTGACTTATAACAATGGACTGAGCGATTTGCTATTTCATGTGGCACAAAAAATATTGTGTTTCTGTATATCACCGTTAGAGCACCCTTTAAAACGATTACATAAAAAACATGTAAAACTCAACCAATCAGATGAAATTTTACACCCGAAAATCGAATTAAATTAAAAAAATGTATTTTCTTGTGTCCAAGTGATATTTTAATCGTTTATAAGGAATTAAACTCATTCCGACTTTAATTTTCAAAATTTATTCTTAACTGAATCCTGCTTATGGGCAAGAGAGACGGATCATGGTAAACACTATCTTTACCTTATTCCTTCTGAAGTGATCGCATCTGTAGCCAACATAAAAACATCAAATGGCATGAGGAAATATTCCCGAATGCAATATTTTGTGTTGGTAGCTCCAACTCTGCCATAGGGCGAAAGAGAGAACTATAAAACTTGTGCCATGCTTTCCATTGTTATAAGTCAGTGGGGCTAGCAGATACATGCACGAATATAAAGCCTGAATCAGATTGGACGACAGCGGCAGCAGCAGCAACGTGAAAAATAGTATTGCTGTCGGCTGTATCAGATTGCACTACAGCAGCACAAGGCAGGTAGCAGAAGATTCTGACATTTCTATATGCGTATGACAATATATGGCACAAGAACTAGATGTCACATGCAATACCAAAAAAGTATACAAAATTTATATGGCTGGGTGGTCCATTCCGGAATGGACCACAACATTTGAAATGATGTATACGTCGAGTGATTCATATAAAACTGCTATTATAAAAACATTTGGTTGGGCACGCTCTAAAGCATGTTATGGTCTATTCCAGAATGCACTACCCATTTCACAATCTGTATACTTTGCTCTAGTATGCCATGCGACATCTACTTAGTTCTTGTGCCATCTGAAGACAGCACCAGCAAATTTAGAATTTGAAATGACTCGGCAGCACGGATGTCCGTGCTGCCTTCTCTCAATCAGCTGACCACTCTCAACCAATGAAAGCAATGAGTATTGGACGCGAATTGGTCCACTTACCCTATATGTTTGTTTTTATTATATATATGTTATTTGTTGTTTGGCCCTGAGCAACTTACACCTCCCACATTTGAGTTCTGGAACCGCGCCTGATATCACTGTATACATTGATTATAATAATTTTGGGTTGGGGCTATGAATTCTCCTCGGCACCCTCATTCGCTCGTTATATCGTGCATGTTCTGGTCTTTCCCCCATTATACTAGAAAAGTAAACGGCATAAGTACTAAGCCTGAATAATTTCTTGTAAGTTGATTATTCAAAAACATTTTCATTTCCATTATAAGGAACTTGTTTTCGTTTCAATTCTTTTATATTCACGTTCGTTACATTCTGCGTTTGCTTGAGATAAGGCAACTATAAGTTGACAATAACCATATTTCAGTTAAAACTACTACATATTATGTCTCAAAAGGAAAACACAAAATTTCTTCCATTTTAGCAAGCAAGAAAAGATGTATTGAAGAATGTTAAGACATTTGACCGCGATCATTTGATCCCGTGCCCCAGAGCGTAACACATGTAAAAAAAAATTAAACAGCTGTTGCATGACGGCTGGCTAAGGCAGAATGCACTTGTTCAATTCTTGAAGTCATCCAACCGCGTGCGCGTCTTAATCACATGTGTCTCCTGTGGTCTCCTGGTATTCAGTTGCCTTTAATTTTTAGTCAAATTATTATTCACAGGTAAAAGCCGGCTGCGCCAGTGCCACCACCGCAACCTTCAACATAAGTCAATCGATTTCGATGCGGGCTGCTATATTACAGAATTACTCACCAGTTGATCGCGGAACTTCAATCAGAAAACAGGTGTAATTGAGCGCCACGTTAAAGTGTTACACACAGCGCAATCTATTGGTTAAGTGGCATAATCCCACATAAATGACTATGAATGCAGTGCTTATGTTCAATGTTAACCCAATTAATGGAATCTATAATAATATTTAGTGTTCACCGGAATATCTGGTTATATATATACATATGTGCTGAGCAGTGATGGTGTAGTTTACTTTTTCTTCTGATGCGGGTGACTAAGCTGTGGCTGTGGTTCGCCGCTAGAAAGATGATTTCGCGAGAACCTGTGTGAATAATAGGTGCTAATTTGGAACGTCTTGTGTTTATTTTCCTTCTAATTTGCGTTTCGTAAAGAAATGATATTTTTTTTTTCACGGAATTTTGTGTAGAAATAATTTTGAGCAGGAAATAATGAATTAAACCTCCATCGAAAAAAAGTACGCAAACAATTTTCCAGCAAAACATATTACTAATGAGCATGATCATTTTCTTATACGGGTTTGCATATACATATAATAGGTAACATACATGCTCATACGTGTGGGGTCATTGTCATCGCTGAAATATCCGCGAAAGTTTTTGTTAATTTAATTGATAATTTAAATTAGATTGCGCGAACGCCCTGTCGGCTTATAAAACGCAAATCAATGACACCATATATGTATAAACATGATAAGAAAATGAACCTAATGTTCGGTAAAATACTTGAATTCTTGAAAAAATCTCTGAGGAATCTCGCAACGAAAGATTAAGCGTTGAGCCGCTTTCCTCACTTGAATATAAGAATTCTCGAAATGATGAGGCAACTCATTTATAAGTAAATTGTTTGCATGGTTGCATTTTCCTAAATGTCTACTTTACTTTCCTTCATATCAAGTGTATGTTCAAGTTTTAGTTCTAGTCTCAATGGCTTTAGCTAAAACTCTTGTTTATGTACCCGCATATCTGCAAATAAATAATTTATTTTTGAATATATTCTATATACATATATATAATTTCCAATATCAGTAAACACTATTTTCGTACACATCTCCCCAATTTGCATCAAAACTTTAGTATACTTCAGTCATTTTTCTCTTTAGCAGATTACTATACCGGTACAAATAAACGTCAAGCTACTTTGTCTTCATCTCAAGAGTACGTACCAATTCAGTAAGAGCTGGATATAGTCACGACATGAGATGAACAGTTTTAACGTTTGCGTATAAATTCGTCAATTTTCTATTTAGAGAACCTAAAATTGTTTTCATTTTTTGCAATCACTTGGTATACTGTTATATAATTGAAGTCCTTTATACATTACTGTATTTTGAGCCTTACTCGTTCGCACTCTCTCCAACCTGAAGTCTTCCAAGTTGCGCAATCGATAAGGTTGGATATCCGCTACATATACTCAAAAAAAATTTCGAAGAAATTTACTACAAAATACAAAGCCATCGCAGTTGCTTCCTATAATCGGAGTACACTACCTTTAGTATGTAAAATTCAATTATTTGGCTAGCAAAACTACTACACAAAAGTAAGTTTACTTTCAGAGAGTAAACGACCCTTATCGGTTTTAAGGAAAATTACTTAACCATGACTAAATATGGCAATTTATCTTTCCTCTACTTTCTTAATTTTACTGCATACGTAATTTTTTTATTAAACCATCTATTTTTACTGCAGTTTGGGAACTATACTAAATGGTAGAAATTTTACTTCGGTTCACAAGAGCGAAAAAAAAAAATCCTGTTCAGCATATTCTTACTTTGACTTTTTGTTGTTAAGTCAACCTTCCTGTTGCAATTTTTCGTACGCACTAGATTTGGTATTAAACGTGAAGCAATATTTTAACTAACAACAGCGGGAAAAATAAATAACGACCAAAAGCGGCACCGCAATAGTCGCTTGTTCCACTGATATTAGGATTTTTCTAATATAGCACTTATAATCTTTTTATATTATGAGTAATAAACCATGAGCATATTTCTCCCAGATCTGAGGCATAGTTAGATAGGGCTATAGAGAAAGGTATCTATTAAAACTCCGACACATACCTGTTGCCCAAGTGGATCTAATTATAATAATATTTGGTGGACACATTCCTTTTTTGTCTTCTAGTGTTGTTTCAATAATGTCGGAATATTACTAAATTTCAATGCGTACATACACATCAGATCATACAGTGGCGTGGGTTTTTGCCGGTTGCTAGAGTTACCACAGCAAAATTACTACAGTTACCACAACAAAATTACTGCATTATTAGTATTCTCCAGTTTTTTGTGTGTTTTAATATTAATACTTATAAAGCATTATTCCGATGCTAGAGTGATATTACAGCAATAACCGCGTATTTTTACCATAGCATTTTGTAAATTTACTGACTCAAAGTAAATTTTCTGGATATTTAGTCAAAATCAACCGAAAACAGTAGTAAAATTACCAATTATAATAAAAAATTATTAAAAAAGGGAATTTCGCCATTGATTTTCATGATTAATGTAATTTTAGTGTACGGAACTAGCAATTTTACATAAAAATTTTTTAGAGTGGCTGTAGTTCTTGGCATAAATACTCTGGTAGAAGATTATTTTTTCATTTCGAACACCATTTTTAATACATTAAAAACCATTCGCTGATTAATTGACATCCATTTGAGAATATTTAACATTGCACTAATTGGTGTTTTTTTTTATGGCTACATAATATACTCCTCATTCCCCTGTTATGTAATTTTTGTAATCTTACCATCTGTTCCTTCGTACACCTAAAAAGAAGTGATTGGCAATACTCGGAATGCGGCATAATTATGCTATTATGAATTTTAATATACAGGGTGTCCTGGAAGTCATCGTCAAGCCGGAATCGGGTGATAGGCAAAATCATAATAGTTACCAGAAAAATATTTAAAAAAATGTAAGTCATATATTTTTTAAATTAGGGGCATTTCTTTTTTTTCGAGAAAATGTACAGCCTGTGGTGGTTTTTTAGCTCCTGCTGCTACAAATCTTTACTGTTTTTCAATTTTATTTTTCTTATGTATTCTCGAATAGTGCTTATGTAACCTGTTGCTTTAAATTCTAAGCTAAGTGCTGTTTTTATATTTTTCTGGTAACTATTATGATTTGGCCTATTATCCAATTCTTGACGTCGACCTCCGGGACACCCTGTATATAAAGCTGAGATAAATAAGAGGAGTCTATAAATTGACGTATGCTTCAAAAATGGTTACAAAATATACACATCGTTCTAAAAATTTAATAAAAATCACATTGCCGTTACGCTTTTGTATGATAAAAGTAAAAAAAATTAAATAAACATTTTTTGGCTCAATTTTAAAAGATTGGAGTGATTGAAATTTGTATATTTCATATTCAAAATTATGGCTATACTTGTGTACGTGTTTTTTTTTTAAATCAATCAATACGAAAATTCCAGTAATAACAAGAAAAAGCTAGAATCGGCATAAGATCAATTCTTATGATCTTACGTCGGACACTAAAAATGATTATAACCAATTTCATAGGATTTCATATTCTGGAATAGACGAATTTTAGCGAACTTTTTATTTTTAAGATTCTAAATTAAATTATACAACAGAAAAATAACCGCTTCGTCCGGGGATTGAAACCAGGACCTTCCACTTTCCGGGCGACTGCTCTTACCTTTTAGCTGACGAGACAGATGATTTTTCCCCTTGTATTTTTTAATTTTAACTAGACAATTAAGCCACAGTTGCTTTCAACTGGCATTAACCTCATAAAAATGAAAAGTTCTCTAAAATTTTATCTATCCATCTACTTATAACCGATTCTAGTGAAAATAAAATAAAATTAATAAATAAAATTTCATATTCTGAAGAAATTTTCAGTGCAATAAAGACGTCTAGGACTGATAATTTTCATAGTATGCGTAAAAATCTTCAATTTTTGTATGGCAACATCAAGAAGGGTTTCCCAATTTAGTTCAGGGAGGAATTACGTAGGAATTTATCGAACGTACATCTACACAAGAGAGGTAATGAGCAGAATTTTAATAGTATGATCCCAAATGAATTTCTTTTATATCAACTATCTATCCCTGTTCTGATATGCGCACGGGGCCCAGCCCACCCGTTCCTCGCTCCATAACATTGTTTCTTCCACTACTCTATCTCTCAGAAAGTTATAACGATTTTTCAATATACAATTTTTGTTAAATGCACTGGACAAGTCAGTGTGACATTTTTAATTTCATAGTCCACACTACTGACTTTTAATTGATATGTGTACCATTAACCTGTGGATAATTGTTAGAAATACATGCGTTAGTTTTTTTAATTGCTATCGTTCGACCGTAATTTTGACATTTTTTGGACAATTTATAAGAAATCCAGGATTCTCTTCGTTTTACACATTTCCATAGCCTACTAAATATGAGTAGTTAGAAACGTAAATATTTACCAAATAATTTTATGATGTTCTCCGATATACTTTTAACTCTAAAGTAAATTAAGTGAATTCAGATCTAGAACTGTATGTTTATCTAGTCTCAGCAGACAGATTTTGATAAGAAGGATAAGAGATTTTGTCGGAGGTGAAGTAAAACACCACCTTCAGTGCTTGATGACTTTTTGCCCGTGTTTTTATGTAACATCAAGTAAAGCCGAAACCCCTCATAAATCTCGAAGGGGCGAGTGATGTCGAAAAACGGATAATGCAGAGCAAATGAGATGCAAACACAAAAAAAGTAACTATTGAGACCTTTAGTGATAAATAAATTGAAGAAATCTTACTAGAGCTGAAAGTATCCGGATTATCCGGAATAATTAGAATCCGATTCCTCAAATCCGACCATCGAGATAATCCAGATCCGTACCATCCGGATTCAGAGTAAGAGAAAAGGCTTAAAATTTCCTCCACATTGCATCGTTTCATTGGAAATATGGAAATGTTATGAATTTATATATATTTTTTCCGAATGAAACAATGCAATCTGAAAGATATTTTGAATCTTCTTTGCCTTGTCACGATCCGGATAGTTCGGAACGGATAGGACGGATCCGGGTCCGGACTGTTCGGATCCGAATTTTTACCATAAACTTAACAATTTACCAAGAATTTGTAATAAATATGTATGTGTTTTTATTATTAATAATAATCCGTACTTATTCTCATCAGTTTTTCTTCGTTTTCATTATTAACTTCGCTCTCATTCTCATCTTATTCACTTAAATTGATTAGATTATTATTCTCATTCTAAGATAAATATTCGGCGTAAAAATCATCGTTGTTTTGATTCATTGTTTCGAAATGCCAAGATTTTCAAAAGAAATATATACCCAAATAAATACTTTTGAACATAAGTTCAAAAATTTTCTTTTTCAATCCGGCAAGTTTTTTTTTCCACAGGGTTTGGAGACTACACGTCAAAATTACACACATTAAAAAATTATTCCCAATTGCAATACCTCGGATTACATACAAAAAAAGGAGAAATGTTCCCCTGATCCCCTGAATATCGCATTCTATTAACCCTGTTTAGAGCTCCAGTTTCTTATACGAATCTCTTGCCAGTAATTTATTAAGAGCTGGACATGTTTGGTTGATTCGTAAAATCTCTTTTGAAGTCATTCCTAATAATCTAACACTTGTTATTGTCTGAATAGTGACAATTTTTAGGTCTGCATCGACATAGTTGTTGAACTTCCCTATTGCTTATCTCTTATATTTTAAATAAATATCGTACCTTCCGGTAAGATGGGGGAATTTGCTTCCATCTGGGAAATGTATTTGAAGAAACCTCCTTTGATATTCTCGAACAGTCTTTCGTATCCATCAACAAAGTTTTGGTCATACATATGTATGAATATCTTCATACTCTTCGTGAAAGCTTTGTCTTTCACTAAATCTGCTTGAAAATTATACGTTTTTTTTCGAAACCTGCCATAGCACTTTTATTTGAACATTTCATTTTCTTTCTGTTGCCATCTTTGGTTTTTTCGATGTATTTTCATCCTGTCTTGTTTACTAGGACGTTGACGTTTATCCTTATCCCTAATTGCGATTAGATTTCTTCTCGGATGATTATTTCACTTCATGCTGTGTTATCATCTTTTCTTCTACTGTTGCTGCGCCTCATCGGCTATAATATATGATTTTGTCGCAAAAGTTAATTGTTAATGAGACTTTTCCTCTTCGATTGCCTAAATTTAGGGATTTTTTTGTAAGGTCTAAGACTGGAAAGGTAATAGGTTATGGCATTTATTAAAATACATTTCTGGCTATTTGAGGGATTATTTAGGATTACCCTCTCCCTTTATCGTCATAGAAACTTATTCTATCATCGTGTGGGCTTTGCAAAAAGCTGGGGTGATAGGTTGTTGAAGTTAGCCGGTATGAGAAAGTTCGGCAAGTTGCTTAGCAGTGCGTTGGAGTGGATAGCATTCAAATATGTACTCCTAAATTGAGCGTTATTTTGGCTGCTTCATAAGCTACTTTGTTGTGAAAGTATTGACCGTTGGTAGCTCTATGGAGTCATCTCAGAGCTCTAAGAATTTGTCGTTCGAATTCCTTTTAGTTTTTAGTTTTTAATAATTCGGAGTCCATTTCTGGCACCGTCCAAACGAAATGGATTTTTGTGTTTGCTTCTCATTCTTACATTTGAAGATTCCTGCTCGCAGAAATGTTTCTTCTCTTTCTTTCATTTGACGTCATGAGCACGAGCTTGTGTGCTGTAGTTAATCAGCACAAACGATGTATAGTAATACCTCATATGTATATTTAGAGCCATGTAGTAGAATTTAGAACAAAACAGCTTAAAGTGTAACTTGCACTTTGTCTTGTCTCACTGCACTGCACTGTACACAACTTTTTAGTCTGCTATACTCTTATAAAATAAATTATTGAGACCAAATACTTCCTTTGATGTAATTATGCAAATAAATCGAAAAAGCAATTACATTTATTCTGATTGACAGGTCAACATCTGTTTAAATTGGCAGCTTACCACTATACACATACATATTTCGTGTATTTATATGCATTCTTCAGCAAACGACTTCGTTTTGACGACGTCGCTTTACCATGAATTATAGATTGGGCATTAGGCTCAGTGAGCTTTAAGCTGCGTTTTGCATGGACTTTGAATCTTGGAAGTTCATTTATATTGACACTTAGGTAATTGTCTCGTGCTGTATAGCATATCTAACGAATTATAAGGCAATTTATTAATAATATTAAAGTCAGTCTTTTTAAAAATGTCAAGTACGTCCTTTCATCATCTAACCCTAATTATCTATTAAAAAATTATATGCAGCCTATATGAAATATATTAAGTAGTTAAAATGAAATGTACCTACTATTAAATAGATTCCGTCCTTCCCCTAATATCTAGTATAATAACATCATCTGAATTTTATCATAGTCAAACAAAATACCTTCACGTCCTGAGTTCACGAAGGGATTGTATTTTAAAGTTAAAACAGTACTTTTTAAATAGGAATTCCAGCTCTAAGTAAACATCATATGCATACTTGAAAAAAGAAAACCGATTCAATCAGTCTCTGTTGAATAACACACTATATCTCTGCTAAATCAATTAAAATATAAATAGAACAGAAATCCATAAACAAATGCAATGATTGGTTGTCGTACACATTGCACCATACATTCAGACCCCAAAATTGTCATCACCTATAGTAATGTGGGCACATGCTCATATTTTCCTTCAGCACCCTATTCAAAAAATATTTATTTACTTTTTATAATGATTGCCGAAGTGTCTTGCATACCTTAATCACGAACAATGGATGAGTAAACGTACAAAACACCTCACGGAATATCCGAGCGTGCGTTATGAGATTTGAATTGAAAATTAGTAGGTACTATATGTATCTACCCCATGGTATTATGCGGCATCAAACAGCAGTTCTAGCTAGGACCACGCCACACCACACCACAGTTCAGTAAAGACGCTCGAGAAGTAAAGTTGTAATAATCTATTTTAAAGGATGATCGGTGTTAAGAACGTTGCGACGTGCCTTGGCAGAAATTTAACAAGTGAAAAGTTTGGTGAAGTGAAGCCAGTTACTGAAATGGTTGAACGTTTCGTGCAATCTTTGGCTAATGCCAATGATTCTGGATCATTTGATACCAGTCTTGAAGTTAAGTCAATTCATCCGCAAAGGAAAAGAAGCAAGTGTCTAACAGAGCTTGATCGTGAAAGTCTCGTGAAGTTTGTGAAAGAATTTGAGGAAAGAAATAAGGTAGATGTCAGTGGAAGACAAATTGAAGAATTATCACCGAAAAGAGTGAAGTGCGCAAAAATGGGAGAAAATGTATCGGAAAAACAAAAGATTTATGAAAATAATTTGATTTTAGGTTTTCCTACACCTACTCAGTTACAGAAGGATAGAAAAAGATATTCCTTATCTCCATTATCGGTGAATAAATTTTCTTCCCCTGGGCAAGTTCCTATTGCTAGTATTCCAGAAACTTCTTCAACTGATTCAGACTTTGAATCATCTGACCAAGACTTTATTGAAAATGATGAAAAGGAGGAGGAGGAGGAAAAAAAATCAGCTTCAAAAAGTGATATTGATACAATTTATGAAAAAACTCCAGAAAATCGAATAGATCTAACTACTAGGAAAATAGAAACAGAACGGAGAGCATGCAAATCTGTTCGAGTCTTGAAATTTTTTTCATCAGCACGAAAAAAGGTGAAAAGTTGTAATCCATCTTCCTGTAATTCACCGATTGCACACAGTTCCACTAAAGTTGATCGAATGAAATGTAAACCTATGCAAAATTCAGATACTGAGGATGATGATGGAATTTCTACAGGACCACAAGGAAGTCGCAATATTTCTCCTGATTGTTCTTTCGAGATGCAACCGCCCATCATTCCAACTTTTCTAGTGACTCCTCCATCAACCCTTGGGAATCCAGCTTATGAGCTAGCCAAAATTTTGAGAGGATCATTTCACTCTAAACGTGCATCAGTTTCCACATTACGGCGATCGATTAGTGATCCTGATCATTATCAACTTGATTATATTCTGCAGCAAGATAATGATTCTCACGGAGAATTCGTCGAGGCGAAAAGTGTTGTTAAAACAGGATTGGGAGCGGCGATGATAAAAAACTTAGATGTAATTTGTGTAAGTATATACATATATAGTTTTGTTCTTTTATCTATTCTTTTACTCTAAAATATTATGCAATGTTGTATCCCTTGATATCGAATGATGATTCACCGGAAGTATTCTTCTTCTCCCTTTCATGATTTGGCTGTTAAGTGTCAAAAAGGACAAAACATTTTATATTCTGTAGTTGAGGAACGCCTTCTTCCTTCCGCTAATACTTGAAGGGTTGATGTCTGGAGATTTATTATTTTGTCTACTGAAAAGAACATTCATGGAGATGTATGAGGAAGCAATGCAAATAACGAGAGAATTTATTGTGAATGAAGTCGTAAAAAATAGTTTATTGATTTAGTCATCTGATAGGATATGTTTTTTCTGTTATATTCTTACTATGCTAATGATGGTGAAGTAAAAACCCTAAAAAACCTAAGTTATGTTTTACGACAACCTTACTAATGGTGAGTCAGTTGTAGAAAATTTGAACAATATTGTATTTAAATGTTTTTATTTTACTTAATTCAAAATTATTATTATAATAACTGAGCAAATGTTAAATTAATAAACTATTGCAGACAGCTGATGGTAATCTTTCTGTAATTATGTATATTTGAAATTGTGTGATAAGAAGAATAGCGAAAATCTTACTTCTAAGAATGACTTTCCAATGATTAGATGAAAACAGTTGCTAAATTATAAGGCGACTGTATTGCAGGCCATTTTTTAGGGCAGCTATTAACTACCTACTGGTTGCTTCTAACTAAATTAAGACTCTGGAAGTCAGGCTGTCCTTAATATTTTTCACATTTCCCAATTCTTATTTATGACATTTATACATTCAGGCTTCTTATTTTGGTCTTGATTCACTTTGTATTGTCTACTTTCGCGGATCTGTTCCTCTATGGGACGTCCTGTGATTCTGTTGATGGCTGTTGTTTCGAAGATGTATCCCTTTGTTTCAAAAGAAGGTAAACATTTCGCCAATAAAGTAAATGTTTCTACTTTCGGGATCAACTAGCTAAGAAGGTGAAATATACATAGATTCTTCAGGAAGAGTGTGTGTGGTTGAATATGAGGTGGCTTGGATGATGGAAATTTTTTCGATCTGGTGTTGGACATTTGCCTCAAGGTACTCATCAATGGGAAGAATATTGAAAGTTTGGTAAAGCGTTTCATTGGGGTTACCTATTGTCTGCTCTCTTACAAAGGGCAGTAGATACAGGAACAAAATATTTTCCTTTCTAAAGTTCCAAAATTTTTCATATACATAGGTTGTTGAAAATCATATCGGGAAGAAGTAAGTGATGGTTGGCCGAATCAATCGTTTGTAAAAGATGAGTTTAGTCTGAACTGAGAGCCCGTTTGGGGTGTTGAGTAGTGAGCTCAAGAGACTGTAGGTAGATTTTGCTTTTTGAGAGTTGAATTTAAGGAGGTTGGTGAAGGATACCCGTAGTATTTGACTTCACTGGAGGGTTTTATTTTTATTGTTTGACCGGTCCGTTGTGATCGGCATGGGGATGAAAATTATTTCTGATTTTTCAATGCGTATTTTGATGGCCTACGTTCTCGGAAGTTTTCTTTGAGATAACTTTCAATCCCTTCCGCCAATATGTCCCTATTGTGGGGATACTTACTTGTAATGAAATGAACTTATCACGTTTTATTTTGCTTAAATATCAGCAGATCTTTGATTGATGCTTTTTTTTAGCTATAAATATTCGCTGAGTCAAGTAGTATATTCAGTGCAATGTGTTCTTTTTTTAATCATTGTTATACCTAAATAAAAAAATCATCCCGGTGCGCATTAATTAAATAAATCAATAAATAAATTAATAATTAATTAATTAATGATAACCAAGTGAAGGGCTTTTCTAGCCCTAACTCAAGCCAACAGCAGAGTACGGAAACGTTCTCCATCTGTCCGTCCTTGATCAGTGCAAGTGTATTTGCACTTGTTACTGATTTGTACCAGGGGGGGTCAGCAAATAGGCATAACACTATGGTTTTTTTTTACCCAGCAAATCTTTCTGGTCTCGTCAAAGCCATCAAGAACAATTCCACCAGTTCCTCTATACCTTCCCTACTTAACAATGTTGAAGTGATGGTTGACTCTCTGGATAAGGCCAATATTTTGGCTGCTAGATTCGCTTCAAATTCTCGTCTTCCAGCCACTTCACAGATACCTATTTTGCATCTCCCGTGTGGTTGTGTACAAGAGCTAATACACATCCGTACGAGGTATGTGTTCAAGGTTCTTAAGCGAATCGACGTCTCCAAAGCCGCAGGATCCGATGGATTCTCGCCCCTGTTAATTAAAAGCTGCACCTCATCTTTGGCTAAACCTCCGTACAAACTATTTTTACTTATCTTTTTCCACAGGAATCTTTCCAACTGCTTGGAAACTAGCCCATGTTCAGCCTATTCCCAAAAGAGGAGAGGTAGTGATCCTTCAAATTATCGACAAATTGCAATCACAGCTTTTTGAATTCATCATTAACTTCAAATTAATGACGTATCTAGAAACCACCAATTCATGAACGATCGCCGATATGGGTTCCGGACTAGACGCTCATCTGGAGACTTGCTGACTTTTCTTATGGAACGTTGAAAGCGTAGTCTCCACAATTTTGGTGAGTCCAAAATCTTTGCGCTGGATATTTCAAAGGCTTTTGATAGAGTCTGACATCCTGCTCTGTTAGCCAAACTTAAAACACTTGGTCTCTCCCCTCCTCTTCTATTATGGATTGAAAGTTTCCTATCTAGTGGCAAAATACGTGTACGTACTGACTTACGATAAACCGTCTTTACTCATTCTAGACATTAATATATCCAGCAAGCTAAACTAGACAGATGATATCTTGTCTGTTGCTAAAGAGGCATCGAAATGTCTTGGATTTTGAAAAGGTGTAAGAAATATTTCAGCCCATCGAATCTAGCGCTCCTCTATAAGTCCTACATCAGACCAAGAATGGAATACAATTCCCATATCTGGGTCGGGGCTGGTCGCGTAGCCTTACTTGCAGTGGACATTGTCCAAAGGAGAGCCTTCAAGCTCTTTGGCGATGTAGCAATAACTCGTCAAATCGACTCAGTCGAGTACCGCCCCAATATCGGATGCCTTTCGCTCTTCTATCGCTACATGCATGGTCAATGCTCCAATGAAATCTAGTCTGATGATCCCTGGTAGAATGATTCCTGCATACAATACTTGCGCTGCAAGCCACGCACATCCTTTCACCCTTCGAAATACTTTCGGCCATACAGTAAAATGATGTTTTCTTATCCCGAACTGTGCGTACGTGGAACAATCTACCATCTTCTTTTTTCCGCGGGCATACAATCTGCGAAAATTTAAGAGTAACATACATCAGAACCTATGCCACTTTTCTTATGTCCCTTAATATTTTCCTTATCTCCTTCCTGCCATATTGTGCTTTGCATCATAGGGTATCCCCTTAGCTTGGCTTTATAATAAATAAAAAAAAAAATTTATGAATTGGTATGTTTACATATTTGTCTGTACGGACTTGCTTAAGGTACCATTGTGATAGTTAGGTGAAAAAAACTTACGAACACCGAATCAGCACAATACTGGCAATTCGTGTCTATACTCTACTTTCGGCAATCAGCAACTCGTTGCATTTAAATACATTGCTAGGCGCTCCACATAAAACGAAAAAAAATGTCATTTGTTAGATACAAGCTTTACTGTAAGTTTTAGATGATTTGCATGGCAATAGATATTTCGTATAAGTCTCTTTTATATACATATGTCGTACCTTGTATTACCATTCGAAATAATATAATTTTTAAAAAATGACTGAGATTTTAGCTTACTAGGCTAACGCGTTCTTTCTGGAGTTATCGTGCAGGCAAACAGACAAACAAGCACACCGACACATCATATCACGATAGTCACCATCAGGAAAGCTTCGGAGAATATTTTGATGCCGTTAACATGTATCACAGTGTGTCAAATGTATACTAATTGTAACACCTCTCTTGTTTTTATATGAACCTTTCAAACAAAACCGAATTTTGGAATTCGAGAAAACCGGATTACCCAAAAATCCACAAATTCCAGATTGTCACTAAATGCGCCAAGTCCGTTTGCATAAATCTGCCAAATCCGGACATCAAATGTACCTAATCCATAAATCCGCAAAATCCGGATTTAGGTTTTAACAAATACGAAATTTCTGGCCTACGAATTACAAATTCAAATTCAATCAGCGCTATTTTTACCATTATATTCAAGTTCAAGATTGCATTCTTTCTATTTCTATTTTGAACGTTTTCAATATATACATATATTTAAATTTGTTGAGCTGAATGGAGTCAATGATTGACAAAGTCAGTTACTTTCAACTCAGATTAATGTCTGTAAGCAATACTCACACTGTTAATCGCGACCATCCCTTCAAGTTTCAAAATATTTTCCACAGTTCATAAAGTGAAATGCGAGCTGCTTTCTTATGCTGAATGTGAAACAGTTTACCACCTCTGCCTTACCTCGCACTTAAAATTTACAAAGTTCAAGAGCGACAAGTCGGCACCTCCGTCACTTTTCGTATGTCTTCCAATGCCCTGCCTTGTAGTGCCTTGAATCATAAAGTATTCCCTGAGCTTGGCTTAGTGATATAAGAAAAAAAAAAGTGCCAAAACAGGCAAAAGTATATTTATATCTTTAGAAAAGAGGGCGTGCGTCGCATCTAATATGAATTTTTTAGTAAAGCTGCACGTTGTATTAGATTCCTTATACAATGGAAAGTAGGGTAGAGATTTCTCACCATAGATAAATAGAGAAACTTTACGTAAATCAATGCCAGCAAAACACAACGATTGACATGAAAATTCTCGTGCGAAATTTTGAGCTTTACGCAATGAAAAAAAAAATGTTACCACCATATGCAATGCATTATTCATCATGTTGTATCAGAATAGCATGAAGAGTAATAAAACAAAAGTTTATAAACAAATCTAGATAAAATTTATTAGATGCCTGCCGATAAAAATGGAATTTCTTCACTATTACCGCTCAAGCGGCTAAGTGAACCATTCTCGGCGTAGAATGTGTAAATGCATGTAGGCGACTTTGACGAACAAATTTTATGAATGAAACCATACCGTAGAAGTATTAATTCAAATGGTGCTTAACTAACTATAGGTTCCTACTACACTATGGGCCACATAAATTGATCCGTTATATAGAGATATAGTCTATTTTGAATATTAAAATTAATCTTTTAAGCATTCATTTACCTGGTGCAATTTATTACGATTACACAAAGTGAAGCGATTTAACCTCGTGCACATTTATTATCTTGCCTTTGTGCACTTGTTCACTAAGTGACGGCAATTTATGTACCAAAAATAAACATCATTGCCATGAGAGCATTTGGACTTTATCTGCACCACTTTAATCTTTTTAAAAATTTGAATTTGCAACTTATTTTGCGGTCACTTCTGAAAATTTACAAACTGATGTGCAGATCTGTTTGCTTTCTGTAGCTTATTGTTTTTGTTTTTATCATCGGATCGGAATTCGAGCAATTCAGGCGAGAAAATCATAATGCCATTCTTGGCGTTCTGATTCATTGCGTGAAATGCTGGAAATGCAGATTAGTTTATTTATAATCTGGTGCTTGAAATTCTGCTAATGTTATTCATTCTCGAATATGTGGATTAATACTAGTGCAATCAAGTCATCTGTTTTTATTGTAATGCATGTAAAGATCAAGCGAATAATACATTTAAATATAAAAATATAAATTGCCGACGACACTGAGGTGTCTCGAATTATTATGTACATATTTGTAATTATTGTTTGGGTAACGAAATGTATATGCGATTAGGTTTTTCCCGTCCGGCTGACCGACTTCGGTTTTTACCGTCGTCGCCGTGATTACATGATATACTAGACGGTTATTCTCGATTATTTTGTGAAGTCAGTGAAATTGTTTCAGTTATTTTAAGAGGTGTAATAATTATGACAAATGTTAGTGGTATTGAACTTGTAATTATTTTACTTTTAATTGAAGATGAAGAAGAAAGAAAAAAAAAACAATTTCAGTGCATCCGTTAACTTGATTTGTGATATGAGTAATATTTCAATCAAACAGGAGCACTCCCCTCTGCAGTGCTCCTGTTTGATTGAAATAACACTCATATCACAAATCAAGTTAACGGATGTACTGAAAATTGTTTTTTTTTTCTTTCTTCATCTTCAATTAATAGTAAAATAATTACAAGTTCAATAATTCGCTGATAAGGTTTATCTCACCAGAAGGTGAAGTTCCTTGGCAGTATTGTTTCATTAATTAAGAACTGCTATTCAACTGAATAATGAGTTGAGTGGGCGAACAAAAGAGCAGATGTTCGTGGTCGACCATTTGTCGTATTTGGACGGAATCGTGTCCGCTATACTGATCTTTCGCTATTTTCAATCACTGTTCTTTCAAAAAAGCACCAAAAGTAGCATAAACTATCAAAATCTCATAGTGGAATAATTTCAAAACTCCATTGATTTATACAGTTTTATGCGACATGTGTTCTTTTTTTCACCCACTCCTCAGTAATAACCTGACAAGCTAATTATGAATTTAAAATAAAAAATTAAAATACAAATACACTGAGGTACTGTACGTTTGTTGGCTTAAAGCCGAAAATCGAAATTCCATGAAGCAATTTTGAGAGTATAACAGAGTATTTCGATTAAACAACACAGTATAATCTCATCAGGATAGCGATCAAACCCTGAACTGCCTGCTGAGTAATTACAGTGAACTCATATGCCCAAATAATTGATGGTGGGACATATAAAGATTTTTTTTTTCAAAATCTAAATATGATTCATTTGAAGAAAAATAGGTTCTGTTCACAATTAAAATGATTTTGCGCACCTCATTCTAACTAAATAAAAACGGGAGAGACCCGTGTAGAGTCTACAGGCAATATTTCAACCTACTTCAATTAGCAGAAAATTAAAAGATAAGTTACCGAGGTACTGTCCATTTATTGACAATTTATGTATGTACTTATCACACACGTGTTCAAGAACTTTCGTTGCTTCTGTACTACTTCACTGCCCTAAATTTCAGCAAACCGTCCGCGTAAACCTAAAGGCCGAGTTACAATGTGACGCTGTCGCGAGACGCGGTCGCTGTCGCTAAACCTGTCAAAAGTTGAAATGTATGAAAGTGCCCAAGCGTGGGTACAGTGTGTCGCTAAGGGTGTTGCTGACGCTGGTCGCGTTGCTTAAAGTTGAAAATATTTCAACTTGAGACGCGCAACAATTGACATCTGCAGTGGAAAAATTTGATTTTTGCGGGAAATTTAAATTTGTAGTGAAAATGGTGAGTTTAAAAAAAACTGTAGTATATAATAACTAATTAATTTAATTATTTCCTGTTTGTTTTTTAAGATGTAAACAAAATTAACACATGTTATATTAATATATATATATATTAATTTTATTAAATGTATTAATTTTGTTACCATATAATAATGAAAAATACATTCGTGCTTATACTGTTTACAGTACCTATAAAATAATACAATTTTGTAATTTCTTTATAGGAAAACATAATGTGGAAAAATTTATTGAGGATGTAAGGGGTCACCCCATTATTTTCGATTTGAGTCCTCTTTAATCAAATTTAGTAGCAAATTGTACTGGACGTGATTCATTCGTGTAGCTTTGTAAAACAATTCATTATCGTTGTCCTTAATGTATTTAAAAGTTTTCTCGTAAAATCCTAAGTTGTTTCTTTTTCGATACAGTGGACGTACCCACCACCTGCGTTTCACTTTTCTCTGCCGCAAATATAAGTATGACAT
The DNA here is from genome assembly GCA_963924295.1 of Dioctria rufipes. Classification (NCBI taxonomy): domain Eukaryota; kingdom Metazoa; phylum Arthropoda; class Insecta; order Diptera; family Asilidae; genus Dioctria; species Dioctria rufipes. Next base: position 103,904,440 of record OZ002741.1, on the reverse strand, counting down.
ATTAAGTAAATAAAGAATAAATTGAAACTCGTCTGCATCCTTAATTTTATTCATTTTATTTCAAATTTTATATACAAAATTTTGCACATATAACTTCCTGATGACAGCCAACTTTGACACTTTAAAGCGACATCATTGGAACAGCAATAGCAACAGGCACTGCGTCCGCGTCAGCATCAACAACATCATTCGCGACCGCGTCTCGCGACAGCGTTACATTGTAACTCAGCCTTAATCGTATGTCGCATCGCAATGCACTCAATGAGTTTTGCATTGCATTCGACAGCATGAATCAGCCGTCGTCAAACCGTGGCCAGCTCCAGATGCTTTCAGGTTCTGAAATGGGTCCAGTTTTTACCTGATCGTATGTCGCCGTCAATTTAATCCTTTGGGATTAATTTGGCCCGGTAAGAATCTAATCGTATGTCGCTTGGTACCGTCTTTTCAAAAAACTGCATTAACAAAACAGCATTGTAACCAAATTACTAAATGCGCAGCAACTGTCCATTTGATCAGATAATTGTATGTATATAAATTTTATAAGCATATCTATACAGGGTGTTCGAAAATAAGTAGGATATAGTATACCAATGGTTCCTGGGGGTATTCTGATCAAGGTTTAACAGCGTCTTTTGGGAAGTAATAGAGGTTACAGATTTTTCCCTCTTATTTTATGAATCACCCTATAATCACTGAACGACACATCATTTGAAATTGACGTAAAATTTCGTAGATGCTCCACAGCTCCTTCTCGTCCCCTACGTTTTGAGGTTATGGCTCAACAAATTCGGAATTACAAAACAAAAATCTTTTTTTTCTTTGGTATCGTTTGGAGTATCGCTTAAAGACCTGTTGTCAAGGATTCCAAAAATTTTTTGATTTGGTTATAAAGATATAATCAAAATGTGCGAAAAAGCACCGTACGGCGGTCCCGCTTATCTTCTATCTAAACTAAAGCTATCTTCCAAAGCTAAAATTTTTATATTATCAGGTTTAGTAGGTATTGAGTCATAGAGAGCTGAAACATTTTTTTTGTGTTAACTTATAAGATTACTCTTGCGTTCGTCTGTTTGAATATTATTGAAATTTGGCAATACAGTAGTGTTTAAAACATATGAAATATAGAGCTAAAATTTGTATAAAGTTTAAATAATTTATCTTAATATATAAAAATCCAGTGTCACTGTCACGATTTCAATGAAATTTTGTGAATGTGTTTGGTTGGTTCCAGCTTGAGAGATAGGATAATTTTGGACAAGGTAGATGACGCTGTTGTCGAGACGTAAAAAACTACCTGCTAACGGGTAGATATGGAAAGCTGAAATTTTGCACACATAAATACATGTTCAAAAATGGACTAAATCGGGCAACTCCCTCGTAGGGTTGCCATACAAATATTTCATTTTTGAGTATATATTTGGAAACTGTCTGACAACGAGTGCACGTAAGAGCTGAAATTTGGTATGCGGTGTTTTCATAGCAATTGCAAAAAAAAATTACAAAACAGACTAATTCGGGCAACCCCTTCTTAGTGTTGTCATACAAAATTGCGGTTTTTCACTATATATTTGGAAACTGTCTCAGAACGCGTCGACGTGGATAGCTCAAATTGTATGCCCGGCGTTTTTAAAAAAATGTAAGTTTAAGTTCAAAAATGGGACAAATCGGGCAATCCTTTTTTGGTGCTACCATACAAAACTTTAGTTTTTCACAATATATTTGCAAACTGCCTAAAACGCGTCGACGTGGAGAGCTCAAATTTTGTACGCGGCATTTTTAAAAAAAATTTAAATTTTAGTTCAAAAATGGGACAAATAAAATTTGGTACATGATGTTTTCATAGCAATGGTAAATAACATTTCAAAAATGGACTAAATCTGGCTACGCATTTTTGGTGTTGCCACACAAAACTTTTGTTTTTCACTATAAATAAAACCACTGTCTCTCCGTGAGTGCTTGACACTTTACTGCTCAATAATAGATAACGTATTTACTAAAGTTCCAGCATAATGTGGTTCAATTAATTCATTTTTTAGTTATCAAAGGCAAATTTATATTAGATTTAAATATATTTAAATTCGATCGATCGACTGTTCGTTGATTAAGACATGATTGCGCGAGCCCGACTCACTCTTGATCGGGGGTTTTTTTTCTTCTTTTTTTGTTTACTTCACACCTGACGCAAATTTTAGCTCAGTGTGCCGCATTATTTAAAGTCCTGGTTTGTGTTGCTCTATACTTCCACTGAAAGTCTTTTTTGTGCTCTTTTCAACATGGCTTTATGAAAGATAAATCTACTAAGGCAGCTAATCTATTGGAATTTATTAATTTCTATATAAACTTTCCATTGAAGTCGGAAAAAAATTCGATTAAATTTTTTGCAGATTTCAGTACTGCCTTAAAAGGAATCAATCGCAGAGTTCTAATTCACAACCTAATTGTTATTTGTTTTTCTACTGCTTTTGTCTTTGTTTTTTAATCAACCCCGTACCGCTTCTCACTCCAGATTTATGACGCTTCAACTTCAAAGTTTCGGTTTAATATCGTCTAATTTCGGTATGACCTGAATGGATTAAGAGCTAATAACTCCTTAACCGTGACAGATAAAATTAAAGAGAAGACCCTAGGCTTTCGAAATTTTGCAACAAAAATGTATGTTAGAGGTTTTTTAAAAAAAATATAACGGAAAAATAAAAATAACAAAAAAGTAAAAAACCGAAATTTTGAATTTAAAGCATAATAATCTGGAGTGGAGAGGGGTACGTGGATGGTTTAACATTCATAGGAAAGACCCCGACGTTCTGCATACAATGCTGTCTTAAAATAGACAGTGTACCTTGTATTTTTCAAAATATAGGGTGTGTAATGAATATATATTTTACTAATCATCCTATAACTCGGTAGGGTGACATTTTGCCCCTCCTCCTGTCATACAATTTTTTACTTCTCTGGACGAGAGGAATCATTTGGCAAAATATAGATTAGTCTGGGATGTATAATCTTCCATTTTCGATTACCAACATTGCTCTGGTGTGCAATCTCCCTAGCATTGAATGTTATTTGGGCAACTGCCATATCAATTTTGTCGATTATATTACGTATCATCAATGAACCTACGCCGAACGTTCCAAACTTGGAATGAAAATTTGGCAT